>JAOWCC010001589.1:49973554-50690579 GCA_030867875.1 Actinernus sp. WN-2022
GCTGAAATAGAGTTATGCAGCTCCAAGTTACAGTGTCATCCCAACCCCAATCCTTGCCGCGTCATCGTTAGATTTACCAATTGAAAAAAAAACTCTTCGAATAATAGGCGAATCTTCCGACAGAGATCACCTGAGAATAGCAACTTCGATTTCTGAAAGCAAGAATAGAAAAAGTCCTAGAGGCTCATTCCAAGTTTTCCACAAACGCTTAGCATTGTATCGGTCTTACACCTTAATTATTTGATTTGATCATAACAGAAATGACAGAAATGATACTACATAAATCTAACGAACTATAGTATTCAAACATTACAATGATATAGAAACAAAATCAGTGATAGAGACTGGGTATCCGCCGCACAGCAAATACTACGGCCCACGAAATTAAAGAAATTAAGGAATACAGAGTAATAGGGTAGATAAAAAATAAAAAATAATTAAACGAATTAAACAACGTAACACATTGTTTTATCAAGAATCACATGCAATAGTTTGTAGTTTTAGTGACCTATATAGAATCTCTCCCCCTTTCCTGACATTATCCTTCACAAAGGGAACCATTTGAATGTCTTGCAGATATTAACGAGTGTACTGGTGCTCACGGTTGTTATGTCAACGCTCAGTGTACCAATACACCAGGTTCATATGTCTGCAGCCGGTGTATCAATGGATTCTATGGAGATGGAAAAATCAACTGCAACCAAGGTATGTCACAGCTTGGGTCATATGCTGATTCCATGCACCGCCAGAGATATATAAGACAGATGTTTACGTTGATGGAAGTAAACTGGTTTATTTCATATTTAACGATGTTTTACACATAATATATGCTAAGAGAAAATGGCAGCGTTAGCCTGTGCAGCGGCTTATTAGAACACAATGTCTTCACCATGCATATAACGTCAGTCGACGTATAGCTCAGTCTGTCTCCCTGCTTGAACAATGTAATAACTTTGGGACATTTCCGTTCTTCCTGAAAGATTCCAGATACAATAGATTTATTAAAAATGGAGCAAAGGGAATCGGAACACTAAATCAGCACACTCACGAAGGATATATTATTTGTTATAGCAGGCTGAGTATTCTGACAGCTTAAAGCTGGTGGGGGCCTGATTTTACTCCACACACTCCCCACTACATTAACTGTTTTGGACACACTACACTCGACTCACGGTTGATTTTTACGGAGGGAGGAAAATGGTTCTTTCAAGGAGTCTGGCTGATATTGTATCCAGGCATGTAGCTTTAGACGTATACACTGCTTGAATAAGAGCGAAAAAACTGTTGAGCTATCTGTTGACCTAAGCTCAAACCTTCTGTTTGTTTTAGTTAGATGCGATTCTAGTATCATTTGCACTGTGTGGTATTCCACATTTGAGCTTTGGCCCAAATTGGTAGCAAAATGGTCATTAAAGTGCCTATGAACCTTATTTTTTTTAAATTTTAGATATCAATTCTACATCAAGTGAATAGTAGAATGGTACAATATATCTTGCTTTGAATGCTGTGCCGCTGAGTTAAGTAGGTTTTAATAATATCCAAAATGCTAATTACATGACGTCAGGGGAGGCATCAATTCTTATACAATTTTTTTTGTTACAATTAAACACATTTTTCAAATTATCAGTGTTATACCCATGGTTGAAATAAAATGATGTTAGAAATTTGTTTTCGTATATCAGTAGAAACGCCCATTCACAACCACTAAGAAGTGATTGCAGATACGGCTCCCCTGACGTCTTGTAATCATTAGGATCATATTAAAACTCAGCGGCACAGCATTCAAAGCAAAATATATTTTACCATTCTACTATTCACTTGATTTAGAATTGATATCTAAAATAAAATAAAAATTGTTCATATGTACTTTAAGGGCATCAGACAACTCCTGTGAATCAGAGTTCTTAAACTCATTAATAATTCATGAGATATTCATCCAATGGAGGGACTGTATTTGATCACATGTGTCGGTCTTGAAACCCGGTCAAACTCTTGTTCGAAGCTTCGTCAGGTGGATGTATCTTGACATCCAATAAAACACCAGTTCCAAACGCACTACTGTTTAGAACTGACAGATTTTCAACTTACTCTAGTGATTAATCATATTCATGAACCACTAACTACTAAAATAGTACTAGAAATATCATTGTTCCTGATTTTTTATAACGAAGAAGTTGTTATTTTTCTGCATGTCAATTCATTAATAATCCGTCATGTTTGGCGTGAGTTGCCTTCATTGTTATTTATCACATTCTTATAGTAGTACGATTCTTTATCTAACTTAATGTTATTGTTGACTGCATTACGGAATCTTTTAAATTCCCTACCAATCATTGCCGTATTTAGATCGTGTGGTTTACCTTAAAGGGACTGTGTCATGGTGAGAGCCCATTACATTACATTAGATGTCCGGGCTGGACACGGTCGTTATCAGCGATTCTCATATGAACTGACGAACCTCGCGCACATGTGGGATGGTAAAAATCAAAGCAAATATTCAAAAATTACTGATAAACTGTGTAAATATAAGTCTTCAAATACTTTCAATCAAGCATTGAAGGAGGGGAGTTTAACTGCTTTAACTGTTTGTAATCAATTAACAGCCACTAAATCGAACACTGACTCCATACATACGTATAGTACCATGACATAGCCCCTTTAAGAATGTATATTTCATGCATTTGGTTTTTAGTTGCGGGGTAATCCAATACTACGAACAATAGTATTCAAAAATTACACTAGTACTGATATAGAAACACTACAGAATACTAAATGTACGTGCCCGCGAAACTATAGAAATTAAATGACTAGTCAAGTAATAAGGTACATACAAAAACAAATTTAAAACAAACTTAAACGAATAAACACAGTAAAACATTGTTCGATCAAACATGTGTTACAAACAAATTAAAGGGCGGCCAAATGATTTGACATCGTAAAACCTGTTTTATAAAACAGTTGAGGCAACAGGATTGTGGGCTGGATCATACATTAAGCTAGTGCCCGTTTCCGTGCGGCAGGCAAACACTGTTTCACAGGCTGTCCAAACGACTCAACAAACACAAGAACAATACAAATGTTTTGCGATCTTTTAGATGATTAGTTCTTGTAAAAGCTAGTGTAGGTCTGTGTCGCGGCGGGTAAGATAGACAATGAGATGCGAGTAACAGCTGACGTTGTGTGGTAGCCTTTCGCAAGATCAGACGTGAAGGCTACCTCTCGAAACGTCAGCTGCGGCAACTCGCTTTCCGCAGCTGTACGTTAGCATATCCTAATCAACTTTTAGTTGATCATACCAGTGTTTCTGTACTATTTACAAAGTGAGCGACAGTGTTGTATTGAACCATTTACAAACTATGTCAAAAGTATGTTAATATTTGTAAAATGTACAGGTGGTAAATAGCATATAATAAATAAATTTATAAAATCTTTAATACACTTAAAAAGAGCAAGAGTATATCACTAATTTCCCTACGATAAGCTTATGGAATTAAGTGTATTTTACTAAATCGCTCATAATAAGAACTCTCTCACGGCAATGAGCATTCGCTTTTATCACACGGCGGCCATGTTGCCTTGAAACAATAGATTTCCCACGCGTAGCCTCGTGCTGAGTAGTTTCAGAACGAGTTCACGGGTCTAAAACAAAGGTTTTTATTCTCCTGGAATTAAACATGGCCGCCGTGTTAATAAGGTCCATTGTAGCCCTCAATCGTACAAATCAGTCGTATGGGCCTTTGCATAAAATAACTGATTTCATTTATTGAAATGCACTTGTACGAGATCGGTAGTGTTATTAGAAATCAGATGCTATTTACCAGCTCCAGTCGATTGTCGATACTAGATTTCTAAAACTGCGGTTTTGAAGATTGCTTGCCAACCAGTAAAGCCTTTCACAAGGGATCACGACCGCAATTTATTCGTTATTGAAGTCATGATATATCAGCACGTGACTGTTTCCTGCAAAAGGCCTATTGGTCATCCAAATCATGCTTCCTCTGTGTTTTTTAAGCAATAACAGTACATTAGAGGCGTAGTATGAATTAGCAGATGCATCATTAGATCATAGTCGTTTTATTGATGATTGTTAGCTGGGATAGTATTCCATCGATCAATATTAATAGTGCATCAATTATTGATTACAGAAGTAAGCTAAAAATACTTTGAATATAATTATATTTTTAATGCACGAGTTGATATGTTTCACCAGACCTTAATACACGTCAAACTAATCCATAAATGCTATTCACAATATACAACTGATCCTTATTTTCAGATCGGTCATGCAGCACTATTAAAATGCAGCATCGTGATGCACGAAACGGAAATTACGTCATCGACCCTGACGGTCCAGGTAGTCAGCTTCCGTTCACGGTGTACTGTGATATGACTGACAAGGGAGGGGTGGGGGTGACGGTGATCAGCCATGACAGCGAGGCCAGAACACTGGTACCACATAATCCACGTCATGGACATCCAGGATCCTACTCTCGTGACGTCAAATACCAGGGTGTCAGTTTGACCCAGTTAGCACAGCTAACACGTGTGTCCTCTCACTGTGAGCAGTTTATCAAGTGGGAATGTTATGGTACAAGGTTTGTTACAAGTGGCTATGCGTGGTGGGTATCACGTGACGGTCACAAGATGAAATACTGGGGCGGTGCGACTCCAGGCAGCGGCAAGTCGTGTGCTGATAGATCGAAAGGCTGTAACTGTGACAAGAATGATTATAGATGGAGAAGTGACGAAGGTCTGCTTACTGATAAGGTGACTCTTCCTGTTCGTCAAATGAGATTCGGCGACCTCGATCATTTGAAAGAAAAGGGATATCGTACACTGGGAAAACTGAGGTGCTATGGCACATTCTAACGATAATTGACAACGTAAACATCTCAAGTACGTTAAGGCCTGGGTTTGACCTTGTTGCCAGACCACCAGCGTAAAGATTGGACGCTTTCTTGTCTTACCTTTCTGATACTTACTGTTTTTAAATTATAACTTAATTTTTTGTTGGGTTTGACTTTGTTAAAGGCGCAGTGTCACGGTACTGCGCATGTGTGAAAATCTGATGATTTTTAATATGTTCCGGCCCTCAGAGCGGTGAAATATCGATTTTTAATTCGACTTCCATCAGTGTTCTTTTTGAACTCATCCTTGCCTCCTTTGGTCATTTATGGTAATGTAAGATGTGCTTAAATAAGTTTTAGTTATTTGTTTATTCAAAATTAGTAGTTGCAGACTGCAACACAACTAAAACAAAAAAAGCATAAGTGATGCTTACCGGCGGGGAAAACGGCCACTGAGTACTCTGAATACAGCACCCGAAAAACGCAAGAAATTTGAAACTTTTTGGCATTCCAACCAGAAGCGAAGAGGGTTTGGATGTTCAGTAGAGTTCACGAAACACATGGCAAATTTTCAAGTCGTATTATAAATGATATGGCAGTTTTCAACAGCGATACGAAGAAATAAATATATACGGCTTAGAAACGAGACTGAAATTATATGAACCGCCAGGAGTGCAAAGACTGTACGAAACGTTAGATAAAACCATTATTTGCTGGCAAAAAAACCTCATGAACTCAAACATGATAGCCTTGTGAGCAATCGACATACATATGAAGCTGTAGAAGTAATTATCGACTACGTGAGAGTCTGCAAACATCGATCTGCTATGAAATCGCTTGTCAGTATTCGCACTTTCGTGACAAGCGAACTTTTCTACTTTCGACACACGGTCGCTAAACTGTACGAAATCTCCAAGAATAAATTCCAAATGTCCAAACTAACGGGTAAAACTGAAAGAGGAAATCCTTGTGAGCAATCGACATACATATGAAGCTATATAAGTTATCATCGACTACATGAGAGTCAAACATCGAACTGCTATGAAACTGCTTGTCACAGTTTACGCACTTTCGTGACAAGCGAACTTTTCTACTTTCGACACACGGTCGCTAAACTGTACGAAATCTCCAAGAATAAATCCTAAAAGAATAAATCCTTGTGACCAATCAACATACATATGAAGCTCCAGAAGTAATTATTGAATACATGAGCAAACTGATAATAATGATCGAACGTGCTATTAGTTTCACGGACATTTGTGACTACGTACTAAACTCGCGCTACAGCATAGCTTGAAATACTGTACGAAAACTCCCGTTTAAAAACATTCTATGCCGAAAGAACCACAGAATCTTAAACAAGATATCCTTCTGACCAATCGACATAAATATTAAGCTGTGAAAGTAAGTTTCCAGTCCATAACAGCCGATAGTGCAAACTAGTAAACAGCCACTCGTACTTCCGAGAGTACTGAACGTTTTAGCGCAAATGTATGTGTTACGTTTCCAAACTTTAAGACAAGAAATCTTCCATAGAATGTTCTATATTTTTTACAGCAGAGAACTGTTTTATTAGTCATGTAGAAAAAAAACAATAGTGCCATTTGGAGAGTTATTTCATGTCAAAAGTGCACAACGAAGAAATATATATCTACGGACGCGAGCAGCTTGTTTCACTTTGGTCAACTTCGGACTGTTTATGACAAAAAATACAAGCAAGTAATGAAATATAGATACCATTCTTTACTCAATGCTGTTTAGCCGCTTGGATGTAGGAAGAATAAAATCCTTGTAAATCTCGCCATATTCCCTTCGATTCTCGCGCTCGATTTTTGACCCAGTAATCGCTTACTCAGTGACTCAGCGAGTTCTACTTGAAGCAAGTCTACTAACACCCGAACAGTGTGGCCTTTCCTGCAATTTATTTTGATTGATTCTCATTGGATGTTACACAATACAGCTGTCAATTCAATGTCTGGAGACTGTGACATGCGCAGTACCGTGACACTGCGCCTTTAACTTATTACACTGCTTATTATGATGAACACGTAATCAGTGACGTCATAACTAAGCGAAACACACTGGGCCGCGAGTTTTATACATCGGAGAAAATTGATCATGAAAATAGAATTACGGTTAGAGATCTTGTTTTTATTAAATGTGACCTGTTTTGTTGAATACCCCCGTAAGCCAAACGACAGTCAAGTGAGTTTGTATAAATTAGTATTCAAAATATACTGAACATAGTAAATTGTTTGCTTGTCAAAGTCAATCTTAGTTTAACAGATCCCAAGGCTATTGCAGATGAATTTAATGATTTTTGTGTAAACATTGGAATCAATCTCTCAGTCAATATTCCTAGCACTAACACCTTCTCCTCTTATCTAACTAGTCAACAGCTTTTTTTTATTTTGAAACAGAGATATGGGATAGAAGATGAAGCTTTAAAACTTAATATATCTAAGGCAACTGGTCCTTTTGTATTCCAACAAGAGTACTTAAATGTCAAAAAAATCTTATATCAAAAACTTTAGCAATATTATACAATTATTCTAATTCATCAAAAACTGTTCCAGTCTAGTTTAAAATCGGCCAGAAGGATTTTCGCATTTTACGTCAAAACAAGGGGTCGAAAGAAGCACTTATATCTCCGAAAATATTAAGTATCTTGGAATTCTGTTTTGTGTTTACTACTCTTTAATATCAGGAAACACGTGGCCCAAAAAATCTCAAATATTGGCCAAAATCTTCCAGCAATTTCTATCTATCTATAGACCGTATGTATAAGTCCTGGTGACTTGCTTGTCAACGAGGCTGGTAGGTCCTCTGGAATGTTGAAAACGAAGCGCCCAGGGAGATGTGTGAAATGCACTGAACGAATGTTCAGTGAAACAATGCCGTTAATTTGCTCGCAGCGAGCGAGCCTGAAGCCAGCGAGCAAGGCAGCAGTTCTAATCTGTAAGCGGGTCCAAATCTCGATTTCTTTTTTTTACCACAATGCATCACTTCTATTGTCTTTTTTTACCACACTGCTTTGCAGGCATCTGATCGTCACGCGACATTACACGAGGTGGAATCTGCATTGTTAACTGGGTTTGAGCTAACTACGTTCAACCGTTCTTTAATGCATTTCTGTGTACGCAATCTTTGTGTAATCATGAATTTGTTGAAGTGTAGACGTGTAGGTGAACTCTTTCTAACTCTGTGTGATTCCTATCAGGATCTTTCCTGTTATCAAGATGGTGAGCAGCAAATCATTTTCTTCTATTGGCTTCAATAAAGCCGTCAAAATATTTACAACTACATTCTCAATTACAGTTGATTTCCGGTATTTAAAATTCACCTGGGAGAACAGCAGTTTGTTGTGCCGGGAATCTTAAGAAAATGTCGGGAATTGGTAGGCTCAGGGAATTTACCGGGAGATCGTTGATATGTCGGGACAAAATGAAAATAAATAGCGACAACTTTTGAGTTACACACCACAGCTGAAACAGGATTCAGTCGCACGATAGCTCCAAAACTACAAAATATATTCATCTAACACCTTGGCATTTTTATCACCCAGTACTCTATTTTTCCTGCCAAAGTGCTACTGTAGGTTCTCTTCTAATAAACTTCCTTAACTGAGTGTAGCAGCATTCACTACCTGTTAGGTATACTAGTATTGTAATGAAATTATAAATACATATACACATGCAAATTTGAAATTTAAAGTAAATTATTAGTTCTCAAATAAATAATAGACTAACTGATCCCAAATAATGTCTAGTATTTCAGAAATAAACATTGGTTTTTGGATCATTTGGGTCATCTGTCTTCACAAAACTGTTGTAGATCTGCCCGAATGTTTAAAAGTATACTCCTGACCGGAAGAAAGTGCTGAAGTTGGCCTACTCGGTAAGTTCCAAGAACTGAGAAATCGGGCCAACTTCTACTCTATTTTAAACCAATTATCATTTTAAGAGGAAGGAATAAATGACAACACTGCAAGCTTTTATTAAAAGTTTGTTTTTACTTACAAATGTCGGTTCAGTATAAGGTAACACAACCTATTATCGGCCAGTTTACTTTGATCGCTTCCAGTCGTATAGCGAAGAGGGCGATTGCCAGTGTTTTTCTTCCTTCGTGATCTTCAGTTGTTGTGACTAAGTTTGCATAACCTGATTCCTTTCGAATTTCTCTATTCACCTTGAAAATCGACTGAAGATGTCCGTTGTTGACAACCCTATTATCGGCCATGCCATACCTACTATCGGCCACTCGATGTTTGTTCGCTTTGTAAAGCCCCGGTCAAACGGACGCAACATTTCATGAAACATCGTGCAACATTGTTGGACCATGTTGCAACATGTTGCGTGTAGGGGAGCTCAAACGAGCGCAACAAGTTGCAACATGTGGGATGTTTTACACGGTTTGTCGATAAGAGGTCTGGGCACCATGCCAACGGTGCTTTAAATTGAACTAGTGCGCATGCTCATGGTGCAACATCCCAGACAACAATAGAAATGTTGCGCGGATGTTGCACGAACGTTTGACTAGATTCAAACTTCATGCAACATCGTTCAACAGGGTAGTAAAACGGACGCAACATTTTCATGCAACAATGTTGCATGATATCGATGTTGCATGAAAATGTTGCATCCGTTTGACCGGTGCTTAACCATGGGAAAACCTTTAAAATATTGGTTTGCGGCAGGAGCCCATTAGCAGGAGCGTTGCTATGTCATGGGCTTTGCCCCCAGCACAGGAATAGGTGGTTATATTTAGAATTCGAATAGCCCAATATGATTTACTTGTCTTTTCACAGAGAAAAGAATAAATTTAATTTAGCACGGGGCCTCGTATTGAAACCTTTGTGGGTGACAAGTAAAGCATATCGCGGAAGTGGGCTATTCCCGCGTTGAAAATGAGAAGAATGATAATGAATAATAATGAGAAGTGACGTATATAGCTATCTGATTGGCTAAGACAACATGGCCTTCTTTATTTCGCGCGAAATGCAATTCTAAATATAGCCACATCTACTCCTGTGCTGGGAACAGAACCAATGGGGAAGATGGACGCTCCTGGTAATGGGCTCCTGATTGCGGCTAGAGTTATTCAGCGACTATTTAGGCCTGCAAATCGTACTTCATTTCGGGCAAGCGTGGCGGGAATAAGCTAATAAATTGTGGCACCAGTTTCTTTGCGATAACTTACTTTTCCTTTGCCTTGTTCACTATAAATATGATCGCTTACACGTTGGGCAAAAAATAGTTCCCGCCAAAAGGAATTCCCGCCGCGGCCGCATCCACAGCGTGGCCGATAGTAGGTGTGTAGCTCGTTACGTGAGAATTTACTCTCTCGGCTGTGGAAAATCGCCACAGGATGGGATAAAGTATATTTTCGAGATAAAGGTTGGCCGATAAAGTGTTCTGGTGGAGTTGTACTGCTTTCGGGTTTGATTTTGGGAATCGCGTGGTCGTTGCAATGATGTCACTGCACGAGGAAGGAGCACGATTTCTGCAACAGGTCAGCGGCGTTCTGCCTTTACGCGAAGTACGCATGTGCGTACCAGAATTTCCCTTATATTACAATATAGAAGAACAGATGGAAAACAAAGTGGGTGCATACTGCCGAAAAACACAATGGTCTAGTGGAGATCATCGAAACCATGAGTCAATGAGTGTTATAATGACCCAAACGTAACAACAGTTCTTACGATTCTTCTTACAATGCCATAACGGTCATTTAGCACCATGCGCAGAGTCAAGGCCTACATGCGATCAACCATGAGAACTGAGCGGCTCTCTGCCCTGGCGCTTATACATGCCTATAAAGATACTCCGATCAACACCGACAGTTTAATACGGGAATTTTGCGCTAAGAAGGTTAGCTTTAGAATTGTAACTACTTCGTAACCGGTCTAAAAGACTCGAGTTCAATTTTCATTAACTAGAAAATAGGAGAAACATTAGTACTAGGAAAAGATTGTAACCACATTCATGCGTTCGTACATAGACTATATCGCAACCCCGCCGTCTCAGTGCACTCTGGGATGGATATCTCAGTTTTCCATTGTTGTTGTTGGGCGGCCATCTTGGATTTAGCAATAGAAACAGAGATATCCATCACGGAGTGCACTGAGACGGCGGGGCTGCGATATAGTCTATCCACAATCAGAGTTTACAGAATTCATACATTTATAACCAGAAGAAGCAACATTTAAGCAGCCTCCTTAAGAACTAGTAAGTGAACGTTTAATGATGTACGTATTAAAACTGGCTGCGTACGATTGTATTCAGTTGTATTGCATAGGAAATCCAAACAGTGCTGTAAAGCGCACTTTGACTATACAATCGTTGCCAAAATGCTTGGACTGATAACAGTATTTCTTTGAATTTGAATAAATTCTTATCACCAGGACTGAGGATTGTCCAATACTCTGACAAATTTAGGCATAGCATTGTATTGTATTATATCGACATAACAATAGCTTAACAATACAATACAATAGTAGAACAAAGCAATACAATAAAATACAAAACAATGCAATGCATACATTTGTCAGAGTATTGGACAAGTATGAGCTGTCCAAAATTCCTTCCAACATTGAAACGGGGGAAGGTATTTTTGGCAATGAATGTAGCTCGATGTACGAGAACGAGAATATGATTGAAATAATAAACAAGTATTTCTGACTAATAATAATAATAATAATAATAATAATAATAATAATATTTTGACATAAAAAGTTCCACTCACAATTTATGACTATAATCCTATGGTGTAATTATGCTCGCCTCCCTTTGGTTTACTTTGTGCGTACATGCAAAAAATGTCCCCAAAAATGACGTCATTCTGACGTCAGAAATAGGGGTGAACCGTGTGATGAACCGTTGGTTAACCGTTATAACAAGCCCCAATACAGAAGAAATCGTTGTAACTTTTGAGCTTTGTACTTTCTCTTGTGGTAAGTCATGACCCTTTGAATCTACTTGGGCTGCTCTTTCCAATGATGCTATTCTTAAATTTATCGCAATTAGAGCAAGTTATGACGTCATTCTGACGTCACAAATAGTGATGAACCTTGTGGTGAACCGTTGTAAACGGTGAGAAAAAGCTCCAATACTGCAGAAATCTTATTTTCACGTCATATTTAAGAAGAAGCATTTAAGTAATTTACTCTCGTTTTCATTCAGTTCTACAAAGATTAGTATTTTTAAGACTTTTTCAAAACAATTAACTACTTTACTGTTATTATGTTTTTTTTGGGGGGGGGAGGCATTCGATATCTGGGATATATCCATCGCTTAAACTTAAAGTTTTCTCTAAGTTATGAAAGCTGCAAGGGTCTTATCGTTCTCCAACTATGACGCTGATGCCGATATTCTGATTGAGAGGTTTGGTAGGAAAAAACTCGCTTCGCAACGAAAATTTCAAACCGCAGTCATGGTCTACAAATCAATGAATGGTCTTGCCCCAGACTATATGCGGTCCATGTTTACATATCGTAATGTTACCTCTTATTCTTTGAGAGACACCGAGGGCAAACTGGCTATTCCTATGCCCCGCACAAATTATCTTAAGGATAGCTTTGGTTATAAGGGTGCGGTGCTGTGGGATAGCCTCCCAGTCGGGTTGCGGCAAGCAAATAATCTTAGCAGTTTTCGAGCGGGCTGTTTTGAACAAGTCTAACTGTTATTCTAAAGTCTTATTTTTATTCTTAATTTTTATAATATATTATATGTAATGCACGGCTCTCATGGAAAGCAGGTACTAAACTTAGCATTATTTAAAATTAGATTATTATTATTATAGTAGTTATGATTAGATGTTATTATTTATTTTTATTTACATTATCATTACTTATTTATTTATTTATTTTTAAATCCTGATGAGATATTCCGTGGGTAAATAAAGTTATACAAAATTAGGGTTTTTTTCGTTAGTTTTCGGGTCGGGTTTGGGGCACACCGCGGCAAAACGTTACTCGCATGCGTATTTGCTATTTCTTGTCGGCGCGCGGCCGCCCCCAGTTTCCCGCGAAAACTGAAATGAAACAACAGGCACGTACCCGTGATTTTAAAATTTCTGCTTAAAAGCATCCATTTGTGAACTGTTTTGTCAAAAAATAAGAAAACTACTTAAAAGCTAAGCCTAAGACTTTAACAGGTTGAAGTTTTCTTAATTTGTAATTCACTGTGAGTTTACTAAGTTATAAAATTATTTACTAAAAAAGTTGAAACCCTCGGTAATTTGTATTTGATAGCAGAGCCTTCGTTCTTTTGGCCAGCGGAGCATACTGTTTTGCCGCGGTGCACACAGCGGTCAAACGTCTGCGCATGCGTCAAAAGTCTTGCAACAACAACCTATTCAAAAACAAATTCAAAGCGAGCCGGCGGCCGTCACTGTTCACAAACCCGCTTTCAAACCTTGAGAACTTCTTTGGTAAATTACGATTTTTTTGGGTAAACTCACAGTTTGAAGTTTGTTCAATTTCCCGTCGACCGTGAAAGTAAAAAGCTTAACTTTCACGTATTTTTCTTAACTTTTGGGGGTAGAAGTTCACTGTAATATGTTTTAAGGTAAATTTGCGCGGGAAATACCAGACTAATACGTGTGGCCGCGGTGTGGGTTTGGGGTACCTGCCTCGCTCGGCTCCGGGCCTCGCTCGGCCCACAGGTAACCCAAACCCAAACTGAAAACTAACATTTCCACCCGACCCGAAAACTAACATTTCCTAAAAAAAAACGAGAGCCTGTAAACAGGCTAATATTGCAATGTATATCTGGGCCGTGTCACGCAAGAAAGTGCCTAGTTACCAAAACAAAACAAGTGAGACGTTTATTTATATTTTTAACATTAAATTTAATGCATTTAAGCTGGGAAACAAACACAATTCTATTGTCCAACTTGTTACTTAACATTAGGATGTAAGAATTTTCAAAAATCGAAATTGATGTTTGGCTTTCCGTGTGACGCCACCAGACGTCCGATCTTGTGTGTCGCATCCACCCCTCCCCTGCATAGGAGGCTAGTGCAGGCGCAGTGGCACTGTTCATATCATTACCAAGTAAAATATTATCCTCGTACGTGAATAAATATTGATTGAATTGAAAGGGAATAGGAAATCAGTTGAATTTACCGCTTCTCCTCCACTGCCAAACAAAGCTATTAGCAGTCAACAGAAACACTGGGAAGAAAAATGTTCAATGTCAACCTGCTCCCACGAGTTTCATCCTGTACTTTGTTGGCGGGCGGTTTATCCATCGTATTGCTTTCCACTTTTCGTTTGTGATGATTATCAAACTGGGCAGATTGCTTGCCGGGCTCTGAATGCTTCGAAATGTCAACATCGCTTTTACAACTTTCAACAACGCGAAAAGATGTCAACATTGCCTTCTCTTTCTTGTTGACTTTCTTCTCTTTACTGTCATTGTCATTATAATTTATGAATAATGTATTTTCCCTTACTTCCGTAACTACATTTGTTTTCTTGCTTACAGTTTCGGTTGCTTTGATGGCAACTTCAGGAGTTTTTCTTTTTGAACTAGAAGATCCATAACATCGAAAAAATCGACCGCTTTCAATGTTGTTGCCCTTGTATTTGCCAGATTTAAAAATCAGTTTGCTACGTCCTTTAACCTCTAAGTCTTCGTTCTCTCCCACCGGGGTAACCAGTCGGTGTCTTCTCAGCATCTCGATAATCTGTGGGAGATTCGAAGTGTCAGAAATGTTCCCTAGCGTTTTTCCTTCCGATGCAGTCGTCTTTTTACTCCTATTAACCACATTCCAATTTCTCGATTTTTCCACGAACGAGGATCCCTTCAGAAAGAAACAATTTGATTCTCTTGAATCCCGCTGAGTCGATATTTGACTTCGTTTCAACCCATTCTTCAATCGAAATTTCGAAGGAGTAAGAAAGCACATATTTTTTTGGCCAGCTATCTCAGAACCAACTTTGTCGTCAGTACTACTTCTCCTCTCGCAGACAAGGCGATAATGTACTTGGGATTCCACTCCATTCATATAGGTCTTCAGCTTTTGCCTTCCAAGTCGAAACATCACTTTGAAAAGCACGACAAAATGAGAGAAAATTCTTAAATGGATAAACACATGTCCCGTTCACAGAATTTGAACTCAGAGGATTTGTAGTTTATGGGAAAATTCACCTAAATCTTTAGGAAAAACTGGAACCCTATAAACCTGATCATTAGCTAGTATCCCAGACGACTTACGATTTTATAACAGGGTGGTTACAGATATACCGTGCAGAAATTGAGTGGAAATTCATTTTAGCGCATCTCATCAACCGAGTTTCAAATCCAAACATCATTAACCACGTAGATGGATTGCGAATTTTCAGGTTAGCAGTGTCATATAGGAATGGATCTTAATCTCCATCTACAGAATATGTGTTGACTTACCACTCTTTTTGACAGACAAGCGGCCGTCAAGACTGCCAGCTGCCCCATTCAGGAATATTAAAAAAGGGATTAAAATACGAAGTTAACATGAATAGTTAGACGTTAGGACGTTAAGAGTAAAACAGTAAGCGTCACTTTTTAAGCTGCGCTGGTTTACACTTAGTCTGCTTTGCAGCCGTTGTTAGTGTCGGCCCTATACCCCTCAAAGAACGGCTGCAAACGCGGAGACTACGATCTCGGTCAAATTGAGTTGTAAAAATTATCCTCCCGCTTCCCCCGTTTTGAACAGTGATAAAACCGCTGCCTAACTGAAATGGACCACTGATATAACATCATTGAAATGGGGGAAGGGGAGGTCTTAAATTTTCAATAACTTTAACCGGGATTGTAGTTTACACAGCTCGCTAGAAAACTTCATGAACATAGTTTGAGGCGGGACTGAAAGTTTATAGTAGAACATGTTTAAATTGGTAGCACGAAAATCAAGTTGGTTGGCATTCTATAAAGTTTTCTTTTGATGTTTTCATCGCTTTTCTGGTTCTGGAGAGTTGGCAACGAAGAATTATTTTAATAATAATATGTCATCGTCCTGAAATTCATCCAAATTCCGAATGTTGTTCAGTAATGCTACAATCTCCTTAATTGATTGGAGTTTTCCTTTTACACATCAAAAATTCCAAGATATTTTTTTACTTTGAAACTAACATTTTCGAGTTTGTTTATCCGGTCGGTAGTAGCAAAGATATAAATGTCATGTTTATTGTGTATCTGCGATGTAAACAAACGATTACTTTATTAAGTAAATAACTCTTTTTTTCTTGATTTTATATTAGTTAGCGTATCATAGTTAAAACTTTGGCAGATTGCTCGATGCTTTCCCGGGTAGATTTAAGACAGCGAGCCTTACGGTAAAAGGCAAGCACTAATTTTGCCTGCTACTTAGGACATAACATTTTAACGATTTTTTTTTTTCTTCAGGGCAATTATTATATTAATATGGTACAGAATAATTTCCAAAATTGTAATCTGCGCGTTAAATTAGCAAATCTCACTTCTGAAACAGCTATACGTTTCACTTCAGAAGCAGTCTCACTGTGATGAAACGTTTTCAATAATTTCCGCAAATGTTTTTAAAAGTGTTGTTGGTGAAATTATAAACTACGAAATCCGGCCAACGCCTTGTGATGCGGACTTCAGGTTGCAGTAATATTCCAGTACTCGACACTCATGTTTGTGAAGTATAATTATGACTTTGTGCGGCGTCACAGGATCCGGGTTATCTGTTAAAATATATGAATTATGACTCAGCTAACAAATGAAAGTTATATTAACTCAGTAAACATCATCTTATTCTGGACACAAAGAAATCACCGCATTACTCCCCCCCCCCCCCCCTTTAAATTCTGTATTCCCCAAACAAACTTCCCTCCAGCTCTGTAGTACTGCGACGTCAACGTATCCAAAATGGCCGACAAAAAACTTTGAGCCCCCAGTATTATTGGTCAGATTAAAATTCCATGTAACAATGGCTATATATTGTTTTAGGAGGTCCAGGGTTCGTTTTAGTGTAGAAATAGCAAAAATCAGGATAAAATCCCTTAGGAGTGAAAGGGTTAAGGGTGAAAAATCATAAAATGGGTACCCTTTCCAAAGCTTGAATCTAAAATATGAGACCCTATTTAACGGACAAGTGACTACTCAGAATTTATTGAACAAATCGTGTTTATTTCTCTTAGTCTGCGGATAGTATAGCATACAACACTAGAGCCTAGTTTAATACTATGCCGTCATTATTACCACAGTTTATTGAAGATTGTTAAGTTTTAGCGGGCGTTGGGCAAATGCACGATATTGCATATGAAGAGTTAAGGGAACAAAAAAAACCGTACCCTATTTAAGGATCGGATATTTTATTTAACTGGATCCGGATGATAATACAGAATACGAGACCCTATTTAAGAGTCCGGCACCTCGAAAACCATACCCTGTCCCGCGGCACATGGCTTAATATCCCATTGATCATGTAAGTGCTCGGTAGATGTATTGTGATTACACATTGTCGACGTCTAATTCACTAGTTAGACTTCTATGAATATCACGCCAACATGACCTCAGATGACACTGCTACTGTTACTGTCAGGGTTTTGTTTGCGTTCTCGCGATCAGTGGTTCTTTTACGTCCCTACTTTAATTTGGAGACGGGACCGCCATTATATTTTCTGTGGTTATCCAAGCCATATCAGGACATTCACATGGTATTTCTCTTCTATCCACGGCTGTACATTTGACCACAATTCCTTGCGAACCTAACACGGTCAAAATAATCCGTAGAAATCATCTATTCTCTTCAATATGAGTGTATTGGCAACAGCATTTGTACTGGCTTGTTTTTAAGATTTAAAACCTCTCTACCGCGATTTTATAACGCTTTTAAAGTTTTCGCTCGAAAAGGATTGTGGTAAAAGTACAAGTCGCTATCTTTTTCGGTCAGCGGTGGATTCGATTGAAGATTCGATAATATCATTTCGATTAATACCAGTGGGATATTTTCCCTTATTTAAGAACGCTGAGCACGGTAAGTTCGCCAAATTTGGTGCGGTCATAGATATCGAGATATCATTATTCTAGACTCCCTTAAAAGGAGTCACTTGTCCTGTCACGTGACTTAGACCACGAAATCAGTAAATATAAAATGCGGTCGCGAGTTTAACAGAAAGTTAAAGAGTGAGGAAAATATTAGGCGTTTGTTATGAATGATACGGCTCAAGCCATTTCTGTTTAGAAAAGTTGACTACAGTATTTCATTAAAGGGGTAATTATTGAGCAATAGTTATTATCTTCACTGTTTGTGATAAACTCGCAACCGCATTTTTATTTACTGATATGATCATGATGGTTCGTCTAAGTCACGTGACAGAACATTGCGTTCCCGAAATTTGAAGCAGACCTATTACAATAGAATACAACACAATACAATTCAATACAACAATAGAACGCAACACAATACAATACAATATAATACAATTTGGTAGCAATTCGTGTCGTCCTACATGAAGGGATGGCCCTAGTTTGATTAGCTATCATGTTTGATGAGACAGGTAATCGGTATCCTTAGCTTTAGTAATAATTCATCTACAATTTACCATTATAATAATATATCTACGTCACCGGTGTTCAGTTTATGTATTCACCTGTTTCTACAGTCTTTTCAATTTGAAACAATCTGTATTTTCCATTTTGAAACAACAAAGATAATCTGAAAAATATTGCATGTATTTCGCATAGCCTGCCCTGTACATTTTTGGCACTTGATTTCTAGATCTATATATACTCTCTGAAAATCGCCTAAATATTGTGTACTGTTCTATTGGCTGTGAATACGTATTTGCCGGCCGTGCATGATAACACAAGTACATTGGCACAAAAAAAGCTAAAGGTAAGTCTTCCAAACTGCTTAATTTTTTTTTGTTTCTTAATGAGTAATGAAGTACTCGATGTTACCTAAAGAAGGTACATTGAAGGTATTTTATATATTTTCAACATGATGTTTCCATGTAAAAATTCATAAATAAGATAATAATTAATCTTCAGTAATTGGGAAAACGATTCATCAGTAGTAAAATGAATTGAAAAGCTTAGCCTAAAATACTGAGTTAGAAGGGCATACCCAAATAAAGGCCACCATAAAATTTCGCCGCATAAAAGCATTACCGTTTTTCCCTTTCTTCTTACGTTGTTTCTTGAAAATAACTGAAATGTGTAAACATGTTAACTATAAGCTTCAAGAAGTCCTGGGCGCTATTCCCAATTATGTCTGTTGGTGGAAATTGCTTTATCAAAGATAATTCACCACTGCCTAGATTCTTTTAAAATGTGGTTCTCGATGAAGAAAATCTTCTCAGTATATCTCTACTTCTATAGGTAATGACTTTGCTTTGAATATTTGCTCAACAGTGGAACACACTATCGCCACGTCTCCTTAGCGACCACGTTTCTAAAACTCGTCGAGCCGCTTATCGGCACAGGCTAATTACTACACGAGAAATCATAGGGCGAACTACATATTTTGACTGTTCCTATTCCGGTAACAGGAATAACAGAATGATACGAAGAATACTTAGATATTCTAAAAACGGTATGATCTTGAAGAACTAACGTCGAATTAAAAGGAAATGGAGTTTTTTTTTCGGCTGGAAGCGCGCGACACAGAAGTTTTTCCCCGGCTCTTTCGAGTAAACCGCTGCACTGTCCGTTCTCTACATTCTTCTATTATGAGCAGAATGATCTGTTCATTCCAAAACACAATTACCGGATATTCTTATTCTGGAATAGTTAAAAAAGAACACGCCCTTATGGTGGCCCCTTACGAGTATTTCAGCTCTATTTATAACCATTTGTAATTTTGAGCCTTCATTACCAGAACCGGATGGTTTTTAGAAAATAATGAGCGCATTCTTTTGGGACTATTCCGCCTGTTCCTATTCCGGTATAGGAATAACAGAATACGCAGAATACTAATTCACAAAAGAACACGGACAGATATATATCCCGTTAACCGAACGATCTAGACGGAGGTGACCTGGGAACTAACATCTCCGCCGGACGCACGTGCGCCACAAATTTCCCGCCAAATTATCCCAAAAGAGCGCCATTTTGCATCTTCCGAGTAAAAAGTATTCTGTTTATTCTGTTTATTCTGTTATCGGGAGAACAATAAACAGAATATAATGCTATTCCTGGTTCCGAGGAGGTGAAGGCTGCCACCGAAAACGGAATAGGTCCCAATTCAAAAGAACACGATTATATAATTACCGTCTATTCTGGCTATTCTCTATTTCCGGAATAGTCCCATGCATGAGAATTCATCCAATATTTCACACTAGCTACTGTTACTTTATACCTGTGTTCTTATCTGTTTTAGCTAATCCAGCCACAGCCAGATTTCGTTGGTGGAATTGTCACTGAAGATGTATTTCTTGTCATGTCGTCGCATCCAAGTTCATTACCTTCTGGGCACCATTATTGTCCTGTTTATTGTCTGCACCATTTTAAGTCTATATCTCAGCCCTGTACTTCTTAACAACAGCAATATTATGCCAGTTCTACATAGACAAGAAAGACACGAACACCAATTTTCACAGCAACGTTTAAAGCATGACACAGGGATAAAAAACAGCGACACGCGCGCTAATAAACTTGGAATTAATCGTGAGGGTGAACCTCTGGGAATGGGACAAGTTAAGAAAACAATAAACATAATAAGAGACGAATTGACTGAACTGAAACGAGAAAAAATTAAACTCGCAAAAGAAATAGTAGAAGAATGGGACACAAGAAATGCTGATAATGGAAAGATTGGACAGGAAGCAGTTGTTTGGAGAAAAACTGCAATGGACATAGACTGGAACTGGAACGGAGGAAACGATAAAAATATGTGGAAGATACATGACACAGAGGATGGTTCAATGAAAGCATTAAGGCCGGATACGTTACAAGAGGGAGTAAAAGGGATTACTAATGACGGAAAAATTAGTATGGACTATTTGTTACAGAAAATGATGGAGAAACAAATTAACACGAACAACAGAAAAGAACTAATTAAAATAAATAACTGGGGAAAAGAGAAAGCCGGCATAGAAAAAGCTAAACCGGAAGCTGGTGCTATCAATGTTTCCAGATTCATCGGTAATAGCAGCTCTATCGAAAATGGGTACATTAAGGTAAGAATAATAAAAAAAATTATAGGGGAGCCGGCCCTGGCTTGATTCCCGCAACACGGCGCCATGTATTGTAACACTGGTATAATCAACTGAAAGTCGATTAATGTATGCTAACCGTACTGGGAAGCGAGTAGCAGCTGACGTTTCGAGCGAAAGCTCTCCGTCAGAGGAAAAGACGAAGGGCTAGTGCTAAATACGTCAGTTGCTACTCGCTTCGCACGGCAGCTAGCGTGTTTGTCTTCCCCCGTCGACGCAGATAAACACTAGCTTTTACAGAACTATTCATCCATGATATGTGAATTGAGTTTGTTGGTATCTCGCCCTTGTTCCGAGGGTTTTCTCCGTGTTCTTCGGTTTTCCTCCCTCAGCAAATACCAACTTGCTAAATTCCAATTCGACCGACAAATTTGTGTCCCAGAGTAGTAGACCTTCTATGATCTGTCAGATAGAAGACTAGTTACGTAAATAAATTATTTATATTTATTTTATTTTCGTATTTCCAAAGTATCCCGGCACCTCATTTTCAGTGAAATAGTTTAAGATTCTTAACTTGTGGTCTTTGCGTCCAAGTGCGGAAGATATAATTATAGCATATTAGCATGTCAAAACTACTAAAATTATGATATAATTTATTTTATTATACGACTTGGCGTTTTCGAGTGCATATACAGGATAAAACGAGTGCAACTGAATATGCAAGCGTATTACACGGGTCACAAACAGGTTTGCGCGAGCCAACCAAAATGAGGTTGTTAAGGTAACAACCAATCAGCTTTTAGCGCGCGAAAACCTTTTTTTCAGCGCGAGCTCCCCGGACATTTGGCTTCCAAAAACGCTGATAGTTTCTGCTTTCACGATTGTTTCTTCTTCTGCATCTGACTTAATTTATTTTAGGGTATTAAAAATGAGAGTACTATTAGCAAAACTGGTTTGTATAGGTAATTTTTTACCTCCAATCGATTGTCGATCTTTCTAAAACTGCGTTTTGAAGATTGACTGTTTTTCATCCAGTAAAGCCTTTCCCATGGGATCACGAGCGCAATTGACCGATTTAGCTTGTACATTTGTTGTCCCAATTCAGGTCACCTGACATTTTCCTTGAGTAATGCTTCTTTGTTTTTCTGTATCCCAAGAGGAAATGTACGAATTTCTCTAATTGTAAAACAAAGCACTGAATCACCTGGAGAGCTGTCGCATGATCTGAATTGGGACAACAAATGTACAATCTAAATCGGTCTATTCATTTGTTATTGAACTAGTGATATGTCAGCACGTGACTGTTTCTAGCAAAAGGTCTATTCCTTTAAGGAACCACACAGCGGTGAAACGTCTGCGCGTGCGTATTACGGTCAGTCTGGTGGGCGGCCGCGCGAATTTCCCGCGCAAAATTTACCTTAAAACATATTACAGTGAACTTCTACCACTAAAAGTTAAGAAAAATATGTGAAAGTTAAGCTTTTTATTTTCACAGTCGACGGGAAATTGAACAAACTTCAAACTGTTAGTTTACCAAATAATTTCGTAATTTACCAAAAAAGTCTCAAGGTTTGAAAACGGGTGTGTGAACAGTGACGGCCGCCGGCTCACTTTGAATTTGTTTTGGAATATGTTGTTGTTGCAAGACTTTTGACGCATGCGCAGACGTTTGACCGCTGTGTGCTAAGGAACAGGTTTACAGTTCTTACCACAGAAATGTATCGTGCTTGTGATCCGAGATCAAAACATTGCATACGGCGGGATTGATATAGTAGAACAAAAAAACGAGATAGCGGGACTTTAAGAACCTTATTGGTGGGACCCTAACTACAAACCTTTACCGTAAACCTAATATGTTCTTTTTATTTTCTAATCACGATGTTGTTTTCTAGATCGAGGGCACTCAGTTAGATGTAAATGGCGTCACGCTATCTATAAAGAATTTTACTGTGGCTATCAGCCAAGAGCGTGTGGGATCCCTGTGTTACAAATATGGTTCAAAGTGCATGGGGTTTATTCGGAGTAAAAAGAACGGAGTTACCGAGTTTCGTTTGCTGTTCAAATTGAATCTCCTAAGGCCTGGAAGGAGTACGATATTCGTGAAGAGGAAACATGTGGCGGATTTGTGTAAGTACTGCATAGTTAAAGTGATTCGAAATACAGATCGCGATTCCTTTTTAATGCAAATAAAAATAGGTACGCATCTGCAAACTGAAAAGTTACATTATATATTATTTGCTCGAAAAAAAGAAAAATCGTCAAATACTCCTTGATCAAATCGGATGCGAGGGGGAGGGAACAGAAGATTTAACACTCCTTGGTGCGAGCGATCCGATTTTTTCAATGCGCCTTCATGCATCCAACATTCAAACCTTCATACATGTTGGACTCAAAATAAATGTGAAGACTTTATGTTAACTCGTTTACTCCACTAAACCAGGATCGCTCACTCTTATGCTTGCCCATTATAAATCGATTTTTAGAGTTATTTGACAAAGTTAACTACCTCAAAGTTGTGCTTGTATTGAGCTTACAATCACATCGAAATGTTGACGAATAAACGGAAATAATAAACTGATCTCAAAATATAATATTAAGTCCTTTCTTCCCGCAAAATCCCTATGGTTAGCTTCAGTCTAGTTACCTCAGCATAGTGTTTCTGTGACATGAATTTAATTGAATGTTCCTGTCTTTCAGTATGCTCTCAAACCTTGACACTGAGTATAGAACGATTCAATTAGCCCTATTATATATTTAACTTACGATTGCACTGGCATCTTACTGAGTACTTATAGACATTTCAGTAAACTTAAGCAAGTTAGAGTCCTATCGAACCTGCTCTCACAGATATTAAGGTACGTAAGAAAGAAGCCATTGCTGTTGTTTTGCTTAATAAAGACGCCATCATGCATCGATGTAAAAAGCCCGATATCGGATAAGTGTGCGATGACATCAGGTAATAAAAAGCTGCATGAACGGCAACTAATAAACAGTTTTGGCTAACGCTAGTCTTATATCCCGTTCACACCAACTAAACCTGTTTAATTAAACTGAGAATAGCTAGCCCCTATCTTGAATGTGTTTAGTTACACCCGCCAGGGTTAAAACTACCTCGAACAGGTTGTTTAGTTAAAGGTCATGTTGAAACTAGTTTAGCACCGGCGAATATGCGGTGTGAACAGGTATTATTTTAAACTTGATTGTTTACGTAATTAAACAGTTTTTTAACATGCTTAAGCTTTGATATGAATGCGGGGATATTAGTACCTCAATAGGTTGCATGTCAGTCAGCAGTAGAAATCGCGGGAGTATAACAACACAGTGCAGAATGAAAATAAAGAATTTCAACTTACAAATCCCAACATATCCAAACGATTTAACTGATTTCTTCATTGGAAAACTCAAAAAACTCAAAACTAGACCACCACGTATCAAAGCTCTTGGATTCAGCAAGTTGAAATGATATTGTATTGTACGCGACACTGATTGGCTCAAATAACACCCTCAAGTGACCCCGGTTACAGTAATCGCACAGTAATACTGGTAAACAGGTTACCTTCTGTAAATGAATAAAGTTTTTTAAAAAGGTATCAATAAATGCCAATTTCCTGTCCAACATTTGCCGTATAGCTTTTGCAGCTAAAGAATCTGAATGTGTAGCTCCGCCGACAGATGCCTCCCCTAGCATTACGGGATCGACGGCATGCAATCTACCAATGATTGACCCATTCGACAAGAGTATTATGGGCTTCTTCCAGCGTCTACCACCTCTTCAATGCGAAGGAACGCTGTTTACTAGCTACCATGGCAACGTACTTAAAGTTATCAACAAGGATGACAGAGGTTAGTGCTGCATCGCGGCTGCTGAAAATAGTGTTTGAAGACACGTCTATTTGTAAAACAGGCTTTAAAACTGCAGCAATAGATAGTATATTTCAGGTACTATTGTCCTATTATTAAACATTACTTTAATGGTCGCCGTTGTTCGCATTACAGATCTATTTTTAAACATCCGTTCCTGAATACGAAGTTGTAAATAATAATAATAACACTTATCTAAAAGATAGACATAATTAATAACGTACATGCATGTAATATAAAAACATTATGATAGAATATTCAAGTTGGATGACCTCCACATCTGCATGTATGAGTTAATTTCAGTTATAAGAACGTTTAAATAGATACGTTTTTAAACTTTTTTAACTGAGATTTGAATTCAGAGATACATGAACACTTTCTTATGTTTATGGGCAGTTTGTTCCATAAATGAGGAGCTGCAACAGATAGAAGGCACGACTTCCGTATGTTTTTAGATGACTCTTGGCTCTGATGTACCGCATCAAAAGAGCTAGCTCACTGTACATTTTGCCGTCAATGTTGTCGACGAATAGAAAGTGAAAACTTTCAAAGAAATTGTTGAATAGCTTAATTATAGTTAGGTCACTGGTAGACGCTCTGACGAGCAGGAAGTCATGGGTTTGATTCCTGCCCGGTAAACCACATTTATAATGGCAACTAGTTCCTGTCAAATCTAGATTGGTATGCGTCGGCGGGGAAGATAAACACTGGTACAATCAACTGAAAGTTTGCTCTACGTCACTCAGAGATAACATTTTTCGCGCTAGCGAAACGTCAGCTGCTACTAGCTTCCCATTGCGGTTATATCATACTTTAATCGCCGTTTATATAGTTGATTATACCAGTGTTTAACCATATTTATAGTCTTAAAATAACGAAGTAGAGAGTGCTTGCTCCCGAATGGTAAGATCCCTACGTTTCGTATGTATTTCCAGATAAGGATGTTAAATCAATCAAATTTATATTTATTATCCTTTAGTTAGTTACATTGCAAAATGTTCGAATTATTACTTTTTCTGATTATCGTGCACATAACTCTCCTCTGTTTAAGAAATTGAATTTATTAAAATTCTCAGATATTGTTTATCTTAATACAACATTATTAATTCATGCATCAGTTTAATAGTGGCAATCTTCTTCGTACAAGAACTATGGTAAATTTAGTATCAGATTTGCAGGTATTAAGATCTGGAATGCTATTGATGAATCTTTGCAGATTTTCTTTTAAAAAGAAACTAAAGCAACAGATGATTAGTGATTATTAAGGCTGTTCACTTAATTGCCATTATTAATTATCTATTAGTGCCTAGTTAACTTAATTATACTTATATACTGTAGAAAGTAGATGCAAGTAGAGTAGCTTTATTATGTATTATCTATCGAAGTAGATCTATTAGTGTTTAATGAGTCATCCTTCATTTCCTTTTTCCTTTTTTAGTTGTAGTATTTAACTCTGTATTTTTTTCCTGATGATCATTGTAATTTATCTCTTTAATGGCCACCTGTCTCGATTAGCTCTATGGTTATTACAGGTGGCCTACACTCATTGATTTTTTTTTTTTTATTGAACTGAGTGTAATAAAAGCTGTCTGTCAAATCCCATACCCCGGCTAGGATGAAACTATTGCCCTCAGGGCTATCCGATTTTCAACACTTTCGATTCACGAGTACAGTTATATATAATCGGTATACGTATGAGTTTTTATACATATACTGCATTTTAAACCGTTATATTACGTTTTATGATGTTTCAGTAATCTAATGGCCTAGAAGCTTAGTTATAATCGCAATAAAATTACTGACACTTTCTAATTTTGAAATAGGAGCACCATTGAAACGCATTTCCTACCGACCAGTTCTGCGCATGCACGACAATGACAATGGCTACGAATTGGGGCAAGTAAAGGACTTACAGCTGGCTTACAACACTGAAGTTCACGTCAAGCATGACTTTGTGCAAATTACCGCTGAATTCACCAATGGCGCAACTCAGGTTGATTATCATGCTCACGTAAAACCGATACTCAAAGTTGTCAACAGAGCGCATGCTTTGACGGGAATACCACTGAACATTATTATCGTGGGCCTTGACCGGAATTCAGGTGGGGTGTTTCAACGCCTGCTTCCACGTGCTTATAGGATGCTAAGAGATGAACTGCAGGCATTTATATTTGAAGGATTTTCTCTGTTAGGAGAAGGTAGGTACAGGTAACTGCTGTGAGTGATACGAGCGCTCTGATTGGTCGATACTAGACGACAGCCATGATCTATTCAACAATTTAAGAAATATAGTGTATCCGTCGGGGAATCTATCGGCTAATAGTTGTCCGTGGAATTTGATGTTTATAAAATGAATATATGCCCGAGAACGAAGTTCTATAGAAATTTGGACCCAATTTGTGAATAAAATTACATTACAGTGTAAAGACCCTGTGTCCGAGTCCATGAATCACTTCGAGAATCGCGAAAATCAGAAATATCGGCATTGTTGTTATGTGAATATCGAATCTTTCGAAATCCATCGTTATTTTGGGCCATCGTGTATTTACTTCCAGATATATATGTTTAACTGACTTTCTTTTATCTTATATTGTCTTCGAAATCCCGGTCTAGAGCGGCGAGTGGAGGAAGTCGAGACCGTAGAAACACAACAAAGTGATCACGAGGCGAAGCGCCTCGACAAGTAATCCTTTAGCAGGCCACCTTCTGATTTCTATATGTCTACAAGAGAACACTTGCCGTTTAAAAGGACTACTGTGTGAGTTTCCCGAGGATTTGCTGCTCTAAAGACCGGCCGGTTTGCTCTAGCCTGCAAGCGGCTCTTATGGGTGTTTTTTTGCTAATTTGTTTTCGGATTGGGCTACCTGTGGCAGTAGTAAGGTTGCCCGGGCTGAGCACTTTTGCTCTCTCCTGATTGGTCTAGAGCAACCTTGTGACGTCACAGGTTTTGATGACGTCACAAGCCCCGCCTCCTCAGGGATACGGCTCAATACGGGTCCCTGATTGGTCGGGATTTTTATACGGCTCACTACGGCTCCCTGATTGGTCGGGATTTATGCGGCTCACTACGGGTCCCTGATTGGTCGGAAATTTATAGGGCTCACTACGGGCTCGGGAGTGGTGGGATTATAGATCCAATCCAGGGCGGGGATTGGCGGACCGGGGAACTACCCGGGCGTATAAAAAAGTAACCCTCCCTTGTAAATTTCAGTGTGAACGATGCCCCCTACTTGTTTTTGTGGGTGTTACGCCAAAGTCGTCAAAGGATTGGCAGGGACGCCAGAGTGTGTGTACAAGTGTGGACAAACGGCGGATTACAAGTCGAAACCCCAAGTTTTGCCGTGTAGTTTCTATTTTACGGAGCAAGAAGTTCCTTTGGTGAAAGCGGTTATCCCGGTCGGAACTTTATACAACACATTTCCCAAGTGTGGCCACAATTTGTGGATGAAAGTGGGCATAAGCCGAAGTGAGAAAAATCCGAACCGCGTGTTCTTCACGTGCACGGCCCCGGCGCCCAACCCAAAGTGTGAGTGGCCACTTGGATTTATGTGGGCTGACCCTGCCGCACAACCTACCGCAAACGGACCCCCACCCCCCAAGAAAGCCCAATTCTACGCTTCGCCATGGACGTCACAGGCCCCCCAAGGTCCGCCGCCCGTCGCTTGGACAAGTCCCCATGCCACTATGCCCTATACGGTTCCCCCCCGCGGAGATGCCACAGGGACCCCCGCCGGGACCCCCACCGGTTCCCCCATGGGGGTACCCCTAGAGACTACACCGACACCCCTGTTTCCCTACGGACATATCCCCACCCACCCATCCTAGTGACAGCCCGGGACCAGTCCCACGCGGATCCGAGAAGACCTAGATTTTGGAGACAAGCCGGCTACCCGGGATTTTACCCTTGTGGTCTTATAGGAAGCAACCACTATGTAATAATACCTTGTGGTCTTATGTGATTCAACCACTATTGGAGACAATAAAAAAGGCATGTGTTTGGTAAAAACAACTTTGTTTTCAAATGCTTAACAATGAACAGAATACAATTTACAAAAAATAAAATAATAGTTGCAAGGGGGCCCTATTTCGGGGCCCCACAGAGAGAGAGAGAAATTACATCGAATGGATGGGCCATTGCCCTATTATTTGAAAAATTACATATGGTAGGCTATCGCCCTATTATTTGAAAATTACATATAGTAGGCTATTGCCCTATTATTTTGAAAAAGTTGGAATTTTTTTAAAAATGAGCAAATTGCTCTAATGTATGAAAAAGTGTGATAAATATAAAAAAGGAAATTGCCATGGAGAAAAATGTTAAAGCATATGGTAGTGGGTAGCATAACATTTTTGTAGGGGTAAAGTGAGGACACCAAAAGTACCTAAATGGTTAAACAGGACAACGGAACCTACCCTCAGGAAAAAAGAATGTTCAATCGGGCTCAAACAACAGAAACAGAGAGGAACTCTGTCGTATCTTAGGGATCTTGCCACGAATCGGATAAAACAAGGGGTACACACTTGCTCCCCGCAGCACGGTAGTGGTGGTAATTGATTACTGGGGAGATCCCCACAGATAAGACACTATAAAAAAATAAAAAAAAGATTGGCTAGGATAATACATTTTTCTCCATGGCAATAGAACTCCCCTACTTCCGAGCTTTCAGGGGGAAATGTAAGTGTAATATTCTACAAATTTATGTGGTAGGGGTAAATGAAAACTTGCCAACGTGACACAATGCCTAAATACAACCACGCTCCCCGAGCGAATAAAAAAGGAATGCTGCATTTTTAAATAGCAAACCCCGCAACGAGGATGAACATTTTCTCTTATTGCCTTGGCGATAATTAAAATGAAACAAGACTTGCAATACATGGACCCACAACAGGGCATGGGCGGTAAGGTAACCTGATGGATAGTTCCACCGCACCACAAACACTATAAAATAAAAAATAGGAAAATAGAAAAATTATGAAGAAACATGGAAGTATAATTTTTCCCACTGAAAGCGCCCCCAACCATCCCAGTCTCCCAGATCAAAATAAACTGGGTGGTGACGGCAACGGAAGTAGGCGAGTCCCTTCCGACAATGCATACGTACGACAGTCTTATTAGACCTGCAATAGCTACACCAATCAAAACTATATTCAGTTATGGGCTCCATGTGCATGGCCGCGTGGGGGCCAGTGCACGCCATAAAATTTCTGTCGAAGTGCAACGTTTGATGCGAGTTGTTCCACGAATAGTCCCCCCGGATACCCGTCGGTATATACTGCAGGAGGAATAGGGTTGGCTTAAATTGGTCCTGGTGTTTCTCCTTCCTCCTATCTACGCGTTGTTGAGTACATACGTACTCTCCGATTTTCGCCAAAATCTCGGGAGGGAGTCCGGTGGTACGCAGAACCATGGCATGAGAATAGAAATGTTGTTTGACTCTAGTCTGGTTTGGGGAAAAAATTAAAGAATTAAAAAATTAAAAAATTAAAATTAAAAAGAGGTACGCCATGAATAATGCTTTAGAGGAATTTGTTTCTGTGTGTAGGCGCTCTTACCGAGAGCGGGCAGGTCCCGAGAGGACCTCCAAGAAAACCTATAAAAAAATTAATCAAATTATTGTGCGTCGGGGGATTTTTGCCAATAAAAATGAACGGTCCTGTTAAGCAGAGTCCGTCCGCTACACACTGTCTTTTAGGGGGAACGGGACGGAGAAGAACTTACAGGATCCATGTTAATAACATCGATTCCGTGAACATTCTATAAAAAACAAAAACAAAAAGTTAGTGGTTGTGTCCCAAGATAAAAAATCAATTCAGCAGGACCGTACTTCTCTTTCTCTATGGGGCCCGCGGTATGCCATCTCAACTCTTTCTTTCTTTCTTTTCTTTAGCTTCTTCTTTAAGCTGTAGAAATAAAAAGGAAACCAAAGGGGAAAAAAGATTAATACCAAAGCGTGTTGAATTTCAAGAGCGAATTCCGTGTACACTTACCTTCTTGAGTTGTCAGTGGCAAAGGCACCGAACTTCATTCAACCCCTATCATTTATAGAACATATAACGGGTCCTGATTGGTGCACTTTCTCGGGTTTTGATTGGCCCGTTTTACGCAACGGGCTCTAGGAGTGGTGGACATTCGATCCGGTTTTGACGTTTTTTGCCAAACTTTTTTTTCTGAGCTCCTAAGAAGCTCAAAGTCATCCCTAAAACAGTGGGGAAATTTGTTATTTTTTTTCTGGAGGTCTTCTTCCCAAGCCCCTCTTAGTTTTCCACGTTTTTTCCCCCTTCATTCGATCCGGGAAAGGTATTTTTGGAGCCCCGAAACCTGTATGACCTTTGGGAAACCAGTCGAAAGTTACCTGATTTTTGATGGACCAATCACAAGGCGTGACGTAGTTTGTTTACGCATCCTTTTCTTACTTCGGGTCAAGGTTGTTTACCAGAATTTTTGGGGGAAGTCCAAGAAGCTCAAATTCATCCTGAAAACATCGGGGAAATTTTCTAAAATTTTCTACAGACCCTTTTCTCACGGTCCTCTTAGTTTTCCCCATTTTTGTTTTTGTTTTCCCTTTCACACTTTCCGGGCAAGGGCTCCTAAACCGTCTGAAACCCCAACGCGTCCCTCGGGAAACCAGTGGAGTGTTGGGGCGAACCTAAAAGGAACCTAAACCCTCCAATCACGAGCCGAGGCTTATACACCGGCCCTATTTACGCGCCCTTTTCTTACTCCGGGTTAACTTTGTGGACGTTGGTTCGGAGCGGCGATTTCGGGAAGGCTTTTTCGCTAGTTTCCTTGGCGCGAAAGAGAGAACGGTTTGAAGAGGACTGGAGAGGGAGGTCTCCCGGGGGGAGGGCCCCACAAAAATTCGGAAGAATAAGGAGGGTGGGGTGTTTGGGATTGCCCGGAAATTTATAGAACAAATAGGGGTTCGGGATTGGTCGGGATGTATACGGCTCACTACGGTTCCCTGATTGGTCGGGATTTATAGGGCTCGCTACGGGTTCGGGATTGGTCGGAAATTTATAGGGCTCACTACGGGTTCGGGATTGGTGGGACCGGGGGAACTTCCCGGACCGTATAAAAAGTGAACCTCCCTTGTAAATTTCAGAACAAAATCCGTCACCACAATGTCCACCTTAAACTACCTAGAGGAGGAAGGCATGGAAGTCGAGGGGGAGTCGCTAGAGTTGGGTGGAATAACCGAAGAGGAGGACGACGAGAAACTAATCGCGGCGTGGCCCCTTCCCACCGAATTACCAGAAAATAACGACCAAGAACTTGCTGAAGGTTTTTCCGAGGAGACCGAACCCCTCTGGGATGCAGACGCCTGGTTAAACGAAATGTTTCCCTCCACAACTCGGAAACGCATGGCAGAACAACGGGGTGGCGGGGCGACTAAAAAGACAAAAACAATCGTCCCAGAAAGTGAAGAAAGTGATGACGACGAGGACGACGACGAAGAAAAATTTGAACTGGTTCAAACAAGTTCGAGAGCCTGTAAAAAATTCAAAACAACGTGTAAGGACTACGAACTGAAAATCAAGACACGGGCCCGCGCGACTCTGGCTGAGGTAAGTCGAAAGCAAGACTACACTAATTTTGATGTGCTGTCATGACCGCGCGCGCGGTGGCGCATGGCTCTAATTCTCCTGTTTGGAATCTCAAAGGAAAGGAGTGGGTTCAAACCCCCGCGCGTAGATATTTTTTTTCTTTTTTTTTTTTATAATTGTTTTTCTTTCTTTCTCGCCTCCCTTACTACAGAGAGCCTCATTTTTTTATTCATTTATATAAAAATAAAAATAAAAAAATATTTATTTATATTTTTAATTTTTTTAAATTTTTAAAAAAAAAAAATTATTTTAAATTTATTTATTTATGATTTTTTTTTCTTTCCTGTACAGGCTCTTCAAGACGTGACCGCCGTTATAGAGAGGGTCCTGGACACCACTCTTGGGTCCGCAAACCCAGAAGATCGGGTTAGGATTACCCTAGATGCTCCACGCTTGGACTACCCCCTTTCCTTTCCTTACCTGATGAGGTCTACCCTCACCCCCGCCCTGGTCATGGCCAGAATTGGAGAGCTCACACAATCCAACCAAGAGTTCATCATGCAGGGCAACTTCCATGTCCACGTGTTTCACGTGGAAATACCGAGGGCGGGAAGAGGTCGCGTGGCCCGCTGTGCCACTACCGACTTGGAGAAATTCAAGAAAATTAAAAGAAGTATTGTGAGGATACGAAATGTAGACGAACTATGTATGGCCAGAGGATTGGTCACGGCCCTAGCCAAGGCCCAACAACATCCACGGTACAGACCCATAAGTCAGGGGAAGCCCATGCAACGGACTCTAGCCTTGGAACTCCATTGTCAGGCGGGGGTCCCTATTCAACCGTGTGGGCTACCAGAGCTTAAGCAATTCCAGGAGTTTTTTAGGCCTCAAGGTGTAGAAGTAAATCTGGTCTCCCGTGTACACATGAACAGCATTATCTACTCAGGACACCTCCCCGGGGCACAACACCGCCTTTACCTGTACCAAACAGAGGACCATCACTATGACGTCATCAACAACATGTGTGGGCTGTTGAACGCCAAGCACTTTTGCCCCTACTGTAAGAAGACCTACACAAGTCCTATACATCACGCCTGTGACACGACATGTGTTTGTTGTGGCGTCAAGAATTGTTCCCCCCTCCCCCCTGGAGAGAAATGGGATTGGAAAAAGTGTGACCATTGCCATCGGTGGTTCAAGAGTGAAGGATGCTATGAGAACCACCGCCGTCGCCTACCCCGCCGGTCGGGTCGAGGGTCTCTGTGCACAAGAGAATGGAGCTCTTGCGAGCGGTACACCCGTTGTGTCCAGTGTGGGGTGACCGTGGACCATCTGTGCCGGAGCCGTCAACAAGCAGGGGTCCACGTGTGTGGGGAATACCGTTGCCGTAGTTGCAACACTATTGTCCCCCCGGACCATCTGTGCTACATGCAAGTGGCTGACCAGAAAGCCCCCAGGGTAGAAACAGAAGAAGGAGGAGAAGAAGAAGAAGAGGCCTACACGGCACTTCAGGCGGAAGAAGAGGGGACGGAGAGAGCCGCTGCGGAAGACGAGGGGAATGAGGACAAGTTCCGGTACCTCTTCTTCGACTTCGAAGCCATGCCCCTGGAGGCTCAGCACGTGGTCAACTTTGCGGGAGTCTCCAAAGTGTGTGAGCTCTGTGTGACGTCAGATTTACCCACCTGCACTCAATGCGGTCCACGGAAAATAGAATTCAAAGGCCCCACGGCCCTCACCCAATTCTGTGATTGGCTCTTCTCGGGGGATCACAAAAATTACGTGTGCCTGGCCCACAACGCCATGGGGTACGATTCCTACCCTATCCTGGAGTACTTGTTTAAGAACGCCGTCAAGCCTAAAGTGCTCTTCCGCGGTGGTAAGGCTATGGTGGTGACCATCCCCGACTACAAGCTCGTCATCAAGGACTCTCTGCTCTTCATCCCGCTAGCCCTAAAACAATTCCCCGTCACGTTCGGTTTCCAAGCAGAAAACCTCAACAAGCTGGATTTTCCCATCTTTTTTAACAAACCAGAACACCAGCAGTACGTGGGACCGCTACCAGACCTTCATTATTACGAACCGGATTCACTGAGTCCTCAAGGCAAACAAGAACTGGAGGCCTGGCACGCGACCGAACGGGGCAAGGGGACGGTGTTTGATTTCCAGAAAGAACTGGCCCTCTACTGCCACCGGGATGTGGCCATCTTACAAAGGGCCTGTCTAGCGTTCCGGGCTATCATGATGAAAGCGGCGGAGATAGATCCCTTTACCAGGACCGTGACGCTCGCCTCTATGTGCAACTTAGTGTTCCGCAAGAAATTCCTACGCCCTAACACCATTGCGGTCTTGCCACGGCTCGGCTACCGCCCCAAGGATGCGCATTCGACGCTGGCCCTCCAATGGTTGGCCCACGTGGAGCGGCGGGACGGGATTCAGATCCAGCACGCGGGCAATTTGGGAGAGAAGCGCGTGGGGCCTTACAAACTGGATGGGTACCACGCCGCCACCCACACGGCCTACGAAATCCAAGGTTGCTTCTGGCATGGATGTGATCGTTGTAACCACCAAGACAGAGTTCATCCCCTACTTCATTGCACCATGAGAACGTTGACCGACCGCACCCGGGACAAAGTCGCGTACTTGGAACAGCAAGGGTATCGCGTGGTCCAGACCAGAGAGTGCGACATCAGAGTGGCCATGGCCTTGGACCCTACCATCGCCGCCCTCGCACCCATCCCTCAAACCCAGATTCCACTCGACCCCAAGAAGGCCTTCTTTGGGGGGCGTACCAACGGGATTAGGACCTACTGGGAAGCCCAGGAGGGAGAATGGATGGAGGCGCTGGATGTGTGCTCCCTGTACCCCTGGGTGCAAAAGACGAAACGGTTTCCGCTGGGCCATCCAGAAATCCTCACCGAGAATCTAGACCCCACCCTACCCTACGAGGGGTTAATTCATCTGAAGATTCTACCGCCACGCCGCTTGTTTTTCCCCGTCCTCCCGACGCACGTGGGGGAGAAACTTCTGTTTACCCTCTGCCGGACCTGCGCCGAAGACAAGAACCAGGCCCCCTGTACGCACGAGGACGAGGCCAGGGCTTTGACAGGGACCTGGGTGAGCCACGAACTCCACGCGGCCCTGCGCTACGGCTACCGGGTCCTGGAAGTCTACCGTGTGTGGCATTATTCCGATTCGGAACAATACGACCCCACCACCGACACCAAGGGGTTGTTCACCGACTACGTGAACACCTTTCTTAAGATGAAGCAAGAGGCGAGTGGCTGGCCACCCGGGTGTAACACCGACGCCGAGAAAGCGGCTTTTATAGAGAATTACCGGGTGGCCACGGGGATCTTGCTGGAGTGGGACAAGATCGAGTTCAACGCGGGGATGCGGGCCCTGGCGAAATGGATGCTCAACACCTTGTGGGGAAAATTTGGCCAGAAACAGAACCCTCGGCAGACGGAGTACGTCACCGAACTGGACCGCTACTTTGAGCTCATGATGAGCGAAGAGAAAGAAGTGCAAGACATTCTGTTCGTGCACGAAGACATGGTGCAAGTTCACTACACCGCGACGTCGCAGCACATCGACTCCAACCCCCACGCCAACGTTGTGTTTGCCGCCTACACCACAGCCCATGCACGCCTGAAATTGTATTCTTACCTCGATCTCTTGAAGGACCGTATCGTCTACCACGATACGGACAGTATCTACTTCACACAGAAAGCAGGCCAAGTGGCGCCCCCGATCGGTCGATTTCTAGGCGACATGACCAACGAATTGAAAGAAGGCGAACAGATTGTCCGTTTTGCCTGTACCGGGCCCAAGAGTTACGGGTATGAAACGAATCAAGGCCGTACCGTCTGCAAAGTGAAAGGACTACGCCTCAATGTGAGAAATCGGGCGATCGTCAACCTCGAGACCATGGTAGCCATGGTGCAAGGCCAAGGGGAACCCACACGGACGGTGGTGACGCCGCACGCCATCCACCGCAATACCCAAGACAGGACGTTGCACACCCGCCCAGAGACCAAGACCTTCAAGGTGACCTACGACAAGAGGGTTCTCCACGGCTACCAGAGCTACCCTTACGGCTACTAAAGAAAAACAAAGAGACTCTAGAAGAATTTTTTTATTGCAATAAATGGTTCAGTTCCTTTGAGCTGTGATACCAAAGTCTCAGTCTTTTATTTTAGAGGAACTCCATCTTGTAAGGCTGGAGTCTTGGATGCTTGCGCAGGAATCCTTCCCAAATACAAATATGATAGACCAACATCACATAGTGTCCATAATAGGTTCCTTCGCAGTCGCTCACCACATACTGCTTCCTTTCGCCTTCGCTCAGGTATTCTTCCATCCAGTTCCCAAATGTAGAATAACACATGTGGCACTCGCCCACAATGACATCACCGCCGCCTTCAGCTCCATAGAAAGTAATATCTAGACCCATGATGTTCACCGCTTGAAGAGCAACGCGTAATGAGTGAGAATTTTGTTCTGAAATTTACAAGGGAGGGTCACTTTTTATACGGTCCGGGTAGTTCCCCCGGCCCACCAATCCCGAGTCCGTAGTGAGCCCTATAAATCCCGACCAATCAGGGACCCGTAGTGAGCCGTATACATCCCGACCAATCCCGAACCTGTATTGAGCCGTATAAATTTCCGGCCAATCCCAAAGTCCCCAAAGTATTTTTTTCTTTAAGTATTTTTCTTCAGGTGTTTGACGGTCCACCGGCTGATACTCTTGCCTTGGCGCTTGCCCGATGTGGTCGTCGTCCGGATCGTTGTTTCGGTACGGCCGTCTTTCGATTTGCGGCTCGTGATCTTGCGCACGGTTTGCAGCCCTCCTGTCTGGGTTTTCTTTTTCTTTTGCGCCTTATACTTTTTCTGTATTTGCGCTACCGCCCGGGCGGTCCTGCTGGGTTTTTTACCCACCACGGTATGGCGTGGCAACCTCTTCCGGGCCATCGTCTTCCCTGCGGTGGCGACACGGCGTTGCCAGGGGGCTTGTCCCATCCCCGCGGGTCTCATTAGGGTTCGTGCCATGGCGTTAATGAAGGGGGATTTAAAAAGGACGCCAATTTAAAGGTGGTTTTTGGGCGGAACCTGGGCCAAAAGAGAGGCGGCGGCTACCCCCACGGGGACCCCCACGGGGACCCCCGCGGGAAAAGGCTTTGTAGGGGGTCCTGGAGAACGGTGTTTCCTCTCGGCGGGGCGGCGGGAGATCTTTGTAGGGCTGGGGCGGGAGATCCTCTTGGTAGGCGGTGGCGGTGCGTTTAGGCCGGGGCGTGTACTCTTTCTTCTTGGAGATGAGATCCCGGGGGTGGCGGACGAGATCTTTAGGAATTTTTTCTTCCGCTAGAAATTGCATGAAATCACGGTAGCCGGGCGACGTGCGGGTGGAAGAAGGATGCACCGCTTCTTTAATCAGATCGGAAATTTGACTGCCCGGCAGGGTTTGCCCGTAGAGTTTCACTTCCCCTTGCGCATTCCAGGTAATTTTCTGGGCTCCTTTCAACTTCAACAGATTGACTAGCACCGACGCTAAAGGTTTGCTGGAGGGGGGAACTTTTCGCAAAGCGCCCCTTTGGCTCTGGGTTAACACTTTGGCCGCCACGGCCGTGAAGGGACTAGGCTCAAGGGTTTCACGACGTCGGACGTATTTTTGGAGTAAATCTTGAAACTGGTCGGCACTGGCCGGTTTCTCTGGGTTTTCTAGGACCTGCGCCATGGCCGTTTGGTACTGACTGAGCACTTTAACCCCTTTGGTCGTGTCCACACGAAGCTGTTGTTCCAACCACCGCATAGACTCTTCCGGCACCAAGACCATGCGCATAGGGTTCTTCCCCTCGGCCTCTTTCATGGCTTTTTTCGTTTGTGTCGCTTCACTTCCCATCGCGTCACGGAAATTCCTACTGGGTCTGCTGTTGGAGGGTGGTGTGGGGTCCGCTTCTTTTTCCCTGTCTGGGATTTCTTCTTGGGCGGTCGCGTCTTATACTTTCTTTGGATTTTCTTCGCCGCCCTCACAGTCCTGCTGACTTTTTTTCCCGGCAGGGTTTGACGTTGCCTTTTTCGCAGGCGGGCTAGAAACAACTGCCACCGGGCCGGGTCTGTACCCTCGGGCACCGGCCAGTTGCGGATGGGTTGGACCATTCAGGACCAGATATGAGCCTGACTCAGTTCTCGGGCGTACTCTTGCGGGGAAGGGTAGGGGTTAGAGTAGTTTGGGTTAATATAACCTCCGGCTTGATCCAGAGCTTTCTTGGCTCCGTAAGCCACGCCTCCACTGATAGCTCCGGCGGCGGCCGCTTTGGCAGCAAAAACGGCGGCGGCAATGAGGGCGGCGGTCGTGAAAATGAAGCCTCCTCGCTGGCCCACGGCCTTTTTAAGCTTGGCTTTCTGCACCGCTGTCGAGGAGGAGAGCAGAATCCTTTTCCTCACGGCCGGCGGTAGGGCTTTGTTGGCTATTTTTCGAAGTTTCACCTTGATGGGAGCAAAGACTTTCTTGGCGCGGGCCCCTATCGGAAAAGTTCCACGCAAGGCGTTGTGCACCACTTCACTCACGGCGTTGATTTGAGTGTGACTCGCGGCCCTGATGAGTTTCTTTTTCTGACCGAGATCCGCTTTGGCAAATTGTCGGATGAACAGCGCGTGACGTTGAAGCAAGGGGGATGCCATCACCACAACTGAACGGTTTCCCTGCGGGACTTAGGCTATAAAGCTAACCAATTCGATTTCTCCAGGGACTTCTGGGCTCGTAAAGCACGTTGTCTCTGGCCTAGAAAAGGAGGATGGAAGGGGGATTTGTTGGGTCTCTTCCACACGGCCCCCTGAAGCTCTTGGACTCTTTTTACCGTCTTCTTTTTCTTAATACCCCCTCGTTGTTCTCTTAGTGGCAGCGGCTTTCCTACGAGATGCTTTTGTAGTTTGGTGTAGAGCTTGGGGTAGGACAAACCAGGGACTACCCCCTTGGGGGTTTGGGAGAGGAGTTTCAACAGGTCCAGCGCATTGCCCACCCCCTTTTGATCCTCCTCCAGCACGTAGGCGTGATGCTGTTTTCCCTCCTCGGAGAAAATGTTGGTGCGCAACCGGATTTGGGGCGGGGTCCGGGGGTGGAGGTCGAAGAGGAGGTAGCCAAAGGGGCGTTGGGTCGCGTCCTGGTAGGCCCGCATCACCGCCGGTACTTGCCCCGGAAAGGCCTGCTCGGCCAATTTCCGGACTTGCAATGAATCCCGAGCGTTTTTAAAAGCCACCAGGTAGTGCGCGTTGATGGAAATGGTGCGCGCGTACTTGCCTGGGGGGAAAATGTTCTGGGTCAGGTACAGCACCGTAATGTTGCGGTGGTGCGAGCCTTTGGTGAACAGGTCCACCACCCGCTCGTCCTTGGAGCCTTCTTTCATCAAATCGTCCAGGATCAAGAGGCCCGGTTTGCCGCGAAAGGGGGCGTACGGGTCGTCGGGAAGCCCCTCCACAAATTTCACCCCCAATTGTTTCTGCAGGGCAGTGAACCGGGGTTGCCAAGCGCTGCCATAGCAGTACACGATCGTGAGGGGCTGCTGGGTGAAAAGGGATTTCGCATGGTGCAGAAGTCTTTCGGTGAACACCGTTTTGCCCGATTGACTCTGACCCGTGATCAAGATATTGCAGGGCGTTTGGAAACGGACATCCATCACGCCTCACCCCTTCCCAAGAATAACAAGACAGAGAGGTGGGTTTCCTGGTTTTATTTTATTTTTCACTTTGTCTCAAACTGATAACACATTGATCGTGAAGGTCTTGCTGCTGCTGCCACCGCGCCACACTCCGGCGCTGGTACTGGCGTTGCCAGGCTTGTAGGGCCCGGTCCCTGGTGGACTTGGTCTTCCACTGCTGGAGGTTCTGCAGGACCTCCGCCAGGGATCGACCGTGGGCTCGGCGCAGGAGGTAGTACAGACAATAACTGCCGCACACGTTGGACTTGTTCCCTTGCAACATCACATTGTTTTCCTTATGCTGGGCGTTCCCCTGCCTCACGTACTCTTGCAACCCGTAATAAGAGGCGGGAAAGCCATAACTGTCGAAGAATTCATTCAGGCCTTGGCGCGGAAAATAAAAGGCCAACCAATGGGTGCCTGGTCCGTCGGCGTTGTCGGTATTGAGAATGAACGAGGCGGGGCGGGTCACGCGGCGGGGCCGTAGGTCCATGGGAAACACGCCCCGAAACGAGGCGCGGAGCCACCAATCGTGGCGGGCCAAGACCGTCAATTGCGACGTGTAGGTGGTCATCTTACAACTTTTTCACTTCTCGGCTGCTGCTGATTTCGTACGCGGCGTCAAACTCGCAGTTCACGTACACCGATAAGGTCTGGGCGACCCCTGCTGCAAACTGAAGGCGGATGCCCACCGTCCCGTACTGTTGTATGTTCATGTGCGCCGCGTTGCCACTGCCGTCCGGAGTGAAGTCAAAACACAAGATGGCGTAGCCCTTGTCCCAATCGGTCCGGGTAATGTCAATCCCATGGTTGGCGTTCATGGCGCCTTGGGCCAGGAACAGGGTATTGTAACCGTCCAGGGTTTTCCCGGTCGCAAATTCGACGCGGGAGAAGGGGGTGGGGGTGCCGTCGACCGTGACCGTCGCGCGAGTCATCCCAAACCTTTGGAAATGGAAAGGGTTCTTTTTCAGCGCTCCCAAACTGCTCCCACTCTCCACCAAGGCAATGCGCATGCGTCGGGGGATGCGCCCGCCTAGGAAATCCGTTTTCTCAAAGGTGGTGTCGCCCTGGGAAATGGTGAACATCCGTTCTTCCTCGCTGTTGTAAGGGTAGAGGACGGGCTGGGACACAAGTTTCACTTCGATGCTCTTCATGAAGTCCTTGTTGCAAACACTGACGCGACGGAAGAAAGTGACCCGCTTCAGCACGATTTTAGCCCCGGCTGCTTCCCCCGCACCACTGTCCCCCATGAGGGCGAAGGCGTTGCTGGCTGGGGTGAGTCGGAATTCCAGGGGCACTCCATTGAGGAGCAGTTTGTTGGAGAAGGCCGCGTCAATGCAAAACATCCCGGTCAGTTCCACCACTTTGCTTTCCGCCGTGTAGGCTGCCCGCGTAGTCAACCCTGTGTTGGCCCCGGCGATGGCGAACACATCCATGGAGCCGGCCATGTCTTTGTAGTACAGTCCCGAGGTCAGGTAGGATTTCTTGGCGGCTGGAGTATAGTTGAGGAGGGTGCTGAGGTAGGCTTTGTAGGGGTAGGTTTTGGTACTCATGGTCATCCATTCCCCGTTCAAGGCCATGTCTACTTGGGACCAGAGGGAATGAAACCAATTGTTGACGGGGCCCAGATCCAAACCGGCGGTCAAAGCCTCTCCGTTAGCTTTCACGAGGTTGGCCGTCACCTTGAAGTAACTTCTAGGCAGCACGGTGTAATAGGGGCTGGCTGGGAGGTAAAATTCCACGGGCGACCCGGGCAAGAGGGCCGATTTGGGGGAGTGCTCCGACCAATAGCCTCGTTCTTCGACCGCTTGGGCCAATTCCTTGCCGAAAAAATCCAAATGAGTGTTGTAGCCGCCCATCATGTTGGGCAGAGGCGGCTTGCCCATGCCAGCGACCGTCGCCATCAATAATCGTCGTCAAAGATATCTCTCTCCACACGTGCACGCTTGACGGTCGTTGAAGGAATGAGAGAGGGAGACTGTTTTTGCTTTCTTTTATTCTTGTTGACCGTGGCAGGCTTCTTCGTCTTTTTCCTTTTCGGCGCTATCCCCGCTATCTTTTCCAGGCCTTGGATCAACGTTTTGCTGGTTTTCTTGCCGAGCACACGGGCTGTCCCTTTTTTCGTGTCCTTCACGATTTGTTTCACCACCCTCTTGCCAAATTTCGATTTCAGTTTAGCGAGTATCTTTTGTCCTCCTTTTTTAGCCACCGCCCCCGCGACGGTCCCGGCCAACGCTTTGCCCGCCATGACGGCCAAGGGGGCTAGCGCCAAGGGTAAGAGTCCACCCTTTTGATTGGTGACCGGTTCGTAACGACCGAGTTCATTCCAACGGATAGGGAGGAGTCCGCCACCGCCTTGCTGTCCGCGACCCCCCTGGAAGACAGGAATGGAGGAGGGCATGCGTCGAGTGGTGGGGGGTGCGGGTTTTGCACGGAACACAGGGATCGAAGACCCTCCGCCAGCCATGTCCCCCATAGATGACTCCAGTGCCATAGATTCCGCAGACGCTCCATTCATCCTTACTTTTTCAGAGCACGCTTCACAAATTCCAACGTCGCCACCACGGTAGCTGTTGAGGCGAATGAGAGGCGTTGGCCGGACTCGTCGGTTATAAGGATTTCCAGCGTGTCAAACACCGTTTTGGCGAGCGGGAAGTAGCGCATGACCGGAAAGTCTCGTTCCACCACCTTGTTGTACGCGACCTGGGCCGACACGACACGCAGCAAGGGTGCTTTCACATCCCCCACGATATGCGGCTCGATCAGATCGCAGTACACGTACAAACTGCGCACGGGTTGGTGTTTAAAATCGCGGGTGAGCAGGTAGGGGGTGGGCGTCCGGAATTTTAGACCGGAATAGTAGGTGGACCAACACTCGGGCTGGTACCCCACCAGGGGTGTGTTGTCGTCCGCCGGATAGTGTTCGGGCTTTCCTTGCCCAAACCCAAACAGATTGGCCAGCCAGGGGCTCATGGCAATTTGGGTCTCCTCCTTGAGTTGAAGGGTTAACGTAGCGGTTCCATTAGTCTGGTACCAAAGCCATAACACATCAGGGCCTTTCATCGGAAGGGTAGCTTGGACGGCCATGAGGTTCGCGTAGTTCCCGGTCGGTACCACAAAGGATTTTGCGATCTTGCGATGGCCTCTAAACAAGTTAGCGCCTTTGCCCGTACTCGCGTTAGTGATGTAGTACACAGTCCGTTCTCTCTCCAAAACCGAGGCGAGGATCAGGACGGGTTTCACATTCTGCGCCTCCCCTATAGTCGTCTTCACGAAACTGGACAACACCGGTGTGCGAGGGCCCGGTTTTTTCAACAGGTGCGCAGGATGCGCGGTGGCCTTTTTGGGATCGTCCTCCAAGCCGACCATGTAGGCCAGTTTAGGGGGGAGGACTAACATGTAGCCGCCCGTTGGGGTTTGAACCAATTCCAGGACGGTTTTACCCATGGCATTATTGGAAGATTCCACTCGGACGCTAAATGTTTTCATGATCGAAGAGTAGCCCCCTTGCAACATCGCCCAGCGCATGGCTGTGACCAGTTCTGTAACCGTTTCGAAAGACTGTGGAGTAAAGGTGATGTTCGGGAGGAGGTCGTAGGAGATTTCTACTTCTGGATCCAGTGTTTCGTGGATCATGGAGAATTGGCGATCTTGAACTTGGGGGAACAATTCATCCCAGGCGCGGGGAAATTGCAGGTGGCAGAGGGCCATCTCCCACTGCCGGTCCAAGACCAACATCTCCGGGAGCCGGATACGAAAATGGGAGCCTGTGTTATCGGGAAAGGTATCCCGGCTGGCCACGCTAGGCAGCGTCATCCAGATGAGGTCGGGGTTCATGCTTTCCGGAAATGGAGGGTCACTTCCACCTTGGAGGTTTGTGGAAATGAAACAAGTTTCCCTTGCTCGTCGGTTATAAGGATTTCGAAATCCTCAAACACCGTCTTGGCCAACCGTCTGTAGTACAGGGGGGCAAAGTTACGTTCGTAGACCTCACCGTCCCCTGGCCCTGAAAAAAGGACTCTCAACAAGGGGACTTTCGTATCCCCCACAATACTGGGTTCCACCAAATCACAGTACATGTACAAGGTCGTCTTCTTCTGGGGACTGGGGAAGACCAGAGTCGTGACCGCCATTTCCCAGTCTCGAGACAACGTGTACATTTTATAGAGGTGGATACGGAACCGGGACGGTTCATTGACGTAGGTGGAGACGTAAGACTTCACCCCGTGGGTTAAGGTAATGTAAAATTCCTCCTCCTCCATCCTCTCTTTCTCCACAATGAAGCCGTCCGTCGGAACAACAAACTCTTTTATTTCTTTTTTTTTTTCCACCCATACGTTTGGGTCTGGAGCTGAGTGACCGGGACCCAGCTGTTAAATTTAGCGGGGTACCCTTCCCATTTCACCAAGACTTCTTCCTGGTTCTTCTTCTTGCCGGGGCGGCGTTGCAACACCTTTTCGATGATAAAAAGACTTTCTTTTTCCACGGCCACCGGTGTCATCTCACTTTCGTAAAACGTTCCCCGCAACGCCTCCCCGCTCAAGTCCTCCAACCGGTAGACGGGAGGGGTGCGGTAGTCCAACCGTTTTATCACCGTGAACACTTCCTCCGACCAGTTGGCCAGATAGCTTTTTTCAAAATGGCCTTTGGTCTTGCTAATCCGTACCGTGTCGCCGGGACGGTACAGCGGTTTCTTCGGTTTCCTCTTTAACGGCTGCTTTTCCCGGTACAAGACGGCCCGCACCTCGTGGTCGTTGAAGGGCGTGACGGTGATGGGGGCGCGCCGAATGCTGCTGTGAACGGCTCGGTTGTACCCGAGCACCAATTGAGGGAGGACTTTCCAATACTCTTTCTTCCCGGTGGCCGTGAAATATTTGTACATGCGGCCCTTGAGCGTCCGGTTGAACCGTTCGGCAATCTGGGCTTTGGTCTCGTTGTACGTCACGAAAAAGGCCACGTCATTCTTTTTTAAAAAGGCCTGGAACTTGCGGTTGGTAAATTCTGTCCCGGCATCGGTCTGCAACCGCAACGGTTTCCGTTCGCGGAACACTTGGGTAAAGGCGCGCACCAATTCCTCTCCCGTCTTGTTCTTCAGGGGGACCGCCCACGCGTACTTGGACAACACATCGATGATGGTCAAAATGTGTTTGGTGCCCTTGTTGAAGGCACTCGTGGCTTGCATGTCCACCAGATCCGCCTGCCACTGTTCGTCCAGGGCCATGACGCGCACGCGCCCTCGCAGAAATTTTTTTCGAAAAGGTCGGTGCAACGTAAAGGTCAATTGTTTTTTCAGCCACGCTAAAGTGGTGGGGCGCGTCACCCCCACTTCGCTAGCCGCTTTCACCAGACGGGCAGCACCCCCAAAGGCAGCAGGGCTGCTGGGGTCGTAATACAACGCCTCGAGCAGCGCGGAAGGACTCTTTTTCTTCGCCTTCTTGCGCCCCATAATCCTCAAAATGAGAGCCCTGGATAATCACTTTTCCTCCACAACACGCCAAGAGACAACGGACACGTTTCAAAATACCATGGCACTTGAGGGACGGACCTCCTCCTCCACCGCAAGGCATTCTGTACTCTCCCCGAGTCTAGCGCGCGACACCTCCCTTATACTTTTTCCCCTCCCTAGAGACGACAGACACCGTCATTTTTCCCTGGCTATTTTTATTTTTTTTTTTTTTTACAGAAAAAACTAGAAGCCGAAGGCAAGAGGGCCCACGGGGACATCGTCTTCGACGGCTTCTTGAGTCGTGGCGTGCTTGCTCTCGAACGAAACCGTCCTCCCACTGTCTTCATACAGTTTGTAGGTGTAGGTCGGGGGGTTGGTGAACACGACCGCCGCTAGTTGGATAACGCAGATCCCTTGGTCTACATCCAAGTGGACCTTCCTCAAGGCCTTCATCAATAGCTCTTGCGCAAAGTTAGGGCCCCGCTTCTTGTCTTCTCCATCCGCCTCGAAGAGGCCCCACGCAAAACTGTGGGCCACTGTGTCGAGGTAAGGGAAGAGCCCGTCCGTCACTTTGTCCGGTAACTCGCACAACAGGGCTTCCATGGTTTCCTTGGGGTACGTGTCGTGAATGCCGGTGACGTAATGCATCCCAAAACGCCTCACTTTGTCGTAGAGGGGATTGTCCCTAGTCGAGATCCTCCGTTTCCGGAATAGGTGGGTGATCAGGGTGGCGACCAACTCATCCTGCACAACGTAGTAGGTGCCTTGAATACACGCCTTGTAGTTCGTTTCCATGATCTCTTCCCAAGTCTTCCTCCCTGGTTCTGTGGCCATGAGCAAGTCGTCCAGGCTAGCCTTGCTGCCTTGGGTCAGTGCGAAATGCGGGTCAAAATGATGGACCCCACGCTTCTGCAGCATATGGAAGGTCAACCGGTCCACAAAGTACCGCACTGCCGTCACGAACCACTGCAGAATTTCTTTGGGCCTCTTCAACTCCCTCTTCTCGTCCATCCTATCGTCATACGCCTCCTCTTCTTCCAACCTCTTGTCTCTCTTGGCTCTCTTGGCACTCTTTGTAGCGTCGTCCTCTTCTTCTTCCTCCTCCTCCTCCATGGCTTCTCTGTTCAATATCATCTTCCTATACCCGGCCCTCTGGGCGGTATCTTCATCTTCTTTTCGATCGTCGGATAATTCATTATCCCACTCCACTTTATACTTCCCTAGGGCTGTGATCAAGTGTTCCCTCAAGGCACGGCAGGATTTCCTCGCGGGGGTCAACCGATCCTCCCCCTCATACGTCACAGGAAGGACACAGGCACGCACTTTACGACGGTTCAGGCTCGTGGTGACCATAGAATGGCTGAGGTGGTAGGCCACGCGGTACAGGCGATCGTTTTTCCAGGAGGGGGTTCGCCTTCCCTGGACGTAGTGATACAACTCAAACTCCGAATAGTCATGGAGTTGGTGCAACAGCATGGTGGTGTGGTGGTCCCAGATAGGCAACAGAAGATCGTACTCTACATCCAGGATTTCGTTCATGACGTGGGGGCATAACTCCTTGAGTGTTTTCTCGTGATGTTTCCTCACCTGGGTCTGGCATTCGTCAAAACTCAGACCGAGGTTGTGGGTGTCGTTCCAGTGCAGGGTGGCCCGGCTGTACCGTTCACACAAATGGTAGTACAGGTAAGCGAGGAAGAGCTGATACTCTACTATGATGGTGCGCTCTCTCGTGTACCGGGCTTCTTGCTCTGGGGCGTAGGGGTCCGGGAGTAGTTCGCCGAAGCTTTGGTCGAAATGGGACTGGCACGCCGACTCTATCCTCATGTAGCGGGAAGAGATGAGACTACGGACCACCCTCTTCTCCGCATCGTAGGATTCGGCGTGGTACCAATACCTGGCGTCACTGGCGCCTAGGGTACGGTTGCGGTACAAGCAACCCTGCTCTCCCCAGACCAGGTCTTCACGCATTCGCGTCTCGCACAACTCGGCCCAGGTCAGCTTCAGACCCTCCTTCAGGGGAAACCAGCGGAACAAGAAGTTCGTCATCTCCCTCAGGAAATTGTTATGCAAGGAGCAACTGGACCATTTGGCGCCCACGCCCAGATGGTGGCACACGGCCGACTCGTTCATATAATTGAATTCCATCAGGACCAACGCGTACATCATCGCGTACAGCGCCTCCCGATCTTCATTGTCCACATCTATGCTGAGCCAGTAATGCACGCACCCCGCCAGCATGTGTTGCAGTTCCTTCAAATACCGCACCTCCAGCAACTTCTTCACGACAGAAAACTCCTTCTTCACCGTCTCTTCTACCGACTGCCGGCCCCAGATCTCTCTCTCGCTCATCAGGTCTTGGTAGAATTTGGCCAAGAGGGCCCGGCACACACTCCTCATGTCCTCCCTGTACTTGAACATGAGTACTTTGTTATCGTCGTAGCTGAACAACCACGCGTCCTCCGCGTTATAGCCACGCGGAGGAATCTTCAAGGTCAAGGCTTTGCGTTTGCCCTCCCGTTGGGCCCCTTGCTGCACCCGCTGAAAACAATCCCCGTTCGCGTAGGAGACCACCGCCATGTACAGGGAGGCCAACGTGACGTGCATCGGACTCATGGGAGGGAGGGCGCTATGCCTCGTCTCGGTCTTCATGAGGCGTATCTTCTGCAGAAACCCTCCAAACAATTGGGACATGTCGTCCGTCCCCTTTTCCCACAGTTTGCCTTGCCACGTTTGCAAAATGACATACGCTTGGTCGGTCGTGATCTGTTTCAGGCTGGTCATCACCTCGTCCCTCATCTCTTGCGTGACGGGTAACGCACACATCTGCCCAAAATAGGGCAGGAATTCGTTCAGGTGTTCCGGCGAAAAACCTTGGCGAGCTTTCTCCCAATTCTCGGCGAATCCCTCTTTCGGCCGAATTGTTTTCCATTGTGAAATGTCGGCGGTCACCAAAGCCACGTACAAATGCTGGGTCAACGCTTTAAATTGTTCACGGCTCGCTTTATCCACTTCGTCTACCGATAGGAATTTCATCGTGTTGATCATCTTCCCAAAGAGTCCACACTATATGGTACTCTCGATAGAGCATAGACACAACGGCAAATAACCAAAACAACATGAATGCCTTCTCCCAAAAGGTTCACTTTTTTATACGCCCGGGTAGTTCCCCGGTCCGCCAATCCCCGCCCTGGATTGGATCTATAATCCCACCACTCCCGAGCCCGTAGTGAGCCCTATAAATTTCCGACCAATCAGGGACCCGTAGTGAGCCGCATAAATCCCGACCAATCAGGGAGCCGTAGTGAGCCGTATAAAAATCCCGACCAATCAGGGACCCGTATTGAGCCGTATCCCTGAGGAGGCGGGGCTTGTGACGTCATCAAAACCTGTGACGTCACAAGGTTGCTCTAGACCAATCAGGAGAGAGCAAAAGTGCTCAGCCCGGGCAACCTTACTACTTGTGGCGCGCGGTCAAAATAGGGCCGCTTGCAGCTAGCACGGCTTCAGAAGTGTTATCCACTTATATGTGAAACTTCCGAACAACTGATAAAACCTCTGGAACCACGGTACAAAGTCATCGTTTTATCTCCAGTCATAAAGTTCCAAAAATATGACCGCATTACCACCGAGTCCAATTGTTTCTTCGCTGTGACGCGAGTGCGAGTACGACATTTGCACCCAAAATATTTCATTGCAAGGAAATTAGAGATATTCAAATACAGCTAAACAATGGTGCAGACATGTAAACAAGCTACCAAGAGTATTTATTTGCTCGTTTATTGTGAAAAGTCACACTCGTACTCGAATCTAATGGCTGTACTGGTTAAATTTTGTTCGGATCATCCGGCGATAATTCATGGGCTTGATCATGCTTTAAATTCGCTAGAAATTATGAAATTCTCTACTCTAAGTCTATATGTACTTCTTTTATGAAACTAATAAACAATCAAGAGATTTGAGTTAGACTAAAAGCTAGCCTTCCAGCTAGGCGGCCAGGTTGATAAACATTAGTGCAATGATTCATGGGCTCGGACACAGGGTTGTTTAAGACCTCTATTTCATTTTGGAAGCGAGTACGGTTAAGTAGCATAATTTAAGTCTCAGTCAATGATTTCAGAGCTATATAAGCCATTTATTAATAAAACAATTAGATAAAATTGATGCCGATTTGTCTACGTTTGCCTGATGTTATCGAAAATATCAACTTTGATAAACGATGGATGCTTCTCGATTCCAGGCACCACGCCACAGCTTACGGGGCTACTAACTGGAAGGACAGTGGAAGAGAATTGCAGAAATCACGAGGCACGAACAGGTTTCGAGAAAGCAGGAAGCGTAGACGAGTGGCCCTTCATTTTTAAGAACCTGAAGGACCATGGGTATGTCACGATGTTTAGTGAAGACGCACCTCTAATAGGTAAGTATTTTCGTTGAAATGTTAAAAAAAATTATCGTGTTGTTAAATTAACAAAAAATGCTTTTTCAATGCTAATTATGTATTCGCCCCATCGAATGAGGGACAAAGAAAGAATAAACTGAGAACGAAAGTTCAGGGAATTAGAGTGCAATGTACTTGATGCAAGGACCAATTCGGACGAAGTGCAGGAACCGGATCACCTTGGATGGGATCTAATCAGCAAATATATACGAATATCAAGGCAAGCTGATTGTACGGTTAATGGGAAATATATATAATTACTACCGATATCTTCAGGGTTCACATTGATACATTGACAGCTTTTTAGGAAAACAAAATTGCTTGTTGCAATGCGGTTTGTACTGACTAAAGAGGTTAGGGTTAGGGAGTTTACGAATGTTTGAGTCTAGTTCTGAGCCACCATCTTCATAGATATACTTTAAAATGTTGCAACTGCAATGTCGCAATAGTAATCACGGTCAATAAAATATAGTAATTACGGTGCAATCCTTTGTAAAAATCTGCCATCTAATCTACGTATGGCTAACTCGCTTTTCGCTACCTTTCAAAAGGTACAGAAAAGCATTTTACCAAATCGGGCTCCCACACGGCAAATATGTAAGACAGTTTTTATTACAGTTATGGTGTTGTGTAAATATTATATATCTTTCTTGTAATGAATGATATGTTTCCCGTATATAAATAAAGTTTATGTATGTATGTAAGGAAGCTAGCTGTCTATCCTTGCAAGCATAAATATATTAATGTGCTTTAGTAAACAAGGTCAGTGACCATAAGCTTTTGCAGTTTTAATGTCACAACTACAACAACAAGGCGAACATTATTTATTTAATTTGGACCCATAGTATTACTATGTAATTAAGGGACCGGACATTATTTAGCGGTGGTGGGGGGGGAGGGGGGGCACTCCTAATTATAACTTGGGCATGGCACTCCTAACTTGGGCACGGCACTCCTAACTCAGGCACGATACTCCTAACTCAGGCACGGCACTCCAAACTTGGGCACGGCACTCCAAACTTAGGCACGGCACTCCAAACTTAGGCACGGCACTCCAAACAGGCAGGCCAATACAACCTCGACACGCCCAGATTTTCGGGCACACGTACTCGGTACATTACCATTTACACACCGAAAATAAAGGGTACCGTGCCGAAAAATGCTTGTCGTGTAAACCGTATGATAGGCACGACTTTTGCCGTGTAAATGGCAGGTGCCGTGCCTAAATTATAGCACCGCGTACCAAAATTTAGAAGTGCCGTACGCCCGTACCCAACTAATGTCGTGTACTCAGCCTTGAGTGACCGGCAAGTGACTTACGTAATCTTAATTTCCTCCAGGAGCATTTTCCATGCGGCTTAAAGGATTCACCAAACAACCAACGGACCACTACGGACGTTACTTTTGGTCAGCGGTTCCATTCGAGCAGACAACTGGTCTCCATAGCAACTGCATCAACTCTCAGTCCCAGCACAAGCTTCAATTCGAATACCTGAAAAGCCTGTTCTACTCCTATCCAAGGACGCCAAAGTTCGGATTCACTTTCCTTGGCAGCCTATGCCATCAAGAGTCTATCAATACGATTAGCTACGCAAACGAAGACTTATATGAGCTTCTTCACTATCTCAAGATGGCGCGTCACCTTAACAACACGATGCTTGTTGTCATGGGAGACCACGGGGCGCGGTTTGGTGACATCCGGGTAACTTTACAAGGACGACTCGAAGAGCGTTTGCCATTTTTGTCAATCGTCCTTCCCGATTGGTTTAAAGATAAATACCAGGACTTATCCGCTTATTTAGTGGAGAATACCAAGCGCTTAATTACCCCACTGGACTTGCATGCTACGTTTATGCATATCTTAAAATACCCCCAAGATCCTTCGCGGTCAGAGTTGTCTGAAGGAGTCAGTCTGTTTACTAAGATCTCCAGGTCGCGTGACTGTCGCGATGCTTATGTTCCAGAACACTTTTGCCCTTGCCTTATATGGAAGCCGGTTCCTACTGCGCATGAGCATATACAAATTGGTGCCCAGGCTTCTGTTGCTCTTATCAATGAGCTTTTAATTCGCGACGAACTCACTTCAAAATTGTGTCGAAAACTTATATTGGGCAAAGTCTTAAGCGCTGTTCAGAAAATGCCGGTGGAAAAAGTTTTATCATTTTCTAAAATTGAAAATGGCATTGGACTTGGCATTGGAAAGCCATTATTTGATTTAAAACACAGCCCAAAGGATTGTAGTTATCAAATTCAGTTTCAGACTTATCCCGGGAATGGTGTATTTGAGTCCATGGTTAGTTTAGAGAAGGGGAGGGTCGTTGTTAAGAGGGAAATAAGTCGAATTAACAAGTATGGCTTTCAGCCAAGGTGTATTGCTCGTTCCCGACCACACCTGCGACCCTTCTGTTTATGTAGGTAAATAGCATAACAACTGACAACGTCTTAATTCGTACCACAATAAGTAATAAATAGATAGATGCAATTCATTTAAACTAAAATAAGGGCACATGCTATCTGAAGTAATTTACGTGATTGAGTCAGATAGGACATATATAAATTACTCATAAATAGGAATACTACTACTATGGGATTTGAGCCTGGAATACCCAGGTACAGTTGGTAAAGGGAGAAAATTAAAGGGACGAAGGAAAGCGGCGGAAGGAGAAAAGGCAAGTAGCTGGAGTTATATGACGATTTTTACAGCGCAGATAAAGTATCCTTTTTACATCTAAGTTGAGAACAACAACAACAACACGTTTATTTGTACCTAGCAAATAGAGTATAATAATAATTAAATAATAAATATATTTTTATACCACACTGAAACTTCCGTTAGCCTAAGGTGCTTTTCAGGGTGGACCTGTTACAGAGAATACGTAAGGATACTTAAGCAATATAAGACACATTTCAAAGTGTTTACTGGCGAAATAAAACACGCGGGATGTTGGGAGAACACAAGAAATGTTTGAACATCACAAGCCGAAGAGGCGTGATTTTCAAGCATGGTTCTCCCAACATCGCAAGTGCTTTATTTCGCCAGTAAACACTTTGAAATGTGTGGTATATATATTGCTTTATTTATGATATAACTACGACACAACGCAAGCAGGCGTGCTGATTTCTATGTGTTTACCGGTACAATAGACCACAGATTTGTGAGTTTATAAGCCAATCAGAGTGCTCGTACTATCTGAGTTATATTATAAATAATAATAGATAATTGTAAATATTGTAAATATAATAAAAACACTATCATAAAGGAAGAATAAAAAAACTAAAAAACGCCGGAACAATAAAAACTAATAAAAATATTGATTACTGGGAGCTGTGCTCATAGGCTTGCCTCAGTATATATATATTATACAGACGATCAAACACATACTTGAACAACATACTCACTCACTAAAAAGAAAAACAAGAAGTCAGACAATAGCCAAAGGCTTGGAGTTGAAATGTAAAATTGACATCATTTAGTGTTTGGTTTGTTCGTCCACCGGCACCGACCTGTAAAAGATTTTCGTCCACCAATTACGTCGCAAAATAAGTCACTTGTCAAGAGTGTTTTCATTGAACACGCACGCGAACTTTTATCTTGTCTTTACTTTATCGAAATGATGTTCTTAATTTTCTAAACCGCCGGCCCGGTTTCCATATGATCGCTACGATCGCTGAGTACTTTTATTCAGCGATCACTGGGATAGAACTATTGTTGTACTATTACGATCGCTGAGTACTTTCAGACCCCGTCCACACGTATCCGTTTTCGTATCGTTTTTGTATTGTTCTCCGTCCTCAAGGGAATAGAAAACAATGGTCTAATTAACTGAAACAATATGAAAACGCTACGATAACGGATACGCGTGGACGGGTCTCATTCAGCGATCGCTGGGATAGAGCTATTGTTCTATTGTTGTAATATAGCCGACTAACCTACATTTATCCAGTGGTCGTATAGCGATCATACGGAAAGCCGACGGGCTTTAGCCTTATGTTAATCAGTTCATTTATTTGTATTCGATATTGTACAAAATAAAGTGTTGTTGCTATTATTAGTATTACTTCCTGTATTTCTATCACGCAGCGTCGATGTTTTGTTCCAGGAGAATAAAAACCTATTGTTTTTTTCAGTCTAAAATCATTCTTAATTAACCTACCATGCAGTGCTACGTGCCCTTCTAGACCCTTATCAGTTTGGGCCTACAAAATGTCAGTTGTCGTGAAATTTCGACTATTAAAATTTTGTCAGTTGTCAGTTAACCGCCAAAAATACTACTTTAAGGGTACTTTCTACTGACGAATTACCATTTTGTCAGTTAAATTTCAATGCTGGATCTCCAATTTGTCAGCCGTCAATGTAAATTCACATTTGTCAGCCGGTTCAGTCAGTGTAAAGTTTCCGCTCTTTGTCAGTTAAATTTGCATTTGTCTGTTGGCTGTAGCCACATCGGCACCAATCCCGGGTCTAATTAATTGTTTCTAGCCAACATGGCCACAACGTAATAAAAGTATTCGTGTTGGAATAATCGGACACGTACCGTAATGTTTGTGCGGGGCGCCACGTGCGGTTGATATGCGGGTATCGGTACCGTTTCTTTCGCATTGATCATCGTTGGCGTTGCATCGGCAAAAAGTGTTCTTATATAATTATATATTTTTCCTTTCAAATTGTGGAACTGACTTTATAGTTATACTCGCCAACGTGAAACACTCCTTATTTGTAAGAACTACATGAAGAAAGGCAGGTTTGGCCAGGCGAACTATAATTATATATCTTCAATCGATAGTTTTACGGTTGTTCGATATATCAGCTTTTCTGTTGTCCTCTGCTTCTACTGTTTTCTAAGTCATGATAATTGCTGATTGTTCAATACAGCCGATACTGATCGTGAGATCTGCTAATCACTTAATTTATTTTCACAGCAAAAGAAACATATATTAACAACCAGTAAGTTCGTTACTGTATTTATTACCTATATATCTATTTGTTCGTTCGTTCGTTTGCTTATTATACGTACACGTCATATGTTTTCGAAATATTTGGAATCCCCTGATGAAACACGAACAATGAGTGTTTGAAATGACTTCTCATGCGAATGGCTAAATCGAAAATTTACATACGCCTCTCGGGTTTCATTTATTTTCTCAATATTTGGAACCCCTGATAAAAGACTACAATTCGTGCTTTGAAATAGTACATCAAAGTCATTGCGTACAAAAGCTTGCATATTGATAGCTGGTGACTGACTTCTGGTATCGGCTCACACATTTCACTAGAAAATACATGGTTTGGGGAGTTATTTTGCCTTCTAAAACAAATGAAATGATTTATAACTTCTTACCCCCGAGTCCAAGTTCAAATGATATCCAGTTTGTGACTGGTAACTGATTAGAGTGCTTATAATAAGAGTCGATGATAAAAATTGAATTTCCTACGCGGAGTGAAGTGATTTTTACAACAAATATGGAGGATAGTAAGCCTGTGTTGGCGGAGAATTGGATTTAATCAGTGTAGACATTCCAAATGTAGTAGAATAAATTTCCAGAATTTTGATCTCCGGTTTCTCGAGGTTAGCGTAGGTCCAATCGGATGTATGAGAAAAGTTCCCGGGATGTATCTGGATACATCCCGGGAACTTTTCTCATACATCCCTTGCATTTATAATGGGGTATGTATGGAAAATAAAGCCTCATGAAGAACAAAGAAAACCGTGTCAAGTATGAAATAACGACAACTATTGTTTTGTGGCGTCACCACTCGGCACTGATCACAGCACAAATAGCAGCATAACATCAGTGTGAACGGGCCTTGACGGTCTTTCGGAGGGCAACTGATTGTAACGAATCTTGAACACTGGTTAGCGGTAGAGTCTCAGTCACTCGGAAGTTGAGCTCTGCGGCAACTATTAATTGTTAATCTGTCAATATATACGTTGGAGAGTTTCAGGCCTGTACTGTGTGTTGTGGTAAAATTTTCTATTTTCTCCTCACAAGTATATATACAGTTGAACCTCGCTTAACGGACACCGGTTCAGGATTACGTACGACACTTTTTCCCGGTCCCTTCGGTGTCCGTATATAACTGGGTTCCACTCTATATAAAGGTTATTGACTCTCGAAAATCGGACACTTGGACTCTCGAAAATCGGACACTTGGACTCTCGAAAATCGCTCCTAGCTACTGCAGCCCGGCCATACCAAAGGTCAGCACACAAGAGAAAGAGAAAGATTTGGAAATTTAACAGCCTTGCATTTATAACGAGCAATTCAATACAATTCAACGATATTTTGTTGTTTTTAGCTTATTATTTTCTCCAAGGAATTCATTCACCTTGGCTTCAGCCAAACTTACTAAATATCCCTATAATGATTTAGAACCTTTTCTCCGTCTTGGTACTCGCCCAAAATCTACCTAAAAAGAGCTACATCAATGAAAATTTTGCGAAAACCTCGTCAAGTATAAAATAAGACACTTACATACCTCGAACGTCGGCAATAAGCCATATACATCCCTCGGGCCTACAGCCATCGGGATGTATATATGGCTTATTGCCTCCGTTCTCGGTATGTAACTCTTACTTATTACATATACACTAACTGTCCTTGAAATCGCCCCTCAAATCTCAGCAAAAATCATCAATGTGAACGGCACTTTACGGCTTCAGTGTAAAAATCATGTGCTAATCCGTGAAAGTTTGAAAAGCACATCAGAAGTACAAACTAACAAGAATGCCGAGGGAGTAAAACTTATTCTTGGTCTTACATGAAAAGCCAGGACACGGTGTTATTTTAATACTGAATCGGTTAAAGTAAAAGAAATAGAACAGTATTTTTTTTCCAAACACTTTGCTGTTTCGAGTTGGTCTATGTGAATTTAGTCCTTTTGAAGTTTTGCCTACAAAACAAATAATACGCGGTAATGATTGATTTTGTATAGTGAAAATAGAGTTGGTTGACATAACTTACCGCTGCTGCATTCCCGGTAAAACTTGCGTAAATAAGCTATTTAAAAAGTCAAAACTAAGTCCTACTTCTTTTTCAAATTATTCTTTAACTTACCGTTAAATATATTCTAATTTTAAGCTTTTTAAGACCGGTAAATTCCGATTATTTTCGCAGCAGTCAAGCTCTGTCACGGCTTATTGTTCCGCTGTGACGTCACGCCACCTGCAAAGGTTATTATAGGATGCGACGGCTGTGTTTTGCATGAATAAAGACGAAGTGCAAGATGAACAGGGTAGGCCGAAATAACGGCATTTACGCTGCCGAAACTATCCTAAAGCAACGAATTCGAGAAGTGAGTATAAAGTTAAATAACTGCCCTATCTAATGAGACCAAAATTGAGTGAATTTGTGAACGCTTTCGAATTTATTCCGCAGGGAAAAGTCTGGTACTACATTAAATGGAAAGGTTATTCACAGAGGTAAGTATATTGGCCTCACGTGTTTCACCGTTCAAGCTGGAATTTGCTCGTATATCTTGCTCTGATCACAATTCCCGCTTTTATTTGATATAGGTATAACACATGGGAACCTGAAGAGAATGTTTTGGATCCAAGATTGTTGAAGGCTTACCGCGAACGACTATCAGCGAGGTAAATATGTTTAACTACGAAATAAACGTGTATAATTCGAAATGCACGGAATGTAGTAACAATATTCACCGCTTGGATATTCCATTGAAACATATACTTCTTAGTTCAGCGAATCGCTTTGTTATTTTCTATTATCAGTTGTAATATTCCACTATAATTTGATGCTTCAAATCCATTTACTGGAGCTAGAGGTATCCCTAAGGTTTATGGATCAGTTTTGTTTAGTTTTTCCCTCCACTCGGAAACTCATGATTATCCCACGAATTCGCTGAGCCATTAATACTTCTTTCAATGCTCTGGTTATAGCGGTAGAAGATTTAAGAGAAAGAGAGTTAAACGGCTGACAGAAGAACAAAATGTAAGTACATTGTTTTGCTTTAATTAATATTTCACTTGGCCTTGGGCCTCGAATTCTCCTTAAATCAACTCGAATTTCGTAAAAAATTGTAAACCAAGAACGACACGGTTCACTCGAGGGTAATAATACATTTCGTGCATTTTTGTCACAAGCTTTTCATTAGCAACATCAAAATAAAGCTTTATTTGAGAATAAAAACATTATTTTGCCATTATTAAGGCTCCAGTTAGAACTGATCTACTTCAGCCTTTTGCGACTATGTATAAACATATTATGTTTAGTATATTAAAACATATTATGTTTAGTATATTAAAACATATATTTAATTCTGGTTGTCGTGCCGTGATTGTTGAAGATACGCACATTGAGTCGTCACAGAGTTTTATTTTTCTTACTTTAAGCCGGACAATTTAGTACTCAATGTTGAGACAGAAACAGACAGTGGAGCTGAAATAGTGGTGGACGGTGATTCAAATGAAGCCGTAGAACAAGTCGAAACTCCCGAAATTCCTTCAACGGAAACTACGGCTGATCCACCGAAAAAGCGGCGCCGGCGACGAAGACGAAAATTAAACACATTCTTGACACCCGAGAACGACGCTGAAGGTGAAATCTCTCGTAGTGTGGTCAATGAAGCGAGTGTTAGCAGAGCAGAGGACCTTGAGCTACACTTACGAGGCGAAAAGGCGCCTAACGCATGTCCTCAAATCACTACAACAGAGGTAATCGTGATGTCCAATCTCACTGTGGAAATTCCACCCAGAGGCGAAACAACTCCTATTCTATCGTCATCGGCCACGGTTAGCCCTCGGGCTGAAACAGCGACAACAACCCCATCCATTTCTCCCCGTGCCTACCCCTGTGAAACCCAGACCGCAAGCACAAGTCGTGCTAGTGCCAGCGTCGTATCACACCAGTCTTCGGTGTTGGGCATTCTCGTTACTGCGAAAAAGACGGAATCCCCGAAGCCCCCGTCCGAAACATCAACGACTTCGCCTCTAGACGAAACCAAACACGAAACTAAAGCTGTTGTTTCCGAGAGGAAAGCTCCGCCCGCCTCGAAGTATTCGCATTTTGATTTCTTGGCAAATAGCATTATTATTACAGACGTTACGACAGAACTAGGCACGATTACCGTCAAAGAGTGTTGTGCTTGTGGAGATTTTTTTGGGCCGGAACCTGACAGGCCAGAATAGATTTCAATTGGTTTCTGTTGTGTTTAGGGCAGGTTTCTCTGGGGGTTATTTTGGTTATTCCGAAATTAAATTATAGCGAAGTCTTATGCGTAACCTTATTCCGGTACACATCCAATTCACCACTTTAGTTATAAAGTGGAACCACGTTATAACGAACTCCGTTACCAAATTTTGCGTCGAAGAACAGGGAGCCGTTATCGGATCTCCCAAGCCAGAGGCTTATGTTTAAAGGAGCCAAATGGTTTATTTTGCGTCGAACTACAGGAGCCGTTACCGGGTCTCGCAAGCCTTATGATTGGAATTTAGGTTGGTTTTGAGGAAGGAGAAAAACTCCCTCCCTGATATAACGGACGTGTTTTCAGCCCGGCCGAAAAACTTTTCCTGGAATAGTGTTATAATCGTGAGTCGTTTTTAATGAATTCTCGATTATATCAACCCAGCTGAACGGAGACTTTTTCAAGACCGATCGGAGCACGTACAGCTTTTCAATGGTCGGCCATCGCTCCGATCTCTTTCCCATCATAGCTTCAGTCATTTCGCTGCCATTGTTAAATGTTCGGGTTGAATGGCGAGACATCGTGTTAAAAGCTCATATTTATTCAGTTCTTTATTAGTTGACCCACTCCGGCGTTTGCTGGCTACAGCCGTACGATGGACCGGTCATTGTCCAGTCATGATCTCCGTTCAGCTGGAACGAACCTATTTTTCCGGTCCCTCGGATTTTCGTGATAACGGGGTTTCACGATACTTTTGAAACATATATTTTGAGTATTTATGAGTATAGAACACTATTTTCCTTTTTTCGGAATACCCAGACATGACCCCAAACCTTACTCTTTAAAGTTCACGAGCATATAACAACTGAACTGATGCGAGGTAATTTGTTCTAGATGTTAAAAAGTGAATAATATGGGTAAAGATAAGGCTTAAACTACTAAAGAATGTGTGTATTCACTGTTTTCGTTTATAACCGTTACGGTATTTGTGCATACCATAAGCTTAGAACCGGTTATATACAACCCTTTTCATTTCTGGGCAATTTTCAACGGTATTTTCTCCCAGTTCGATTATTCTGAATAGTCTATTGCTGGTTTTCACCCAATCCCCAGAGATTAAAATAACAAAGGGCATGGCGGCCATGTTGGTGCCCCAACAAAAGAATCTAACGAGGAATCTATTGTTTAAGGGCATCAACATGGCGGCTATGACGTCAAGTGAAAGCCAGCAATACCCCGGAATTCGACATATTTTACGAAAAACTCGGACCCGAAAATCGAAATTGGGCACGCGGACCCGGTCCACCGTCGTGCACATTGCGTCATAAACAAGGGTGCCGCCCCCCGGACGGTCGGTGGTCTATTTCGGCCACTCCTAGTCTCGCGACCTTTCAAACTATATGCAGCCAGTTGCTTTGGATCCGGCTGAACCCTCGAGCACGTTCAAACTATGAAGCGGCCGAAACTAGACGGGGCTGCTAGCAAGTCCCATCTATTCCGTATTTTTTTTAGAATGGCTAAACATGGTTCCAGATGGCTAACGATGGCAAGACATGGTACACGTAGTAGGCTGTAAAAACTGACCAATGGTATTTCCCGTTGCTGGCCTGATGCAACCTCGTTCCCAGGGGTCTTTACGCGCCTAATCAAAGATGGCGTCGAAAGTACCCCTGGTACAGGCTGGTCATGTGAATCAAAAATATGCCCAATATATGGGCATATTTTGAAGCACATCCGCCATCTTGGATTCATCATCGCTGAAGAACGGTTAGCAGTTGAAGTGTGATCCCAATGAATTCCAACCATACATTCTTCTACTTGTACCCAGTTGCGAAGTGAGTATTAAAAAAGGCAAAAACGCTAAGTTCTGATGAATTTCTATCTGTTTTCAACGAATTTTGAACGCGCAATGCGAAAGACGACATCACCAGTTAATTTTTCAAATCAAAATGCACGCGCTATTTGAAATTCTCCAATCAGCGCGCGCAAAATGTCTAGCCAATCAGTGGCCGAATCCCACCAGCCTGTACCAGGGAACTTTCGACGCCATCTTTGATTAGGCGCGTAAAGACCCCTGGGAATGAGGTTGCGGGGCCTGATGCGGAATTCAACGGTCGGTACAAAACTTACAAAAGAGTCGGCAGTCCCTACTTACAGCATCATCGGAGACCCAGGGGTAGTCGGTGAACGACGGACAGAAACGGACAACGGCCAGTCGTTCACTAACTGCCCCTGGGTCACCGAGGATGTACTTACAGACCCAGGCAACTATGAACACCATGTGTAGCCATCGTTAGCCATCTGGAACCATGTTTAGCCATTCTAAAAAAATGAGGAATAGAAGGGGACTTGGTAGCAGTCTAAACGAAAACAAAAAAGTATATTTCGACTGTTCAAATATCCCGGCTCTGCTTGTACGAGGAATACGCTTTGGAGTCTACTTAAGACGAATATTGTTTTGAGGGGGAGAGCAAGTTATATTAATTAGATTTTAGCCATCAGTTTTCCCAAGTCACTAGAGTAGAACTGAAAATACTTACGCACTCTCTTGAAAATCGTAATCCTTGCCTTCCGCATTCCAAAATACTTCTCCGTATGAGTTATCTTTTAACAAAACTGAACCATTATTTGTATTTGTTTACTGATTTACATATAGCCTAGTTAGCGGCCTTAATTTTTTTTCCGGTAGTCTCAGTTTGTCCCTACCGTATGTTGAGCGCTGTGGATTGAGACAAACGCACTTGTGCCGCCGCCTCGCTCGTGCGGTTCGATGGCGCTCAACTCCACTCAGGCGCAGATCCAGGAAAAATGTGACCGTTTTCCGTTGTATTGGAGGTCGAAGATCCGAGCGGAATGTTTTTAGATTTGACTCTAAAATGCCATTCCCGCGTCGAACATCCTAAACGATAAAAAATATTTTCATGCTTTATTGCACCATTAGTTATGCTATCGGGTACTGCTGCGCACGCGTGCAAGAACGCCTGTGACATCAGTCCTGTTGACTGACGCATTGCCGAATTATTCAAAGTCGTTTGTGAAACTATGAAATCTGAAGTTTACGCACCTTATTTCTCAAGAAAAAAAAACTCACGACTACTCCAGCTAAGAACGACGGAACTGAACGGCAAGGAATGTAAAAAGTGTTAATTTTCTATTCTTTCTCGTAATTTCATTGGTTGATACTCGTAAATTCAGTAGAAGACCATCGAAGTAATGCTTTTCATTAGATAACTTTTGAAGTTTTAATTAATTTTGATTAAACTAACTATATATATGGTTTGATTTCAACTGATGAAAATCAACCGTGAGGAAAGTTCTCACATTTGTGATTCACATATATTTTGTCTTTCCCCTTCTGATTGGCTGGATGGTGTTTTCTTTAAGTTTTCACAGCAAAAATGACCAACAGCACACAGTTTCCGGTAATAAGTTCATGTCCTAGATACAACAATAGGTTAATTACGCTCTATTATGTTTCGGTCATAGAACGTCAGTAACATATTGGTGTATCTAGGACATGAACTTATTACCCAGTTTCCTTTATTTTCTACTCGTAACTTTGACTGACGACATCTCAGGCAGCACTTAAGACACATTCAAGCAACATCGTGCGAGAGGACATACTCGTTGCCGCAGTCTAGTGTCTTTTCCTGTATCTCTTACGCAAATTGTTATTTAAACTTCCTGAAATCTGACAGTTTTCCTCAAAACGGTGGAAACCGGTCAGAATTTACGCCTGCAACTGATCAAAATTCTTGGGACAAACGGTAAGAATAGAGGGCCGTTACGCAGACTAATTTACATAGGTTTAAGAGCATTTCATGTCGGGCGTTGCCAAAAATAAACGACATAAACGGGTCCTGACTGTGATCAGTTCATATTTAAGAAATGAAACATAACTTCCGTGTTTGTACAGGCTCATGCAAATTATAACCGAGGTAAGTTTGGGAGAATTCGAGAGCCGAACAAACACGAGACCGCAGGTCGAGTGTTTGTACCTGCTCGAGAATTCTCCCAAACTTACCGAGGCTTGCATGGGCCTGTGCAAACACGGAAGTTCTGTTTCCTTTCTTTTATACAATTATTATTTTAACGAAAGAGGCACTTACGGTGCTTGTCTTATGGTGTGACGTCATTCCACGTTTGCATAGGCTAATGAAACCTGGCTATCAGCGAATCAGAACAAGCGTACTATCTAAATTATTATAAGGTTGTTTCGGGTGCCGTTATAATTCAGAGGTTCAGCGGTTTTATTCATACAACGACAATTTATTTCACTCGAGAATGGAGAAAAGAACTACAATAAGGAAGAAACAGAAAAAGGTGATTCATGAATGGGTCCTGAAAAACCCTCAGTCGACCACCCTTACCCACCTTATGCCCTTCCAGACGGAACAGGCAGTCGTCCACTCCAATAGATGGTTTGCACTCAATCCCCAGAGATTCAAATGACAAGGAGCATGGCAGCCATGTTGGTGTACAGAACAAAAGAAGCTAACGAAGTATCTATTGTTAACTGTACAACAACATGGCGGCTATGACGTCACGTGCAAAGGGTCTATATATATAGTTGCCTTGGAAATTGATTTTTAAATGTCATGGTACTACGCATGTATGGAGTCTGCTCAATTGATGGGTTAAAACAGTTTAAACCCCCCTCCTCCAATGCTTGATTGAAAGTATTTTCATTATTTTACAAAATGTACTTCAATACTCTATATTTACACAGTTTATTCAGTAGTCATTTTTGAATATTTGCTTTGATCTCAACCATCCCACATGTGCGCGAGGTTCGTCAGTTCATATAAGAATCGCTGATAATGACCGTGTCTGGCCCAGACATCTAATGTAATGGTCTCTCACCATGACACAGTCCCTTTAATACTTCATGTAGAATTGAATGCATCAATTGCCCAATGACTTGAGATGGGAAAACATTGTTCCATAGGTACAAGGGTCTATTTACACCAAGAGACCCCCCGTGTGGGAGCAAGAGGTTGTGGTATAAACCCATTGCATAAATGGCGTCCAACTTGATGGTCGACATCTGAAGGGAGGGCCAATAAAAATTATGGACGATGATATAATTTCTGTGTACAATTTTTTTTTATACGCGGATTATTTTAATTACTCGGGCTGCCTGTGGGCAGGCCCAAGACTATATTTTCTCAACACGTGACAGGGCCAACCAATCAGATTCGATATCGCTCGGGATACTCGCGCGGGAGATCTAACATGGAAGCAGTCGGCGGTGAAAGAGGAGGTTAAAATTCGTCGAATTCGCTTTAAATCGCCACCAGAAAACAAAAAGAATATCAACTACTCTTCAAATGGGCTTTTAAAGAAATCTTCCTTTGGTCATCACTGAAATGACTACAACAGTATGGCTTGGAAAAGGTCGAATAACAAAGTCGTCCCGGTACGAGATTTCTTTTACGCCTCTCCTCCTTTAGGGATCATTGGGGAGAAGCTCTTATTTTGTTGCTTTACTTTTCGATTGTTTTTCTAAATGTTCTGAATACGGCACAGCGACTGATCTCGCTCGAAATCATTCCACAAGAAACTTTCCTCAGATCACGCAGTCATTCCCTTCCCCCTGCTCTACTATTTATCGAAATAAAAAGTAGAAAATGTATAAGGGAAGAGGTCAAAATATTGGATTTCGAATGGGACCCAATTTTCTCAGGGGTGGTGATGGGTGGCGGGTAATACCCCCAACCCTTTTTTCGAGGGTGATTTTCTCGCGTTGTAAAATAGGGACACCTGATTTTAATGCAAACACGTTCTTCTCTGCCTGTAGAAACTAGAAATATAGTTACTTCTTCAATAAGTATTTTATTCAAGAAGATATTTGTGGTCAAAAATCTAGATTTTGCCAAAATAGGTGGCGGGTTCCGGGTACAACCCCCCTTCCATCAAAATTGGGTTCCGCCAGAGTACCATTGTTTTGACCTCTTCCCTAAGATCGAACTTCAAAGTAAGTAAACAGGTAAAATTGTATAAAAGGGATTGAGAGCTTAGAGCTGGCCCGTTTCCAAGACCTCTGTCAAAGTCGTTTTTCTCTATTCTTTAAAGTGCATATGAGCCCAAATATGTTATCGTTAAAATCGATTCTACGTCAATTAAATAGTGAATGGTAAAATATTTCTTGATTCGAGTGATGCATCGATCAGTTTATATTTAGAATATGCTAATGACGTGACGTCATACAGGCAATTTACTGTCATTTCATTCTTCTTGTCAATGAAATATATTTCTGATTTAGACAAAGTATTTGGTATGGTCACTGGCATAAGAACTTTTCCTTGATAAGGACTCATTTGAGATCAAGAGACTTCCTGCTATTAAGCGGTTTAAATAGCAGCTCCTTGGAAATCGTAGAACGGCAACTACACTCTTCGGTCAAGAACATTAGGGTTATGGTCGCCTATCGTCCGCCGCCGTGGCGTGCTAATGGTAGTGACTCCTCTACTTTCTTTCGTGAATTTGCTCTGTTACTGGAGCAGCTTACTACCTCGCCGGGCTTGCTACTTGTTGGTGATTTTAATTTTCATGTCAATAATATCACTGACAGACAAGCTTCTAAGTTCTCAGTTGGATCTACTGGACTCTTTTAAGCTGGAATAACACGTAAAGATTTCCACGCATAGACATAATGTGTTTGATCTAATTATTACTGACGAGAAAGGGTGAGCCGCTGGTTGTAAACGTTTTAATTTCGTTAGAGATCCGGGAATCTCTGATCATTATGCCCGTCACTGCAAGTTATTATTGCATAAGCCGTGTGTGACTATGCAAAAAACTGCTTTCCGTAAGATTTGCTTTATTGATGTTCAGCAGACTATTGGCGATATTACTAACTCTGTATTATTTACTGCAACTGCAACTGCAAGTACACTCACTGATTTGAGTCGATGTCCATGCATCTGTCAAGGAGCGGTTACTCAGGCTGCGTCCGGCTGCCCCGTGGTATAATGATGGCATTACTGTGCAGAAGTCAATTCGGCGTAGACTTGAACGACGTTGGCGGAAATCTGGTCTCATTGTCAGAAATCTATCCGACGCGTGCGCACTAGGCATCAAATTACTAACGTAAATAGACATTGCATTGCTCAAAATTTTACAATACAATAAACTTTCAAATGTTACGTTTGCATCGTATTTTCTTGCATGTTGTTGACTGTAAAATTGCATTTAATCGAGTTGAAACGAATAATTATGGCTTCCCAAGCTTAATCGAATTCGATTCATGCACTAACCGTATGTTTTGGCCTCCATGTTCACTGTAATTTACTTTATTTTAGCCACACTGATGGTTGCTTTGATCAACTTTGGAGAATAACCATAAGCGTTTCTTAATTCGGTATAATAAACGATGGAATCGAGTAGCTTGAATGTCATATTATCACCAAATATATCCAAGTGTGACTTAGTATTTACCGACAGTTTCCCATACAGTGAGGCTAAATTTGAGTGATTTTCAGGTATCTGTACACTGCCATAGCTCGAAAAACCATCAAAACGAAACCCGTACAGCCGTGCGGACTTCTTCTCCCTGAACTTTCATCCGCCATGTTGCTCTCGATTAGCCTGTAAAAACCTGGTAACTACTTTATTCGTAACTCAGTTTGATTGGTTGAACTTGACTTTTAAGTTTTGTCTTGGCGGTGGCGGGAATATAAAAAAAATTGAAAGCAAATCTCGAGTGTGTTCCCGGTGAAAGACCCGGTAAAGGACCATGGATAAGTTGTTACAAAGGAAATCTGAAACTCCGCTCCCATTGTGCTCTTCTTATACTAAACTTGCAAACAAGTTTGATGATTTTTTCAGGGACAAAATCGTGGCCATTAGCCACCAATTGTCAAATGACTGTGGTATTGATCCGCTTTGGTATGATGGCTCGTGTCAAACACTGAACTACTGAAATTTGATCCTGTCAGGGGAGCCGGGGTGGCACAGTGGTTAAGCGCTTCGCGTCTCACCTCTGTGGCTCACTTTCCGAAGAAAATAGGACAATTCAGTCAAGGAAACTCTTCAAATCTAGACTCCAAAAACAGCTCATAGAGAATTACTAATTTCATTATATTTATTTTCCCTTATATCCATCTTCTCTTCTAAATCTTGTATTTGCATCTCCCCATCTCCCTCCCCAAGATACCCGTGTGTAGTTTCATCGTCATTTAGTGCTTAGTATTATTGATGTCAAGTGTGATAATATACAATTGTGTCGTATGTTATATATATATTTCTTCATGTTTCCTTTCTTTTTTTTGTTTTTTTGTTTTGTTTTTCGTTATCTAGTTCGACCCATATTATACTGTCTATAAAAATATATTTCGGGATACCAGACTCGATTAGTTTTCTTCTAAGCTACTTCTGGTATCCCAATACTCTAACTATGGCAATCACATTTATTAATTACACTCCATGTAAATACAGAGTATGAATAAAGACTTGTTGGTGGCCCAGGTTCGATCCCCGGACGTGGCGCCATATGTGAGTTGAGTTTGTTGGTATCTCGCACTTGCTCCGAGGGTTTTTCTCCGGGTTCTCCGGTTTTCCTCCCTCCGCAAAAACCAACACGCTAAATTCCAATTCGATCTGTGGATTAGCCGGGACCTGGCTTTGATCAGCCCCCATGGTTGTTTCAGGTCTCGTTAGAAATTCAGAGCCAGTTCAGAGTTGGAACAACTTCGTGAACTGTTACTGAATATTTTTTTTAAATTTCTGATTTCAAATTCTGATTTTTTTTTCCTACTCGATCTTAGCTTTCTCTCAAGAGGATAAGGAACCTACGAAGCCCTCTGTATTGTATTGTTAAGGAAAGCGGTGTAGATGTGTCGGCTTGGCAATAACTAATTAAGTATAATTAAAAAGCTTACCATATTTCATTTTTTGGAATTGACCATACACGATACTTAAAGAGTACATTGAAGTTAGTGAGATGCCAACTTTATATAGGAGCTGACTGCAAAGTCAGCCGTAAATTTGACAAACGTTTGGTGGTTTGTATGGCAAGGACAAAGCATGATTAGTTCACCGTGTTACCCACGATGACCATTTAACACCCAAACCTCTTCATCGTACCGTAGCAATATTATTTTCTGACTTAATCGCTCCTCCGTCGCAATATTGTCAGAAATTAAACATATTAACGCGTAGTTATCGCATATTAATGCACTACTGGCACCTCCACTCGTACAACAACAAACTTCGAAAACTGAAAAAAGTATTTCCGGTTCGAGTTACTCTATTATTTGTTTTATGCCGTCAATCATAATCAATTGGTAATGTGCCGACGGAGATACTTGCATGTCCAAGCTTGATTAAAAAGTTCGCGTCGGGTGAAGACTAAATTAGTTTGAGATATGATTAAATCGAGCAATTACACTTTGGTGGAAATTATTGCACTTCTTTATGGTTTATTAAGTTCTTTCGGTCCCAAGAGCTTGTCATTAATTTGTATCACAGTTAATTACTCAGGCGAATAGACAATTAAAACAAAGACACGCAGAAATGATTGTTTAAGTACACTGGTAAACGAAAGTTTACATTACATGCGGCCGTCAAGTCCAGAGTAATGATGTGGTTTCCATAGCTTCAATGACATCAAAAACTTTGAGCAAGGTGTTCAAACTTTTGGGAAGTTTTTCTAGTTGGTTATGAAGTTGAAGAATGAGCTCTAGGAGTAGAGAAACCGAGGCCAACACAGTGAAAGGGCATTTGAATAGGACGGCGTTTCTAAGGAGTCAATTGAAGCTAAATAGATCTATATACATTGAGGATCGCACAGACAGTGGTATTGATAACTTTAAGGGAAGTGCTACGACACATGGTAAAACTTCACCAACAAAGACCGATGTTTTGCCTACCGTGTTTGGAAAACGGCGTCTGTCACCAAAACAGAAAGAAATACCACAGAGTTGCTCTACACAAGGGGTCCAAGTACTAGAAAGGAACGCAGAGCTCCCAAATAACATGAACAAAAACGCCAAGATAGACAACAATCATTCTGGACAACAACTTAGCAAAAGAGTATTAGAGTCACCGCTAGCGAACATGTATTGCACCGGGCAAAGACTTCAAACCGAAGGAAACTGGGAATGTTTATCAAAGAGAAAGGAAGTTAGCGAAGTTGGTGAAAGAAGTTTAGGGGAATGCGTTAAAATTTCTAGGAACCCAATACAACCGCCTGGAACTCAGTCTATTCCTCTAAACAAACTTTATTCATCACTGAAGAAGTTAAAATCACGTCGGGAAGTAACAACCGAAGAACAGATGAATAAAGAGGCTCTTTCCCGCTGCAGTAACTTTCCTTTTATACATCGAAAAGGTTTTGAACAATGTGGAAGTGTAACTCAAGGCGGCGGTTATGACGAAATATTTATTCTTCTTGGAGGTAAATCGAAACCTGTTCGTTTTGAAGTGAATCCCGAGAACCTAAACCTGCTAGAAAGTGAGTTTGGTCTTCAGTTAAAGTCGAGGACGTTGAATCCAAGCTTAGACGAAGAAGACTTTGAGCTCCTGAGAAAATTTCGAGAGAAGTACAGAAACGGGATATCGGGCAAGCAGAGTCCGTTTATTCCATGGGCTAGACATGCTATTCTTAAACGGGACATGAAACACTGGAAGGAACGATCTAATTCTGTACCATCGGCGACTTATAATATCGAAGAGGAGGAATTTGGACGGAAGCTGTCGATTCATGTTTATTTGCCGAATATTCAAATTGGGGAGGCATCTAGCCCGAGTCCCTAAATATGTATACCACAGCGACGGCACAGGAATTTGTTGAACAAACTAATGTACAATAGTTTAGGTTAATTATTATATAAACTGTATCTTCGCAAGTTTGATGCATGCCCAGAAAAAGATAAAATGCTTTACCAGTTTCAAAGTAACTTTAGAAATTGTTTTCTTTTAAGGTTCAATCTAATTATAACTCTTCGAGTTGACAAAATTTCACAAACTGCATTAACAGTAAATGTTTATTTTTCTTGTCAGTTTTGTTTGTTGTCTTTCTGTAAAAAGCAAAGTGGCGTCAATTAATTAGGTTAAATGCTAAAATTAATATCTTAAAAATCCAATTACCTTGCTTCATAGAACTCGCGATAATCAAGAGTCGGGTTTACTCTGACATAAAAGGCAAGCGTTTTCACTGGTCAGTCGGTATACTTTGATCATGAATGCTTTTCGCTTGCGGAAAATATAGATCGTGTGCACGTGACGTTTTCAAAATTCTAAAATCTAAACTATAAGATCTCTAAATCTGTTCTTTTAATATATGATTTAGATATCGGTATTCTCAGTTTTCTTCAAAAATTTCACGTTGATACGGTGATTCGTTTTTGAGTTACAGTATTTTGAATTTACAGCCCAGCTCAGCGTGTTTCCTAAACATAATAAAATTAATATATTTCGGCCAATTTAAAATATTAGACTTGATAAACCTTAAAATGATATCTAAAGTGTTTTGAAGTGAACGCTAATCATATTGATGGGAAAAACAGCTTTATTTGTAGAGTACGTTTTCGGCCGCCATCTTAGTAAAAGCAAAACCAAAACACTTCCGACAGTCATGTGAAAACTCCTCTAATCCGATTCTGAATTTAAAATCAACCGTGAGTCGAGTGTAGTGTGCCCAAAGCAGTTAATGTAGTAGGGGGGTGACATTTTTATATGCTCCTCTTTTATAGGTTATATATATATTTATAGGCTTATCTAAGGGGAGGGTCATTATTTTGTGAGACCAGAGAACTGCAGGGTCACAACTTTTTGGGCTAACCACAATGCAAATCTAGCAGCCCCCCCCCGCTAAATAATGTCCGGTCCCTCACTGGAGCTGAGGAGCTCAAACTATAAAACTGCCATTTTCTGCCATTTTCTATGCCATACTGAAATGGTGTCTCAGGTGGACGCCTCCTTTCAAGTAGGCAGTCTCGGAAATATCCTAATGCGTGTGGATTCGGCAGAGGGGTTATTGGGATACAGGATATTTTTTGGGGGAAAGTATGTCTATGAGAGCATGATCTTAAGATCATCAATTTTATCGATTTAGCATCTAAATGTTAATGTTTGCACTAAATTATATTTTATTAGCGCTATATTCCAATGTACCATTTGTTGTGGAAGGAGCTAATACAAATATATGTATCTGTATACGGGATACTGGAAAAAATATATATTTGTTCAGGGAATTAAACGTGATATTCGCACAGAGATATTGTATACAGGGATACAAGGTTACACAATTAAGGGGTTATGGGAAATTTAGGCAAAAAAGAATAAAGGGATACGGGATACGTAGCACCTTTCCCCACCAGCCCTAATGGGGCCTCGCACGAGACAATGAGGTAAGAGAAAGAATCCCCATACCCCATGATGATTAATGAAAATTATTTTTAGTTTCACAACACGTGATGTAAGTTATGTTTATCTCGTTCTGGTAGGCTACCCTCGTTAGCTATATACCCCATTGTTTATATCCCTTGAGTCCTCATCATGCATCGTTATAAACCACTCCTTAGTACAAGAGCAGCGCCACTTTACGCCAACCAGGTGTCTTTCTTATAATAACCAGGTTGCCGTCCTGTAAATCTAAAAATATATTTAAAATAATTATCATTGGAACAGACCCATGTATGGGGATTCGTTCTCTTACCTCATTCTCTCTTCGGCCTCGCTATTCCTGAATCAAAGTTGCAACAGTCCAATTTGTAGTTCTTGGCCGCCATTTTGGTGATATCGAGGTTGGAGTTGAAACAGCTTAGTCGGAGGCTTGTATCTAGTTAGCATGATAATCAAAATCTATCCATATTCACAGAAAAGGGGTTTGTGCACGGTCAACTTCATCTTCCATGCGAGGCTAAGGCTTGGCTACCTTTCAATTGACTATCAGGCAAAACTTGTGCATGCTCCAGCATGTGAAAAAGTGCATCTGCTCCTGATCTGCAAGTATTTGTATTCATGATGCTAATTAAAACACACTCATATGGAGTTTCCTCCACATTTCTAAATATGCAACAATCCCAGCTAGTCCTTTTTTCGTTTTCGAAATGACTAATATAGCAAGAGAGCATAAGTAAAAGATGGAATCTCCAATACGCGTGATTGTGCGATGATAATGTCGAATAAAATCTATTTTCAGTAACCGGAAGCAGTTGAAGCAAAGTGGGCGATCGCGCACGACAACTAAAAAAATTGGCGCTAAAATATTTTGCCGGCCAATATTTTCGCGCCATTTTTATAGTTGTCGCGCCCACTTAGCTTCAACTGCTTTCGGTTACTAACTGCTTTCGGTTACTTTGGAAATTAGGGCCGGGTTATCTAAACGCTAAAAACCGTTGGATTTTACCTAAATGGATGCCGCTAAAAAAAAACAGGGATTCTTAGATATTTGCTTGTATCCACTCGGGAGTTGATATCACTTCATTGCACACACACATCGCACACACACATTTCACACACACATTTCACACACACATCGCGCACACATCACACACAGTACGTGAATTCTCAGAATTCGAAAATCGAACTCAACTGGATATAGCCGAGGGATTTACCGTAACAGATAGGTAATACTATACATTCCCATATTAACAACAATGTTCGTAAGTGCTCTATAGGCAGAAGTGCCGTTTTCCGATTTCGGGCTAAATTGCAGAATACAGTGGCACTCTTGAAGCTCTTTAGAAATATCTGGCTCCGTGGCTCCGTAGTTGCCCGCGCAGTCGTTTTAAGGAACTGAAATAGTACTTAACTGTATTAGCGATTGAAAGTCATTTTGTAGTTAATCTTAGGCAAAGGGGTTAGGATTAGCTAAGTCTTACAACCTCCATTTTGAATTTATTATCATCACAAAGTAGGAAAGCAAAGGTCATGGCTCCGCGGCTCCGCGGCTCCGTGGATGAACAAAACACACAGGAATCCCATGATATAGTGTTGACATAATACATGTTGCTTCGTTCTACTACAGTAGGGTATAGACAGGTATCGTGTTTGGAATCTATAATGTATCACTACGGAGCCACGGAGCCGCGGAGCCACTTCAAATATAACCTTGCATTGGTAGGGTATAGACAGGTATCGTGTTTGGAATCTATAATTGTATCACTACGGAGCCACGGAGCCGCGGAGCCACTTCAAATATAACCTTGCATTGGTAGAGTATAGACAGGTATCGTGTTTGGAATCTATAATTGTATCACTACGGAGCCACGGAGCCGCGGAGCCACTTCAAATATAACCTTGCATTGGTAGGGTATAGACATGCAGGCATCGTTTTTGGAATCGATAACGACTTATATAATAATATAATAGGCTAAGTCTCGTGTTAGTGTTACTGTTAAAGCTGGTTTAACTTAAGTTTAAGTGTTACTCAGTGTCGTTTTAGCTTGCTATGGTCTGCGGAACCGCGGAGCTGTTTTTTTTTGGGAGACCTTCAAAATTGACGTTGTATTCTGCAATTGCTCCCGATTGCGTAAACTTGTGAACAGGCGCTCATCGCTTAAATATAAGCTTTTGTATCGGAATGTAACGAACTCCAGCTTTCAAGGAGCTAAAATACGAGAGAATCGTAAGTAAAAATGCCTTGACTTCCTTCTACCGTGTATTCAGTTGCTGTTTGTGTGGTCATCTGGCTCAGGTAAGGCGATTTCAGCGAGTTTTCGATCCCCATGAATCCTCTTGTGCACTCAGGAATCTGTAATATCTGGTAGCCATCGCACGATAAAGAAACACGAGCCAAATGCATGAAAATAAAGCCTTAAAATCCAACCTAAAAACGGCAGAAGATGAAAGAGACTCCCTAAGGTTTGCCCTGACAATAGCAAGCAAAAGATCTCTATCAAGATACCGGGTGAACGTCCACATCCAAACCAAAACCTAGGCCTGAGTGGCTGTGCGAGAATCGAACCCGAAGAAACGACTTCTCAGGGTGACGTAATGATAAGCATGCGCAGAGTCAACGGAAGTCCGTGATTCGCGGACTTCCGGAATCGGATTATTCCAGAGCCCTATTTTTTCGTCGAGCATGCGCAGTAAGAAACAAATGGGGTCTGGGTACGAGATTGTCCAGAGTCCTATTTTTTCGTCGAGCATGCGCAATAAGAAACAAATGGGATCTGGGTACGAGATTGGAGAATTGACTACTCACTTACTACCAAATCAGCCATCGCCTAGAATGACTACGTTCTCGCTCGAAGCATTATATATGCTAGAAGCATTACCCATAGTGCTATTGTCTCGTGTCCTTACGTATCATATTTACCGTGTCGCCGCGCAGAATAACAATTTCTGACTGTATCGCCCCTGCGTCGCTCAAACGTCAGAAATTACATTTTGTTACATTGCATTATTGCATCATTTTGATGCATCTTTTGCATTGCATCATTTTGCATCGCATCACTTTGATGAGAAATCATAGCTATTAGCTATGTAGAGCAGGAACCTCACAAACCAGATAATGAAATCAAAGGATTTGAAAAGCCATTATTGAGAACACAATACAGTTGTGATAGATGGTGCAGGAGTGTATATATAGCTACTCACTCATATTCTTTTAATATATGGATTCATAATATAAGTTATGGGAGCATCCTAAGAACGCGCGATTTCATTGGCTGCTCAGCGTGCTTGATTCTCTTATAATCCACGTTCGAGCATTTCCTTCCGCGTTATTATATATGATAAAACAAATAGAAGATGGTTCTCGCGTTCTGCTCGTGCATCCGCAGTTTTTCAAGACCTCGAGCGTGCATGATTTTGTAATAGTAAGATGGAAAACCCTCTTTTATTTGTTAATTATCAATTTGGAATAGAACTCCATGTCTTGCAATTTTGTTATATCACGCGCATGACTTCAGACGCCATTGCACGCCACCAACCCATTTAATTATTTTTCTGAAATCGAATCTATTTTATAGGGAGCGCCGGCTTAATAACGTAACTATAGCTATAACGGCGTGCCATACATTTTGTTCTCACTGCCACTTTTATTCATTACTTCTTTTAGTGCTGCTTTTACCACCAGATGATCGCAGGCTCATTCAACTTTTAAAACAAAGATGACAGGAAGCGTGATTCAACTTACTTTTAGCTTCTAGTACTATACACTTTCAGTCATATTCCTCCCTTAGCCTCCTCAGCAGGAATCTCTAGTTTTCGAACTCGGATTGTGGGCTTCCTGTGGCAGGTGGGAGATTGGTTTCTCTTTCCCTCCCCAGTCCTCCTCTTCTCTCCTCACAGGTAACCCAATTAAATTTTTTTTTTTTCGCGATGTCTTTTCGATGCCTGCAGAGGAAGCTATCCCTCGCTATACTTCATCAACTATGGTATTGATATCTCTAACGTTGTAGTTCGATAACCGAAACCTATAAATGACGACCTCGCTCGCGTTTAAAATCTTTAGTCCTCGTAAAGTTGCTGAAGATGACAACATAGCTCGGCGAGGGTCAAAATTCGTAAAATCGAAGTTGAATTTATTTTTCGGTCTTTCTCGACCATTGCGCCTTTTCTTTGAGTTCACTTCAGACAGTCTGATGAACCGACGGACTCGAACTTTAGGTGGAGTTGCATCACTTGGCGCTTCCTCCGTTGTGTTATCATTATTTTGAGGGCTTACCCCATCACCAGGTTGTTCATCGAGAGGAACAAGTTGGTCCTGTTTCACCGACGAATTCGAATTCTCTGCAGTAATGCTATTACTCAAAAGACCATCTATACCTTTTGTATTTTCCAAGCTTGCGACAGTGTCGGCCTCGCTTTTGAGGTAAAGTGGTGGTAACCTTTGCGATGTTGATATTTTCTTGTGTCTCTGATTTTGTCTTTGCTCAGATCTCCTTTTTGGGAGATCTGTAAAACGAGAGTTTGAATACGAAAGCTGTTTTATACTTTGCCTCATTGCCAGCTTCTCCAATTCATTTTCTTTGGCTTTTTTGCAATGTTCAACCAGTTGCGATAAATCCAAGCTTTTTGTTTTTGAACTTGATGCTGTATAACTGGTCTTGGCAAGCTGTGGAAGGCTAAAACTATTTGGATTTAAGCTTGGTTTTCCTCGGGAATATCTCGCTGGTTGAGTAAGGCTTGAATTGGAAGGTTTCCTTGCAACACTGCTGGGTAGAATACGAGGCAGACGAACACTTTCAATCTTGTCGAAATGATTTACTTTCCGACTTCCCATTTTCGGATTCGAATGTTCAAATTCTTGAGTCTCGATCAATCGGTTATAGTTGCACTTTTCACATTATCACTGGATGAGCATTTTGAAAGTCGATGCAGTAATGTATCTTAAATTCCATTTTTCTTGTAGGCCGTTGGCCGCTAGCGGTCACCGTAGAAGTTCCTGTTGGAAAATATAAAAAGAACATAAAGAGCTGTGCAAACAAGGAAACGTTGCTGCTGATAATATTTCTTGGGTGAGCAAACGAGCGGCCGAGAAGCAACAAAAATGTTTTGCTGCCTGACTGAGCAAACCATAGTTAATTTGGAAACCCGGCAAACTTCAAAGGGGCTAACAAAGGCACTGTTAGAAATGTCCAAATTAGTAAAACAATATTCGCAAATGAGCAAATTCAATCACAAAATTTAGGAGAGTTTACCGGTAATATCCTGTCCGCCATTACTGGAGGCCGTTCCTTTATTCAGCGGAAGCGATGTGAAGCAACACGACAACTAGCGTGGCTACTTTTTTATGCACACTATTTCGCGCGAACCTTGCAAAGTTAAATTTTCATTTTGTGTACGAGAAGTGCAGGCGAGCATTGAGCGTGTCACATGGCTTCCGCTGAATAAAGCCGGCTGAACAAAGGGAACGGCATCCAGTAATATTAACGGCGAACGTAGATTCAATACTCAAGATTCAAGACTTTCCGCGCGCGTCGTCGTCGTATCGAAAAACGGGTTGGACTATTAACAAATATATATATTTTAATACCTTACAGACAGTCCTTCCAAGATCCGCTTTTTTCCATCGAAACAAAATCATCCGCGCGGCTTCAAGTTACAGCTCAAATGAATTTCTTCACCCTGATATCCTCAATATTGTTGAATTTACCACAGAGAGTACGTAATTGCGCACTTTAAAAACGAGTAGGGGATTGGGGCGAGTTTAGTCTCGCAAAAGCGCTTGGGATCGCTACAGGGGACACGCATCATATACAGAATACAAAAAAAATGGCGAATATCCCAGATTGAGTTCGGCTAAGATCCTTGAAACGGCCCGTGTTTGTAAGCTGTGCCACTGAAACGACCCTACAAATTATACAAAAGTTTATATATGCGTAATTTAAAATTGGTTTTCAAAAATCTTATCTAATGTTTCTTAAGCTGTCGTTTTCCCGAACTAACAGAACTGACGGCTCTTTTTGATATATATTTTATGCATGTTATTAACGCTTCAAGTGGAGTTTTCCTTTTGTTTGAATTTAAATGTCAATGAAGCGCTTTCAAAATCATCATTTCTTGTCCCAAGACTACCTGTCGAACTCGACCAATTAGGTTCAAAAAATCGATAAAACTAATTCATTTCAACATCAGGGGTGCCATGTTTACCTCCATAAAGTATTCACATCGACGGGTTCGTGCAGGGAGGTTTAATAGAAGCTCCAGTTCAAATTATGATGAATACGATTTCCTCCGGTGAAAAGCTGCCTGTTGAGAAGCTCAAGCATTTCTTAAGTTGGTAATGGCCTTTTGTGCTTCCTTGTTTCAAAACATTTTTGTTTTCAGCCTGCCGGTTTTCAAGTGAACTCGCGACATATTAAAGCACAAGAGCAGACGCAGTAATGCATTGATCATTAGCAGCGCTTTTCTTATCCTACACCCCTGATAAGTACTGCTAATTGTAGTTATGGCACTGCGTCTGCGCATGTTACTTGTGTTTACTGCAATAAAATTCAGACAGTGTGTTCATCTGAGGTGAGTCTTTTTCTGATCATGATAAAAATACTGACAGTAACAAGCGATTTCTTTTCAATTAAACTCTTCAATTTCTCTTGGTTCGCTTCAAATTTACGGCAGTTTCCGATCGATCGAAGAAACGAAAACAATCCGGTACGCGAAGTAGAATTATACGGGAAATGACTCGTATTCTGACATACGTCCAGACAGATCGAGATAAAAAATACTGGGATGTTTCAGTACATGAAGCCGAATAATACAACCATACACACCGTAATATTCACCCTCTTTCGAATGCGCTCCTAGTTTATAATTATGTAAATACAGACAAGAATTCAGTAATGTTTCTTACTTATACTTATTAGCATTAGCTGTTAAATATAAACTAGCATTTTTACCTTTGAAAATGGTCTCACGAAGCATTTGTCGTCACGTCTGTCTATTAGTAGCAAGAAAAAATACTGCTGGAGGCGGATGCTCCGCGTGCTAGGCTGCCAAGAATAACGAATAACCCAAAAGCGTAAAAGTAAATAGATGTAGTTTCTGCGGCTTCATATATGCTTAGTGGCAATGACAGAACGAGTATTATTTGTGTTAAAGCTGGATCAAATAATCTCCTCTTATGATGTGGCTTTATTTCATCAGCTGTAACTTCCCTTGAGAGCGATGACGTAGTCGAGTTAATATTCTATTAAAATATTGTTCGATTAGTGTGAAATAGCTTTGGGTGATATTAGTTTCAAAATAAATAATATGCAATAACCAGATCTCGTGCTGTTGTTCAAAGCCTCGATTTACGTTGATCCTGAAATACATTTTAATCAAGTTTTCTGGTTCTCTTGGAAAAAGGTATTTCTGCAAGCTAGCCAGTTACAATTCAAAATGCAATACTTTCTCCTAATCAAACAATAGATTTTTAACACAAGAAGTCCAAATTCAAACAAGTGGCTTCTTCGTATTGGGCTTCGCACAACTGGGCCCTGATTGAAGCGGAATCGTGAATGTCTGAGTGATTGAAGCCAGGAAGAAAGACTGAATTAATTTCGTCAATGCCTTTTGCTCTATGGGATCACTGAATAAGCGATCAATTCTGGTCACGTGTCAATGTGTCTCAAGCGTAGCGCACATATGCTAAAAATAGATTGTCTGACACGAGGGCCGTTTACAGTATTTCAGTGAGTTCGAGAGTCGTATTAGGACATAACCCGTACTTTTTTTCAATCAAAGAAATACGCGATACCATAAATAAGATTCCCAGTCACATCCTAGTAATGGTAAGTACCAAGCATTGTTGCTGGGCGAGATATAACAGTGACTCCAGATGTGAAAAAAGCTTCATATCTCAAAGAGATGGAAGCGTCGGTACCAGCTGCTAGCAGAGGTTGCACAGTTTTCTCGGCCATTTCAATGGCGATTTTCCGTCAGGTCAAAATATCTTCATTCCCTTTTCCAAACTTTTACAGGGAATTGAGAAATGCCAGCGTTGGATAAATGTCTGGGCAAAAGATCTCAAAAGTACAGAACAACGAGACAAGTGGCAATGAAACTCAAGCGGGAGTTCGAACTAATTTCCCGGCCAGTAGCCCTTAAGCGAGACGGAACTACAGAACTTGAATCTATGGACTCTAGATTTTTTTGGACGCGAAAGGCTCATGTTCATGTACATGAACATTACTTTGATTTATGTGATGGTGCAAATGTCGTAATAGTACATTTTCATTATGGCGTCATTTTACTACAACTATAAGAATCCTTTTCAAATTCTCTTTCTCCTTCAAATTTATCAGCTCCTTTGAGAATACCACGACAATGGTCCAAATTAAAGGAACAAAAGAATCCGCGCAAAGAGTTCTGGTAGTTTTAGTATGTGACGCCATCATGCAAACGTCCTACTCAGTCAACTTTCCGGCGGAGTTAGTATCGCGCGGAATGGGATCTTGAAGGTAACTGAAAACTTGACAAATGCAAAACCTAATAGAATAACTTCAGGAAAGAGCACACCAAAATAGCCAAATTTTGCGGGACTATATTTTTTCCTTACAAAGTTTGCATAACCTAATTCCTTTCGAATTTCACTATTCTCTCTGATAATCGTCTGACAATGCCAGTTGTTAACTATTATCGGCAAGGTTAACCTATTATCGGCCAACCAATACATATTATCGGACACTCGATGTATGTGCGCTGTGTTGCCATAGGAAAACCTTTTTTAAATGTTTGGATTGAGACTAGAGTTTTTCAGCGACTATTTAGGCCAGTAAAATATACTTCATTTCGGGCAAGGGTAGCGAGAATAAGCGTTGTTGTTGTCTCGTTGCATTTAGTTGTTTCATGGCTTCTACGATGTGCTATAAATTGTGCCCCGAGAGTTCACATTCTCAGTATTTTATAATAAACCGTTTCTTTGCGATAACTTACCTTCACTTTGCTTTTTTCACTATAAATTTGATCGCTTGACATTCTGGGCGCCAGTTTGTTATGTTTCATCCGCAGGGTGGCCGATAATAGGAATGTGGAGTACGTTGAGAATTGACTCTCTCGGCAGTGGAAAATCGCCACAGGACGCGGTAAAGTACATTATGGCGGGGACGCTATTCAAATTTGCATAACGTTGAAGCTCGATATTTTCGGGGGAATAAACTGTAAGTATGGTGGCCTGTAAGGGACTTATGGATTGCATGAATATATTTTATTCGCAACTTACTAACTTGCGATCACAACTTACAAATTTGCCACGCATGCGCATCTAGCTTGTGACGCATGCGTACCTCTCGTACCAAGATGGCGGACGACATGGATGCGGTAAGTATTTAGGTTTTCACATCAATTAAGTTAATAGTGCCGATTGTAAAGCTGATATATCCCTGTGTTTTTCATTGCAAGTAGTTTAAACGGTGTTATTTTTTTGTATCGAATTCCGGCACAAAGTTACAGATTATTTTCTGGTTAATATTGAAACTTCTTTAATATCAGTCACGTGACATAATTGTATTTACCGTGTATTGTCTTTCTATATCAATTGTTTTTACATTACAAGCCCCAGTTGTTCAAAGAGTGGTGACGCTATCACCGGATAAATCGCTATCTATGCAGTGGGTGAGTATCAACCTAACCAACTACTCTTAGTAAGAGAAGTTTTTAATGGAGTGTCGTAAAACCAAAACCAAAGTAACTACAGAGCCAATCACAGGAGCAAGTGAAAGCGCAATGAGCCAATTACAGGAGCAAGTGAAAGCGCAATGATCCAATCACAGGAGCAAGTGAAAGCGCAATGAGCCAATCACAGGAGCAAGTGAAAGCGCAATGAGCCAATCACAGGAGCAAGTGAAAGCGCAATGAGCCAATCACAGGAGCAAGTGAAAGCGCAATGAGCCAATCACAGGAGCAAGTGAAAGCGCAATGATCCAATCACAGGAGCAAGTGAAAGCGCAATGAGCCAATCACCAACTGAAGTAATTCACGATTGGTTTTACTTGAACTAATCACGAGGCAAAGTAAACGCAATCAAAAATTGATTGCGTGATTGCGTTTGGTTTTAGTTTAAAATTCGATTGCCTGATAATTGCAAAACATTTCTCGCAGCCAATATAATAGCAAACGCGAAACCAAAGCAATCACCGAATTACTTTCGAAACTCAGTCGAAAACCCCTCTATCAACCTAAGAAACTACACTGTTATTTTCAAGGAGTTATTTTAACTCCAAAAGAGTTATTCTGTACTAAAAAAAATGGTACAGAATAACTCTTTTGGAGTTAAAATAACTCCTTGAAAATAACAGTGTACTTTTAGACAGGGATTTAGTCCGGTGGATAACGTTTCGTTAGCTTTGTTTCAAAATACGTTTTGACATCTTCTAGTGAACACGCTGATATTTTACTCATTAACTGTATTGCTCTCATTTTTCCTCGGGCCTACGGGGCTCGGAAATTTTAATTCACAACTCAATCGTAAAATATTATAGCACGTAACACCTGTAAAAATTCAAATAATAGTATGTAACCATCATTATATCACACTTGACACGGTTTTCTTTGTTCTTCATTGGGGTGAAACTCTGGTATAAACCCGTTGAACAATAGACTAATTAAATAACAAATCTGAAGTTTATAACTGTTGCAGGGAGGTTTATAACTCAGTTTTAAACCTCCTTCTATTTGAGAAAACCTCGCCAAATGTGATATAAATCACTTTCATACCTCGAACCTTCGGTATGAATCTCTTACTTAAGCATGGGTGGCATGGGTTAGGTAATGCGTAAGCGCTCGCCTCTCGCCTCTCGCCGCTATGTCCCGGGTTCGATCCCGGCTCGGGTCATAGGTGAGTTGAGTTTGTTTGTTGTGTCGTTCTCTCCCTTGCCACGAGGGTTTTTCTCCGGGTTCTCCGGTTTTCCTCCCTCCTCAAAAATCAACATGTGAGCTTGAATGTAGCGAGTAGAGAATATATGAGTGTAGTGTGAGCGTGTGTGGAGTGAACCGGTACGGAAGAGCCCCTCACTGGGAGTGCCTGGTTGTAAAACAGTATTAAGGTTTCCATAGACCTGCCATCGTAAGTTTGTATTTGGAGCCGGAGGCAGCGGTTGGTGAAACAATTAATAGTTGGTGCCTGGGAAGTGTCTTTATTTGCATGGTACGACTCTGAAACCTGATTCAGCCCAGTCTTATCGCATGTCTATTTTTTCACACCGGCCTATTAATGCTAGATCGGAACACCAAGCTAAACTGAGCCAATTTTACATTAACTGCATGTTCGCTGTCCCTATAAATGAATCTTACACCATTTGCTACTTCTTACATTTTTCCTAATTTAGTCAAACTGTTATTGTAATTGTCCTTCCACGAATATTGTACCGTATTTTTCAGGGCAACATATTAGCTTGCTAAGATGTCCTTGTCCTACAATCCCAACATTCTTAATCTTTTTTTCTCTTACTATGTTACCCATACCTGGAATCTTATTATTGCATCATAAGGTTTGTAGTGAGAAAACAATAAATATACCTATACCTATATGCCCTTTTTTCAGTGTTAACGAATGGAACAAGCACACAAAACAGATCATAGGTATAACTGTATTCACTCTACCTTATCAAATACAAATGTACTTCTTCTCTTCTTGCAAGCTGTATAAAGATCAAATAAGGGACACCTGTTTTAACATCATCTGAAGGCGGAGATATCGTTAGAAATTCAGAGGTATAGTTTACATGATAATGCGACGTATATCATTCCTATCCGCTATTCATCGAGTGTACGTCTTCGCGCCTTTTAATTATAAGACTTGTGAAGCATTTTAAAACAATCTTATTCTTACATGCAATGTATTTCGAAATCCTGACACCAATTGCAATGTGATATACATGTTGTAACTAAAACGTGCACCGCGCTAAGTTTACATCGGCCGTCGGCGATAGCTAGTTACGTGTGGTTAGAAATCATCCAAAATCACTTGTTATTGAAAACGAAGAAAGGACATTCTAAACTTTCAATCCCCAATCGTTTTTAAAATTTCAAATATCACAAAGGGACAACGAAAGGTTGTCACTGAAAAAGGAATTCCATTTATCAGGAAATAAATTACTATGACAACCACGCAACCCAGAAGCCGCCCTCCGTTCTTAATTACCGAGTTGAAATGGAAAGTGAAAGGCTTCTTTGACAACTGACATCTTTTCTGAGGCTAAACGTTTTGATTACAAAGCCCAATATTTCCGGAAAGGCTCTCATATGTAAGAGGGTTGGCTCTAAGGATTGTATGCGGCTTTTAAGGCTAGCATGCATAACACTAAAACTTTTCGGATTCGATTCTTCGTAACCCTAAAGGTATACTAGTTAGGTTTGCCTCAAAAGCAATCGCTTTTGCGCCGGCTTACAAGTGGACAATTTATACAAGCAGACTAATACCTGTTTTACACTAACAGTTGACAGTTGTTTCTGTTATATTCAACAAAGACCAAGAATATGACATAAAATGAATTATCTAATAATACGACTAGAGTAAACGTCAAGTCTTTGTGTACACAAAATAGACTGTTGTAATCCCTCATGGAAGAAAATAAGATAGACGCGAATGAATATTTGTATGGGTAAAAGAGTTAACTTTTCGCTTTTAGAAATTCTGCTTAATTTATGAACTTGCATATCTGTGGGTTTTCAATCATATATATGAACCATTATCAAAATATAAGGAGCTAAATATAATTAACAAAATAACAAACGGGCAAAGCACAAAACAGCCGGACAGATTAGCTAACACACTATAGATTATTATGGTTTAAAGCTAAAGAATAATCTAGTTATTAAATGTACTCCGGAACAGTCCACGACAGCGAACACAATAATTTACCATTTCAAGTTCCCAACATTAGGATGAATTGCAAAGCAAAGAATGTTTTCAAACCAAACACGTAACTTTGAATTTTGTAGTAGTTAAGGACACGGACCTTTCAAAAACGTCAACAATTTATCGATATTTTGGATTCCGTTCACAGTGACGAAACCTCGCCACCAATAAATGACCCTTTTGCCATGCAGTTCAGCCGACTAGAGATTCTTTCAAAATACGTACTGAACAGTTTGAAAAATGCATCACTGAAATAAAACTGTTTGACTGTTCACTCATTTGTGAGTCAGAAGCGAAACTGGAACTGATTTCTACTTCACAAACAAGTGATGTATTCGGCAGCGGGAAAAGGAAATAGTCGAAGAAATAAATGCAACGGCAGAAATAGAATTAAAAGGAAGTTAGATTAATGATAACTGAAATTCTAAAATCTCATTTTTAAAAACTGAAAATACCTAACGACGCTGAAAGAAATCCAAACCACGAATTGATACTTGTTCAAGGTCCTCGTGTATAGAAATACCTTTGTCGTCAGTAGTCGATGGTTTTACTGGTCGAGAAACTTCCAACTATAGAATGAGAAATGGGCGGCTTGATACGAAATCCGTCAAGAAGTTGCTGTGTTGAGCGCCTTATTCTAGCGCATTTCCTGTTTTCGAGATCTGCTTTTGTCTTGAACATCGTAGCCCTTTCTTGTTTATCATTGCCTGAATTCTGATGGCCTATTCGTCGCGAGGCGTTGTGTCAATATTTGGAATTCGGAAACGAGCAAAGTGATGGCGTGTGGGGTCTCCTTGTGTGGGCATGGGATTTCGACAGAGATTGAGTGAATTCAAAAGTTTATATTTGGTTCTGTTGTTTAGCACTTCCTTCCTGGTTTAGTTTGGAATAAACAGAACCTAACTGAGTAATTTAGCATCGAAGCTACAAAAACCTGACTTGTACTTGATCGACTACGGGATCCATAGAAGCATTAGAAGGCAGTGTAAAGTTCGTGTTAAAACAGCACTCACATTTAATGTACTGAACATGTGTAAAATGTAATCATACTGTGAGAATGTTTATCAAAGTAATTAACGAAAACAGAGTCAGATAAAATACAAAACACGTACAGGCCAAATAACTGAATTTCAAATGATAAGTGTTTAAGGCAACAGCAAATATAAAGTTCAATAGGAACTACAACTAGTGGACTGTAAAACAAGCCGCTCTAAGCCTCAGGGAATGTATATTGGGGGTCTATATTGTATACTTGTAGCCTGAGCTTTCAGTCAAGAAAGCTAAAAGCACTAAAACAACAAGAGTCATTGACTATTACTTTTATCCTTGAGTTGAACAGCTGAATTAAAGAGTATAGGATAAAACAAGGACTGGACTATTGGACAATTGGACCATTGGACCCTGGACTATTTTTTGGACCAATCAGTTGAGATTACGGTTTAGACATTTCCCCCCTAGTATTTTTGTACTAAGGAATAGGTCAAAATCACGGTACGTTGGTGCCAACATATTTAGCACGAATATTAGCCTGCTAGCAGCTCTTGTTGTTGTTTTTATGGCTCATTTGTTTTCGGATTGGGTTACCTGTGGCGCGCGGTCAAAATGGCGCGCCACAGGTAACCCAATCCGAAAACAAATGAGGCAAAAAAACAAAAACAATAAGAGCTGCTACATGAACATGGGAAGAATATACCGCGAGAATATCAAGCCCAGGTCAAACGAGCATGAGAGTCGTTGAAATTTTCAAACTCTCACTCTCGTTTGACCGCAAACTCTCATCGACTCCCATGCATGCGCTCTCACTCAGTGTGAATTTGAACCTGTTTTCTTCAACTCTCATGCGCTCTCATGCTCGTTTGACCGGACTGCATGATAGTCAATGAGAGTTGAAGAAAACTCACATTCAACTCTCCTGAACTCTCATGCGCTCTCGTGCTCGTTTAACCGGGGCTTACGAACTCCTTCTACAGGCATATGAGCCCTCCGGATTATATAGGGAAATCAGTCACACATTTTATTTTTTACACACATTTTTATTTTTCTATTCTAAGAGTGTAATTTACAATCTGACTGGCCCGCAGGTAGCTTAAAGCTAATCTAGGCGGGCCGAGTCTTATATAAGTAAATATACTAATTACAGTTTAAAAGAATAAGTTACGTTTTACAAGTAATGGAGGGAGAAAAAAAAGAGAGAAGAAAAAGGAATTATAAATTATAAAGAGACAAAAGATTATAAAGATACAAAAGTCAAGCCAAGTCTACATAAGTCTGACTAGGCCAGCAAAATTTAAAAGGCTTCCAGTCTAACAGCATGAAATCAGTAAAATAACAGACTCTTAATTTGGCGCTTATCTAAACAACTTTTAGAAGCTTGTCAATCTTTTTACGACAGAGACGACTTGTATTGTACGCTGACACATTTGTTCAAGCTCAATTGGTATCAGTTTTCACTCAGTCTTTGCGATCGAGATGCCACTGATTTCATTCATTTGCTTTATTTATGTCGGATTTTCTAAGAGTAGCACCGACTGGCCACATACAGCTCCTTACTACATTCATATTCTTTACACCTGACAACACTCGATTCACACCCCTCCCCAAGGAATATTTCACAAAACCAACACCGTTAGAGAAAGCGGAAACACTCTCTGTTTTCTTTTTCTTTTCATTTCCCAAATGAACTATGCGGTGAAAGGAGTTATTATATTCTCCCCTCCCCATAATAATGTTTGATAAAACAATGGACCTACCATTTTCCGAAAATTAATTTACTCAAAAAATGCTCGGAAAAAATAGTCCAAAACAGTGGTCCAAAAATTACTCCAAAACATAGCCCAGGTTCCACTGGTCCAATAGTCCAGTTCTATTTTACCATTGCCATTAAAGGGGACCTGAAATACAAACAATGAAACGCTGCACCACAGAATTTTAGGAATTGTTTTTTTTTTCGCCGCTAACCATTTATCGGAAGACTATACATGTATATAGTGCGTTATGCTTATATTTGTCAAATACTTTCTCGAGATACATTATCACGTACTGCTTTTCCCATGGAATGATTACTATAATTGTTCTGCGAATGAGGGACAATCAGTGTTGATATCAACATTTAATGTCAAGGCTTTTGTGTTGATCGGCTGAAAGGGAAATTGGGAGTAAAATTACTCTAGACTGAAAGAAAACAACCCAACAAATACAAGGATTAGGGAACAACCGTGTTGTTTCAACAACACAGGAGAGAAGAATATGTCAACGGATTATATGACTGTTCTCACATTAAAAATCAAAGAGACGAATTTGAACATTCTGCAAAATGATGTTAGGTACCTATTTTGAAGTCCCAGAAATATTAAAGCAACTTAAAAATAAAGATTATCATATTTTTCTTTCCTTTACGACATGTTATGATATCAATAATTCTTGTTATTACTTTTACTCTCCAACACTAGTCCTATACTAAATGTATATAACCGTACTTACTGATATATTCTTAATAAGCAGAGAGCATCTGCTTAATATGTAACACTTACTGATTTATACTTGTTTATTTTCTTTGTGTGTATCCTTGCCTCCCGCCTCGAATAGTTTTTTTTAACTAATATATTCAAATGTTAATAATAAAGTATTAATTGATTGATTGTTCAAATTAAGGACGCCGCGTTCGATTGACCGTATCATGGAATAAGAATAGACCGTATCATGGAATAAGAATAGATGGACTAATCTCTGAATGAAAATCACTGCTTCAGACATATTTTGCGCTGTAAGCTACAAACTCTTGCTGACATTCCCAGTGGCTGTTTTTAGTGATCATTCTGTGTATTCTTAGTTCCGGAAATATAAATACGATAATTCGAACGCACAGTAAGATTTGGTGTAAAACTAAAAGGATGACCAAAGAAAATTCAAAACGATTTTTCGATGTCTTGTCTATGTAACTACTAGACCTGCGCGCCTTACAACTGATCTATGGACCATCTTTCCTTCCCTCATAAAAAAATAGTAGAGAGAGAGTTGACTTCGAAAATTGATTCCGGGGGGGGGGGGGGGGGGGGGGGGGTTGGTTCTCCCCTCCCATATATAAGCCATATAGTAGGTATTAGTTGAAAGCAATTAGTTGAAAGTTTAGTTTTATCAATACCGGGGCTTGATTACAACGAGTTGTTTCCCATCCTATTCCAGAATACCTTGTTACTGTAAGCGCTTGAATGGATCCAGCTTGCTGCCGCTGGTTTTGTCACTAATCATTATGCTCAACATGCTGATATTCTAGACCTAGGATGGTTACCTGTTATTGAACGCAGAAACTTTCACTTAGTTAAGATAGCATATAAAGCACTATATTTTAAAAAAAATATTATCTCCCACTAGAGCTTTATGTTCCCAGCAGAACACTAAGGTCTGCCAGTACCGATACAGCTGAAAAGCCTGTATGGAATCTAGGATATTACAAGACGTCTGTTATAGAACCTTTAACAAACTGCCAGCTTATCTAAATCATATTTTAGACAATCTTCCCGCTGCAGACTTGTGAAATGTAAATAGTTCTATATGTGTTAGGTATTTACGTGAGAAGAGCCGTCCGGTGGATCCGTAATAAATCATTGTTATTTATATTATTATAATATTATTATTATATTATGTACCGCGGGATAGGGTATGGTTTGCGAGGTGTCGGACCCTTAAATAGGGTCTCATCTTCTGTATTATCATCCTTAAATAAAATATCCGATCCTTATTAAAATAGGTACCTTTTTTTGTTCCCCTATCTCTTGATATGCAATATCGTGCATTTGCTCAACGCCCGCTAAACGTAACAATCTTCAATAAACGCAAAGCATTACACAGACTGAGAGAAATAGAAACGATCTGTTCAATAAATTCCGAGTATTCACTTGTCCCTTAATAGGGTCTCATATTTTAGTTTCAAGCCTTGGAAAGTATACCAATTTACGATGTTTCACCCTTAAACCGAGGGTCACGGTTTCGATATCTCCGCGGCACACCCCTATTTCATTCATTAATGCATTATCCTCCATGGTGCTTTTCTATCACAACAACATCGATTTATAGAAAATATACATAGTTTGAGAGTTGTTAGTAAAGAATAGAGTCATTTTAGACAAAATACTAAGTATTTATTCAAATTATTGCAAAGTCGAATTAATTAGATAACTTCACCCCGGGAAATCGACCCAGGCTTTCACTTACGCGGTCATGGGTCAGGAAAGGCCAGTTTTTTTTATCATTTCTAACAAACGTAGAACATAGAGTATTATCTGTAAAGCAAAAATTGTCTTCGCAGAAGTACTCAAAACCTTTCACAGGTTCATATACGTAGAAAAATGTCAAGAAGGGTTAGAGGCACTTTAAAGCGTCAACTTCAGTTCCTAACTTTCAGAGAGCTCTTAAGTCTAAGTTACTAGCTTCTTATTACGACTGAATTCAGTGTAATTTCAATTAGTCTTTAATCTTAGATATGATAGTTTTTACGCAATTTTATCGATAAGTATTTTAACATATTTATAGTTTCTCATAGTTTAACTTATTTTAATTTATTTGTAAATATATTTTGAAAATCCCTTCTGGGAACTTTTATTAAAGATATGTATGTATGTATGTATGTATGTAACTGGTAGGTTTTCTAGTTAGCCTCTAGATGTCAGTATAAGTAAACTATGTCATGAAACAAAATTAGGACAAGAGAAATGATAAAACCAAATGAATTAGATAATTAGTGAAGTATGTTTGTATTGTTCAGCCATTAAATAATTTTTAAGTTGTTTTGAAACAGAGAAACCATTTAGACATTTCAGAGATTGGGGAAGTTTCTGCCATAAGCTACTTGCAACAAAAAAAATTGTCTGTTTCCCGATATTCGTTCTAGATCTAGCTTTAGGTTTGTAGGAGTTTTGTTTGAACGCGTATCTAATGTTGTGGGAATCAGACGTCACAAGCATAACGAAACCAGCTGTCAAATTGAGTTGGGAGTCGGCTGCTATGCCACAGATATGTAATTGGAAAACATTTTCAACTGTTAATACATCATTCCAATAAGTTTAATAGTGGCAGAGCACTTTCAGTATATCTTTTCCATATGATTTTGCAAAAACATATTAATCTGAGGACCTTATTTTGCTTAGTTCGTAACTTTTGAATATGGTTGCTTCAACTATTGGAGAGATAAATAATGTCTTAGCTTAGCTTCCGGTATTTCTTGCAATACGTGAGCTGACATATGATATGTGATGGTTCCAAGAAAGAGTGAGTATCAATTAATACACCTAAGTATTTTATATGAGTTTTCCTTTCTATTGGATGTATCATGTTATCTTTACCTTTTAAATTTATGTTTATGTTAATTTCTCTTTTTGGACTGGCTTAAATATTATGTAGTTAGTTTTATTAAAGTTAATAGACAATTTATTGACATCACACCTGGTGACCACTTCTTAACTTTTCCCATTTCAAAGTTAATTAGATTCTCGGTGGATTACTACAAGGCCATGATTATTGCCTTAAAAAAAGGATCGGGCATTCATGCCAATAGGTTCGGCAATTTTCTGAACTTTTGGACCCACATTCAATAGCCAGCTAGAACTCCCGATAACTCAAACTATTTTTCGTTTCCCCTGAGGGTTCGAATTATCGGGATTCTACTGCGGTACGTAGTTTTGAATCGGATTTTACCGGAACTGCGTGATGCGCATAGACAAACATAGCACGTCGCTTACACCTAATATTTGAGCCCACGTTAGTTGATTGACGCCGGGTTTCGAAATCACATGGTGAATGATGACATGATTGCAAGGTGACGCTAACGCACTGCAGAGTTCTCTTTCTTCTCTCTCTCTCCCTCTCTTCGTTTTGGGAAGGAAGATAAATCTGCCAGCATGGAAATTGTTTGGTTATTGAACGTATTTTAAATTACAGCAACTAAACATAAAAAACCTACCTGTTTTGCCAGGAAACAAATACAACAACTAAGCTCAGTTCGCACAAACAGTAAATACTATTATTTAAGATATATTGTACTGCTCTACAAGTGCTTGTTTTAAACGGTTATATTTTCTTCAGCAGCCGGAACCGTCTGACAGGTGATCAAAGTTGATGTGACCCCAGCCTCTTGAACTATTATCTACCAAACGAAGCCGTGCTTCTTGCCCCTGGTAAGCACCGACATCCCAGTGACTGACTGCCATGGTTTCGTTCCGTTTTCCTGTTTTCCGAACAACAGCAAGGCCTGAAATGAGAAGCTCAGCACGTACAACACTGATGTCACCCCCTCCTCCAATCAGGAAGAACAACTTGGTGGACCTGATCACGAATGGTGGCGACGTCAGGGTTCCCTGTGGGGGGTCACCTTGCATGGCACCTGCTCGATCGGATGGACTGGATCGATTCTCGCACGACCCTATCCACCAATCTCCCAAGTGTGCTGAAGGTTGGCCTCGGTTTCGTGCGGTAGGGTTGTCACCATATGTTGGTTGGTTATCAAAGGCTGTGCCCGTACGAGTCCAACCTGTTAGAGTGTCGTTTTCAAAGTCGAAGATGATAGTACAATCTGAAATAGAATAGAGATATTTTTTAAAGTTTTGCTTTATTTTATCTGAAAATGTTCTGTAAATAGAGTGTGAAGATAGTTTTATCATCTAATACAATAGTCTGCAATTAAAATTCAATCACATGTACAAAGGAACATTTAAAATGAAATTTTCAATTGAATGCCCCAGAAAATGAAAGCAAAATGTTTGTATTAAATATATTTATATCTGTATATTGCCCAAAAAAGTTATGTTTTTAAAACCATTTAATTCGAAAAGTATTAAACTCATAATTAAAGTATAATTTTAATTAGTCATTTTTATTATGAGAAAATTATCCCTGCCAACTACGACCGCTTTAATATACCTAGTTAGCAAATATTTTCCCCGCGCTATACAGAAACGAGGTGACTTGGGTGATTGAAGTTGGTTATAAGAATTGCGCTACTTTAGTAGTCTCATTCATTGAGATTTCTATTGCTGGTTTAATGTTTGCAATCAATCCTCAGAAATTCTGATAACAATGTTGGTGGAACTAACAATAGAAACGAGCAATCTTGGTATATATCTGCTCCCCGAGATTATTGATACATTCAAGTTACCAGGGCAGATTAGTGACTTGCCAAATTGGAAATAAATGGTAAGAAATTTCCTAATCATTTCAAGTCGGATTTTTAAGCGTTAGAATGAATATTATTTCTAGTACGGCTAAGCTAGAAACTGATGGAACGGATTGCAATTTCCTAGTTTCGATTCGCTTTCGTACTCTACCAATCAGATCCCTGACACTAACAAACATACAAACAGACACATGAAAACTAACTAAACATAGTTGCGTATGAATCGTCATGTTTTACTCACTATTGCATGTCACCCCATCTCCGTGGTAACCAACCGAACATGTACAGTTAAACGAGCCCCTCGTGTTGGTGCAGATAGCGTTCAGTGAGCAGTTGTGGCTGTTCGCCGGCTCTTGACACTCATCGATGTCTGAAAGGAAAAAAGGAATACAATGAACAAGTGTTTGTGGTAAATGGTACGCGTCATTTCATTCGGAAAGTTTTGGAAAACGTATGCTATCGGTTGGTGTAATCCACTTTTCCCGTTCTTTCCGGTTGACGTGCGGTTGGTGTAATCCACTTTTCCCGCTCTTTTCGGTCTTTCCGATGGACGCGCAGTAACATTTTTATTTCCCTTTTTTAAATTTCCAAAACGCGCGCAAAGTGAATAGTACGGCCCTCCTCCCAGTCTCCAGAAGTCGGATTCCGCGCGGTTCGTACGGCCGATGGAGTCAAGATGATGGAGATGTTCCACTATTTTAATGCTTTATTTTAATCCATAACATTGATAATAACATGCCTTAATTTTCCTCTGGTATTCATGTGTGCTTAAATGTGTATTACAGTTACCATGACCTTGGCTTTGATGCAGAATCTTTCATGGAATGATCACGTTTGTAAAATGACTAATTAAGGAGCAAATCGCTCATTAGGATTTCGTGAGCAAACCTGTGAAAGCAAAATCCCTACTGTTGCTAAAATATTGTTAAACGTCTCCTTAGTGTGTTGCAAACTCGAAGTTGGGGTATCTTAATCTTCTTTGAATCGTTCGTCGAACCGCGCATGTTTTTGTATGAAAAGAAGCTGGGGCGAGGGACGTTCGGCCCAACATCGTGCTGTGATTGGTCAGATTCAGTTGATCTTCTAAATAACGTTATAAAAGTCCCTGAGGTAAAGTGGTGCAAAGAATTACTCACCCTCGCACTTATTTCCATTGTCATGGTAACCCTCCAGACATTTCCGTTCTTCCTCTGCCGATTCCTAAGCAATAGTTATAAAGGTCAGCAATATTTAAGAACAACAATAGGTTTTGATTTAATACTTACACTAGAGGAACAAAGTATCGGAAAGTAAAGACATGATTGGTTTTACTTGGATCATTGATAGAGCGGTTTTCAGTTGAGTGAAGTAAAACCAAACGCAAACTACCTACAGCCAGCCAATCATAGGAGCGAGTAATCACAAGTAACTCATAAATGGCTTCCCTGTGAGCCAATGACAAACCAAACCAAAGCCAAAACCAATTTGCGTTTGGTTTTACTTTGGATTCTGATTGGTTGGTTTACTTTCTCAGCCAATAGGAGAGCTTAGTAAACGCAAAACCAAAACACTTCTGACACTCAATTGAAATCCGCTCTAACTTACCAAAGCGTGATTGGCTTTAGTTTGCATTTTGATTGGTTGACTTCGACTAAATTGGTATTTTCTCGGCCAATACAAAAGATAAGTAAACGCAAAACCAAAGCAATCACTTTTTGTTTCCGACACTCAATTAAAAACTGTTCTAAATGAAAATCTGTACAAAGACTCAGCTCAATAAGGCAAGATTCCGGGTTGTTCTTCCAAACTGTCATAAGTGCAATGACTGATCTATACAGATTTCGTGTCCATGTTTTATCGGATTTACAAACTCGAACCGGAGGTGAGTTTGTAAATGCGATAAAACTCTGTATGATGCTTATTAAAAGGGCTGTGTCACGGTAATAAACTATTCATTCGCGTTCCGGGCAGGAAACAGCTATTTCCACCAATTTGGATATAAACTAACGAGCCCGTCTCGGCCATGTGGGATGCTTAAAATCATGCAAAGCAAATATGCAAAAATTAACTAACAAACAGTGTATATAAACAGTCTCCAGGGAAAATATTGAAAATCCTTTTAATCGAGCATTGCGGGAGGAAGTTTAACTGTTTGTATCGAATTACCAGCCACCAACCGAGCGATTACTCGATACATGCGCAGTACTATGACATAGCCCCTTTAAACGTATAGGTGTAAAGAATAGTGCATGTTTTCAGTTATTTTGGCCATGCTACCTATTTCGGCCGAGAAAATCGCAGCAAAAGTTAACTCAGGACAAATCTGTGTCAGATTTACAGATCAACCATTACACATTAATTTCCTTTGTGTGTACTCGTGAATTATTCATGAGTTTGATAACCCGATATAGGAACTCAAACGCAAAGGCTCCAAAGATCACTGTTATTCCTACTCGACCGGACCATCAATGTGGGACCCGATTGTTTTGCTCCGTGATACAAGTAATTTCATCAATGTTTCTTTTGATATAAACAGTGCAAGCCATGCGCTCTGATTGGGTAATAACAAGAATAAATTTTGCCGGCCAATATTTTCGCGCCATTTTTATAGTTGTCGCTCCCACTTTCCTTTAACCGCTTTCGGTTACTAAAAAAAAAATTTATTCGACATTATCATCGCACGCCACACACTACGAGATTCGCTCTCTTACTTATGCTCTCTTGCTAATAGGTATAGATCAGTTTGTTTCTCATGTGGTATGTGCATATCTTTCGATATTTTTATTTAAAACTATTAATATTCATTTTTTCATATATGTCACCACGATGTCTAGTTGGACTGAAAAACTACATGGTACACTGCAGTTAGTTCCACTGGTTTTAATTCTGACTATTGTTCGTTGTATTTTCCTCCCGAAGCCTTATATCATGTTTTCTTTAAAATAATATCTAAGGTCACAGGGTCAGTCACCATGGAAACTATCTTTGCCAGAAAGCTAAAATGTGGACTCTACATGAGATATAGTGAACTCAATCTTATCGGCTACAACCAAACGAAACTAGACCACCCCTTTACTTCTAAGGGTGTGCTCGTTCTTGACCCAGACCTTGTACAGGAGCTTTTTAAGTTGACGTAGCTTAGTAATGATCGATTGCTTTTCCTTCATCGGAAGAGGTCCTTCATGACCGCTAAACAGCGTGAAATATAAAAAAACTTCGATGCTCTATTGAAATAGCATCGTAATTCAGAACTTAGTTGTGTTCATCGAATTCCAAACTCTACAGCATCTAACTTTTGTCAGAGGTTCTTTCGAAAGGTATATATGTTCTCAGTAATCATTGATTTAGTATTGCCGATTATGATAATCTATTAATTATGTTATCTGGCTTTCTACGTTGAGTTGTCAATCAGTCAACTGAGCATGATTTTATTTTTATTTTCAAAGTAGAACGCAATATAAACATCAACTGACCAATGCTCCTGGATGACACTCTAATTATTATTCTAAAAAGGTGTTCAGTAAAACAGGAAACTGTTTGCTTAGGATGTCATTAATTTTTAAGCAAACATATATTTCCTCTGTTGATGAATACCCAATGCTGTAAAGGCTGTATAGTATTCAGTACACAAACCTTTTATTTTCACCGAGCCAAGCTTGTATTTTGAAAATGCGTACAACGCGGGCACAGTCGCGAAAACGACCGTGCAATAATTATCAAAAAGAGTGGTCAAATAAACTGGCAAAGAACGAAATATATTAAAAAGAAAACTTGAACGGTAAATTAGCCGGGTCCTGACTTTAATCAGCCTCAGTATTTAGTCCACGTTTCAGGCCCCGTTAAAAATACAGGTAAAGGGGATAAAAAGATGTTTTACAGAGAAAAAAAAACATCAAGAAAATGAAGAAGCTATATATTGTTCATCGCTAAATAAAGTACGTACAAAGTACGGCAATGAAATAAGAAAAGTTGATTATACCAAATCTTTGGGTCTATTTATAGATGAACATTATTTATCTTGGAAAAAACATATTAATGAAGCATCAAAGAAAATTTCCTCTGCTGTTGGCGCTCTCAAACGAATAAGACCATTTATATGCGAGAATACTGCTATAACAATTTATACAGCATTAATTGAACCCCACTTTGACTATTGTAGCTTAATAGTGTGGGATGGTCTAAGTACCCAGTTAAGTGATAAACTACAAAAGTTACAAAATCGCGCAGCCAGAGTGATTACCAAATCCAACTATGACACAAACTCTAATTTTCTTCCCAATATGATAGGCTGGGATATTCTATCTATAAAACGTAAGAAACAGAAGGCAGTAACAATGTATAAAACAGTCCACAAGCTTTCTCCATGCAGTGTACTTACAAAAAATATTCATTCCCCGCAGAACAGATTACAACCTAAGAAATTCGGAAAATAAATTAACCCTACCTAAACCACGAACTGACTACTTAAAGCGTAGCTTTAGTTATAGTGGGGCCCTATTATGGAATAATATTCCCAATGAGACAAGAAATTGCTATTCTCTTGGGGGATTTAGAAGGGATATCGATGACATATTTTCCGTATCGGACTCCCACACGGCAATCATGAGTAAAACAGTGATATTTTAAATATATTTTTAATTGTAATAACTGATGATTTTACCGTGTTTAAATAAAGTTGATGTATGCGTGTGTGTATGCGTGTATGTAAGTATGTACGTACTAGCTGATCAGGCAAGAGAAAAAATTGAAAAGCATCATTTATATATCTACAAAACACAGGCTGTGTCATCGGCTTCACTGAATTTATCGAGATACAAACTCGGTCAATTTTTGGGGCAGTTTTGGTCTGTGCCTTGGAAATACAAATGATAAAACGTTTAAGTAATGAATGATCGAGTCAATTGATGTTTAGAGTTGAGGAGAAAGGATCTTGTTTTTGTCATCTGTCACTTGAAACACGGGGTACTTAACGATTTCATGAAGCCATCTGGTTGGAAATTTTAAAATTAAATGATAAATAAAAATAAATAATAAATAATAATAATGGTACGAGCGTCCACCGGAAAGACAGAAAAGAGCGGGAAAAGTGGATTACTCGGCTCAACCGGTAAAACCTGATTCCGAACGAAATGACGCGTACCACTCAGTGGATTTTCGAACCGGAATATGTGTTCAACTTGAAGGAGAATTAATCTCTTGAGGCTGCTTGTTTTAGTTCAGTTGGTAGTTTGTTCCATAGAGAAGCAGCGCTAAAACTGAAAGTTTTCTTGCCAAAGGTTTGCTTAACCTTTGGAAGCATAAAGTTGTGGGCAGCGTTCCTTGTGTTAAACGAGTGTGTGTCTTTCAGCAATTTGAATTTATTTCGGACGTATTCAGGCGTTTTACCATTGAGGGTCTTATACAACAGCATTAGTTTGAGGCGTTTTACTCGTTCAGGGAAAGGAATTATGTTCAAGTCCGTAAAAAGCGTCGAAGAAGGGGTATACCATGGGGCATCTAAAATTATCCGAGCTGCTCTCATTACTCGGGCGGCCTGTGTAAAAAAATATTTTATCGTCGTCGAAAGTGGGAAACTGCATAGAGATGATCTTAATTCTTCTCCGCCCATGTGGATTGTTATTAGCTTATTTTACTCACCACCCCGCGCTCTCAGTTGTATTGCACAGTTCCTATAGCTAAGCAATGAAAGATCAACAGTAAGAAAGAACGTTCTTACCTTAGGACAACTGAGCTCTATTGTGACATATCCATCCTCGGTGTCGAACACCTCTTTCACTGGTTTACCGGCATTCTCTCTACATAGATTAGAATAACACAATGCCTTGTAGCGCTCTTTAATCTTCTTGGTGAGTTCATCGTCATCATCATCCGACGTGTTGCCATAGCTTCCTGTTAAACTCGCGCCGAGTAAAAAAGCGACAACCAGTAATTTAGAGCTCAACATTTTTGCCACCTACAAGAAATTGTGCAAAAACAAACTGCTAAACCTAGCAGAACTGGAGCAGTTGTTGTGATGTTTGCACAAGCTTTATTACCGAACTGACCTACCTATTTTTTTCTAGATTGTGATGGCTATGCACACTATGGTACTGCATTCTGATTGGTTAAGAGATATTCATTAATGACAACACCAGTCCAGTAGAAATATTTTAGAGCATTGACGTGACCTGATGTTTGCACATGTTTCATCACTAGAATAACTTTTGTGCACTTCTCTAAGTGAAGTATTTGTTAGTGCTATAGTAAGAATGGAAGAGTGACATTCATTTATTATTAATAGTGTCGTTGAAGTGCATCAGAACACGACTGGGAAACCAACGAAAGTTAAACTCAGTGCTGTAAATGATGTTATTTTCTAGAACTGAGGTGGAAAATAAGATGTGAAAAACTTTCTCTAACTCCGCAACCACTGACTAAAATAAACTTTTGTTTCTCGGATTGCCTAACACATCATCCGTCCCGCTGATTCTTTTAAGGAAGTTCGTATTGTTCTGTGAGATTATTTCTCTCCACGAGTGTACTTAGCTGTGGAAATTTGTTTTATTGCACGTGAAAATTTAGATATGGAGATATGGGTCTCAATTCCCAACCGGGTTTTCCGACCGAGAAACATTTTTTTGTCTGGAACGGTTTGTGCACAAATGGTAAACGTTTTTCCGATCGGGAAATTCCGATTGGAATTCCGAAGATTATTTTATATTTCAGGCCATAAAATATTTAATAAAAAATCCCCGCATTTCCATGGGGTTGCCACACTAATGAAATGTTCGATGCGTCAGCTGTTACACGAATCCCACGGAGGTTTATATACATTAATCGACTCTCAGTTGGTTATTTATACCAGTGTGTATTTCCGTGCCGACGGAGAATTACACTAGGTTTTATTGAAACCAGTCATCCATTGTATACGACTCAGAAGATACTGCTTTCTCTTAGTCATTTTGTGCAATTAAAAATCAATTTGGAGAGCGCGAACAGAATTATTTTCATGTTGAAGTTAGGCATAATTGCCAAAATCATGCGACAATTTGTAAGTCGTTAAAGATATGCTAATCGCATGCGTGACACCAGTGGTTTGTAAATTTATATTCATCTCCGTAAGTACTACAAAATACGGTGCGTTTTTTGTCTAATTTTCATTCTAACTAGATGTCTTATTCAGAGTGGCATTACCGTCGGCCATATTTTTTCTCAGAAAAGCCTTGTGGTTAAAAACCTTGCCGTGGGCCATATATTTACTTTTTGTTTTTAGTAAATATGCAAACCACTTGAAGTCATGCATGTGATTAGCATATATTTAACGGCGTATAACTTGTCGCATGATTTTGGCAATTGTGCGTCATTTCGACACGAACATTGAACTAATTTACGATAGTTAGTGCCTCGTGAAATCCACATCAGTTTGCGATGACGCAAAACGTGGTCAATAAGAGGACACCCCACGGGAAACTATCGTACATTGTTTTTATTTACAACAACAAACGTGAAATAGTCAAGTGGAAGAACCTTATAAACGATGGAAATTGTGAGGGAAAAGCCAAGTGGTCTAGCGCGCTATCACGTAATCCGTGGCGCGAGCAATGACGCAATTGCAATCCGCGTGTGTCCTCCTATTTCCAATGGCAATAGGCCAAACAGAACACGAGAAACTGAGCAGTTGTGGTAAAAACAACAATGTTCGCGCTATCCAAATTGTTTTTAATTGCACAAAATGACTATAAGAGAAGACTAAAGTTTTATACCATAAGATAAAAACGGGGCCGTTTTTATTTACTTCATAGGCACTTTAAAGACATTTTTGTTGTTGAAAGACAAGAATAATGTCATCATAACAAAGAATCAGAATCGGAGAAAATTTAGGTGCGAATATCAATCAGTTATATAATGACTGATAGTTATTGAATAACTTTGTTTATTCAATAAACTACAGTGTTTTACAAAGATTTCCAGCACTGAGAAACATCATATCTGAACATACATAAAAATACGATAATTTTACGTGCATGTGGATATCGCCTTATATCACACTTGACACGGTTTTCTTTGTTCTTCATAGGGATGAAACTCTGGTATACTGACCCGTTGAACAATAGACTAATTAAAAGCCCGGGGAGGGATTTGATGTTCAGGCAGGGAAATGTGGGGTTGATTAATGAATAAACTCATCAATTTGAGATTTATAACTGACAGGGAGGTTTATAACTCAGTTATAAACCTCCTGTCCAGACGAGTTACTGTTTTTGGGTTACCTGTGGTGCGCGGTCGAAAATGGGCGCACCGACAGTAACCCAAGAAACAGTAACTCGTCCGGAGAACTATTTATTACACGGACAAACATGCAAACTTACTTTACTTAAAGAAAACAACTACAATTGTCAAATGAAATATATTTGGATCTAGACATTTTCTTGAGTGGACACTCATCTTCGCCGTCCACACTGTTCTCCCTCTTAGGTTTGATTTTCTCTTCCTCCCTTGCTCTTGCCTGAACCAAGTCACCATACGCAGTACTTCCACATTCGAACGCTTTGGAAATTGCTACCTTCGTCTTTACGTCTGGCCTTTGATATTTTTGCAGAGATCTTACGTCTCGATGGCCCGTCCTTTTCATTATGAATTTCTCGGGCACGCCTTTTCCCAAACCCCTTGTTACGGTAGTGGCTCTTAAGCTGTGATTAGTAAAGTTACCCTCAATGCCAGCTTCTTTACACAGTTTCCGCACTGTTTGCCCCAGACTGTTATGGCCAACTGGATTACCCGTAAATCACTCTAGAATTAAATAATAAAATAAATAAATAAGTTAATGTCTATTTCGGGAAGAACTGTAGAACACCCCGCCATAGTTTCACTTAACATCTTCCTTTTAAACTCTTATGACAATATTTTTTGAAAATTTAAGCTTCAAATTTCCACAAATTCTAAATGCAAAGGCGACTGACTATCAGGTTTTCGTGACTTTTTAAATTAGCCGAATATTAATTTCGTACACTAAGATATAGATGTACCATTTATAATTATGTATTGATAAATACAAAAAATACCTTCATCAGTATCCTTATACTTTCGCCTTGGGGTTAGGTAGAAGCAGTCTTTGATAGACTTTGGGCATTTGGCTACGTACTTTTTGTACAGCTGAACAAGACATCTCTCCGGCACATCATCATTTGCGTAATGCTCGATGCTTTTGCCTTTCACAGGCGATGCTTCAAACCACCCATATAGTTTTTCTCTCCGAAAGAAATATACACCAGCCTTTCTGGTTCCTTCTCGAACGCGGACAAAAGAGTTAGCTGTTCGAATCGTAGTGTACGATGTTCTTTGCCACTTCGAAGGGAAAAGTTCTTGCCTATCAGAAAGACCATGGTGTTGAGAAGAACTTGAGGTGAGTGATCACCAAGAAGTCTGAGAGCCCATAATGATTTGTCAAACAAGTTAATCTCAGGCCGACCATCAGTCCCTGAAATGCCTCTGTATTCCACAACATATCTGGTACAGTGTATTAGGAGTGTAGGATTTTCCGGCACTTTTCTTCTGTCTCACTTCCACAACGTAACGAATTTCCCGAGCCAGTAATTCAATTCTTCGTCGTTTAACTGTAACACATTGGACTGAATACTTCGGTACAAATCATCATTAGATGGCACATTTCGAATATTTCGTTCAGCCGCCCAATGCTCCCACACTCTAGCACCACACCAAGCTGTGCACGATCTGGTGCCTTCGGGAATTCGTTCTTCGTTGCGTTTCTGTAATTCGGCGTCAGAAACTATAATATTTTGTTTAAGTTGCAATCTTGATTTCACCACCGCCAATGCAATGTATCATACAGACAATACTTAAACGAAAAGTCACGGATCCAGTTCAGATGAATATCATCGGTGGCTTAACCAATTGTCTTACTAGTAGGTTTGAATTTTTTTTTTGCAGCGGGAGTTTTTTTCGAGTGGAAAACAGACAGGAAATAATTTCTACCGTTGGGGTCAACGCACTCGTTTTTTAAACTCCCCAAGAACGTAACTTCAGGGGTGAAGGGTCCAACCCAATAAAACCTTCGTTGTGGATATGTATGTTTCCTGGAACCACGTACAGTATAATGCAATGCACTCCTTCTAACGCCCCAAGAACGTAACTTCAGGGGTGAGGGGTCCAACCCAATAAAACCTTCGTTGGGGTTATGTATGTTGTTTTCTAGAACCACGTACAGTATAATGCAATGCACTCCCTTCTACCGCCCCAAGAACGTAACTTCAGGGGTGAGGGGTCCAACCCAATAAAACCTTCGTTGGGGTTATGTATGTTGTTTTCTAGAACCACGTACAGTATAATGCAATGCACTCCTTCTAACGCCCCAAGAACGTAACTTCAGGGGTGAGGGGTCCAACCCAATAAAACCTTCGTTGGGGTTATGTATGTTGTTTTCTAGAACCACGTACAGTATAATGCAATGCACTCCATTCTACCGCCCCAAGAACGTAACTTCAGGGGTGAGGGGTCCAACCCAATAAAACCTTCGTTGTGGATATGTATGTTTCCTGGAACCACGTACAGTATAATGCAATGCACTCCTTCTACCGCCCCAAGAACGTAACTTCAGGGGTGAGGGGTCCAACCCAATAAAACCTTCGTTGGGGTTATGTATGTTGTTTTCTAGAACCACGTACAGTATAATGCAATGCACTCCTTCTACCGCCCCAAGAACGTAACTTCAGGGGTGAGGGGTCCAACCCAATAAAACCTTCGTTGGGGTTATGTATGTTGTTTTCTAGAACCACGTACAGTATAATGCAATACACTCTTGCTAAAAATATAATTCACATTGTATCCACGAGTTATCCAATGGGAGGCTATGTTCTATTTTTGTATTGCTGCCTCTGTATTTGTGAATATCTTGCGTCAATTTTCAATAAGTCTGCTGACACTGAAATTTTTCCAGAGGGTTTGAAACTCGCAAAAGGCACTCCTATCTATAAAGCAAAGGACAAGCATGAATAAATGGCGTCCAATATACAGTCAATGCCAAAAAGGTTGTCCAGCAGAACATAATATAATACTATAATATCCATTGTTTTGGGCTATTGTCTAGACCAAGACAATAGGCCAAAACAATGGATATTGTAGTATTATATTATGTTCTGTTGGACAACCTTTTTGGCATTGACTGTATATATATATATATATATATATATATATATACATGTATATATATAATGTATATATATATATATATATATATATCTGTTCTATCCTCTATAGCCAAAGTTTTTGAAAAGATAGTTTACAATCAATTGTACATTTATCTCAATGAAAACAACCTTTTGTCTAAATTCCAGTCTGGCTTTAAACCTTTCCACTCAACAACTACTGCTTTACTGGATGCTACTAATGAATGGTTATCAAATATGGACAAAGGTTTACTAAATTGTCTGGATTTTTTAGATTTTTAAAAAGCCTTCGACACAGTTGACCATACGACTCTGTTACAAGCATTATCCCTTTATGGAGTTACAGAGAAATCACTTAAATGGTTTAAATCTTATTTGGCAAATCATCAACAAAGATGTTACGTTAATGGAGAATTATCATCACTTAAATATTTGACATGCGGTATTCCTTACTGATCTATTCTTGGTCCTTCTCAAGCATGTTCAGGCATGGTTTTTGAGCAGTTCTGATAAAACATTCAAAATTCGCTATCTCTGTCATTTATGTATGAAATACCCTATAACTCTGGAATAATACGGTAATCGTGTGTCTTAACATTTAAGGATCGGTATTTTGGTGTTTTGAAGGTCACGTGACCTTAAGGCTGATAAAACGAAGACATCAAAATGGGGTGGCGGAAGTTATTGTTTTGTTTCAGATTTTCGGTTCGAAATGTTAAGCTTGTTATGGGAAATGAGACTGTGTCCGGAATGGTTTACTTTTTATCACTGAAGAGGATATAAATAGCGAAAAATGGTTCAAAGAATAGGTAACGTGACCTGTTTTGTATATTTTCGCCTTAACGTCAGTCTATCAGGATCAACCATTCCGAACTGATCTTTAAAGTCAACCACAAGTGTAATCAGATAAACACAAAATCGTTACTTAAAATATACAATGTACCACCCCGTTTTTAGTTTAATTTTCAACTTTTTGTGATCACGTGGGTGGTCACGTGATAGACATTTTACCAAAATTTTATATTAGGACGATTAAAAACGCTGAGATTAGTTATAACTACCATTGTTCTAGGATTTGACCAAATTCAAGTGACTATTCAACAAAATAGCTGTAGCCTCGTTTTCATGTTCAAACCATGCCTTAACATGCTTGAGCTTGTCATTTTTGATATATATCAATGACTTACCAAACAGCTTACAGTATAATCCATGAAGCAAAAACAAAGGAAATCACCGACCGATAAGTGATCTTTAATTCGTCCTCATTTACATAAATTTTGCTTCGATTTTCTCGGCCAAAATAAGTCGTATCGCCAAAATAACAGAAACGTAACATGACTCTCTGCATCTAGACGTTTGATAAGTCCTATACAAATTTCGTGCCTGTGCTTTATGGGATTTACAAATTCTCGCTTTCAGCTCGAGTTAATTCGTAAATCCCATAAAGCACGGCCACTAATTTTGTATCTATTACATGGATATATAACATGTACATTGGTCGCTCCTTAGCGGAGAAAAAAGGAACGATTGCATTTATATTCCTGGACTTCCGACGATGGCGATGCCAGTAGCGAAAGAAAACACGGGATTTGATTATCTTCAAAGCAATTTTGCTAATACCTTGAGCACAGTACAACATATAAACTACTTCGATCATGTAACATATCAAAAACGAAACAGGTCGCATCGCGAAAATAGCTGAAAACGTGACATTGGGGAGGGGGTGGCAACTCCCCCCTCTCTACGCCACTGGCGCGAGACGTGTACTTTGCATTGGGCTTCTGTCAATCATACGAAGTGGGAGGAGCAAACCCTAAAAAAAGTCTAGGACGACAGCACAAGTACAATAGAGTTCATGCGTGCTGTCAGACACGTTTTGGCCGTCTTTTTAAAATCTACACAATGTGATCTCTGTTCTTATCATATCTTTTTTTCAAGAAACCTGAGTAAGAAAAGCAATAAAAGTAAAAAAATAAACGAAATAATAAACACATGATTTGACTAGAGAATACTCTTTCACGTCCCGCTGCTGTCACAGTTAATTTGAATTACCCCTCGCACTCAGAGTTCAGAAATTCAGAGAAATTCAGAGTTGATTAAAGCATTAGACAGAGTAAAGCACTAGACACACTAGGCGAGGTCGGGGGTTCGAATCCCGGCCGCGTCCTTGGGCAGGGAGGTATATAAGCCGTTGGTCTTGTCTCCTTCTACTTCTAATCAGTATTTGAAGGGGACGTGAAATAACCTGTTGTATACTACTCGAATAAGAGCATCCTTGCTATTGTACTAACCACACACTCAACAGTGTAAACTGCATGGAAGCTATTAGCGCCGTAAGCAGTCCGAAAACAGTCACTGACAGTATAGACCCATTCGAAAAATGGCGTCCAATTGACAAAGCTATTGTCCTGGTAACGTGAACACGAGGCTACTAGTCAGTCCACACAAAAGCTTTTGAACGTGTAAGCGAGGGTAGTCAGTCCTAAACAATAGTTAGTTAAATTGGACGCCATTTTTCGAATGGGTCTATGTCAGTAATTAATATATGTAAAGCGCCATGAGACTGTGGTGAAATGGCGCTATATAAATATGGCCATTATTATACGCCGATCGCCGGCGAAAATTGCCGTCGCATCTGTATCGTCACACCAGGCGATTTTCTCCGATCGCCATAGCTAGCATGCATGTCAGATATCTGCGAGTTAACGTGTTAATCTCGGAAATAATATTAATAAAAAGAAGCTATATAGTCTTATAGACCTTTCCCACGCGGCGGCCATCTGATCTGCTTACCCAGCCTCGGTTAAACACGTTTGAGACCGAGGCTGGGTAAGCATTAACAATAGGTTTAGCCCAAGATGGCCGTCGCCTCGGAAAGGTCTGTAGTGCAGAGTCTTCCCAATTCGAGAGCAGAAGGAAATGTTTCACATTTGCGAAGGAAGATTAGTCATTTACAAATATACCTTTGTGGAATTGTTTGAACTCATCAGACTTTGAAATTTTATCTGACTAAAAATTAAAGATCGTCTAAATCGTTTTTCAGTGCTCAGTTTTTGCCCTCAATGGCTTCTCTGTATTCGCAAACGTTTTGAGGTCTTCATTAATAGCTAACTCTTGACAGTCCCATGCAGGTTAAGTCTGGTCGCAGTTAACTTTTCTTTTCTTAGTGCCCGCAAACCCAGTTGAAATAGGAGTAATAGGAAGCATTATGTCAACCGAAGGCCTCCTTGTGAATAGTGAAGTGTTGGCCATGTGGTCTTCTATTTGTTTAATCTCTTTCACAGGTTTGAAATTAAAGTGGTGTTCAGTCTGCCTCCAGTAGTACCACTAACATCTTGTAGAGTCACCCGAATTAGCTTGAGAAAACCTCACAACGGCCTATAGATAAGTGCTTGACTCGTGAAAATCGCCATATAACACAGACATGACATTTTACAGGATAAATCTCGTAGTTCTACAGACTGAAGAGCTAACCCATGCCAGTCTTGTTGGGGCTGACTGAATAATGGACTGACGGCCTCGTTCATCTCCTCTAGATCTTCAACTGGCCTATCTTGGTCAATAACATCGTTTTCGATGTCATCTCCATTAGCTAATCGGCAGAGTCTGTTTTCCTCTTCTGGAGCTAAGGTGAAGGAGTATCCAGTTCTTGTCTGATCACGGGTGTAGTTGATGAGTCTGCCTAAGATGCATTTCGGGGAGTTTGTATTGGACGCCTCACCTATGGTATAAACTAAAGTGTCATCCATTTGGTTAAGCCATGTAAAGTTCACCGTCCTCTTTACAAACTCTGCGGTGGTGGCTTCCAGGTAGATGTCCTCCGACAGCACCGCAAGCCAGTAAGGGCATTTTCTCTCCTTCTGTTGTGCCTAACCGCTACAACATGCGGTCCTTCTGGAAGAGGATTTTCACCCTAGCCATGCACTGAGGTAGACCTTCTCATTTCTGAGTTTGCTTCCTGAACTTGGCACTCGGCTACCACATCTTCATGGAAGTTGACCGGCACCGTTATCGCTGCTGGTTTGAAGATTATAGCATAAGTCGGGCAGTGTTCCGGTCAGCTCTTTCGTCTTTGATCGTATACGTAGATTTTCCTTTCTCACCCCACTTCCGCACTCCCTTGCAAACTATTTTAAGACCTCTGCTTCCTCTCGGCTCTGCTCAATGCGTCCATCGTTTGCCACCATCTGCTTTGTTTTCCGAGACCCAATGTTCGGAGGCTCGCGTTTGATGATTTTCTCTGGGTAGTAAGAATTGGGCCCAGTGAAGTAGGGGAAGTGCTTCTAATATATCCTCAGCATGTTGTCTTCTACAAACCGGGCTCTTCTGTATGCATATTGAAGTACGGTTGGCATGACGTGGTCAGCGAACATTCCTTTGAAAAAGCCGGCTTTCCACTGCGCGCTAAAGTTCGTTAAGCTTTCAATTTGAATGACATCCAGGATATTTTCCTTCCCAATCGTTCTGATATTATTGAATAGACTGGTGAGGGACTCAAAGGCCATGACAAACGACCAGCGCGTGGTCCGAGAAATCGTCATGTCTGGACCATTTGCGTTTCGTTTCCCAGTTCTTTCAAATGCATACAGTATATATACACTTCACGCCCTGAACAAAAAGCGACAACATCCTCAACATACTTCATTGCATCCAGGAATCTTGGTGTGTCACTTAAGTTCTCATTTTTGTCGATCTTGCCGAGACGTTGACGTAATTTTCATAACACACTGGAGTGGAATGAGTCCTTTAGCCGATATTATCATCCTGACAGCTTCATTGCCAGTAAAACAACTGTGTTTCGGTATGTGCAAACGGCAGAGGGCATATTCCATGTGCTCTGCACATCATCGCGCGGTGACCTGCAGCATCTCCTCCAAATAGGCGTTCTGGTAGATTACGTCCTGCTATTAACTCTTCTTCGTTGATGCTATAGATAGCATATTATTTGCTGGAGGTTACGAAGACTCTTTAACTCTGTAACGGCAATTGCCATGGGGCAGTGTCGCTAAGAGTTATTACTTTAATCGCTCCTTCAACTTCACACACGTGCACTTTTGCACCCGTTTTGTCACAGTCTCCGACAATGATACGCCTTTCATCGTGTGTTATTGCAATAGCAATTGGAAAACTGGATATAGGAAAACTGACAAATTCTTCAATCCTTCCTACCCACTTTGATGTTTCTTCATGTTGTGATACTTGTGAAACACAAAATGTTTTTTAATGCGAATGTCTGAAAGAATTATTTTTGGAATTGTCCGTTGTCGAAGAGAAAATAGCGCAAGAAGAGGCTAAGGACGAAACGCGGGCTCTGGGAAACATTGGCTTCTTTGTTACGTTACCTAGCAACCTTGACATCTGACGTCAATCAACTAACAATTAGTACGTAACCGTAGGTATAAGCGACGTGTATATAATTTAAAAAACAGGTTAAATAATTAAGCTCTGGATTTCTATGGATTCTGGATTTCATACCATAGTGGATTCCGGATTCCAAAGCATTGTGGATTCCGGATTCCAAAAGCAAAAAGATGGTGGATTCCGGATTCCGGTAGTCTTACATGGAGCGAGTCTGTTGTGTGAGAGGTCGCGGGTTCAAAGACTTGCTCCAAGTCTAACTCGCTGAGTCACTGAGTAAACGATTACTGGGTCAAAAATCGAGCGCGAGAATCGACTCACGGAAGCGAGAGGCGAGTTCAACACTCAGGGTCTTAATATAACTGAGTAGAAGGTGCTGCCTTTGTGAAACAATCTCGTTCTCGAATTCGAGCTTCAAATGATTAGACCTTCACATCTTCTCGGATAAGGACATAAAATCGTAGGTAAATCAAGTTTATATCAGTCTCACCGGCCATACTGTACTGTCACGAGTTACAGATGTTAAGAGGCTATTTCATGGTACTGCGCATGTATCGGGTAACCGCTAGATTGGTGGCTAATTATATTAATTAGCTACAAACAGTTTTAGAAACTCCCCTCCCTCAATGCTTGATTGAAAGGATTTTCAATATTTTCCCTGAATATACTGTTTTATATATGATATGAAATCATGTTTGCCGCGTAGCACTAGTAAGTGTAAATAATGTGATGTAAAGTGGTAAGCTGTAGTGCTATGTGCATGTGCACGCCCTACGAGGGAAAGAGAAAAAATATCTGACCCAAGTTGGACTCGAACCCAACGACCTCCAGGTTGCATGTCTGGCGCTCTACCAACTGAGCTATCAAGTCAGATGAGAGCAATCGTGGGTATTGGTGCGTCTTATTCACATACGAAAATGATTTCGCAATCTCTACCCAGGGGGTAGCTAGTAGGGGGTCGTCGGAGCTTTTGGATATGAAACCAAAGTAAATATCTAACTCCCCTCCCTCCCTACCAAACATGATTTCATATCATAACTACATATACATATATAATCGCCGTGACCCCATAAAACGCACCAATACCCACGATTGCTCTCATCTGACTTGATAGCTCAGTTGGTAGAGCGCCAGACATGCGACCTGGAGGTCGTTGGGTTCGAGTCCCACTTGGGTCAGAGATGTTTTCTCTTTCCCTCGTAGGGCGTGCACACATAGCACTACAGCTTACCACTTTACATCACATTATTTACACTTACTAGTGCTACGCGGCAAACATGATTTCATATCATAACTACATATACATATATAATCGCCGTGACCCCATAAAACGCACCAATACCTAGTACGATTGCTCTCATCTGACTTGATAGCTCAGTTGGTAGAGCGCCAGACATGCAACCTGGAGGTCGTTGGGTTCGAGTCCTACTTGGGTCAGATATGTTTTCTCTTTCCCTCGTAGGGCGTGCACACATAGCACTACAGCTTACTACTTTACATCACATTATTTACACTTACTAGTGCTACGCGGCAAACATGATTTCATATCATAACTACATAATTATACATATATAATCCCCGTGACCCCATAAAACGCACCAATACCCACGATTGCTCTCATCTGACTTGATAGCTCAGTTGGTAGAGCGCCAGACATGCAACCTGGAGGTCGTTGGGTTCGAGTCCCACTTGGGTCAGAGATTTTTTCTCTTTCCCTCGTAGGGCGTGCACACATAGCACTACAGCTTACCACTTTACATCACATTATTTACTGTTTTATATAGTTTGTTAGTTATTTTTTTTGCATATTTGCTTTGATCTTAAGCATTCCACATGCATGGCCGAGAGGTTCGTTAGTTCATCGTATCGAAATCGATTGTTGTTGTTCCGTCCTTTTTAGAGTTGTCAATAAAATGTGTAGGTACCCTCTGCAATAACATCAACCCATGCAGGCCACTTCTTAAATTTAATAGGCATCAGTCCCACACGTCGGAACATATTGACAGGTTAATCTACTGTGGCGGCTAACCGCCGGTCTCTCTCTGAAACTCTGAATTTCTAACGAGACCTGAAACAACCATGGGGCTGATCAAAGCCAGGTCCCGGCTAATCCACAGATCGAATTGGAATTTAGCGTGTTGGTTTTTTCGGAGGGAGGAAAACCGGATAACCCGGAGAAAAAACCTCGGAGCAATGGCGAGCACAGGCAGCCCAATCTCGTGATTTGTGTATTTACACGCTTCGAAATATCGCTTGAATAGTTCATATTATATATCCTTCCAAAACATGAATGTTACAGAAATAAATACACGACTTCGATTCACCCTACAATGTTTCAGTTGTTATTATTCATACCTCTGAGCTCTTCTAGGGTCGTTGCCGCTGCTTTTTTCGAATCCTCCTTCCCTCGCGAAAAAACCCCAGCGAAAACGACCCTAGAAGAGCTCAGAGGTATGAATAACCACAACTGAAACATTGTAGGGTGAAGTCGTGTATTTATTTCCCTAACATACATGTTTTGGAAGGATTTATAATATGAACTATTCAAGCGATATTTGTAAGTGTATTAATAATATACATGAAAAAAATCTCAATTCTGATTGGTTTAGGGCAATGCAATTTCAAGGAAACACTGTGCAGAAAAAAGGAAATATAGTGCCCGAAAAAAGGAAATACGATGCAAATTTCTTTGGAAAGCAATGAACCATTTCCTTTCAACTTCTGAGAACACTCGAACAATTTGAATGAATTTGAAAGTGTCAACTATTATGGTCTGTTGACTGAATAAATTACTTTGTCACATGACTCGCCAACGCCTCACTTCCTAACAATTTTTTTCATGTATAGATCGATTTCATGTGACGTCATCAAATTGCTAACTTCGAAACTATGAACTCTACCAAGTTCTGCTTTTGATACAGTTTAGAGCTTACCTAAGCGAGTCTTCACACCAAATTTCATCGGTCTCTTTTACTTTGTTCCGGAGATATCGATGAAGCGATTTGAGTCACGCAACACCCAGTCACGTATTTTGAGGAGTCAAATTAGTGCAACTTTCAGCTAAAATCTTTCTAAATACAAACCAACATGTTGAATAAGTGAATATCTATGCAAATAGATACATTTTAGGTCAGAATTCTTGGTAATTATGGACTTTAATGAAACTTGGTAATCTGGCCGCCATCTTGGTGTACCTTAGAGGTACACCAAGATGGCGGCGCCATACATTTTACTGTAAACATGGCGCACATTTGATCGCTTATATTTTGGGCGGGAAATATCCTAGATTGATAAAACTTGTCAAAAATACGTAATTCTTAGTTCTCTTTCAGAAAAACGCACCTTGATTCTATTAGAATCAGCAATAAAGATTTTTAGAACTCACGTGACCTAAGTGAAATCGATCTATATGAGGGAAGCGTCACATATCGATTTTTCCACGAGAAACGTCCAGCGAAGTTTGGGGGTGGGGCGGTTTTGACTTGTGACGTTTCTCCGTGGAAAAATCGATAGTTTTCAGAAACATCACATATCTCTGCGACGATATGTAAAAACTCCTGAAGAGAAATGGCAGATTGCGATTGTCCCAAATGCGTGTATCTTAGGGTCATTAATTTTTCTGGCTATTTGAAAAAATGAAAAATGAAAGCAGTTGAAAGAAATCAAATTTTCATTTTTCAAAAGCTATAAAATATGAAAAACAAATATTGCGACAGTCATTTTTCATTAACAATAAATATTGCGAATGTCGATTTTCAAGTCTCACTGCGTGGGGACAATTTAGCTAACCATGGAGTCACGTGAGGGTCTTTTCGCGGGAAACTCGATCGAAAATCTCAGAGGAACATCGTGGGGACGCCGACTTCCTCATTCTGTCCAAAGGACAGCTGCAAGACTCGAGGGTTAACACTGAGGAAGTTGAAGAAAGGCCAGATAAATGCAGAACGGCCGTCGCTTATGTTTGATGTAACGCAAGTTAATAAAACTTCTTGAGCAATGTACACTTTATTTCAAACACGTGAATGGGCATTGACGTATTCCAAGACCTGTCAATACCGAACATCCCTGGGTAAATAAAAAACAGGATTGCTCCAAACTCAAATACTAAACAGGAATATTAAACCTCTCAATACAACACTCAGGTAACCGTTTCAGGAGCTTGGGGTACCTATCAGAGGAAATGCGATGTTTCAGTTATTTTCGGGAGTATACTCCCATCCCCAAATGGTCTCAGTCACTAAAACACTTTACCTATGGAGTGTATACCTATATATTTCAGTCTTGCAATGTAAAAGCATAATCCTAGTTTAGCCGGGGAGCCGGGGTGGCGCAGTGGTTTATAATAAGCGCTTCGCCTCTCACGTTCGAGTCCCGGTCGCGGCGCCATAGAACTTGGGCTTCCTGTGTTTGGAAAAGGTTCAAGCGTTATATATCTTAACTTTAGCAGTATTACGTCATCGAGCGACAGTGGTGTAGGGGTTATCATGGCGGCTTCCCAAGCCGTTGACCCGGGTTCGATTCCCGGCTGTCGCATAATTTTTTCTTTCGTTTCTCCTCTCGAAATATCCTTTAGATAGTCCAGTTTGTCTATTTCGCACCAATATTTTTTTTATAACAAGAAAAATAATTATGAATATTTAACCTCAATCCAACATATGGCTTACGTGTGTTACCCAGTTCCCTTGCGTGAAACGCCTGACTGTATTTGCCAGTGTCTCTTCGCTCGCAATGGCGGAGAAGTTTCTGGATCTCGCCCAGTTCATCGTTAAGCAGGTTTGTATCTTCTATACGGATATTTCTAGGGAGGATGTGTTCTGACTGTTATTGGACGTTTTCTAGGCGCCATCAACAGTTTATTACATTCCAAACTTTGTCACCGCCAGCGAGGAAATGGAACTCCTAAATGAGGTGAAACAAATGTATTATATATAACCTGTGAAGTGCATATGTAAAACACGAGGATCTGTATTAAAAGCGATTTCTAAAATTTATACAGTAAGACGGGGTTGAATAGCCAAGGCGAAGCCAAGTTTTTTCAACCCCGTTTCACTGTATCAGTGCGTGTATGTACAGTAAATGTTGTAGAAACTCGCTTCTAGATCTATTGGGCCATTCCATTTTATATGCACACCCCCCCTATTGAGGATGTCACTTCTATACCCCTTTGGATATAATTTTGGGCATACCCCCTCTGGATGTTTTTTTCTTTTTGTTGGGTCTCTGTTTCTCCAGACCCTCTTGGATAGCCTTTCCAGCCCTCTAGGATTTTTCTCCCCCTTGCATTATGTCTTGCCCTATTGAGGGAATTGCTTTTTTACCCCCTTGGAACCCTCTCACCCCCTCTGGATATCCAAGTTGTTCAATAGGGGGGACTGCTATACCCCTTTGGATATTTTACTCATCCCTGTCTGGATGTTTGTCAGTTTTACCCCCCCCCCCCCCCCCCCCCCCCCCAAGGATATCCAAGTTCCTCAATATAGGGGGGGGGTGTGCATATAAAATGGAATGGCCCATTGCTACGCATGTTATACAGTAGCAATCTTATACAGGACAATAATCTCCAAATGTTGTTAGATGTTTGCAGGAATCGGAAATCGGCATTTTTAGATCCATAGGAAATAATTTCTACTGTACTTTCTATAAGGTGGAAAAGATTCGCACTGACATTGATGCTGTCGATCACCATGCATCGACCCTTGTAAAGATTGTAATGCACAACCAGGTGACTCGGTAGTTGAGGACAGTCATAAGTTATGCACTTTCCATCTTCTCTTGCAATATGATGTACTGAAGCTTATTCAGATGTCAGCCAAGAAAAGCTGTCCACTTGATCCTATGCCAACATCCCTGTTGTCGTAAGCTGTCTAGAGGAGCTTCTACCCATGATTATGTGCATACTCAGTTCATCGCTATCATTAATAGACCAGTTCGTGGTAAATTCCAATATTTTGAAAGGGGTGCAAACATGGCACGAAATACTATAAACTAATTGCGATTTTGAGATGCCGATACCGAATTATATTGCCGGCCAGTTGGGAGAAAATATATTTTCTTCCAACGCCAGCAATATAATTCGGTATCGGCATCTCAAAATCGCAATTAGTTTTGTATCGCGTTCAACAGTTAAGTCGGGAATTGTTAAAAGAAAGAAGAGAATGAAGCACCAAACTTATTCTGATCGTAATTTCAATTCTCAAAAGGTGCCTAGTATATCTATGGGAACGGTTTCACGGCTTGAGTGGAGAAAACGTTCACGACGTGTTTTGAAATCTCTTCAAAAATTGTGAAAATTGTACTTTTAGCGGATAAGAGTGTTAGATTTCTGACGGAAACTACAATGCCAACCTTACCTTTTTTAATTAGCGATTGAATAATTCTTATCTTGTAATTTACAGTGTTTTGAAGGTGAAATTGTAGAAATCTTGCTGTTGAACAAACGACTTTTGAACTTGACCTGGAACCCTGATGTAACTGCAAGGGCCCGCGCAAGAGCCAATCAGAGGCTGGTATTCTGAGATGCCAATACTATGTTATATATATTGGCGTCTCAAAAGTAAACAAAATGATCAGTGAATTGTGATACTATAAACTAATTGCGATTTTGAGATGCCGATACCGAATTATATTCCTGGCCAGTTGGGAGAAAATATATTTTCTTCCAACGCCAGCAATATAATTCGGTATCGGCATCTCAAAATCGCAATTAGTTTTGTATCGCAATTCAACAGTTAAGTCGGGAATTGTTAAAAGAAAGAAGAGAATGAAGCACCAAACTTACACTGATCGTAATTTCAATTCTCAAAAGGCGCCTAGTATATCTATGGCAACGGTTTCATGGCTTGAGTGGAGAAAACTTTTGCGACGTGTTTTGAAATCTCTTAAAAAATTGTGAAAATTGTACTTTTAGCGGATAAGAATGTTAGATTTCTGATGGCAACTACCTTTAGGATTGAATAATTCTTATCTTGTAATTTACAGTGTTTTGAAGGTGAAATTGTAGAAATCTTGCTGTTGAACAAACGTCTTTTGAACTTGACCTGGAACCCATGTAACTGCAAGGGCTTGCGCAAGAGCCAATCAGAGGCTGGCATTCTGAGACGCCAATACCATGTACGTTATATTGGCGTCTCAAAAGTAAACAAAATGATCAGTGAATCGTGATACAGTGTTTGTATGGGAATCCGATGCCAAATATAATCTGTAAAATCGAATTTCTGAAATCTTCTTCAGATACATTCTTAAGATATCAGGTAAAACAATAACTGATCGAAATTTTAGGGATGTACATGTAACTGTGCTGGGAAGCCTGCAATCGTGTTTTCAGTTTTCCATGCATACATTGTCTGTAAATTTTCGTGCAGACTTAATGACTCGTTTTTACAGACAAATGTAATATGTAAATGTGATAATTCTTAGTCCCCTTTTTTTCTGGCTTCGGTGCTGGCTTTAATTTATGCTTGGGCTACAAATTAAGGCAGGGAAAAAAATGTGGTACATATATATAAATGGACCTCGGTGATTGATCGTCTTTGCACAATTTTGTGTCAACTAGTACTTTTTTCCCTGGTAGACTCTGGCTGGCCCAGTGTATGTAGAAATTGGAAACCTGGCAAACAAGCATTATGCACAGAGCCTTGTATTGATTCCTTTGTACGTAGGAAGTGGGGCTACTTGGGAAGAAAGACCTACTTTTTGTCTAGAAAATGCAAATTCCAATATTCATAAGTTAAGTTGTTCATAAATGTAGGTATATTCAGCTCCAAAACCTAAGTGGACAAAGTTATCAGGAAGACGTCTACAAAACTGGGGTAAGGACATCTACAAAATATTATACATGTAACATATTAATATTTTACCAGTACTTAGCTCATCGTATTATATTAATAAATACATGTACTTGAACTTGTATTTATTAAAATAAAATAGAATATCTAAACTATTGAAAAGTAAGTCATTGTGACAGTTGTACACTGAAATTGCATCACTGAGTAAATATAAAACCTAACATTATTTTCTATTAATTGTCAATATTCACAGGTGGATTACCACACCCAAAGGTACATATTTAATATGTATGTTTATAAACATGCTTGTTTGTATTAATTATGTATAGTCATGTTGAAAGCTACATTATTTTGATTAATGATAATCTATTTTAATTGCATTTATTAATTTAAATTTTAAAATTATTAAATAAATACAATTAATTAATGTATAATACATTGTATTTACTGGTAATGATTTTGAATAATCATTCAACCTATATGGGAGAAAATGAAGAATGCACTGAATCTGAATCTGAATCTGCTGTCAGATCTGTAGTTGGCTATTCACTAAATTTTGTCAAATGTTACTGTATAATTTTTGTTTTTAAAATATATGTATGTAATTAATTAATATCACTGTAATTAATTTCAATTTGTTTGTACAGGCATAGTTAATTCTCAAACATTGTAAATAAAGTTGAAATTCCCAAAAAAAAAATTCGACCTGTACCAGTTTATTTAGTTGGATACTTTTTCTCTTTAATCTACAGACATTATATAATTATTATATATAAAATATATTAATTAAACTATTGTTTGTAATCATTGTGAAAGTGCTGCTGAACATGCAGTGCTAGACTTGCCATGTGTATTTGTTGACTGCTGAATTAAGGGATTGAAATCTTGAAAAAATTGGCACAGAAGATGTACGACAAGAACAACCTAAGCAGAAAGATCTTTGATTTATTTAACAATTATACCTGCAGCCCTCATGGGCTACGAGTCAATAGCCCATATTGAGGTGCAGCCAAATGGGCTATTTAACTCGTAGCCCATGAGGGCGAGTCAGGTCTAATTGTTTTAGTATAAATTAACTAGTCGGACAGTAGAAAATAATAGAAAGAAAGAAATTGAAGTTGAATTTTTTTTTATTTCGTGAAAATGTGTGTGTTTTTTTCTCTATCGTGGGCTATCGCAAATAGACCTATAGTAGCTAGGGTAGCCAATCAGAATGCAGGATTTGTAATAGTCCGCTAGTTGGTTTATACTAATAGTTAATAGCCTACTTTGACGAAGTTGCACACACATCAGAGAACAATAGATGTGGCCTGCCAAATATAGTCTGTGTGGCCCGCCAGTCTCTTGTTATTCAGATTGTATGTGCATTCTAGTTGCGTGCACAACATGCATTGTCAAAGTGGGTTATACTTATCTGGTCGCATTTGCATTAATGGCACAAAAAGACAATATCATCAAGTGTCATACATGTCATTGTGTGGGAATTGTTTTACAAATTTGCCATTAAAATGTAAAATACATAACATATATATAGTACATGTACATGCAATATTGAGTACAAATCTTAAAACTGAACTTTTCAGGCTGGTATGTGAAGATATTTTAATTGGAAAGGTTTTGTTGTATTAAAAGTATTTAAACCCATATTTTACTACAACATTTCAGGGGATGATTCAAGAAAAGTTACCACCAGTAAGTTATTTTTACTTTTAATTGATTAAAAAACGATAATTTTGTCATTTAAGTGTAATGTACGAAATGTATCTGTTGCAATTAACACTATTAGCAGTAGTAGCATGCAACTTAAAGAATATTGATTACAAATTTTACTAAAAAAGAGGAACATTTGATCATATTAGTTTATAATTAATTAGTTTACTTAGTATTAAATAAGCATGCTAAGAACGATAGCACAGAATGGCATGGAATGTTAAAAGGTGTTGGGGTGGGCTATATGTGCCAAAGGATATGGTATGGTTTTTGAGGTGCCGAGGTCTGGGATAGGGTATGCTTTTTACGGTTTTGATCTGTTAAGGGTATGGATTTTGATATACTTGTCGTTGGCGCCATGCTTAGCACTCTATCGACCGCACTACAGCTTAAAATACCATATTAAAACAACGGCTTTCGTAGTGCAATTTTAATTTAAAACTGTTAGGGATCTCTGATAGGGTATATATTTTTTGCTTCAAGTCTGGGATAGGGTATAGATTTTTTATGTAGTCAGTACTGTTTGTAACTTTTTTCCTGGCTTTATTAATATTTCAGTGGCTTATCAAGTATGCCATCTATCTTGGCAGTCTTCCTGTATTTCATGGCAAAGGTCCCAACCATGTGCTTGTCAATGAGTATGAACCTGGACAGGGCATAATGGTAGGTTTGAAGAGCCAACCTACATGTACAATCCTCTTAACACCGTGAATGTTCCATATCAAGAAGTGCCAGGGTTTTGGTTGGCTAAGGGACTGTCGAAATATGCTTAGTGCTCTGCATTGCTTAACGTCCACTGGATGTTAAAGTCGGCCTCCTCCCTCCCCCTTAACATCCATATTTTTGGTCCTAATGCCTCCCCCCTAAATGTCCAGTGAACGTCAAGCGGCCGGGCACTAAGCATATACATGTATGTCGACGGTCCCTAACGGCATCGATTACGTTTTTGAGAACAGTAAACTGACAATTGTCATTGTTTCTGAGTTAATACAATGATGGAAGGGGTCCGGGTCTCTAAATGTTCTAACTTGTGTACATTGTTGTTTATAATGGCATGGAATAATAATCTTGGATTTCATTTCAGCCTCATGAAGACGGCCCTTTGTTCCATCCCGTCGTGTCCACGATAAGTCTCGGTTCACACACGCTGTTGGATTTTTATCGCCATCTTGATCATGTTGTTTCGAAGGGAGAAGAGCAAAACCAGGTAAACATATATACTTCCAGATAGTCGAGATTTTCGAAGCTGTGTTATGTATTAATTATCACTCCTGTGCTAAAGAAGGTCAATAACGAAAGAGCTCTGACGAAATTAAACATATTTTTTTGCAATCATGGTGCAAAAATAGTTTGCCTATCTGGGTTTTATAGCCACTTGTGTAATCAACGAAAAGTCGATTAAGGTATACAGTGTGTACTAATCAGACTAATCTCTCTGGGAAGCGAGTAGCAGCTGACGTTTCGATCGTTATCCCTTCGTCAGGGCGAGCGAAAGAGGGGATTATGGGTGGGGATATGTTTATAAAGTGCTGAGTACATGACTAGCGCTGAGGAAGCCTCAGTGTCTATTCTAGGATTTGAAAATGAGGTGGGAAATCCCCCCTCTCAGAAAATATTGTAGGGGGGATTTCAAATTTTGAGGGGATTTCTTTTTTGGGTGTTTGCTGCCATATAACCATGTACACGTACCTAATATAAATAAAACAACTCAACTTTGTCTTACTCCTTGTGTCCTGCACACTGCAGATTGTGTATCCTGCAGATTTTAATAGCCTGCACCTGTGAGGGCCATTTGTCGAGAGTAGCGCGCGGTAGCATACTTTTATTGGCATGTCAAACGTTTTGATTCAGAGCTACTGTTTTCTCACTTTACAAATTACATGGAATGGGACATTCGTGATGTCAAATCGATGGTGGGTACAGCTCGTCGGCACAACAGGGCGCGAATTATTGCGCATTGGTCCATTTTAGAGGGGGGAGTTCACAAACTTGAGCGTGATTCACGCAATTCCGCGTCCTAGAATATACACTGGGAATCATCTACTGGGATCACGGTACAAAGGAAATTGCGCCATTGATAGGTATATACTAATAATTATAATAAAGAACAATAAGAGATGAGGACGAGTGGATACGATGATAAAAATGCGTCCATAATTTCGACGCAGATATTCAACGCGGTACAGCGTTCGTGCAGGCTCTCCCCCTCCTTTTATGTGCTTCCTTAAATCGCTATAACTTCGTAATTCATTTGTTTTCAGCCGGCAGATCATTCTGAAGGCTCTCTAGAAGACCGTTACTTCATGTCTCTACTTCTTGAACCTCGCAGTCTTCTACTTCTAACGGACGATCTGTACACAAGTTACTTACATGGCATAGATGGACGAACATATGATACTGTTCATACAAAGATAGTGAATCGAGACGTATGTGGAGCTGGCGAACTGGGAACTACTCTCACAAGATCGACGAGAATATCACTAACTATACGACATGTACCTAAAACACTGAAAGTGAAGCTCAAACTTGGGAGATAACACCTGGGTTTGAGAGAGGACAATAATATCACTAATTAGCATAACCCAGTCGCCGTCTATTGGCAAACTCGCTTCGGTTTCCTTCGAGGCAGAGGCGGAGACGTAAGAAGAAGGAAACCTTCCGTTCCTTATGCTTCCGTCGAGCTTACGCTTTCGCTTACGTATCCGTTTCTTGAATTTCACTAGAACGTATTACTAAGGCTCACTATGCTTCCACTCAGTCCACTCCGTCACTAGTGAAAACCAGTTTTCTCGATCGCTAAGTCGATAGAACGATGGCTTGGTTATGCTGAAACAATGATTAGTCTTCTCACTCTTGGTTACTATCGACTCTGGTCGTTAAATCGGCCCTGCGCCTCTCGCCAACTATCTGCCGATAGATACGACAAGTATGCCCAAAACACAGAAAGTGAAGTTCAAGCTTGGGAGGCTGTTCACCCATGTATACATATAGCAAACCTGCTCTGCTTATAGTATACGGAAACATTAAAAGCACCGAACTGTAGAATAGTTTAGAATGGGTGTAATTATTAATACAAACAACCGCTTTCATGCTCCAAGTTTCCGCAATCAGCTCGAATTCACTCTTATCACGCGGTGGCCATATTGAGTACCAGGAAAATATAAAAACCTTTGTTTTTCCCCCCTAACCTCGTTCTGAAACTGCTCAATGCGAGGCTACGCGTGGGAAATTTATTGTTTCTAGTCATGACCGCCGCGTGATAGAAATAAATTAGCGGCGAAATCGTGTTTACTATATACGTGTAGAAAGTTGGCGCTAACATCTCCACAGGTTTACATGAAAGTCTCTCAGAGTCGCGGTTAAACCTTGGCCAATCGGACTCGCAATTCAACACAAGTTGTTAGCTTGCGTTTCGTTTGCCAGGCTACCCACGTGCATGGCCTTGCGATGATTTGCGTTGACTTTGATTGACCTGAGATTCTCAGGTAAGTCGACGCAAATTTTCACACCGCTTGGCCATCCAATGAAGTTGACTGCAAGTCGAAAGTGATAAAGCAACTCGCTTATCAATACAGTTTGTGATATTTACGGAGCGTTTTAACTAAACTACTGGTAAGTTTTTTTACGGCTAAACTTGCGAGTCCGTTTGGCCAAGGCTTTAGGGCTCAATCCCGGTTTCTGGGAAACTACCCACCCACCCCTCCCTTGGATATGCATCATTCTATTAATGATTAACCATTAAAGGTAGGGTGAAGTGTGGGGGAGGGGGGTGAGTTTCCCAGAAACCGGGATTGATCCGGCTTTAGTTTTCGCTATTCGCCATGATCTACTAGTATCGTGTCTTTGAGTTCCTGCTTTTGAAGATTGATATGTGGCAGGGAAGTCTCCTTGAAGCAATTGCATCAGATCACTTCATGTAATTACTAGCCAACTTTAACTCTTGATATTCAGAAGTATTTATCAGTGCGCGCTTGGACATTCGTGAAGACGAAGACGGCCCTTTGTTCCATCTCGTCGTGGCCACGATACGCTGTTGGCGTCCTTCCTATATTTGTGCTTTGAAAAAGAGTAACAACGGCACGGTTACGATGGGCCTTTTACAGGAAACAGTCACGTGCTGATATATCACTGCAAAAAAACTGAATTGCGCTCGTGTTCCCTCGGGCTTTACTGGACGGCAAACAATATTCAATTACGCTGTTTTAGAAAGATCGATTGGAGGTGGGAAATGGCATTTACAAACAGGTTTTGCTAATCACACTACGCTTAAAGGAGCTGTGTCACGGTGAGGGACACGCCTTTATATCCCGGGCCGGAACAAAATAATTTTCAGTGATTTTCATATAAACTGACGACCCTAGCACACGTGTGGGATGGGTGAAATCAAAGGAAATATGGAAAAATGACTAACAAACTGTGCATATATCTTGTCTTCAAAAAATTATCAATTAACAGCCAGCAATCGAACATTGATTTCAGACATGCGCAAAACCATGACAGCGCCTTTAATGTATTTCCAAACTAAAAATCAAATGTGTTACGTATCCTATTTAAACAACTCGCACACAAGTAAAAACGTTTTTGTGGGAAACCAGGAGCCCATTATTGGTAAAACAAACAAAATTTAATTTGGGGAAACAAATTAAATCGACCATACACTTGACCTGTTAAAATGAAGGCTCTGGTTACCGGAGATTCCTGTCGCCCGGGAAAGAAAAGGGAATAAACGCTCGGCCTGTCTGACTTGCCACAATTCTAGTAATATTTTTCGTTTGCGTGATCGATGAGACGTCATCAAACACTTAAATTGTAAACTATATATCCAAAATTTAGATGTCAATCTGTACGGCGGCGCGGCCGTTTTGCTTTAAAGTTATGGTGGTGTACATTTCAGACGGGGTTTCAGATCATTTAGGCATGAAAATCAACAAATTTGGGTAGTATCGTCGTGTACCGTTGAGATCCGTGGGGAATCACACCTCGCGCGCTCGGAGGGTTGTCGCGCTGCTATTATAGTATATATTATACTATAATACAATATTTCATGAACATGCTAATGAAGTTGATATAAATCTGGTAAAAGAAACGACTGCAATCAGCGAATTCTCTCGTGGTCTAATAGACCCATTCGAAAAATGGCTGCCGCTAATTTGCATAATTTTGATATTCAATATTTTCTGAAGAATGAACTAGCCTATGTGAAAGAGCGAGTTCGTGTTAGCAACATGTAGCTCTTTGATAATGGCAGAATATATCCTGACAAAGCAATCGACGTTTGAAACTCTCAAGAAACATGAAAACGAGGCTAGTCAGTCCTGACGTCCTGACTCTTATTTTAAACCTCAGTAACTTGAGTTCGCAATACTTGGTGCTATGCTCTTTAAATTGTACAAACGTACTCATTTTTGCATGCTCTCTGAAGTGGAAGTAGTTATTTTAGTGCCAACATTTTCTAACAACCCAAGTTTGCTGACACTATTTTTCGAATGGGTCTATGGTTAGTGTTTGGGTTGGTGGCCAGGGGAGTTCGAATCCCGGTTCAGGCGGTAATTTTTTTTATAGTGAGGATAACGTATAATCGTTCTAAAATTTCTAAGTGTAGTTCCGATGTTCGTATAAAATTGCTGAACAAAGGGAATTTTATATATGATGCAGTTGGTTAAACGGTACACGACGATACTACCCAAATTTGTGCTACGTTAAAGGTTTTTCAATTTGCTTGATTTATAATGTTTAGAAGTTCAATTTAATGCGACCATAGTTAATAGAGTGGAATGGTTATGAAACCCAGCGACCTTCTTTGTTATATGTCTTTGTTAGCTTTTTTCAACCGTGACCCTGCACAAAACACAATAGAAATTCCAATGTGTTAATCAATCAGCCAATAGAAACGTGTGAGTTCAGTCGTTCAGGGGACGCTAATGAACTATGGCCCTGCACAATCTTTTGTCTTACCCCCTTCCAACATAAATCGCATGCGCAGCGCCTTTGTTAGCCCCTTTGATGTTTGCCGGGTTTCATAACCATTCCACTCTATTAACTATGATGCGACTAATGGCGAAACTGAATGAAGGTTCCGTTTGTCGACCATCTTCGGGTACGTTGATCGCCGTACTATCCAAGACGGCCACACATTTCAACTTAAAGCTTCCCAGATTTGTTTGCCAAAATAAACTGTGAAACGAAATGCTCTCTTCTACAGGGTGGGGGTAGGGAGGAATGAGTTGACGAGGAGCTAGTGAGTCAGAGAAAGGCAACCGCTTTCCCAGGGGTCTTTACGCGCCTAATCAACTTTGATTAGGCGCGTAAAGACCCCTGGGAACGAGGTTGGGAGAAAGGTACGGCATACAAATCGGTCGTAGAACGCCTTCTGCTAAATGGGTTCCAGTGTGGAAAATGTTTTGTAATTCACTCTTTTCACCTAGTGGCCATCTTGGATTCAAAGCGAGGCGATTCCTTCGTTTTTGCCAGGTTAGCCCCCACAATTCAACGCGCGAAAATGAGAAAGACTGGATCGAAAAGGAAGATGGCGGCGCGCTTGAAAAATACTTTTAGGCGGAATTCTCCGAAAACCACAATATATCTGTATCTTTTACGGAATTTCATCACTTGAATGAAAAGGAACACCTTCATAAGGGACAACTGCTGTTTTGTGCAGCCATGGGACAAGAAAAAGTGACTGAGTTGTCATTTTGTGGGGCTGTTTTTGCTGTAGCTTTGGTTGAGACGAGCTTGGCTTCTTCCACCAGTTTACTGTGCGTAGCGAAAGAAAGCAGTAAGACGTTTATTACTTTCAAGATTGTGGAGGAAAGGTTAAGGAGGAGCGAGTCGGGGAAAAAGGCAATTGTTTTGACGAATAATATTCAAGGTTAGTGTGAATGAATGCACTTATCAATATCATCGGCTTTCCCTGGGGTTTTGTTTTCAGGGCCAAAAAACGTCAACCAAAGCTCCAGGGTACTGGGCATCGACGTACAGTATTCCAATCGACCTACAATACCCCCTCCCTGCAGGAAATGCAAAATGCCCAAAGTTGACTAATCCCTTCCGAACCCCATGGGTGTCCCCTGGGTGTCCTGGGGGTCGACCCCTGGGGAAGCCGATGATAAGTGCATAAATGCATGTACAAAATTTATCAGATTATCCGAACCAGTGTGTGACAAATTAAAATTATGTCACATCAACAACAACAATCAACATTTATTTTCACTCATTTTAAACATGTTGTAATTAAGTAATGATTCAGCTAAGAATTGGGCTTGAATCAAGTACGCAGGGCCAGAAGTCGCGTTTCACTGCTCTCTAATTTAGAATTCATTACTCTATAATTTTGACATAATGCATTCATAGGCATCCCTGCTGTTTCACATGAAAAGTATAATTTAAAAAAAAAAAAAATATAGAATTTATTCAACATTTAGAAATGGGTCACTTCACTGATCATTTACAAAATCAAACTGGTTCAATATATAATAACTTAGTCACTGTGCCTACCCGACGAGGGAGCCGAAAGATCCCCAAGTTGGAATAGGCTCGAGTTCCCCAGTCTTGCCAAAATGTAGTGGTTCTTAATTAGAATAACAATTATAGGTAAGATATAAGAATATGTGATTTGTCCATGCAATTGTGTCAAGTTCATGTTAGCTCAGTTCAATGGTAGAGCGAGGGCCTAATGCAACCCAACGTTCTGGCTTCTGGTGCCACATGCCTGCTTCAGTATTTCACTTCTTCTTTCCTACGGGCTTCTTTCACAGAAGTACATGTAACATCATCAGAAATGGCATCAAATGATGCCAAGGGATGTCTGAGTAATTCAATTCCCACTTCCAGCCCCAAGTACTTGAATTGCACTGCTGTGAAGAAACTTAAACTGGTTTTCAAGTCAGCTTATATTAATAAGCCACCAAGATTATTTAATATAATGAAAAAGGCAAAAAGGAATGGATCACACCTGGGGCATGATTATTTGTCATTATTAATTAAAATTACCTTTTCCAAAAAGCATTGTCACAGGGAGCCCACATCTACAAAGAGGGCTTTGTTATCTGGAAAGCAGTGGGTGCTCTTGTGTTGACTGAAGGGGCTATACATGTACATGTAGATCACCTCTGACTGATAATTGGTTTAAAATTCAAACACAGCTTTTAATAACCATTGCCAGTTACAGAGATCTATTGTAGAGTAAGGAGAAAAGAGTTAAAGGGAAGAAACTCAAAATTTTTTTTAGTTACTCTTACTAGTATATGTACCTAGATCGAGTAATGGGGGACAGAAGTGGAAATAGCAGGATGAGATGACTTAATATACATTTATGAAAATCTTTGTGTGGATGACTAACCTCAATGAGTCCTATATTTGGTTTCTCTATTGTAAGATTTAGAGAAAACAACTTTTTAATTGCTTTCACATCACTTCTGTCTCCTGTAACTGACCTATAGGCACACAGTATTCAAAACTCAACTGCAACTATATTGTCTTTCTAATAATGGCACTCTATGGACAGTAAGATCTCTCTACCCATACATTATGATAGATAATCTTTTTTTACTTTAATAAACAGATTGTCAATAAATCTTAAAAATTAAAATTCACAATGAAGTACAAATTTTAGACATTGCTTATACATGTAGGCCAATTTTTGACGCTGTTGTGTATGCATCAGTAGAACAATAGACATTGCGAGCTACTAAGACTTGTTCTGGTTCACCAGCCTTTTGTTATTTAAAACAGATAGCCATTGTTCTAGCTGCACACGCAACATCGTCGAAATTGTAGAGCTCTGAAAATATTTAATTGGCACTATTTCTGCACTTGAAACTGTGCACTTGCCTGTTAAATTTAGCACAACACAAATTATTCTCCCGCTATAGCTTAATATGTACATTGTTAAATCACCTCTAGATTTCCCCATAGATTATGCAGGCTGTTAATTCCCCCGCCAATCCAAATAAAGTAATTAGGTGTTAGAGAATAGTCCCTGGTTTAATTAAACCCCTGCTACTGTATGTTGTGGGGGTTGGGAGGGCTGGGGTATTGCTTGACTGTTGCATTAATTACAGGGCTTTACATTTTGGCCATCGACCATAGATATCAACACTAAGCATTGTAGAAGCCGGCCCTGTCGATGTCTGTTTCCAATTGTTACATGTACTTAAACATCAAATATTCATCTTTTCATGATCATACCCAGGTTGAGAATCTTGACAAGATCTTGTAAGATCTTGTAAGATCTTGTAAGATCTTGTAAGATCTTGTAAGATCTTGGTAAGATCTTACATATTAATGTAAAGATTTGAACAAGATCTTGTAATCTTGATCTTAACAAGATCATGTAAGATTATATCAAGATCTTGTAAGATCTTATCAAGATCTTGTAAGATCTTGCCAAGATTTTGCAATATCTTATTAAGAATTTACAAGATCTTGGTAAGATCTTATAAAAAAACTTGCCAGATTTTGTTAAGATCTTGCAAGATCTTGCAAGATCTTGCAGAAACTTGGCAGGATCTTGCAAGTTTTTATATAAGATCTTACCAAGATCTTGGCAACTCAATCTTGGCAAGATCTTGGTAAGATCTTGGTAAGATTCTGAACCTGGGTAACCTTCAATCATATCCAACTGAGTCCCAGGGTTGTGGCCAGAGGGTCAAATGGGGGGAGGGTAATTAATATTTGTAAAATTAATATACAGTGTAACTGCATATAATTGCGATGCTACAACATAGATAATTGTAATAATGTATAATATTATTGTCTACTCACAGGTAGATTCACCAAGGACCTCACTGAAGCCATAAAGTTGCAAACCCCTCTTAAAGCGATAACTGTTTCAAATAGATCAACACATCCAAGCTTTGATCACCATGATCTGATTGTTGGATTAGATAACACTGACATTATTTTCACCAGTGCTGCAGAGCTCTTGGAAATTCTTAAATTGAAAATTATTCCCCTATCTCATATTGCCCTTGTTGTTATTGACAACTGTCATTTAACTAGTACATGTACACGTAAGGGTTCTTTATATGCTGCTATTTTGCAACACTTCAGGTTGTATGATGAAGAAGGGAGGATTGCTATTGTTGGTTTGACATCTGATGTATTAAACTTGGCTACAAGTAAACAACAGCTGAAATATCTTCTTGAAACCATGGAGTCAGTTTTTTGTTGCAAGGCTTCAGTTTCAAGTGACCTGCTTGCAATGAACAGGTTTGGAGAACAACCCTTGGAGAAACTCCTCATTCTTAATCCAGAGCTTCAAGATACACACATATCCAAGAAATTATCCAACATTTTAAATAACAGTATTCACTGTCTTGAGGGTACGAAAGAATCTGAGAATCCCATTGGTATTACTTATGTGATGTCACTTTTATCAGAGTGCTACAATGTGCTGGTAATGTTTGGTGCCTGGAGTGCATTACAGGCTGTGAAGTTTATTAGTAAAGAGGTCTTAAGAATGGAAAAGAAAGCTGTCAAGTCCAATCAGGGTAATGTTTGTCTGGCTCTACGGTCTTGCACAACTCAGCTTGGAAAAATGTTGGAGTGCATCAAGGAAGAGGAAGAATTATTAAGCACTGAACATACTCTTCAGGCAAACAAACTGCTTTCTGCTTTATCAGTTTTGAATTCTGAAAATAACGTCAAAACAATCGAAACAGGTGGAAGAGAATCACAAACTGATGATTCTCGTAGTAATCATAGAACTGCTAGCTCTGTTAAGGAATGTTCAATGGAGACCAGACAATGCCATTGTTCACAGGAATTGTGTGTAGGTGCTTGCATTGAAATGAAGAGTCCACTAGAAAGTGGTGCAGCAGATGTTACTAGAGACTCCTGTCGAGAATTTGTGGATAGGAAAGGCCCTTCAGTAAGCCAGAGTATGAGTACAAACACCAGTGGCAGATCTGTTGATAAACTTAAAGGACACTGTATTTGTGTGGTTTTATCCTCGTCTGAGGTCCAAGCACGTGCAGTAAGTGACCTCATCAACAATATTTCAAAGTCCACACCAGAATTCTCATATCTAAGAAGTAGATTTCTCTCAAGCTCAAGAATCAAACAGACAGGTTCAGATGCAGACTCTTCTCCTGATGCCATGGTTGAGTCCCACCCTGAGAAGCTGAAGCATGAACCAGTCATGCAGCAGATTCAGGAGGGGGTAGTGAATGTCCTGGTTGTTTGCCATGAGGTAGAAGAAGAGCTTCACCTGTCTCAGTGTTGTTTGGTAATTAGGTTTGGTATTCCTAAGAACTATTTGTCATACGTTGGTGTTAAGAGGATTCCAAAGTGTGCTGGAGCCGAGGTCATTTTAATAGAGACACAAGCAAAATGGTGCCAAACCGAGATGCATCATAAGGCAAGTGTTGGGTACATGTACGTACTAGCCTTTGCAGGTATCTCTATATTGGGCTTTAAGCTCCAATCTCCCTCTTCTCATTTCTTCACCTGACACAGGAAGCCCACAATCTGAGTTAGAAAACTAGGGGATGCCTGTGGACAAGGCTATATAGGTACATACAGGTTATACAGGTATAACCATACATGTACTGACTAAGTGGGAGTGTTGGATGGGTAATTAGCCTCCTATGGAGGGAAGGAGATTGGAGCCGAGAGAGAAGGAAGAGAGAAAGGTAAAGATGCATGGCTGCCAATCCCTCTTCTCTATTGCCACAGGAAGCCCAAAATAGAGATGCCTGCAGAGGAGGCTAGGACAGGTAAATATTTGGCTCAAGGTGACTCATGATGTGAGGTCTGAGCACACCGAGGTGCATACATATTGACCAAGAGCTAAATGTTCCCATCTGGCCTATAAACCTAACTCAGTCGATAAGTTTTTTATCTTATGAAAACTTTCAAATGGCAAAACAACAAGCAAAAAGTCGAGTGGGACAAGACAGCTTTATCCTGCTCACTCATGCATGTCACAATGTAATTGCATGACCCCCATGACAAGACTTTTGTAAACAGAATGGTTTTGAAAGGAAAGTGTGTGGGGGCTGGCCGTTCAGGTCAAATACAGAATTGATCTTTTACAATGTGAAATGCATACATGTACACATGACTTGTAGTACTGTACATGAATATGAATATTTTCTTGATAATTTAAACACAGGGTCCCCAATAAACGCTGGGTTTGAATAAATTAATGGTGAGTCTGGACAGGCCAGTTTTAAATAGACACTAAAATAAACCCTGGCATTTATTTGAGACCCAAGAATTAAGTTGAATTTTCTTGCATAAACAGTGCCAACAGTTCTTTCAGGTTTCATTAAAATCCCTTTTGGGGGGTGGGGGTGGTACTGGGAAGGAAGGTGGGAAGGGTAGGGATGGGGGAGCTGTGGCTGGGAGTGCATAATCCTAATGCACTCATGCCAACACTATCATGCATCAGTACATGTACCGGATAAGTTATATTGAGGATTGTTTTGTTGTGAGGGGACATCTCTCTGTAACTAATTTGGTTTTCATTTGGGTTTGGTTTTCGACATGTAATTGAAAATGGAAAATGGATTCTGTCAATGTAGTTTAATGCTTTTAACATGTAATAATTTATTGTCATTCATTAATAATTAATAGATTAACTCTAACTGTACCCATGTAATTTTTGTCAGATGTTTCAAGACATAGAGCAATACCTGCTCAAGAGATGTCCCACCTGCCAACTTCCTGCTCAGATTGTGGCCCAAGCACTGGATGAGAAGAAATTGTCTGTGTACGAACCATTTGGGAAGCAAGGCCCATGTGTTACAGCAAAGTCCAGCATTGCACTCATCAATAGGTACAGCGCTTGAAATTAAATATACATGTAAGTTATAGTTGCATTTTGCAACTAGCTACAAAACTTTGGTTTCAAGTTTGCAATTTTTAGTCACTAAAACAGAATCCAAGTGGTCTTGTAAAAGCTGCATCTTCAAGTGCAAGTAGCACCATAAAACAACACAAACTCTACGTGAGTTGTCTAACTTAGTTTTCTTTGAGAGGCAGGAGCAGAAATTAAACTAGAATATAAATGCTACCCGAATTGTGGGATTGATTCATCTTGTGATGTCACAATGAAAACCTACGGGATTCTATTGTAGTAGTTTTCTCTAGGGAGGGAGTTGATTCATCTTATGACTATCACAGGATCCATGAAAAGTAACCAAAATTAGGGATTAAATTCCAGAAATGTTACAAAATTTGCAAGATAAATACCTTTTTGTGAGAAACAAACACTGAATATTACAATAATTATAATGTTTTATTTTTTTGCCATGATACTTGCACTTTAAAGCATCTGAGCAAAATTCCATCATTTAATGGTTAAAGAGAAATAAAATGAGGAAAATGATGAAAATGAAGGTAAATGGTGCTAGAGGGGGATCGGCATGAATATACATTGTACATGTATGTACCCTTTATCCCAAGCCTATCATTGAAGTGCTGTGTATAACAAGGGTGTGAGCGACCCCTGATGACGTTCTAAATTCTCCTTCAATTTTTTTTTTTAAGGTTGCATTTAGACAGTGATCAGGAGTCACTTATGCCCTTGTTGCAAACATCCCTTCAAATCATTTTTAATACCACTACGTACATGTAAATGGTGCGTTCTTCAGTGGTCATTTGCTCTAAATTAATCCAAACCCTATTCCGACCCCTAAAACCAACCCTTAAACCACTCAGACAGTATATAAATTGTATATTATTTGAATTATACGATGGATTACCAATATATAATTATTTTAAAAATGAAGCACTGGATCAAGATCCCTTTTCTTTCCTCGGAGATGACTATTTCCTTCATACTAAACGGACATTATCCTTACCATCAATGCAGGGCATTTTATTTCATACAGTAATGCATTTCACATTCCTCCTGCCTTTTAAGTTACTGCCTCACGTTCCCAAATGATGGCCTGACCCATCCTATCCCACACTGCCGTGTAGCTGAGCTGGAGGATGGTGAGCATGTTAACATCACATCTACCCTGTACTTACCACGTAACTGTCCAATCAGCCAACCATTCGAGGTAAGACTTTAAGCACTTGCATTGACCTCCCATTTATCATTATGGGAGAGTCTCTTGGAGGGAGGGAAGTGGGACGAGATTAGGAGGGTTGCTTTAGTCAGTTCATCCACACAAATAGTCGGCAATGTTACGAGAAGTTTAGCTTAAAACACTTGTCTTTGTTTGTTCAAGTTATGCGCACAAACGGTCGGCAAAGTTACAAGAAGTTTAGCTTAAAGCATTTGTCTTTAGTTAGTTCATGCACACAAACGGTCGGGAAAGTTACAAGAAGTTTAGCTTAAAAGCATTAATTTGTCTTATATAGTTTGTTCAAGTCATGTGCACAAACGGTCGGCAAAGTTACAAGACGTATAGCTTAAAGCATTTGTCTTACATGTAGTTCATGCACACAAACGGTCGGGAACGTTACAAGAAGTTTAGCTTTATAAAGCCCTTCTAACACACAAATGGTCGACAAATGAGTAGTGAGAAGTTTATCTTAAAGCCCATGTTTAGTTCATGCACACAAACGGGTGGCAAAGTTTCGAGAAGCTTAATCAGTATATACAACTGATTTTGAAGCGTTGTCTGCCACACAGACGGATGTGCTGCATGGCCAAAATACATTTTGCCAACTGAAGTTAAATTTATCAGGCCGAGTTTGAAAAAGTTAATTTTGAATCGGCCTGGGTATCCGGTCGTTTCGCCCCCAACTCAGTGTAGCAAGATTATGTGTGGAACATTAAAATGTTTTAATTGCGGACGAAACGACTGTAATTATTTTGAAGTTGTGCTCTTACTGTGTTTTAAGTGTAATTGAAGCAACTTGATTTGGCGGTAAGATTTGGGGCCGCGACAACTTCACCAGTGAAATTTCACTTCACTTTTCCTACAGATTAATCAAAAATTCACTTGTTTGAAGGGAAGTGAAATATCACCTAGGGGAAATATCACTTTGTGAAGAAAGTGATATTTCACATAAAACATCACATACAAATGAAAATTCACTTGTCAAGGGAAATATCACTTTTTCAAGTGAAATTTCACTTCCCCTGTTGAAGTAGATGTATTTTCGAATTATTAGTACTGTGTATTAAAGATATTAATGTGTAGATTTGTTTAACTGGACTGAGGTTTTTATAAAGCAAACTAGAGTAGATTTGTTTAACTGGACTGAGGTTTTTATAAAGCAAACTAGAGTAGATCACATTCTTTACACTTACTAGTGCTACGCGGCAAACATGATTTCATATCATAACTACATATACATGTACATATATAATCGCTGTGACCCCATAACACGCACCAATACCCACGATCGCTCTCATCTGACTTGATAGCTCAGTTGGTAGAGCGCCAGACATGCAACCTGGAGGTCGTTGGGTTGGAGTCCCACTTGGGTCAGAGATTTTTTCTCTTTCCCTCGTAGGGCGTGCACTGACTTAGCACTACAGCTTACCAATTTACATCACATTCTTTACACTTACTAGTGCTACGCGGCAAACATGATTTCATATCATAACTACATATAGAGTAGATTTCGTATGAGTGGCATGAACGACAGCACTGACTACGGCACGGTTACTGTACGGCATGCCGTGAATGTTAGTATCCAATCAAATAGACCAGTTCACGGTTAATTCCGACATTTTGAAAGGGGTGCAAACATGGCACGAAATACAGTGTTTGTATGGGAATCCGATGCGAACTCCAATCTGTAAAGTCGAATTTCTGAAATATTATTCAGATATAAACTTAAGATACCAGGTAAAAGATTAACTGATCGAAATTTGAGGGATGTAGCTGTGCTGGGAAGCGTACAATCGTGTTTTCAGTTTCCCATACATTGTCTGTAAATTTTCCTGTGGACTTAGACTCGTTTTTACAGACAAATGTATGGAAAACTGAAAACACAATTACATGCTTCCCAGCACAGCTCCCACAGCTCTCAAATTTCGATCAGTTAATCTTTTACCTGGTATCTTAAGTTTGTATCTGAAGAATATTTCAGAAATTCCATTTTACGGGTTTTATTTGGCATCAGATTCCCATACAAACACTGTATTTCGCACCATGTTTGCACCCCTTTCAAAATGTCGGAATTAACCGCGAACTGGTTTATTACCTTCTGAGTTAAGGTACGGTTTCGGTATGTTATGGTAAGACTACGCCGACATGACGTACATTGTAGTTTGCCCCACGAAATTTGCTCTATTTTGAAACGTTTTGTTATAATTCACTGTTGCTATCAACACAAAGCCCCTCATCTTTCCCCTTTGACTTTTGTTGAAAACGTTTACAAAATTGTATACATAATATATGTGTATACATGTACGTACTTAGCTTGTATATGGCATGACCAGGGATAGTTAATTTGCATGTGGAACAATCTGTCCTTAGTTCCATCTGACACTAGGTTTAGTTACATGAATTCCTTTTTTCCTTTTTCCTTTTTCCTTTTTCCTTTTTCCTTTTTCCTTTTTCCTTTTTCCTTTTTCCTTTTTCCTTTTTCCTTTGTCATTAGGGAGTTGTTGCTCTGAAGAAAGAGGATGTCAACTCCACTACTTTCGCCACAGCACGGTTAGAATCCCAGATGTTAGCTGCATTGAAGGCATGCGAGGCGTTACATAAGGCAGGAGAACTGAACGACCACCTGGAGCCATCGTCCCGCTGTACACAGTTTGTATTTAAGGGTATAGATGAGCCGTGTCCTTACCAGGTAGCTGATGGGGGACAGGGCAGGCCTGGGTCTATGAAAAGAAAACGAGCCTATGAGAGAAAGGTACATGTATATAAATATATACATTTCATATTCCAGGAATTGTCATGTAAATGTGACAAACTCTGGCAGATCTAATAATAGGCCTTTTGCAGGAAACAGTCACGTGCTGACATAATAGTTCGTTTACGAACGAGAAGAGCTTGTGATCCCCATGGGAAAGGCATTGCCATGGATGCTGGATGGAAAGCTATTTTTAAAAACGCTGTTTTAGAAAAGTCGACAATCGATTGGAGGTGGAAAATAGAATTTACAAACAGGTTTTGCCAATAACACTCCCGATCTCGTACAAGTGCATTTAAATAAATGAAGTCAGATTGTTTTGCTGTCCAGTACAAGCACGTGATTGCATTTCTGCAAAAGGCCCATTCAACCCATTGTCTGTACCGGACCAATTTGGATTAAATTAATGTAGTGAACTCAATAAACTAGTGCTATCTCAATAAACTCTCCCCTTCAATCCAAGTTTGGTTAGCCCTAGTCAGTTAATTGAACCATGAAGTCAAGGGCTCAAGCTTTCTCCAGAATATCATTTGGGAGGATTGTACAAGATGGTGATACATGTTGCTTGTAATTGTAGCAGTTCAGTTCTGCCTTTGGATTTTGAATGAAAACTGAACTAATTGTGGTAAAATCAGCCATTGGAAGAGAGCCAGAGGATATCATGAACTGAGGAAGGCTGAAAACTACTTGGCTTTCTTTAGTCAGCTTTGTAAGGGATTTTTATTGGGTACGTTTTTCTCTTGTGTTTATGTCGTTGATACTTACCTAAAACATACTAAGCGAAAGCACTGACTCTCTCCAGTTGGTGATATTTTCACTCTACAGGGCTGTCTTTTTGGGTAGTTGAGGTACGTTGTACTGTAGGGCAAAAAGATTTCTAAACATCGGTAAAAGTATTTTTGAAAAAGGGCAAACCCCTTGTGAAAATTGGTGCTGCAAAATCACACAATGCGATATACAGTGGTAGTAAGACATGGATTGCAGACGCTTTATGGTGTTTGTACAAATAAGCTTGCATGGTGGATGGAGAGATTAAATAAGGTAGTGTTATGCCCCATGTGTAGGGCATCGAAATTGGTGAAATTCAAGCAATAAAAAAAATCAACAAAATAAATACGTTTTTCTCCAAAAATTGGAGTCAATCGATAAATTTTATAGCCCTGGTTTTTACATCACAATGCATTGAAATAATCATGTTGTACATGTAGTATCAGAATTTCAGCGTGTCTGGATTTGATGTAAAATTATTATTTGGGTGGGGGGAGTTCGTTGTTCTTATTGAGGCGGTATCTGGCAACCTCGTCCCCAGGGTCTTCTCGGTGGATCCAAGATGGCGGCTACTCGGAGAGAAGACCCTGGTAAATGCTGAACTGTCACATATTCTAATTGGCTCTTCGATTTTGACATAAGGGTTGTTCTTACAATGCTTTTTATTGGCCCAACGGACTGTGTCCAGAGAGATGAACTTGTATATAGATTCGATTGCTCAAATTTTATCAATAAAACGATTTGTTGGCAATAGATGAAGTGTATCACTGGATAGTTTTCTGGTAGGTTTCATCAGTGGAAAAGCCAGGAGAAGCCGTTAAATCTGAACATGTGCTATCGAGTGCTTTGTTTGAACGCTAGCGGAAAATGGATTTTTAGGATTCTCTTCTAGCTTAGATACATCCTGGTAGCATTGTAATACCCTTCCACTGATTCTTTATCCAAGTAAACTCCATTTCGAGCCGTTTAATAGACCTGTTTTCACTGCATCGCTATCGTTCGCCGCGTGGAAATACCGTTAATCGCATCTCGCTCACTCCGGATTGGGATACCTATGGTTTGTACACTGGTCAAGCTAAATATGGGAATATTTTATGACCCATCTTAGATCGTCAAAGCACGTGACAAAATGCTCCCAAAATCTGGGAGTATTTGATCACGTTATCCAGCTTTTAACAGGCAATCTCTTTCCCAGGGTCTTCTCGGTCAGATCCAAGATGGCGGCTACTCAGAGAGAAGACCCTGGTAAAGGCTGGATCACTTGATCAAATACTCCCAGATTTTGGGAGTATTTGTCACGTGATTTGGCGATCTATGATGGCGGCCAAGCTAAATATGGGAATAGTTCATGACGTGTACAAACCATAGGTATCCCAATCCGGAGTGAGCGAGAAGCGATTAACGGTATTTCCACGCGGCGAACGATGCAGTGAAAACAGGTCTACTAAATGGCTCGAAATGGAGTTTACTTGGATAAAGAACCAGTGGAAAGGTATCACAAAGCTACCAGGATGTATCTAAGCTAGAAGAGAATCCTAAAAAGCCGTTAATTTTCGGTTAGCGTTGAAGCGAAGCGATCGATAGCACATGTTCAGGTTTAACGGCTTCTCTTGGCTTTCCCACTGATGAACCTTACCAGAAAACTACCCAGTAATGCACTTCATCTATTGCTCTATCTACACAACGTGTTTTAAGGTTATTTAAAATCGTTTTATTGATAAAATTTGAGCAATCTAAACTATATACAAGTTCATCTCTCTGGACTCAGTCCGTTTGGCCAATAAAAAGCATTGTTAGAACAACCCTTACGTCATAATCGAAGAGCCAATCAGAATACGTGACAGTTCAGCGTTTACCAGGTCTTCTGAGTAGCCGCCATCTTGGATCTGACCGAGAAGACCCAGGGAACGAGGTTGTTTACCAGGGTCATCTCTCGGAGCAACCTCGTTCCCAGGGGTCTTTACGCACCTAATCAAAGATGGCGTCGAAAGTACCCCTGGTACAGGCTGGTCATGTGACCCAAAAATATGCCCAATATATGGCCATATTTTGAAGCACATCCGCCATCTTGGATTCATCATCGCTGAAGAACGGTTATCAGTTGAAGTGTGATTCCAATGAATTCCAACCGTACATTGTTATACTTGTACCCAGTTGCGAAGTGAGTATTAAAAAAGGCAAAAACGCTAAGTTCTGATGAATTTCTATCTGTTTTCAACGAATTTTGAACGCGCAATGCGAAAGACGACATCACCAGTTCATTTTTCAAATCAAAAATGCACGCGCTATTCGAAATTCTCCAATCAGCGCGCGCAAAGTGTCTAGCCAATCAGTGGCCGAATCCCACCAGCCTGTACCATGGGTACTTTCGACGCCATCTTTGATTAGGCGCGTAAAGACCCCTGGGAACGAGGTTGCTCTTGGAGTAGCCGCCATCTTGGATCTGACCGAGAAGACCCTGGGGGCGAGGTTGGGTATCTGGCACCGTATATAGGAGTAAATGAGTTCTACATTTCGAAATTATCAATTCAACCAACAAGTGCATGTTCATCGGGATTTTAATAGTGTGGGAAGGACCTAGTTAATGTATAAAGGAGATACTTTCCAGGTTACCTCTATTATTAGAGGAAATGAAGGAGGAGGAAAGCAAAAGTCATTGTGTTGTTAGTGATCTTGTAATAATGTTCTACTCGGCAGCGAAAGTTAATGTCGGTTACGTTGTTAACATTATGTTCCGTGGACGTGCGTATAACCCTTCTTGCAAGTTTTATAGCTATGAACCTTCGAAAACTTTTGAATTAGTACTTTTGTGAAGAACGTTTTGGTTTACAGAGAATACTCAATGTTCTACGCTTGTTTAAAATCGTGTAAATTTAACCTTTCCTGACCAATGACCAAGTACGTAAAAGCCTGGGTCTATACCTGGGTAGTCGTCATCTCATTAATGCATTATTCTCCATGGCGCCTTTCTATCACAACAACATCTATGCATAGAAAATATACACAGAGTTGTTAGTAAAGCCGAAAAAAAGTCATTTTGGTCAACATTTAAATTATTTCTTCAAATGATTGCAAAGTCGAATTAATTATATGACATCAAGATGACGTCTACCCAAGGAATCGACCCAGGCTTTTACTTACGCAGTCATGGATCAGGAAATGTCAAATTTACACGATTTCAAACAAGCGTACCGTATTTACTCGATTAAACGCCGCGGCGTTTATTAAATTTTTAGCGTTTCCGATGCGGCGTTTATTCGAGGGCGGCGTTTATTCGAGGGCGGCGTTTATTTCAAAATCATATTTCTTAAATCACTGACAACAATTACGGTAAATCATTTGTAAATATTATGTAAAACAGAAACATGTTTAAAGTTCCAATGTCTCGCTTTTTTGCTGAGATAGAATCGTAATTGTCTGGCTTGTGATGTTTACGACGTTCAGAGAATTTCAATGTCACTGTCTCCTTTTTTTCTAATAATCCTCGAATAAACGCCGCATTCTTCTGATTGGATGCGGCGTTTATTCGAGGGCGGCGTTTATTGGTAATTTTGCTTCCATCTGCGGCGTTTAATCGAGGGCGGCGTTTATTCGAGGGCGGCGTTTAATCGAGTAAATACGGTATAGAACATAAAGAACACACTGTAAACCAAAACTTTCTTCACAGAAGTACTGAAACATTTCGGAGGTTCATAGCTATAAAAATTGCAAGAAGGGTTATAGGCACTTGTTAGCCTATTTTTGTTGTGTGTGTGGTAGCGTTACAGTGTTGTGGACTGGTGACATTCAATCCAAGAAGGTGAATTTGAAATAATTTAAACTCTCCCTTTGGGGAGAAGGGTGGTGGGGGTGAGGCTATGACGTCACAGACTTCAACCAATCAAGAGGTGACTGTGAATGAGAATATTCTTGTCCTATTTATTGTCAGTTCCCTTACATCCTGAAGAACAACCTACCGACAGCAGACCACCCCGCCTACGTACACCCAATATCCCTGCAGCTCACTAAACCTGGTACTTACGAGAGGGCGATCCGTTCACAGGGATACAGTGGTAAACAGCCACACGACATCTCTGTTGGGATACTATCGAGACATCCATTTCCAAAGGTACACTAGACATGAACATTTGGAGTATTAGCAGCATTACTAGGTAGACCATGTACAAGTGTATTCCTTCCTCAAGATGAACCCGTAATACACCAATCAATGTTATGCCCCAATCAAAAGAAATATTCGAAAAAGTCAAATACCACACATTTGCCCCTTCCTCCCGTTTTAATATTAATTAGTTCAACAGTCTCGAAATGGTCACATTTCACAAGGGCGATATGTAAATTACATTTATTGTACTTTATATCTGTCTCGGCACTCTTAATAGGATTTTGATCAGGCCAACTAGGGTATGGTATCATTTCTCCCTTCCCCTACTCCTCCATTGATAACGTGTGAACAGGTTAATCATACTAAGACTGGTGCAGTAGCACACTACCGAGTTATGATCAGGATTTTGATCAGGCCAACTAGGGTATGGTATCGTTTCTCCCTTCCCCTACTCCTCCATTGATAACATGTAAACAGGTAAATCGTACTAAGAGTGGTGCAGTAGCACACTACCGAGTTATGCCTCACTTCCTACATACAAAGGATTCAATACGAGGCTCCGTGCATAATGCTCAGTCGCTCGTGACAAGACTACAGCACTTCTGTAGAGTAATACAGTACCGCTCGAAACCAGGATTCAATACGAGGCTCCGTGCATAATGCTCAGTCGCTCGTGACAAGACTACAGCACTTCTGTAGAGTAATACAGTACCGCTCGAAACCAGGAGTCAATACGAGGCTCCGTGTATAATGCTCAGTCGATCGTGACAAGACTACAGCACTTCTGTAGAGTAATACAGTACCGCTCGAAACCAGGAGTCAATACGAGGCTCCGTGCATAATGCTCAGTCGCTCGTGACAAGACTACAGCACTTCTTTAGAGTAATACAGTACCGCTCGAAACCAGGAGTCAATACGAGGTTCCGTGCATAATGCTCATGCAGTCGCTCGTGACAAGACTACAGCACTTCTGTAGAGTAATACAGTACCGCTCGAAACCAGGACTCAATACGAGGCTCCGTGCATAATGCTCAGTCGCTCGTGACAAGACTACAGCACTTCTGTAGAGTAATACAGTACCGCTCGAAACCTATATTCTGATTGTACTGTAGTTTTAGTTTTGTACTGCACGTTCTAAAGGTTAGGGTGTTTTGTATTGTTGGGTAGGCCAATGCTGTGGCTCGTTTCGAGCGGTACAGGTCGGCTCCTGTAGTTTGTCACGAACGACTGAGCATTATGCACGGAGCCTCGTATTGACTCCTTTGTACGTAGAAAGTGAGGCATAGCTTGGAATTGAGCTATTAATGTTCGTTAGGATAAGAGGAAGGGTGGGTATTTATTCTCATCTGATTGGGACAATTCGATCTCTTTTGGAACCTTATGGCATTTTCCTCGTTCCTTTTAGCTCCCAAGTTTCGTTATCTTCGACAGAGCGGGAGAAGTGACGATAACTGTTGAACAGAGCACCGATCCTGTGAGCCTTAGCAACGAGCAGCTTGATCTTGTCCAGCGGTTTCATCGGTATGTCTTCACAGATGTTGTACGACTCGATCAAGGGGCCGCCGAGGAGCCAGGCATGACGTTTGATACCCAGGCAAATAGTTACGGGTATTATATTGTGCTGGTTGAGAACTCTGGGACTGGAGGACCACCAACTGGAATGGGTGAGGGTGAAGAATTGGGCCACACCCTCGAGGCGGGGGACCGTGGTGATGTAAGAAGCCCAATCGTCCCTTGCTCAGACTTGTACTCTGCGAGTAAGAAGTGTTCTATAGAGAACTTGGATGAATGTGACCACGCTAGTACTGAAGAGCTAAACGTAATGACAATAGAGAAATCAAGTTTGAAAGAAGTTGTATCTTCATCGTGTGTCGAAAATTCAACACGTGAGACAGTGGTCACGGATTCTACAAAGGACAGTTTGTTGGATGGAGTAGGTGAGTCTGTTTCTGAAACTGTGACGGTAAAAGCAACGTACATCCGAAACAACGAATACGCTACCGAAAATGACGGCGCAGGAGGCCCCAAATGGTTTGGCTCTGTGACCCGTCATGTAAACGAAGTAACAACAGATGAGTGTACAGCCGAACATAGTGGACTTTCGAGAGCCTCTGAAGATGAGAGTGAGATAAGAAGGGCAACCGGATCTAACTTTGAGAGCAAGTGCTCCTTTACTAGATCGAAACAAAAGATTGATATTGGTCGTCAGAAAGTGGATACCTCTAGTACGTCGCGATATAGTATTGCATTTCAATATCTCAGAGCTTTAGAGCAGTCCTTGGGTAGCTTTGACGATCCTCAAAACTCACCCCCCGAAAAGACGAATGATTATGAGGTGTTTCGTAACCGGGTGGTAACCGCCACTTATGCGTTGAACCAGTTGCGTTACTACATAGTAGACATATGTTATGATGAGAGTCCAGCCTCACCCTTCCCTGCACCGTTAGTAGCAAGCACCTTTGGGGAGTACTACAAGGGACGTTATGACGTAGACCTCTCACCTGACCAGCCCTTGCTGGACGTGGACCACGTGTCCGTGCGACTGAACTTCCTCAAACCGCGATACCAGAACATCAAAGGCAAGGACCTCACTTTACCAGACAAGGACTCCAAAAGGTATGCACCCCATTCAGTTACGAAACCCTAGTGTTTTGTCGTCATTAGTGTACTTGCCGGGGTGGTGCAAGTGGTTAGTGGTTTGCCTCTCACCACTGTGCCTAGGGTTCGGGCCCCAGTAACGTGAGTTGCATGAGTTCGTTAGTATTTCGCCCATGCGTCGAAGGTTTTTCTCCAGTGGGTTCTCTGGTTTTCCTCCCTCCACAAAATCCAACACGCTCGATGCCAATTCGATATGTGGTTTAGCCGTGTCCTGACTTTGAACAGCCCCAAAATACCTGGCCGCTTGCAGGCTAATAATAAGCCAGTTTGTTTCATATCAGTGTCTGTATACGGCTTTCAAGTCTGTTTACGATTTTCCATGCAGTTTTTGTTCGCGCAGTTATATCAGTTTCTATGTACGGATATCCATTTACCGTTTACGAGCTTGTAAACAGTGTATAGTTAGTTGCATATGTTTTCCATTGAGAGTACAATTAAATACACTTTGCATCCACGAGTTTGTCATTGGGGCGCTATGTTTATTTAAGTGCTGTGGCTATGAGTTATAAAGGTTTATATTTTGAATTTGATAATGACGTGATGTTAAAGGAGGCATTTACCGACATTTCTTTCTCCCTGTGAATGAAAATTAGAGTCAATTTAGACAAAATATGTGGTACAATTACTGACATACATCTAAGCTTCAAAATAATATAACATGGCATGTTTTTGTATCAGAAATGATGCCTCCTTTGAAGTTATTACCATAGTCAACTGAATATTAACCTTTGTAACTCGCCGGGACTAAGTACGAAAGCAGCGTTACAAAATGGCGGAAATCTTAAATGTTGCGAGTACTTTCATATTTTCTGCGAAGAATATAAGAGTTTTATAGCAAGGATAAGCTTCAAATGCTCGGAACACTTCCTTCAGAAACTAATAATAAATTTGTTTTTAACGGTGTAGTTTGTTTTGAACACTGGGATAAAATTGTCTACAAACACGAGACATTGACAGGCACAAGATAGTGTTTACGGCAAAATTCCCGCCGATTTACGCATCATCTCGCGCATGCGCCCTAGTTATTCATCTCAGTGAATATTAATGGCTATTAGTGATACAAAAAAAATAAGACGCAAAGACACTTCAATGATTGCACAACGTTCTTAAACAAGCATGTTACTACACAAGTGTCAGATTTCATGGGGCATTCATATTAACTTGCAGGAGCGAAAAATATCATTTATTAATACGATTTAGAAATCTCGCTTTGCTTTTTTTTCATGGGTACCCTTGAAGAACGTTTTTGCATACATGCGCCTCAAACAACTAGAGCGTAGTCCACACGAGCAAGTTTTCCTTGACAAGTTGCCTTGTTCAATAACTGGCACGCCAGTTTTTCAACAAGGAAACTTGTCAAGGAAAAACTTGTCATTTTTCGTCGTTTACACGAGCAAATTAAACTTGTCATGGAAAACTTGCTCGTGTGGACTACGCTTAACTTGGCTTGGGTTGTTTTGGTCCATATAAGGGTGTAGCCATCGTCGTAGCTTGTTTCCACCTGACGTTATTTATTCGGTTACTTCGTCGGTAGGTATCAAAGGTCACGTATTTTCCTGATGCCAGAGATGTGCTCCATCCACCCTATACCCGCCCCACTCTGGCGAAACATCAGTAATCTACCATCCATCCTATACCGTCTGGAGTCCCTTCTACTAGCAGATGAACTGCGTCAGACCATAGCCATTGAAGCCGGTATAGGGATCCCAGTGACGCCAAAGAACATTCCCTTACCGGTACTGACCCTCGGGGAAACGGTTGGAGAGGTTATTCCCGAGGGTCAGTGTGTGCCAGTGAAGGCCCTCGGGGAAACGGTTGGAGAGGTTATTCCCGAGGGTCAGTATGTGCCAGTGAAGGCCCTCGGGGAAACGGTTGGAGAGGTTATTCCCGAGGGTCAGTATGTGCCAGTGAAGGCCCTCGGGGAAACGGTTGGAGAGGTTATTCCCGAGGGTCAGTATGTGCCAGTGAAGGCCCTCGGGGAAACGGTTGGAGAGGTTATTCCCGAGGGCCAGTGTGTGCCAGGGAAGGCCCTCGGGGAAACGGTTGGAGAGATTATTCCCGAGGGTCAGTGTGTGCCAGGGACGGCCCTCGGGGAAACGGTTGGAGAGGTTGTACTTGACGTGAAGCCAAACTTTGTGAGGCATGACCATAAGTATCGACAAGCTGATAGCATGCCTTACCGGGACATTGGTTCTGAGAAGGATCCTCGTGCCAAATCAGATGTAGGTTTAGTGAAAATGCACGGAGAGTTGAATGATGCTGTCGATGCCTCCGGGAAAAGAACTGATGATGCGCCGTCAGTTTCTACCGAGGATTGGATGCTGGAAAAGGGGCTCAGAAATCTAAACATGGAGGATAATACATGTATTGATTCCATACCTGTTCCATGTATTGCTCCTGACGAAACAGGTAGTACTCCATGTTTCGAAGGGACCTATAGTGATCTAGGCCCTTCATCGACCCTAATTCTCAGAGCCCTTACATGTGGAGGCGCGGGTGATATTTTCAACCACGAGCGACTTGAATTGTATGGAGACGCGTTCATTAAGCATGCTGTGTCAACTCGTGTGTACTGCGATTCTCCATGTGCGAATGAAGGAAACCTATCATTCCTACGGGGACTAAGAGTCACTAATCAACAGCTGTTTTACCTGGGACGTTGCCATGGTATCCCACGGTTTATTTTCAATCGATCTATGGAGCATCTGGTAAATTGGTTTCCACCTGGATTCAGCACGTCAGTAACTCGTTCGGAATTGAATAGTGATACCCTCTTTGGTCAAGCGTTCGATCTTACCACCAGTGAGCCTGACGATGTTTTTGATGAAGAAGAAGAGGATGACGCCTCTGCCGTTGGACAAGAAACCATTAATGAGAGCCAGCCAGCTGCAGTTTCTACTCCGTTTGACCCCTACCGTCATCTCATTGTCTCAGATAAGATTGTAGCTGATACAACAGAGGCTGTCATTGGTTCGTATCTGTTAACTAATGGCATCCAAGGAGCACTTCAAATCATGGAATGGCTTGGGGTTGACGTTGTAAACACTCGTGATAAAAAGCTTGCAACAGTATTGGACGAAAACAGTGACGTCACTTCATGTCATTCTGTGCCCAAAGATACCTTTCTGGGGAACCCCGCATCACAGGGCACAATGGTTGGGTCCTTCGATCCCATATGGGACGACAGTACAGAGATGTGCACAGAATATAACAATACAATTAGCTTTCGATCGTCATTGGGGACCATAGAAGAAACCTTGGGCTACACCTTCAAAGACAAGACACTTCTACTTCAGGCTTTTACCCACACTTCTTACCCACGAGACTTCAATTCTGTTCGTGGGAGCTATGAACAGCTTGAGTTTCTTGGAGATGCACTCCTGGATTTTCTTGTTACCCGGCATTTATTGTATGTACATCGGGAGTTTTCACCCGGTGCCTTGACCGACTTGAGGTCAGCTGTGGTCAATAACTACAGCTTTTCGTCGTTAGTTGTGAAGCACGGCTTTCACAAGCATCTCCGTGCGTTGTCTCTCCCCCTGTTCCGGATTGTAAACAAGTTTGTTTCGAAGCTACAAGAGATGGAAAGGAAACACATGGAGACTAAACTCGATCAGGTAGATAACGACGGGTTTCAGGCATTGTTTTAGATATTACAGAGCGCTCTTTCAAGCAGCCCTTAGGGCGCGGCTTCTTTACAGTCCTACTACTGTAACTGGGACCACTTAGACAACGAAAACCAATCACATTGCACAACGAAAACAAAGCATTTCAACTTATGGTTGACTCGAGCCAATCAGTGTCGAGTACAAGACAATAACATTCCAACTTATGGTTACTTGAGCCAATCAGTGTCGAGTACAAGACAACAACATTCCAACTTATGGTTACTTGAGCCAATCAGTGTCGAGTACAAGACAATAACATTTCAACTTATGGTTGACTCGAGCCAATCAGTGTCGAGTACAAGACAATAACATTTCAACTTATGGTTGACTCGAGCCAATCAGTGTCGAGTACAAGACAATAACATTCCAACTTATGGTTACTTGAGCCAATCAGTGTCGAGTACAATACAATAACATTTCAACTTATGGTTGACTCGAGCCAATCAGTGTCGAGTACAAGACAATAACATTCCAACTTATGGTTACTTGAGCCAATCAGTGTCGAGTACAATACAATAACATTCCAACTTATGGTTACTTGAGCCAATCAGTATCGAGTACAAGACAATAACATTTCAACTTATGGTTGACTCGAGCCAATCAGTGTCGAGTACAAGACAATAACATTCCAACTTATGGTTACTTGAGCCAATCAGTGTCGAGTACAATACAATAACATTTCAACTTATGGTTGACTCGAGCCAATCAGTGTCGAGTACAAGACAATAACATTCCAACTTATGGTTACTTGAGCCAATCAGTGTCGAGTACAATACAATAACATTCCAACTTAAGGTTACTTGAGCCAATCAGTATCGAGTACAAGACAATAACATTTCAACTTATGGTTGACTCGAGCCAATCAGTGTCGAGTACAAGACAATAACATTCCAACTTATGGTTACTTGAGCCAATCAGTGTCGAGTACAATACAATAACATTTCGACTTGCTCGAGCTTCGATCCGGTAATTTGGTGGACTAGTTCTGAAGTCAAAGTCATTCGAGTGAAGAACATTACATAAATTTGGCAGGATTTGTACTTTATTTTCGTTCTGCAATATTCAGGGTCCGAAATTAACGTTTTCACGTTGGTGCCAACTGGCGACTAGCCAAATATTTTAGTCGCCAAAAGACCAATTGCGATCGCCACATTTCAAGTTTCAAGCGACACGCGACATAGAACATTTGCTGGCATGTTTTATTGGCTAAATTACATCATGTGACTTCGGGACATTGTGAAGCTTTTAGGTAAGTCGCCAGGTGGCGACCAACTCTGAAATTTTGGACGCCAACGCTCAAAATTTAATCGCATTGACGCCAAATAAGGCGCAATTTCGGACCCTGTGTTTAGTTCTCGTTGTCTAAGTGGCCATGGTTTCAGTTGTCGCACTGTAAAGCGGGCAAATAGTAAATAAACTCCAAGAGTGGCTTTCGATTGAGTGTTCAAAGTAATTCGGTGATTGCTTTGGTTTTTGCGTTTGCTTCGCTTTTCTATTTGCTATGCAAAATGTTTGTAAACAGTTGTCATCCAATCAATTCATAACTAAAACTATACATTGTTTGGTCCGTCGCGCAATTAATTTTCGCTTTAACGAGTTACCCACGATGGCGTTTACTCTATCTCGAGATTGGTTCAAGTGAAACCAAGCATGAATTACTTCAGTTCATTGCGGTTTTACTTGCTCCCGTCATTAGCTCTGTAATTACTTTGGTTTTGGTTTTACGACCACTCTATTAAAACTGAGTAAAAAGAATGATCGGTGGTTGATTGTAATACGTGAATCGTAGGGCTTCTGTCTTGCCCCACATGTTTACAACTGTCTGAAGAAATCTTAACTAAGTTGATTACTTGGTTTTTACAGGTGTATTCGACTGTGTTTATTTCTCCTGATGAGGAAGGCGAGGACATAGAGGTACCTAAACCCCTAGGTGACTTGTTCGAGGCTTTAACAGGTGCAATCTTTGTGGACAGCGGTATGGATGAGGAGAGGACATGGAGGGTAGTATATCCGCTGCTGCGACCAATCATAGGTGAGTACAGAAACAATATTGATGGTCGACTTGTTGTGTGCTATCATTGTTTTGTACAAACGTTGCGAACATGCACGTGTGTCTTGAAAATTGTAACTATGCTTCAGAGCAAAACGCCAGTGATTTTGGAGTGCACATATTAGCCATTTCTTTGGTATTGGTAATCATTTGTGGCAAGTTCAATTAACGATTAATAGTGTGAGTGATGTTTGAAAATTCTAACAAAATAACACGAGTCGGCAGGACGAGTGTTATTTGTGTAATTTTCAAACAGTACAAGCACTATTAATCGTTAAATGAACATGATTACTGGTTAATAATATAGATGCAAAATGTGAAAAGGAGAACTGAATTAACTAGTTTTTACACCGCATTAACTGTGTTTGCACTGCTGTTAGAGCGAATTTCTTATTTTTTGACAAAACAGTTCACAAATGTATACTTTTAAGCAGAAATTTTAAAATCATGGGTATGTGCCTGTTGTTTCATTTCAGTTTTCGCGGGAAACTGGGGGCGGCCGCGCCGACAAGAAATAGCAAAATACGCATGCGCGTAACGTTTTGCCGCGGTATGGGTTTTACTACACTCAACTGAAAACCGCTCTATTTATTAACGTGTGTGCTCAGCCAATCAGAATGGAGTATTTTGTATCTATATTATTAACTGAGAAATGACAGGGACCGAGTGTGTAAATTTAATCGAATAAAAAAAAAATGTTTCAAATTTTGCAAATGTCCCCCACCACATGAAAGATCACATCGAAATTAGTATGTTTACCGAGTTTGAAGATGTTTGAGTAAATAAGAACTGAATAGTAAAGTTTTGAAAATCACAAAAATAAGAGAGTTGAGTATGGATTGGGCGTCTCCCCAAACATACTGAGCTCTCCTATTTTTGTGATTCTTGAAAGCTCGCCACCTCTATAATATTGATCCAAACGTCCCCAAACTCAGTCAACACACAGATTTTGATGTGATATTTCTTATGGTTGGGTTTATTTTTTTGATTCAAAGAAATTTACACTCGATTCCAGTTCTTTATCAGTTTACGAAATGGCTAATATATACATGCGAAATAGAGTGCAAATATGCGAGCCTATTACAAGACCCTATTGTTACCGGTTCGATACTTGATTTTTTTATAAACGCGCGAGCCAATCAAAATGGAGTTGAAAAAGTAATAGCCAATCAACTTTCAGCACGTGAAAACCGCATTTTTTTCTCAGAAAGTTCTGCCTAGTTTGTACTTCTATAGTCTTGTACTGGTGGATAATAGTCCACTTCGTAGTTCTTGACGGCCGTTTTGAAAGGTAACCAAGCCTTTGATGACGTCGTGGCTGGAGTTGAGACAGCTTAGTTAGAGGCTTGTATCTAGTTAGCATGATAATCAAAATATGTCCGTATTCATAGAAAGAGGGTTTGCATCAGTACAGGGTCCACTTCATCCTCCATGGCTTGTATCTAGTTAGCATGATAATCAAAATATGTCCGTATTCATAGAAAGAGGGTTTGCATCAGTACAGGGTCCACTTCATCCTCCATGGCTTGTATCTAGTTAGCATGATAATCAAAATATGTCCGTATTCATAGAAAGAGGGTTTGCATCAGTACAGGGTCCACTTCATCCTCCATGGCTTGTATCTAGTTAGCATGATCATCAAAATATATCCGTATTAATAGAAAGAGGGTTTGAATCAGTACAGGGTCCACTTCATCCTCCATGGCTTGTATCTAGTTAGCATGATCATCAAAATATATCCGTATTAATAGAAAGAGGGTTTGAATCAGTGCAGGGTCCACTTTATCCTCCATGGCTTGTATCTAGTTAGCATGATCATCAAAATATATCCGTATTAATAGAAAGAGGGTTTGCATCAGTACAGGGTCCACTTCATCCTCCATGGCTTGTATCTAGTTAGCATGATCATCAAAATATATCCGTATTCATAGAAAGAGGGTTTGCATCAGTACAGGGTCCACTTCATCCTCCATGGCTTGTATCTAGTTTGCATGATCATCAAAATATATCCGTATTCATAGAAAGAGGGTTTGCATCAGTACAGGGTCCACTTCATCCTCCATGGCTTGTATCTAGTTAGCATGATCATCAAAATATATCCGTATTCATAGAAAGAGGGTTTGGATCAGTGCAGGGTCAACTCCATCCCCCAAGCGAGGCTAAGCTTGGTTCCCTTTCAAGAACTACGAATTGGACTGAAGTGCCAAGTGCCCTAACAGTGTGACTACCGTAACCTTGAAAAACGAAAATAAAGCATTCCTAATTACAAATCCTAGCAAATCCACGCGAGTTTCCTCATTCAGAAGCCTAAGACAGAACTAGTCCACCAAATGCGCCTTTAATAACCGAATCGAAGCTCTAGCAAGCATAGGTAAGAGAGGGAATATTCTAGTGCGTGGTGTGCCATGATAATGTCTAATAAAATCTATTTTTAGTAACAGGAAGCAGCCGAAGCAAAGTGCGCGAGCGCGCGACAAAATTCTCTTGGCGCGAAAATATTTTGCCGCCATATCGCGCGCTCGCGCACTTCTTAGTTACTTCCGGTTACTAAAAATAGATTTTATTAGACAAGTGGCCCAGTTACAGTAGTCGTACAGTAAGTGTAACGTTCTAAAAGATGTCTAATTTGTAATGTTTCTTTTGAGACAATTTCATTCACCATTTCTAATCTTTGTTGTGTACCCTATTGGGTTCTAGAGCACTACTCATGCCACCTTCCAGTATCACCAGTGAGACAGCTACACGAGATGTTCCCACAGGCCGTTACTCTCACGTGAGTTTGTGATGTTGAACAGCAAAATATCCAATCATGAATATCCAAATATCCAATCATGAATTACTTCAGTTCGTGATTGGCTCATTGTCTTTTTACTTGCTCGTGATTGGCTCATTGTGTTTTTACTTGCTCGTGATTGATTCATTGTGTGTTTCACCTGCACGTGATTGGTTCATTGTGTTTTCACTTGCTTGATTAGCCCTGCATTAATTACTTTGGTTTTGGTTTTACGACACTTAATAGAAAACCGCTCTATTTGTAAATTTGCTTTACAGATATGACAAAGATGGAGATGTCAGCTCTTATATTCTTCCAGGGGGTAAAAGTGGGGTCCAACCGAACCCCCTTTTTCTAAATTGAACTCACGTTCTCTGTCGAACGCCCTTATTCCCTTCCTTTTATACAGAAAAACGTTTCCATGATCGATGGCAGGAGCCCATGATAAGGAGCGTCCACCCCACATGCTAGGCCTACGTCACAGCGTTTTCACAAGTTAGGTATTTTTAGAACGGTTCCCACTATTCTTGAGTTGCAATCATTCCTAAGGGAATAAAATCACAAAAGCGTAGCAGCTACGTTGTTGGTATAACAAAAGTACCTAAAGGCATCTTCTGTTTCGCCACCGGTGCAATATCCCACCAATTGGCAGCAAAAATGATCTAAAAATAGCTTAACTTGTGAAAACGCTGCATGTGACAGCTATCGTTATCAGGCGAATCAATACTTAAATATTCTTTCTGAAGCTACTTCATTGCGTCTGTTTTTCCTTCAGTTCTGTGCACCGTACAGTTGCTGGCCTCTACACCTGCTCCCTGTCAGTCAAGGGTGTTGGGAAGTTCACAGGGAAAGGAAGGAACGCACGAATCGCCAAGTCCTCCGCCGCCCAGCGAGCCCTGTCTCATGTTCAACCCAAGCAAACCAAGCCAACTACTTCCAACATCTCGTAGACACAAAGATGCCAACAATGAGTAGACTGATTTAGCTTGCCTCTGTTGCCCCATTTCAGATCAACCGTTAACGTTTTGTTTTCCTTTATCGCAAGAGGAAATATACACATTTCTAGTATTCGCCAACAAAAGCACTGAATCCTCTGAAGAGCTGTCACGTGATCTAAAATAGGGCAACAAAGTGGCAAGTTAAATCGGTCTATTGATATTTTAAAGTCTGGGCAGTTCTTTCCTGCATTTTGCAGTCACCGAGATTTTCTCATTTTTATCTATTCTATTTCAAATGCTTTTTAGCCTGGCTGGTTCCGTTGTCATTTTACGACTTAAAAAACCTTGACATTGCGAGCCGTGCAGTTTTTACATTTTTATTGTACATTCCTTTCTTTTTCGTAATGGATAATGCCGCATAAAATGACGGTTGTCAATTTACCACAATTGTTAGCCACGAGTTATTACTATTGCGTGGTAAATAAATGGCTTAGCTACAGTCGTTTTACGTCTGGCAGCAGTGAACAATAAAAGCCTTTGCACTATATTATATATTTCATTTGAATCTCTTCGAACTTCTTTAGGGTTTTTCATGAACGCTTTGCTCGTCTTGCCATTGTTGCGCTTATTGTTGAGTACAGGAAACATAGCAATGGGTTTTTGCATGATGCAATCACGTGGTTGTACTGGATGGCAAAACAACTGACTTCATTTATTTAAAGCCATTTGTATGAGATCGATAGTGTTATTAGCAAAACCTGTTTGTAAATGCTATTTTCCACCTCCAATCGATTGTCGATCTTTCTAAAACAGCGTTTTGAGTTTGTTTGCCATCCAGCAAAGCCTTTCCCATGGGATCACGAGCTCAATTCAATGGTTATTGAAGTGATATCTCACCACATGACTGTTTCATTTCTGTACTACGCAAATGCACAAAACGCATTTATAAAATAGATTCGATAGCACGCGCGCTCTGATTGGCTGAAAGCCGTGTTTCTATTTAGCAAATAAAGAAGCCTTAGCCATGATTTATAAAGGAAATATAATTTTTTTTCTTTCTATAGAGTTATATATATGTACAATGGCAGTGTTCCCACTGCCATTTCTCGTTCTCCCAAACTCCCACTCGTGTTTCTATAACTCTATAGAAATACGGGAAATGTTTGCTATTTCTTAAATAAAACACGCAATGACTCCGTATAGTGTGACATTGCCGATTGCCTGGTGGACAGCAGCAAACCGTTTCTTTAATTAACTTCGGTAAATACTAATCATTAAATAGTTCTTAAAACTAATATTACAAAATCATAACAAAATATTTAACGTGACATGAAGGAATGCAGTAAACAAATACAGAAAATCTAAAAAAACAAGTAATACAGAATAAATCGAAGTATGTAAAGAAAATTGTGTACGTTGCCCGGTACGAAAGACCACCATAAAACCACGTCTTGCTACGTCGAAAAAACTTCTGGAAACGCCGTACTCGTCGACCGACTGCAATCGTACAAGGCTCCGAGGGCTAAAGCCAAAACAAAAAAACAACTTAAGTTTGGATTATTTTGTGCTGTCCAACAAGCGAGAGGCAGTCTATAAGAGATTCTGCCCTTATATACACAAGGTATATGCATATTCAATGCTGGTTATCACTTACTGACAAAATAGCTACGAATCGAAACGAAGACGCTTTGCGACTATACGTTACGTCGGAAAGCATCTTCCTGCAAAACGTTTATTACTGCAGGTGTCTCGTTTTTGTTTCTTTCTACAATATTAAAATTCCTTGTGCGTGCGCAGTAGCCGCCTAAAATGGCTGTAATGAAGACGTCGCAAATATTACTCACGTCACTCATGTTTAATGAAGCACAACACAAAATACTGGTATGGATGTACTCGTAGCCTGCGAACAAGCCTGTTTGCAGGCTAGTGTGGATGGGGTATTTGAAGTACTTGCTTGCAGGTGGGGCATAACTCACTTCCCCTCAGGCTGCTCTCGCTCCTGTAGTCTAATACACTGAAAGTGTCTGGAACCACTCTTGCATCCTGGATTGTCACATCAGAAGTCCACATGCAACTGATCATTGCACTTTTAATACTTCATCTGGTGTCCGGCACACAGTGCAGCTGGATTTTTTAACAAGCCACGCTGGAACTTTGATGGTCCAGCTGCTGAATAAAAAATAGTCGACCAAATTCGCCTTTTTCCACCGGATCGAAACTCGAGCAAGTCGAAATGATGAGTCTCTTGTCGACACTGATTGGCTCAAATAACCGTAAGTTGGAATGCCTTTTTTCGTTCTGCAATGTGATTGGTTCTCGTTGTCAAAGTGGTCCCGGTTTCAGTAGTCGCACTCTACAGCCTAGTTCACTAATAAAAATAATAAAACGCTATTTACCGGCCGGTCAGTCGGTCTGTTTAGAACCACACGGTATGGAGCTGCCAAGCATAGCTGTCAGTATCGTTATCTGGAACTAAAAATCAAACAAATTTGAATTTTAAGACCCCATCTATAACGATTGCTAATTATTATTTATTCAATAATTTATTACTGTAATATTAGTGTAGGTCAGGAATCATTAGAAATAAGGGGAGGGAGGTGGACCAGTTTTTTTGTGCACGAGATTTTGTTTGGTCTTGTGGTCTTTTAGCTCTGGAATATAATTTTTGGGGACCATGCGAGCTCTACACAATTCAGCTTTTCACACTGAAATTTTCCTGGATCCAACTATGTTCTCTTGAAGGAATTTTTTTTGGCAAAGAAGTATTTGAAAGATTTTTTTGGCGCATGAGTGTATACCCCATATTTCTAATAGTCTACCCAGGTACATGCGCAAGAGGGCATATTAAAAGTAAGAGAGGGAATCTTGTAGCGCGAGGTATGCGATGATAATTTCTAACTGAAATGTATTTTTAATAACCGAAAGCAGCTGTTAGCACGATGGCACAAACGCATATCAGTTTTAAACTCAAAGTTTGGTTATGAAAGAGGCATTTAAACTAGAAATCTAGCTTGTGCCCGCGTACTTTGTATGAATTTTCGATGTTCCTTTGCCGACAGTGAACTGCCGCATTCAGCCATCGTGGAGTCTAGTTAATTATGTTAGCAGTTTTAGTAAGGCCGAATAGCGATGATAACATTTGCCTGTTAGCACGATGGCACAAACGCATATAAGTTTTAAACTCAAAGTTTGGTTATTAAAGATGCATTTCTACTAGAAATCTCTCTTGTGGCCGCGTGCTTTTTATGGAACGGACCCGTACACATGGTAAACGAAGTGGAAAGCATAAGCGACAATCGGAACGTGACATTAACGAGGCCTACCCCGGGTCCTAAAGTTGCCTTAAGTTGCCTTAAGTCGCCTTAAGTTGCCTTAAGTTGGCCTTAAGTTGGCCTTAAGTTGGCCTTAAGTTGCCTTAAAGGGATACCCGAGTGAAAAACACATTGGGGCTCAAAAGAATCTTCAACATGTTCTTTGTTCAGAAAATGTATTAAAATTTGATCAAACGTTTTTAGTATTAAGAACGAGCACCTCAAAGTTGGCCCCGCGAAGACATGGGCGCCGCCATCTTTGTTTGCATTTACGGAAGTGACGTCACTTCGTCCCACCAGCGTATCGCGGCTACTTGTCTTTGTATGATTTTCACACGCTCGGAATTAAAGTGGATATATTTTCATCGAGATTGCAGAGGAATTCTTACAGAAACCGGAATTATGATGAAGACGACATTATGAGAAAAGTTCAGAAGACTGGGAGGAGGAAGAAAAGCATTGGGAAGGCGAGAAATTATCAGACGAACAACAAGGTCTCGTAACTGCCATTTAATAACAGCAAAACAACATGGCTTAAAAGATTCGAGTGACTTCTGAATAAGTATAAGAACTACAATGTATGTGAGGTACAGTTAAGGCGTTTATCATCCTAAAAACACCTAATAAGTGAGAGAGTGAGAACGCTGGTGGGACGAAGTGACGTCACTTCCGTAAATGCAAACAAAGATGGCGGCGCCCATGTCTTCGTGGGGCCAACTTTGAGGTGCTCGTTCTTAATACTAAAAATCTTTGATCAAATTTTAATACATTTTCTGAACAAAGAACATGTTGAAGATTCTTTTGAGCCCCAATGTGTTTTTCACTCGGGTATCCCTTTAAGTCGTCTTAAGTCGCCTTAAGTCGCCCAAAATTGCCTGAAGTTGCCTTAAATCGCATCAAGTCGCCTTAAGTTTCCACATTTTTTACCTCGATTTTGCTTAAGTCGCCTAAAGTCGCCTTAAGTTACCCAAAATTACGGCAACTTTAGGACCCGGGGTAGGCCTCAGTTTAACGCGATCCCGTGATGTTTCTGCTCAATGTACGTTTGACATTTGTAACCTCGTTATCCAATTTAGACAATTTAGATCAAAGCGCAACCAATTTAGAGCGATTTAGAGCAAAGGACTTTTGCCGACAGAAATCAACAAAAAACAATTTAGAGCAAAGGGGGCCGCCAAACAGGCTCTACCGTTGGCTGGCTCTATAGAAACGGAGGTGTTAATCCCTCTTGAAAAAAACAATTTAGAACAAAGAGAAATGGACCCCCTCCCTTTGTCTTAGAGAAATAACCCCCCTATTAGACTATATCATCGCACTTATGCTCTCTGTTGAGGTTATATTTCAGATCGTATGCTGCCTCGAACCTGCGTCCTTCCCGTGCTACCTTGCGCGCCATCTGCATAAAGCTTGAAAGGAAACTAGGTCCCGGGGTCTTTACGCGCCTAATCGGCGTTCTTGGAAACCCCTGGGAACGAGGTTGACTCTGCACTTCTCTGGTCATGCGCAATCTACAGTCGCCATATTGGAAAAGTGAACATTTTAAAAGTGTTTGCTGTGAAAGTGTTCCTATTTTGAACTTTCTAGGTCTTTCAAGTAAAGTAACAACATGAGCTCCATAGGCACTGGGGTAAGTAAACTGATATTTGCTTTCAGAAATGTTTTTATTCTTGAATCTTGTTTAATTGATAGGAAGATTGCACGTGCTGGAATAGATAAAGTACAAATGTAGAGACTCGTTTTATCTTTCTTTTCGCAGTATGATTTATCGGCCTCACAGTTCTCCCCTGACGGCAGAGTATTTCAAGTTGAGTATGCGAACAAGGCGGTCGAAAATAGTGGGTAAGTCGAACGGATTCGTTACTAACTTTACTCGATTGACAATACATCACTACTTCATGACAATCAGTACTTGTCATGTCAGTGTCAGCACAGGCAGCCCAAGCTAATGATTTTTACAAGGAATGTATGGGAATTTGTTGACAAAATCTAAAACTGTACTAAAATGATCAATAAAGTCATAAAACCTTACCTGTGTGTTGTGAAGTTGTTCCTCTTCATCACTGATGTGTTTATTTCTGGTTTGAGGCACTTCTGGGCTTTTTTTCCCCTCCCCTATATAACTACAGTACAGCCTGGATGTATGTTAACATTTACACGTGTGTAACGCGCGTGTACAAAATTAATTTACTACACGCATTTGAGTGTATTACATGCGTGCACTAACCCTTGATTCAAGAGAATCAAGAGAAGTAGTTTTCCTTTGTTATACAGTTATTGTCAAAAATCAATTCGGCATGATTTACGGAAAAACGGATTGATTTACTTTCTTATATGTTCGCGTTCTCTTTAAAACATACAATTTGTTTTTTTTAACCTTGTGTTTTTGCACAGAACGGTGGAAATGTAGGCGACTGCGTGCATTTTCATGTGCAGCTACATGTATTGTATTTTGTAATTAAGGCTATTGTTTTGTTTTGCTTAAAGTCCCTATTAATATCCTGTTGAGTAAACGAAACAGTAATGCGTCTGAAAATGTAATGGTGTGTTCTAGTGGCATTTACGCTACTGTATTTGACGATTCAATGAAAACTCCATTCCCAATACACTCTACCAATGGCTGATGGCTGATGTGCCTTCTGTTCTGCATATTTTACCGTTCAGCGATTGGTCGATTGAGCACAATGACTTTGTTCTCCGAATCTCCTCGAAAAAACATGGAGGTGTTGGATTCCTTCGGCACTCGTTCGTCACTGCTTCCGAAGGAAAGCCACATTCAACCACAGGCTGCCTGTGGTTCAACTAGCACAGGCAGCCCATGAAAAAAAGGCTAAGCTGACGGTTCCCCGGATCGTTACATGCTAGGTTGCCTGCAGAAACCGTCGAATTTGAGTACTTACAAAGCAAGGAAATAAGTGATGGATCGATCAAATGAGTGCTAGAGGAATGTAAGAAAGGGTTTCTGGAGGTAAAATGTTGAAAGTTTGGATTTTCGAAGAATTACGAGGCTTCAAAGAGTCGCCACGTGGACTAATGGCGTCTCATGTTTCCTGCCTTCTCAATATTTATATAGGGGAGGGGGGGGGGGGAGCCCAGAAGTGCCTCAAACCAGAAATAAACACATCAGTGATTAAGAGGAACAACTTAACAACACACAGGTAAGATTTTATGACTTTAGTTATCATTTTAGTACAGTTTTAGATTTTTTCTAAAAAACTCCATACATGATTCCTTGTAAAAGTCATTAGCTTGGGCTGCCTGTGGTGTCAGTGACTAATCACATTGACTGATCTAATTAAAAGGCCATGTCACGGTGAGGTCTTTCGATCTATTCACAGTCCGGGCCGGATAATTTTTTTTTTTGGGCCCCAGTTCAGATCAGTGAGCAACTTTACCATGAGGCCTTGCGGACAAAGATGGCGGCCTTGGGGAAAGGAAATTGTTCTCGGGGTGGTGCTAGTAAACTTTTGACAACTGTGATGACGTAATCCAAGAATTAACCACGTGTATTGCCATAATAAAGGGAGGAGTGGGTCAGTAAGAAATAATACGCTGTGGGTGGCTGGCAGCAACTTACGGTTCAGGTTTCACTTTACGGAAGATTACTAATTTGCACGGATCGTGGGATTTTTAGTATTCTTACTAACCTGGATTTTTCTAAATGGAGCCGAATAAGGGTTCGAAAAATCTCGGAAACTTATTTCCTGAACAGTGCAATTCAGTACTCGATCGTTTATCTGGTTTATACCTTTGAGACATTTTTTGCGTAGTTTCCGGACATCAATCGAAAAGCTGCAAATTTTAAGTTTCCTATAAATTAAAAATTATAAGACCTTGATTCTTTTCCCGATACAAAAACATTAGGATATGTTTTTGTTGGTAATGTGCGAAGCGATTTATATATCCCGGTATATATTCTCTGATCTTTTCAAATATGAAAGGTAATAAATACCTGTAAGTGCTAATGTAAAATAAAGTGAATGTTTAATAAAAAAAACGAATTTCCTTACGCAAAGCACAAAGATCAACGCAAGTTAATTTGCTTTCAGTTTCGTATTCGTCTTTCACGTCTTAATTCACGCACTTGACGCGTCGTTTTTGCGCGCTAAAATTATTTTCGGGGTCAACAGAGAGTGAGTGCCCAATATTAATTATAAAGGGTATCGCGAAGACGCACTCCAATGGCAGATTCCGACTTTGGAACAATGGTAGAGCCCCAAAAATTTATAAAAATTGTGTCGTAATTTCATAAGAAAATATATTGTTTTTAATTTGTAAAATATATTATAATAAAAAGGTTATTTGTATAGCACTCCCCCCCCCCCCCCCCCCCCTCCTCCCACCCCTACAGCACTTATGAAGCCTTTTTTTACTTTCCCAATACATGGTGCAGTTGTAAAACAACATTCATATATATTTATGTATTTGTTACAGTTGTACCAGGTAGAGAAAGGCAAGGGTACTAATCTATAATTTAAAATTTCTTCAGGGAATATGGGTAATCCAACAATCTTTAAATTTTTTGGTAGTCATTTTCAATCAAAATATTTGAGGTGGAGTACTTGTAAATTTTAGACTTATGAATATATTTTGAGTATGCTTTACGAATATTTGATAAGGGTTGGGTGGAGATAGGGTGGGGGAGAGAGGGAGGGTAGGGTTATGCAGGTTACCTTGTGTTAAAGACTAGTACCCCTTCCTAGGTATACTCATTTGTTTCTGTTCCACCTCTTTCCTTAGTTGAAGTCTAGTATTTCTTTACATTAACAACATTTGCAAAAAATACAACAAAATGTACTTCTTTATTATCCAACACTGAACTGATTATTTGTGCCTGGTCAACAAGAGGATGCATGACTTCATGATCTCTTTATAAATAAGCTACCCTGTGGAGCTTTTGAACTTTTCAGTTGTGATATTTGAAGTAAATGTACAGCATATGTAAATTAGTTGGACTAAGGCTGTGTTCATTAAGTATAGTAACCCCCCTCTATCCTTTCAAAAAAATAATACAACCCCCCCCCCTGGCCATTTCCATATGCAAACCAGCATTATTACAAGCATAATTTTACAGAACTGTGATGTTGGGTCGTGAAACTCAGTTTGATACTATGTAGAAAAGCTAAGAATAAACCATAAAATTACTGTTATTACTACCGGTACTTTGGTGTAAATTATTCTAAAAAAGTATTTGTTGCTGCATGGTTATATTCCCAAACTACACAAGAATATATTGTTCTTTGATATAAAACATTCATTAATTCCTTACATCAGGCAACCTAGCTGCATGCAACCCTAAGAAAAAAATGTTTTTAGGGAAGGCGGGAAAGTTTTTACAAATTTTCAGATTATCGGAAGTGCATATTTTCTCCTGCATTTCCTGAGCTCTATTTAGTGCATTTAGCCATTCTATACACCTACCATTTTAAGTGTAGGTCTTTATTTGACAAACATTTAAAAACAATTAACATATCCCCCCTAGGCCTTTCATTAATGAATTTTAAGATCCCCCTTCCTAATCTGTTGAAAAACTTTGGGATCCCCCTTAAAAATCAGCTCCCCCTCCCCCTCCCCCTGTGGTATACATAATGATGCAGCCTAAAGGAATAAAAAGAACCCTGTAATTCTTGGGTTGCAATTTTGTCACAATTGTTTTGTCAGAAAACCTAACAGTATTTTTCAAGTGTTTAGAAGAAGTAATATGACCACAAATTGTATGTTGCCAGTTATTACTCGGGCTGCCTGTGGCAGCGCCGAGTCTTAAAATGCAAGTGGTTATTATTATTTTTTTTAATCAGTGTCAGACGGCTTCTGCGCATGCGTTAAAGGTCAAATTTGAACCAATCAGATTGCACTATGCTGGTCACGCAAACAAAGGTTAGATTTCCTCAGGCGCGCTCAGATAAGAAAATTCAAAGCTCAGACTAGGCGAGACAAGGAGATATCAATTTCAAATAGTCATTGTCAGAAATCTATTCCATCGTGGGCAATGATGCAATACAACCTAAATTTGGGTCAGGTCCATGTTTTACGACAGAATAACCAGAGTCTTTCTACTGGATTCGGAGAGCTCGAGACATTATACAAGTCTGCTAATATGGGGAAAACTGAAACAAAAAATGAACTTTGACGGCAGAAACCCTCATATTTGAGCCAAGCGGAATATTTACATGATCCGCTAAGATTTTTACAAATCTAATTAGTTAAGCAGATGTACGCAGTGTATGCCAACTGAAATGCTGTGCTCGTTTTGTGTCGGCTCAGTGGGGCGACTACACGTACAAGAAGCATGAACTGCCAGCAAAGAGAGAGGAATTGATCGGAGACGTTAAATTACGTTACTGTGAAGAGGATCAAAATTCAAGTTTTGTAGCTTGAGACTGTCTTCTGCCGTGACTCGTGAGAGAAATTGGAAAAGATCTAGCTGTTTCATTCAGACACTGGCAAATTTATTGAAAGCTACGGGCTTACTTTATGAGATTATTATTCATTGTGGAATGAAAGGAAACAGGTTAGCTGAAAGTTAAGTTCGAGGTAGGCTTCGACTTTCATTCCGATTCAGTGCATATGTGCACGAAGGTGTCAGTTACGTAAGTACTGTAAGTAAACTCTTTTTGATTTGAATAAATTTCCTCTCAGTTTGTCTGTTAATGTACTTTTCCTTCTAATTATCGCTTTATTTAACATCTGATTTAGAGTATGCGTACCTCAGAATAAATTATTTGAAAGGTCAACTGAATTCTTGTGTCGATAAGTGCAAATGTTTTTTGTGAAACAGTCTGTGTATATGAGAAGCGGCTTAATAGAAGAGCTTTCTCATTTATAGGAATTACAATTGTTTTTCTTGCTATGAAATTTATGTTTCATTTCACATTTATTCATACAGTTTTAGCCGGACATTTCCCCGAGTTTTGATCTATTTTCAATCAAATTCAAAGTCTGAATATGTCATTGTATTGCATTTATACACTTGAATTTGCCAGTATTCTGTTGTTCGAATCCTGCGTTATCATAGTCATGCCATAAAAGCGATTAATAGACCAGTCTGTTTTTTTGACGTTCTCACTGGCGAATTAAAGCACGACTTGATACTAAGAGGATTTCAAATGAAAGTGTATTTCATCTTCAATCTCATGTGGCCCGAGTGAAAGCCCAGATGGGCTCTTGTTTAAAATTATATATATACTGTCTAGCACACTTGTTATATAAAAGCATGCATGTACATTTTTATTTGCTGATAAAACACTTTCACATTTACATACATGTACATTTGTATGGCTGCACATGTTTAAAGGTTTTGATTACCAATGAGTTGATCATTATTATTTAACACAACTTTTAAATTTAAAATGCATGAGTATTTATAATATTATATATAAATGGGCAACATACGTGTGGCCTTCTAACACTTGAAAAATACTGTGTTTTATAATAAGTTATGTTTTCTGACAATTACAAAAATTACCAGTATTACAGCTAGGGTTTTTTATTCCCTAAAATCCAACTAATTTACCTTTTACTTCCAACATCACAACTAGAAAAGTTCAAAAGCTCCATGGAGTAGCTTATTTATGAAGGAAGTCATGAGGTCATGTCACTATATACATCCTCTTGTTGGCTGGCACCAAAACTTAGTTCAAGCATGTGTTGGTTAATGTTTAAAGAAGTACATTTTATTGTATTTATTAATTGTTACTGTAAAGAAATACGAGATTTCAACTCAGTCAAAGGGTTGAACTGAAACAAATCAGTATACATGTGGGGTATGGTTTATGATTTAATAAGTGCAATTGTTAAAGTCACCCAAAATTTATGATATGCTAATGATATGCTAATTACAGAGGTTTCTTCACCGAAGGCAAAGAGATGAGAAACTTCTGCTTGCAGGGTAAAATAACTTATTACAGCAGTAATAAGGTGCATTTGACACCTTCCAAATTTTGGGAAGACATTTAATATAAATTCGAAAAGAAGAACGTTGAAGTTTTTTCACGCATTTCGTAAACAATAAATCGCTTTCAAAACTTGGAAATTTAAAACGATTTGACAGAGCTGTCAAAAACAGACTGACACATTCACGCCTGACTGATTCACGTCTGACTGATTCACGTACCAAGAATACAAACATTTGCAGTGAGTTCGGCCAAAACCTTGGTTCGAAAACCTTAAACAACACAATTGCAAAGACCAGCCGTAAATGTGAAACTACAGAAGCTAAAAGTTGATTTGCTGTAAGCTAGCCGACGCTTGTATTAAAGCGATCGGCAGTTTATCGGCACAATTTTCTACCGGTAATTTTCATTTGCACGGTTCTCGGCTTTTCTTGGTACAATAATTCAATGTTGACATCAGCATATCTTCTATTAGATCGACCAGGAATCTTTTTTAAAGAGTTTCAACTGATCGAAGCAGTTTGAACCGCGGCTATGAAAGTTCTGATTTCTTCAATCATATCTTACGTGTTTTAGGGACGCGGTGCTGTCTTTTTATAGTCTTTTTATAGTTTATTAGGGGTTTTCATTTCAGCTGTTAACTTTGCAGCCGATTATGATTCAAATAACAATTAAAGTTTTTCGGATCAATGTAGAAAACCCTAGAAAATCCGTACGCGTTTCACTGAAAGTGTATATTCGCCAAGCGAATTTCCCTTGTGAAATGAAAATATACGTTTAGTGTGCCGTTGAATAATCATGAGACAAGATGGTGGCTTCAAGTATATGTTATTTTACCCTGCAAGCAGAAGTTTCTCATCTCTTTGCCTTCGGTGAAGAAACCTCTGTTCGCAGGGTAAAGTTATTAATAGCGGGATGAGTCTTGAATTGTTTTCATTTTCTCGATTCTCGAGAAGTTTATTTTGAAGCGTTTGAAATAACGCTGTTGAATAAGAAGACAACTCTTCGTTTTTAAAGTCGGTTCGAACTTCACGCAAACTTGAATTCGAACAATAACTGCATAACAAAGTAAAACTACACGCAGTTGAGTGTAATACACTCGTGTAGTACGTTGGTGCATTACACTCAAATGCGTGTAGTAAATTAATTTACTACACGCAAACTACACGCGTGTAAAGGTTAACAAACTTTCGGCCAGTACTGTAGGTATCGCAACCCGAACAAAATTGCACTGATCAGGAACAAGAGTTTCCGAGATTTTTCAAACCCTTATTCGGCTCCATTTAGAAATCCAGTTTAGTAATAATACTAAAAATCCCACCGATCCGTGCAAATAGTAATCTTCCGTGAACTATTATGTTCCCGCCAGCCACCCACTGCGTATTATTTCTTACTGCACTGACCCACTCCTCCCTTTATTATGGCAATATTACGTGTTTCTTGAATTACGTCATCACAGTTGTCAAAATTTAACTAGCACGGACCCCGAGAACAATTTCCTTTCCCCAAGTCCGCCATCTTTGTCCGCCATCTTGGATTGGGTGCGCAAGGCCTCATGGTAAAGTTGTTCATTGGTCTGAACTGGGGCCCCAAAAAAAATTTTGCCCGGGCCGGACACAATAGTTGATACTAGCAGGGACCCGCGGGAACTCACATGAAATCAACAAATATGATAAATTATAGTAACATAGTCTAGCCGGCTGACTGACTCCTGGCACAATGTTTTTAGCGTGTTGATATTTTCAAGGTTCTATTGTGATTTATTTTTAAAGGGAATAATATCTTACGGATCTCAGTTAATTTCTTAAACCGATGAGCACAATTATTGTCGAAAAAGTGCCAAAACTGACGGTCACAGGCAGCTCGAGACATGAATTTGTGTGACGAAAACCAATCTGGTCGCCGAAACAGTTGGTTTTATATCTAAGAACACAGGAAACTGGATACAGAAAACAGACATGGACAAAATATCTTACTTTTAGACACATCATAGAGTTGTAAGATTAAAAAAATAACAGCCTTTTCCACGGACAACATTTCTAACTGTGTTTGAATACCTGGTCTTACCTCATTCGGTCGTTTGACTTCGGCCGCTTCGTCTGGCGATAGGTTTTCCCTAAACGCTAAGTAAAACATTCGCGTAAACTCGATGGCGTGCTCGCCCAGGTTTTCCCTAAAACAGATTCCCGTAAGCTTGATGTCTCGCTCGCCCGACTAAGTGTAGAACTTGAGAAAACTCCTTTCTTTTTAACATTCTTTCCTCAAATGCAACCAAGACAGAAAGATTCGTCATCTTCGTTGGAATACCTGTGGCCGTCACTTTTTGGTGCCATTTTCGGACACGAGTGCGCGTGCCCTGGGAAAGAGCGTTACACACACTTAGCGTATTATTATATAAGATTACAGACAGTCCTCAGCAGAATTTTCCTGATGCCTCACCTCGATGTAATGCACTTGTCATCTGCTTCGCCAAGGGGGGGACCCCGGACTACATTTGTATATGCAGAAAAATAGGGGACTATGTGGGGACAATATGAGAAAATATAGTGCCTTTGATTTACTCTTCGATCCCGGTAAATGGTGAGGAGACTGGGGCCAGTCGGTATTCATCAATGAAGAAGAGAAGTGCAACAGAACAGAGAGAAAAGTAGAAAGAAGAGTGCTAAAGTTGATGAGGATGTGTACTGCGTAGGAAGGTGAACAGGGATTTATGATCTAGTGTAGTGACTGCAATAAATGGTTTCATGGCAAATGTATTCAGATAATTTCTGAGGATGCAGAACAGATGAAGGAGTACTTCTTTCCTACATGTATGTGTGTTAATAAGATTAGATTAGATTATCACAGTATTTTGAACGTTATACTAATAAAGTCGTTGATGTTTTGTTTGGCCAGTTGAACAGTGTGCGTTGTTAAGGAATGGTGTTGGCTCTCCTTTGCCTTTGCACACTAAAACAATGTCAGACTGATTGATGGAAGTTGGAGTCTTTATTGAACGCATTTTCTTACATATTTATTTCGCTAACTGGACAAGATATGGGGGCTTTGCTAGAGAGTACAGCCCCATATGCAGGGAAATGTTGAAGCATTGAAAGACATGACTGTCAAAGTCCCCATATATCCCCAGGGTCCCCCCCCCCCCCCCCCCCCCCCCTCCCTCGGGGAAGCCGATGACAAGTGCATAATGAAGCACTATTCAAAAATGATGGTTTCAATGACACTTCATTACATTGAGTAGAGATTAGAGGCATTTGGGTCAATACCACTGAATCTGATACATGTATTCAAAGACTCAACCATAATATCAGCTATTGTTTAAAGCAATTTCAAATGAACTGACGAACCTCGTACACATGGGATGTTTAAAAGCAAAGAAAAATACGGTACACAAAAATTGACTAAGGGGCCAGCACTGTCAACAAATCAAAATATGTTTTTCTTAACATCAGTTGGACATTATATACCAAAACATGACAAGAACGAAAAAGTTCAGCACAAGACTGTTGTACTTGTCACATTTTGGGGACATTTAACGTTGTTTTTTTTGCCTTAATGGTTTTCCTTTTTAGAACTAATTTTAACAGCTAGTTTTTTTCTGCTTTGTATCCTTTGGGTCCTCTATTTTTAGTGCTCCATTAAAAAAAAAAATCCCACAATGTGGCGGTCTGACGAGTACACTGCAGATGACGTCAAAATGTGACAAGTACAACAGTTTTGTGCTGAACTTTTTTGCCTGGCAACGAAGCTCTCGAGCAACCACCCAGCCCAGTACACTGGGTCACACCAAAGTGGACAAAGAGAAAAGGGGAGGGTGGGAGGAGAACCATTTACCCATGAATAACACTAAATCAATCCCCCAAGCAGCAACTCTTTGAAACAAACATTCACAAGCAATGCAACAAGCAACTGCAAACAACTCACCAAAGCAGCAAACAAGACCCGTTTGAGATGCCGACGCAGGCCTTGCGAGCTGTTTAACAGGAAGACCAACCTGTATGTGGGCAATTTAATCATATGCCTAAATTGCATTTAGTCTACAATCATGTAGATTGTGAAATGGAATAAAAATATATTTGATTGCTAAAGAAAGTCCAAAGATTGACCCATTGTGTCTCTGAAATGTCCAGAGATGTTTGTCTTTGTGGCTCCTTGGATCCCAAGCTACAAAATTCTGGTGAGACCACTACATAGATCTGTGCACTTATTGATAATCCTAAAAAGACAGACCCATGGTAATATGAAATCTATTTGTTTAAAACCATAACTACATGTAGTAAAATAAAGTACAAATGTAGGCTACAAAATGATTTTGTGCGAAACGTAACATCATCTGTGCCCATGGCTACCAACCAATCAGAACATGTTTCGTGCTGTTGATTTTTAACAGTGCCTGAAATTAGCAGGAATCCACTAGCCCAAGACTATCAAAAGTTGGGCTAGTAAATCTTGAAAGGTACTTTGGGTTTGTAGATTTTGTCAATACAGTGTACAATGTAACAATAGTAATAAAAGTAAACTAGATCAACTTTATTTAATGTCCGTAACTCAGGACAGTCTGGTATTAGACTGATAAATTTGAGGCTGACGTGAGACATACAATTTTACGTCCTTATCCGAGAAGACGTGAAGGTCTAATTTAACCATAACGAGATTGTTTCACAAAGGCAGCACCTTCTACTCAGTTATTTTAAGACCCTGGGTGTTGGTCCGGCCAATTTTTGAACCCACCTGGACCTCCTGCTTGTCAGACCAGAGCTCATAACCACTGTCAGAGCTAACCTAGCCCAGGGACTAGGTCACTGTAGCATATGGTAATATTTTAATTGCTGCAGTTTTTGTCTTTCCTTCAGTACTGCTGTAGCCATCAGATGCAAGGATGGTGTTGTGTTTGGTGTGGAGAAGTTGGTGCTGTCCAAGTTGTATGAATATGGAGCAAACAAGAGAATATTCCACATTGATACTCACATCGGCATGGTCAGTGCATTTATGATTGTCCTGAAAGACAGAGATCCCTATCAGTCAACAGCAATAATTCTTTACAAATCATTTATTACCATTTTCATTGAATTGCGCGACTCTGGAAGTTTGAAGTCATGTTTCGAAAAGTGCATTTAGCCGACCATCAATCAAGTACAGTGTCTCATCTCAAACAAAGCTTTCAAAAGCATACCACCTAATCACTGCCATTTTGGAGGTACTGCATGTACTTGTTTGATTGACAGCTGGTTAAATGCACTTTTCCAAATGAGACTTGAAAACTTCACAGCCGCACTTCAATGAAAACGGTAATAACAGTCCAAAAAATTAATAATAAGAGAGAATGTGTAGTTTACTGTTGATCATGTGCACAATAATCAGTTTACAGACTGTTTACAATCAGCTACATGTACATGTAGGTGGCAAAAAAATTAAATACATGTAGCAACATGTCAATGTTGATGTTACTGATCAAAATCAGACATCCTTAAAGTGCCTATGAAATGAAATTTTTGTCATTAAAATAAAGATCCCATTTGAAAGTCCTTTTGAAATGAGGAAGAATAGTGTTTATTGCTTGTCAATATCTCATCTCGTTCCAGAGATATGAAGGTTTTTAGAATATGCAAATTAGATTATCTGTGACGTCATTAGTTGGACACAGCCGTGAGGACAAAAAACAAATGAAGAATATTGCTGCAAATAGTCGGTAAAAACAATTGAAACTTTGCACACGTACATGTATGGTACTAGGGAAAACGCACATCATTATGCAAATTAATATGTTACCATGGTAACACTCTAGGCCCCAGGCTCTTTTCGCCTTGAACCTAAAATTGTAGTTTTTATGACTGTTCTACAAAATAATTCACTTTAAACCACTTGCATTCAATGCTTACATGTTCCAAACCTTCTGATATGGCCACAGTAGAAATAATGTGTTTGGCAAAGGATAAATTAGGAAATTTATTTTCCTCATTGAATGAGCCTGGGGCCTAGAGTGTTACCATGGTAACATCTTCATTTGCATAATGATGTGCGTTTTCCCTAGTACCATAAGTGTGCAAAGTTTCAATTGTTTTTACCGACTATTTGCAGCAATATTCTTCATTTGTTTTTTGTCCTCACGGCTGTGTCCAACTAATGACGTCACAGATAATCTAATTTGCATATTCTAAAAACCTTAATATCTCTGGAACGAGATGAGATATTGACAAGCAATAAACACTATTCTTCCTCATTTCAAAAGGACTTTCAAATGGGATCTTTATTTTAATAACAAAAATTTCATTTCATAGGCACTTTAAACACTTGACCTGAATCCGCAGGTAAAATCATTTCATTTAAGGTTACTGTATACCTTTGCGGCATGTTTACTTTTAAAAAAATTGACGTCAGATGAAATTGATGGATTGATCTTTGTCTTTCTGAAAAATATTTTTTTTGACATGCAAAAGTTTGCGAGATATTAGAAAAAAAACCTAATTTGAAGGAAAGTAAATAAATCGCTTCGCCTTCATAAATCCCTCTGATCCCATTTCGTGCCACAGCCACCCCGCTGAATTTTTGCGGGGAAACTACATCCGGAGCTTCAGACTCACAGTGAGCCGTGACTTAAGTGATTTAATAGCATTTAATTTACCGGTATATCGATCGTGGATATGTCCAGAAGAGAAAAGAATAATCGTCCTTGGATAAAAGGTAAAAAAGAAGTCAGGCCCCAAGAAGATTCAAGAGAATGAGCTTGAAAAGGAGCAAAGTTTCAATACAGAGAAGAAAGTGATGCTCGCGGAAAGCGACAAAGGCTCGTGGTTCGAACAGCCTTCATGTTCGACGACTCCCACTTCGAGTTCTATTAGTACTGCTACAACTCCGACGGAAAGCTGCTCAGCTAGTAGGCTTAAACTTTTGCCAGGTACAAGAAAAGAGACGGAAGATTCAGAGAGTAGCAGCGTGTCTGCATCCGATTCTAATGTCTTCGGTGACTCGCAGTTTCCAAACTGGGCCGTGGTCAATCCAGGAGTTCTAAATCGTGAACTTGAGCGAAGTTCATCCGGTCGATTTTAGGGAACTGAAGGAATCATCGCAGCTAACATAGCAGGTTTAGGATCAACATCAACGTTCGGAGCACGAGGTTGCCTGCCACTAGCTTTTCCCTTCGCTCTTGTTTGCGGCGTTGCCTTTCGACGCGATTTAGTTTTCGATATCCGACCCTCTCCCTTCTTGGTACAACCCGTTGATTTACCTTTCTTTTTCACCTTTTGCGCATTATCTCTAGTTTTGGCCATAACACAACGCTCTTTTGAATATTTGTGACACAACACTAGTACGTATGTTTCTTATGCAATTTGAGCCACATACTAATTTCCCGCAAATTTCTGGGCTTGATTCATAAGCTCCGGGGATCCTTACATATAATTGGCTGGTTAGTTTAAATGTTGACGTTTGCTTTGATGAGGTGTGATGTGTTTCCTAACCTTCAGAAGCCAAAAACGCCGATAGATTTTTATGCATATTCACTGACAGTGTTTGGGTGAATTTTTAGGGTATGAAGACTTGTCAGATCTTGATGAAACTTGGCCTAGTGTTAGAGGAGTTACATATGAACCAAAGTGCGTGAGCGTTTAGTGATATTTTAATTATTTTTCTTATAAGAGTACTTGCCGTGATGAAACACAGAAACTATTTCGATTGAAACTTTGAAGATGAATTGCATTTGAACAAAGTAAAATATTAAAAAATGCTCGTGAACACACTTTGACAGGCCATCATGTGCTGATTGACATTATGCAGCAGAATCGTCCGTAGGCGCGAACGCGGAGGGACATAAATTCACTTCTGCGAGACTCGTCTTTTTTGCGTTTGTTACCTTAGCATTTACTGAAAATGTAATATTTGTGCAAAAAAAAAAAAAATTCAGCGCATTCTACATTATATAACATTTCCAGTGACATATAGGTTTCTGTACTTTCCTTTAAAATGATGCACGTGCGATTTTATTTGCGAGAGACACCCGCGAAGGTATACGGTAACCTTAATGTATCTTGTGTGCAAACATGTTGAAATAATTCAAGATGGCTGATGTGATTCTCTTTGTATGCTCCAGTGTACATTGTATATGTATGTACTTTATAACTTGGCCACAATTTTATGTGCATTCTCATTGGCTAAAAAAAATAATTGATTAACTAGCTAGCCCAACAGCAAATTCTGATAGCCCTTAAGGCATCTGGCTACTGGATTTTTCAAAGCATGGTGCATGTACAAGATGGTCTCTAATGTTCTTGCCCCTGACAAGGCTTTCAAAATAACCTGGCACCTGCTTGAGCTCTGGTGGATTATTACTTTGTGGTAATGCAGCAGCAAGTTTTTCCCAGGTTTGACTTTGAAACGTACTGCAGAGAATCAGTCCCTTGTAAATGTCACAGTCACATACAATACATGTACTTCTCTACAGTATAAAATATATGTTGACCATCTGCTCCGAAAGAATTTGAAAGCCCTTCCCTAATGACCACACATTTTGTACATAGCCCATGTGTAAACTTATTATGTTTGATTCTAGGCATTACTTTTCATCATGCAGTAATTGTCATGCATGTTAAGAAATTTCAGGGTTAGTATAATTGGCAATTCCTTAATGATTTTGATGTAATTATTTTTAGGCAATTGCTGGTCTTCTAGCCGACTCAAGACAGGTAATTATAATTCATCTGTTTCATAAGAAACAACTAACCTGCAGACATTATCTAACCTACTGTACATTAGCTAACATACTGTACAATCCAAGAATGCTGAATATTGACTCGGGCAGCCAAAGGGCCTGGCCCGAGTAACTAGAGCCCAGGTCTGTGCAAGCTTGAATAGAAAGGCGTTGTTGTTTATTACATCTGCTTGAGCCGTTCAAACAGACACAAGGATTTCTTGACGTGTTTTGGAACTTACATGTACTAGGTAAATAGACTTTAAACCTTTTCCAGAAATCTTAGTGATCAAGAGAAATACTCGTTTTGATTAAAATTTTAAGCAAACCTTCCAGTATTGTGTGGGATTTTGCAGATTTTTGGGAATTGTGTGGGATTGTGCGGGTTTGACCTAATTGTTCCCTTTTGCAACCTGTCAGACGGCCTTAAATGTACAAGGACCAAAATGTTTTACTTACATTTAATTTCAGCAATGCATTTACCATTTTTGTGATTGAGGGTCATGACAATGCAAACCACCAATTTTACTTTGTTTGAAAACAGATTGTATCTACAGCAAGGGAGGAAGCTGCTAACTACAGATCTGTGTATGGTTCACCCATACCACTCAAGGTATAAAACCAACTGAAGTTACATAATATATATAATTAAGTAACTTATTACAGGTTAAATTTATGTTCAGATCATTTTTGTCGATCTAGGTAATTTTTTCCCAAGTAGTCTGAATGCAGTGAATGATGAAACAATTACCATATTCACTCACGGATAAGCCGCACCTTTTTACCCAAAATCTTCATTTGAAATCGGGGGTGCGGCTTATCCGCAAGACATCTGCACAAGGTTCCGTAAATTTACATAACTTAAAATTTTCAAAGAAATTATTTTTATTAACTCAAGCGAGGTAAGGTATAATTACATACTACTAAACACCACACAAAACCAAAAGAAACTAAGCACTGGTCATTGCTTTTGCAAGTTTGGTGGCTCTCAAAAGAGCTATTTTGACGTAAGTTATATTCTTGCCATTAAATTTTCTTCGTCAAAAGATCTTTAACCCTTTCACTCCTGGACGCATTTGGGCTCAATTGGTGAAATGCAGAGTGCTAACTCAACCCTCCCCCCTCAGTTCCAGTTTGGCTAGCCCGGGCTAGTTAAATACTGCTGACTTTTTAAACCAAGGGCTCAAACTTTCCCCATGATGCCATTCGGCAGAATTCTACAGACTCAGCGGTGGTGAGTATGGTTTCTTCTGTAGGGTTTCCAATGAAATTTATGTGCTCTAATTTTGGAGAAAAAATGCCACTGTCAGAGAGCTTGAAGACATCATTAAGTCTGAGGATGGCTGAAAAGTACTTGGTTTGCTATTAGTAGGCCTTGTGAGGGGATTTCACAGGTTTTTTCCGTTGTGTTTGTGATTTCAGACACAGGAAAAAATTCTTCACTGAAAGCCTTGAAATCCTGCAGTTGGCATTCTTTTACCCCTGCTCAACCTATTAGGATGTGTTTTTGTCACTTTAAAGCAACGGCTTGAGTCCAAATCACCGCTCTTGGCTGTAGGGGTAAAAGACTTATTAAAAAAAAACCTACAGGAGTCCCAGAGGGGGGGTTCCCTTGTGATTTTTTTGTTGATTACCCAGCATGCAATTGGAGGTGGGAGCAGGAAAACATGGTGGAGAGAAGTGCAGCATTAAGAATAGCATGCTTCACAGTCGCAATGTGTGTTTTGTGCAAACAAACCTGGTGGTTCGAAAGATTAAAGAAGGTACTGTAACGACTGAGTGCTGATTTTGTGTTTGCTTTTGATTTCAAGGGCGAATGGGAAGGATTTTGGAGGGCAATTTTCAGCTCCTCAAAATTGGTGAAAATCGGAGAAACGAAAAACGATCACCAAAACAAATGAGTTTTTCTCCAAAGTGGGAGAGTCAAGCAATCCCAGTTATAGCTGACAGTGGCTTTGAAGTCATTCATCCCTTGAAATAATATCGCAACATCGTATTTCCAGCGTGTCTAGGTTTGATGCAATATTTTTTCCCAGGTACATGCTTCATATTGGCCGCTTTTGGCCGCTCTAGTAGTGAAAGGGTTAACACTGATGGTTTATACAATGTAGTTGGAGCAACTAAATGTCACCATGCATGGGATCTCCATTCCACCACAAAGCTTGTTGCAGTGTTGTCGTTTGCCTGTTACTTCAATGGTTAAAGTTCCTCCATCAGCAAGAAAATACCATGCTATCCTTGAGTATTCACGCAGTAAATGGCCCACTGTATCGTCACTGTTCAAAACTTTCACAGCAAATTTGTCAAACTGATCTTCCACCTCTCTTTGAGTAACTTTTTTTCCTTCTGATAGATGGCTTCCAGAGATCCTTTTAGATATTATACATGTATCAACGGACAGCTAATGAAAAAGCAAACTACATGTACTCTATGTTAATTGTTTTGATTTCGTTCAGTGAAAACAAAACTTCTAGTGTCCAGTTTTCTCTCTTCCAACAGATGCCTGGTTACTAAGCCACGTACGAACGTGAGCACATTGTTGGTTTGGTTGACCTGTAAAATTCCATCTAAAAAGTGACCCGAATGAATGTTCAGATGTCGGTCAACAAATACTATGGAAAGATAGGTCATGTACAAAATAATGTACATGTATGTAGACATGAAGTTTATACTGTTTCAGAGCTGAAATTACAGATACAACTTTGGGAGTTTTCTCCAGTCTGAAAGTCCGATGAAGGTTTTGATATTCTTCAAAAAAACTTTTTTTCCTAAACTCAAGCTTCAAAACTCGGGGTGCGGCTTATCCGTGAATGAATACGGTATTGGTCTGTTATTGCAAAATATTGTGATTTGTTAGTGTCTTGCAATCAATTATTTGCCTCTGCCTTCGGCATTGGCAAATAATTGATTGCTCGCCACTGACAAATTGCAATATTTTGCTCAACCTCGTCCAATAACACTGTACTGCAGGCATGTTGGGTTATTAATGTGTATTGTCGAGCTGCATTGGATAAAATCAAGTTAGTGACCAAAACTAGTTTTTACAGGAACTAGTTGCCTATCATAGTGACATACATGTTTACTTTCAAGTTTTTGAATTCTCGCTAGCAAGTTTTTTAAATTCTTGGTTGCGGAAGCCCATGTTTCTAGTAATACTAAAATACAATATGGCTGCTGTCGAGCCACAGGGGGCCCACACAATGTGTTTGTGTGACCGTTTGTATTTTATTTTAAAGGAATAAATAGGATCATGATATTTGAAGATGAAATTAACATTTTCCTCACTGATGTGTATCAATAAAGAATGTTTTACAATATTGTTATCCTTAATTGTGGCTTATATGTTAATTAAAACAGCTTGACTCTTAGCGATTTTGGAAGGTTTTGTGTTCCTTCACAATTTTTTGTTAATTTTGTGTTCAACTATGAATGTGCTTTTCGATATTGTGTGATGTACATTTCAATCCTTTTGGTCATGATCCTATGTATTGATCCTATAAAGTTAAATACAAATGGTCACACAAACAGATTGTGTGGCCCCCCTGTGGCTTGACATCAGTCATATTGTAGTTTAGTATTACTAGAACCCAGGGCTTTAGCTACCTTAGCTCTCAGGCTTCCGTAAACTCTTAAGCATATTTACAAACTCACTACCCAATGAGCAGATCGAGCCTTCTTCAACAAACCTCACTAGCGAGAATTTAAAAGCTGAAAATCTAAGAATATGCCACTCGACTAACTTGATTTTATTAGCTGAAATATACCGTAGAATGTTGAGCACATGCTTGTGCTAGTTGGGAGAATTTACATTTTGATGATCAAATAAAACAAGCATTTTTCAGTGTTTTTCTTCATTCAATTTATAAAGAAATAGAAAACAATCATGTTTTTGATGTTCCTGTTGAGTTATAGAAACACTTGTGGAAGATTGGAAGAACTTGAAATAGCAGTGGATCGAAACACTCGCCCTAATTGGCCCATGTTGCCATTTCTCATTTAGTCTGCTAGTGGCTCTCATGGGTGATTTTTTGCTAATTTGTTTTCGGATTGGGCTACCTGTGGCACACGGTCAAAATGGGGTAAGGAGAAAAGGGATGGGGAGAAAAGGAAATAAGAGCCTGCAAGCAAGGCATACCTTTTAGAGTTCCGCCCCTGGTGAAATGAAACATTGTCACACGTTGGTGACGCATCAACTGTCATACAGTCAACCAATAGTGACGAAGTTAAATGTAAATCAACATGCCTGTTCAAAATCACATTTAAATCAGTATCCAAGAATGCCTTTGCAGTAGGACTAAAATAAGAGTAGAAAGAAGTATTGAAGCCAAACTTTTGTACTGCAAACGATTTTTATTGCCTGTGTTTCAAGTATAGTACAAGTGATTCTCACCGGTTTCTTGAGACAATTAATTTAAAGCATTGAATCGTGAGGGGAATTGTGTTTGTAATTCTTGTGGACAAAAAAATAAAAAAAGCTGTTTCTTTATGTGAGGAACATGCTGAGTGACGAATAAGACATGAACCAGAATTAGTCCAGCTGTGACTCGAAGCAAATGGCCGGTCGGATTCTGTTCTCAAAAGGAACTCAACTGGGATCATGATGTAAAGAATTACAGTCGTTTCGTCCCCAATTAAATAATAAATCTGACATTTTAGAACGACAACTTCCACATAATATTGTTAAAAGTTTGGGGCGAAACGACCGGAGACCATAAAATATCAGTTGGTATTAAATGCTTTCCACCAATATCTACATGTAAGATCCGTCAAATCTCAGTTTTGCAGAAACTGAAATAAAATCAATAGATCTTGCTTCTTTAGTCTTTGATAAAATATAATTTTAAGTAATAGTCCAGATAAGAACTGTAGTGTCATTGAACGGCAAGGAATGTTAAAAGATGTTAATTTTCTATTATTCTTTCTCGTAATTTCATTGGTTGATACTTATAAATTCAATAGAAACCCATCGAAATAATGCATTTTCATTCAATATTTTTTTGTGGTTTGAATTTATTTTTGATCAAACTACCTGTGGCTTAACTTCGAAGAATATCGTGTGTGGGGAAAGTTCTCAAATTTGTGATTGAAACATCCTTTGTTTTCTCTGAATCCGATGGCTGGATGATGGTTCCTCTGCGCTTTCACAGAGAAAAGAGCCAATAGCATAAAAAAAATACTTTATTTTCGAGATGTAGTTTGGACTATTCTTGGGTTGCAACCAATCCCCAGAGATTCAAATAACAAAGCCGTGGCGGCCATGTTGGTGGACATAACAAGAGAAGCTAACGAGGAATCTTTTGTTAACGTCCACCAACATGGCGGCGATGACGTCACGTGCAACCCAGCAATAGATATGTGGGGGAGGCCCATTGCCGCAGAACAATGGATTCTACTACAGTTCTTATCTGGACCATTACTTAAGCTGATAACTAAAGCAGTTGTATTTATTTAATTAGCATCTTTCCCTCTTGAAATCGTGACCAATCCTTGGCCTGGCAGTACAAATAGCTGAAATATCAGACTCTTACCGATCCCTGATCCAGTAGACGGAATGGCAAACACATCTTTATGATTATTAAACAATTCACCGCTTCTTCTTCTTCTGCTGATATCGAGCTGATGTGAAAATCATAGCTTTATAACAGCTCAATTGCAAGCACTTGGAAAATATTTTGCTGCTCAAAATCCCAGTTTCAGCCATATTAGTCACCTGATCCATGCATGATTGATCACTTCATTGCCACTTTTAGCCAATAGGAGAGCTGCGTTCATGGACGAACGTGGGAACTCAAAGGTATGCCTTGCATGCAGGCTCTTATTTCCTTTTTTCCTCTCTCCACGTGTGCCACAGGTAGCCCAATCTGAAAACAAATTAGCAAAAAAAAAAAAAACTTGCAGGCTATATCTTATTCTCTCAAACTCTCACTTGCCTTTCTTTGTGTACATGCATATATACATGTAACTATGGAAACACAGAAAATGTTTTCTACATAATGTATTTCTTGATAATTAAATGTGAATATTGCATTGCTGTCAACAGTATCTAATCAGTAGAGTGTCTGGTTTCATCCATGCCTTCACTTTATACAGTGCAGTTAGGCCTTTTGGTTGCAGGTGAGTTCAGTTCTTAATACGTACAATGTATACAGTATGTACATGTACATGTATGTTTATGTATTTTCTGCATACATTTGTACATGTACAAAAAAAAACAGTTGTAAACATCTCATATCTTTAAGTTAATATAATTTTATAAATACAATAACCTATTTGTGGCATCGAAATATGCTATTTCGTCCACAGACATTACCTGTTCTGAGAAGAGAACATTTCCTGTGAGCTTCGAGGATCAGATAATGTCAGTGGAAAATATCAGGGCATATTTCGGCGCCAGTACAATATAGGCTATAATATTGTTGTTATCATCCTTCAAATATTTCCTTTGATGCATGCTTATACGATCACAGGGGTGTATTCGCTGATATTTCCTGCTCCCAGAGAGAAAATATTGGGTGACATAACGCATTAAACCTGAATCACATGTGAGGGAAAATATTTGATGGGCTATAAAATGTAATATTTTGGGCTTTTAATCCAGTAGTGACTCTGTTCTACAGTTGTGCGCAAAAGTAATGCAAGCGAAATTTGACAAAAGTTTGAAACTTCCTTTTTCTAATGCTGCACAAAATTTTGTTCTTAGCTTCGAATTTCGCTTCAATGCATTACTTTTGCGCACAACTGTATAGTGCTATTGGACAGATTTGGAAACAGCACTATGTACAGAGCCTAACATTAACTTTGCCATTAAGGTGCCAACTAGCAGCTATTAAACCAAACATTTTGGTAGCAATGCCAGATCGTAGGTTTTGGTCACCCTTTTCCCGGCCCCTCCAAAACGTTTATTTGACAGTAAAAAATACAGTTAATACCTTTTGCATGTACATGTATACCATTGCAAAAATTACCAAGTGACAGTAAACAGCAGAAAAGTAACTAGGAAAGAGTGAAAATAGCCATTGATTGTACATGCATGTATCGGAGTGCTGTGTGACCTTGTGTGTCACCAGTCATCAGTAAACATGTTGCTGTAGAGTGCATCCATTGTACATGTATGTGTACTGTACCTCTGCTAGAAGAAACTTCTGAAACAACATGCTGCCCAGTAAACATGGGAATCAAAGAATGTGGCCCAATTTTGTTTTGCAAAGTCTATTGGCAGGAACCTAGCTTCTACATTGTACATGTGGTATCCTCAATAAATTATTGATGTTTCTTAGAAGTATAAAGAAAGTGCAAACCACCCAGGTACCAATCATTGTCTACATCATTCACATCGACAGTGTCACCAAGCTTTTGAAATCCAACCTACTGTACAATAATTATGTCATGTATTTCCTGGACGTTTCCTGTAGAAAGGTGTGGTATTTTCTCAGGCTCTACTGTGTAACTGTCAGTCTGATTAGTTTACCATCTCTGATTTCAGTGTGATGTTGAGTTCCAGTGGTCCTAATGGTCCAGAGCTCTATACTATAGACCCATCAGGAGTATCCTATGTAAGTACCAGTGGTCCTGATGGCCCAGTGATCTATACTATAGACCAATCAGGAGTATCCTATGTAAGTACCAGTGGTCCTGATGGCCCAGTAACCTACATCTATACTATAGACCAATCAGGAGTATCCTATGTAAGTACCAGTGGTCCTGATGGCCCAGTGATCTATACTATAGACCCATCAGGAGTATCCTATGTAAGTACCAGTGGTCCTGATGGCCCAGTGATCTATACTATAGACCCATCAGGAGTATCCTATGTAAGTACCAGTGGTCCTGATGGCCCAGTGATCTATACTATAGACCCATCAGGAGTATCCTATGTAAGTACCAGTGGTCCTGATGGCCCAGTGATCTATACTATAGACCAATCAGGAGTATCCTATGTAAGTACCAGTGGTCCTGATGGCCCAGTGATCTATACTATAGACCCATCAGGAGTATCCTATGTAAGTACCAGTGGTCCTGATGGCCCAGTGATCTATACTATAGACCCATCAGGAGTATCCTATGTAAGTACCAGTGGTCCTGATGGCCCAGTGATCTATACTATAGACCCATCAGGAGTATCCTATGTAAGTACCAGTGGTCCTGATGGCCCAGTAACCTACATCTATACTATAGACCAATCAGGAGTATCCTATGTAAGTACCAGTGGTCCTGATGGCCCAGTGATCCATACTATAGACCCATCAGGAGTATCCTATGTAAGTACCAGTGGTCCTGATGGCCCAGTAACCTACATCTATACTATAGACCAATCAGGAGTATCCTATGTAAGTACCAGTGGTCCTGATGGCCCAGTGATCCATACTATAGACCCATCAGGAGTATCCTATGTAAGTACCAGTGGTCCTGATGGCCCAGTGATCTATACTATAGACCCATCAGGAGTATCCTATGTAAGTACCAGTTGTCCTTATGGCCCAGTAACCTACATGTATACTATAGACCCATCAGGAGTATCCTATGTAAGTACCAGTGGTCCTGATGGCCCAGTGATCTATACTATAGACCAATCAGGAGTATCCTATGTAAGTACCAACAACAACAACAACAACAATTTATTTAATACCACACAAATAACTGGATACAAAAGTGGATAGAGTATTGCAGTAGTTGGGTATTGGCTACCTAGTACCAGTGGTCCTGATGGCCCAGTGATCTATACTATAGACCCATCAGGAGTATCCTATGTAAGTACCAGTGGTCCTGATGGCCCAGTGATCTATACTATAGACCAATCAGGAGTATCCTATGTAAGTACCAGTGGTCCTGATGGCCCAGTGATCTATACTATAGACCAATCAGGAGTATCCTATGTAAGTACCAGTGGTCCTGATGGCCCAGTGATCCATACTATAGACCAATCAGGAGTATCCTATGTAAGTACCAGTGGTCCTGATGGCCCAGTGATCTATACTATAGACCCATCAGGAGTATCCTATGTAAGTACCAGTGGTCCTGATGGCCCAGTGATCTATACTATAGACCCATCAGGAGTATCCTATACAAGTACCAGTGGTCTAGCCTGATTTTCAGACGGTCGAGGTCGGCCGCTCACTTCCTCCCACCTCCCCGTCTGATGGACTTTGACAGAAACCGTGGTCTGGTCATTGTTTCATTTCGACCAATCAGAGCGAAGGCTTCATTTTTAGAGAACTGAGGTATGCATGGAATGTCTAGTGCAGCCTGCATGAAGGTGAAGCCAAATGGCGGAAGATACAAACGGACTTGATATAGCTTTGGAGAAAGCGTGCGAAACTTTCAACATTTCTCAATTATTTCCCGAACAGAGAAAGGCATTATTATACTTTGTTTCCTGGAAGGACCTTTGCTACCACAGCTGCATCTATAATGCAACGACCAGGTCGAGAATCGAGAGAGGAGAAATTATGTAGTCTTCTACAACTTAATCTACAGATCGTCAGAATCATGGCTCTTTCATGCACTGCAGAATATGTTCTACAGCTTCAAACTTATAGAAACAGAACGTGGAGAAACATGTTGTCCTCAGACGTGTACCGGGAAAATCTGATAGGAAGCGCTATCGATATTGCGATGTTGATGAATCTACTAGCTACGGGCTTTGGAAAATCATTAATCTTCCTCGACCGCTTTGTATGCCATATTAAAATGTAATGTCTCCTAGAATGTTGGCATTTAGAAGACCAAATATTTCATGAAATGTAGTGATTTTTTTACAGCAGTGAACACACATACTGAGTATGTCATGGTAATAGTTTCATGACATTTGGGCAATTATTTATGTTTGCAAAATTTTTAACACACTTTATTTTGACAATTTTGCTGTCCTAAAAGCTGAAATATCTTAGCTTTTTCACCTTAAGAAGACTAAATCTTTCATGGAATGGCATAATTATTTTACAGGAGTGAACACATATTATAGTGAATATGTCATGGTAAAAGTTGGATTACATTTGCCTAAATATTTATGTTATCAGAATTTTGAACAGTCTTGATTTTGACAAATTGTAAAGTACATGTACAACAAATCCGGTATTTAGATCAGTGTTGTGACCATGTGCTTGAAATACTGTACGAAAAATCCTATTTAAAAAGTTCCTGCTGCCCAAAAAACCATAGCAGCTCAAACAGGATATGGTTACGGTTAGTTCTGAGAAATCGACATACATTGTATGTTTGAAGCTGTAAAACATAAGAATTCTGCAGTGCAGGAAAATGCGTGATTCCGGCGAGCTGTACTAGAAGTCTACATAATTTCTCCTCTCTCGATTCTCTACCTGGTCATCACCTATAGATGCAGCTGTGATGGCAAGGTCCTTCCGGGTAATATTGTCTTTCGCTGTTCGGGAAATAATTCAGAAATGCCGAAAGTTTCGCACGCTTTCTCCAAAGCCATATCAAGTCCGTTTGTATCGTCCACCATTTGGGTTTCCTTCATGCAGGCTCCACTGGACATTCCACGCATACCTCAGTTCTCTAAAAATAAAACCTTCGCTCTGATTGGTCAAAATGAAATGACGTCGGGAATACGGTTTCTGCCAAAGTCCATCAGACAGGGAGGTGGGAGGAAGTAGCGGACGACCTCAATGGTCTGAAAATCAGGCTACCAGTGCTATACTATAGACCCATCAGGAGTCATGGTTTGTGGTTGCTGTTCCAAGAATAAAAGAATGAAGATAAGAAATGTATCGCTACGGCAAGGCTACAGTCTTGTGTTTCTTTGCAACTCATAGAAAATCTTCCCTGTTTGTTTGTGTGAAGTAATAGTTTGTATGTAATTATTGCTGTAGGGTTATAACGGGTGTGCTGTAGGCAAGGCAAAGCAAGCCGCAAAGACCGAGATTGAAAAATTAAAGGTGAGACATAAAGAACCATTATCATCAGGTTTATAGAATCTTAAAGGAGAACTAAACCCTAAAATCAACCCAACGTCTTTACAAAGATGTATTCTAAAGAAATAAGTTCTGCTATTTTATTTTTCTGTGTTGCGCGTCTATGAGGAGAAAATTAGTCTCCAAGTTCGATTTTCCGCTGAAAAATCTATATTGTGTGGCGGCTCAATTCAGTGCAAATTTCCCCATAACGTACGTCACACATACCAAGGAAGAACGATCACACCTCTAGCACAAAGAAAACACAATGGTCCGCAATTAGAAGCCATTAGGCCTGCTATTCAATGCATGGCAAAACTAATTTATTCCCCGTATACTACGTCACAAATTACAAGACTTGAGCCGTCTGTACATACCGGAGGCTGTGAGGAAGGTTTTCGGATTTTCTCTTGCTAGACGCGCAACACAGAAAAATTAAATAGCAGAACCTATTTATTTCGAATACATGTTTGTATAGACATTGGGTTGATTTTAGGGTTGAGTTCCCCTTTAAGCAATGGTCTGCACAAGAGGTACTACAGGCACAATTCTATGGTGCAGATGCAATTTGCTTTCCCCATGTTAGAAGTTTCTGTTTTTCATACTGACAACTCATCAACCCTTAAAAAGTTCTGAAATCAAATCCGCTAAAACTGTGTTTTAAAACTACTTTCCTTTTGTGTGAAAACATTTCATCCAATCAGAAGAGACCAAAACAATAATCAAGAAAGCTTTTAATTTTAAAATGTTCCACGTGTTGAATTTTTGTCATATTTAAAGTTATGAGAGTTTTCACTTGATGCAATTCAAATCTGATTATAAAATGAACTGAGAAAATGATATTCTTCTTCAGGTTTTGATACTAAGATTTTGATGTTTAAGCCAATGATGTGAATGATCGAAACAATACTACTACAGTTAACACCTTTTTACATTCGATGGATTAGAAATGCCTACCTCTTGCGCGGACCATTGCTTAAAGTGCTAATGAGATGAAAATTAAGTCAATCTCATTTGAAAATCTCTTTGAAATGAGGAAGGTTGGCATTTTCCATTTGTCGATATCTCATCATTCCAGAGATATTAAGCTTTTTACAATAATGTTATGCAAATGAGATTATATAATTTTGACATCACACACAGCCTGGAGACAAATCACAAAATTAAGAACATCTGCAAATTGTGGGTAAAAACAATTATTGAAACTTTGTACATGTATGGAATGTGTAGTGGTACTTATAAGGAAAATGCATATCTCTCTGCAAGTTGTTATGCAAAATAGTTTTCTTTAAACCACTCATGGCCATACTGTTCTAAAACTTCTGATGTGCCTACATGTACATCAGTAAATTGTGTTAGAGGAAGGAGAAATTAGGGAGTTTCGTTGCCTCATGGAAGAAGCCTGGGGCCAAGAGGGGAGCTGGGGTGGTGCAGTAGTTTATAAGCACTTTGTCTTTCACCTCTGTGGTCCAGGTTCGATCCCTGGATGCTGCACCATACATCATAACGAGCTGCGCTCTCTTAGTAACCAAAAAGTAGCTACAATATCCCGCAGAGATCGCGGACTAAAGTCCGCGATCTCTGCCGGGACCCTAGTAAGACCTAGTATTCCAATCTAAACGAAGTCCTGCTGGTGATCTACCGAATGTGTCGGGCTTCACGCCTATGTGTCATAATCCGTAAGTGTTGGGTGCGTTTTAACTAAGATTTCAATCTTCACTCCTGACATCCTATTCTTAAAGGAATACGAAGATAGCTTTGTTCATTGAACTTCAGTTGAACAGCCAAACTGGCTTGAGGTTGACTGGGTTAGCAACGATGATTCTCTCCCTTCGGCCACGGTTTTAAACAACTCGTGATCATTGTAGTGTGGAAATATTCTAATTCGTAATATTTTTAGAGTATTTGGTGCAAAAAAGTTAGACTTTGAGCTCCTTGCAATGCTGAAAAAAAAATCAATTCTGTTGCAAAATCTAACTCGGGATTTCAAGTCTTATTTTAGGTAGCCTGCCTCACTAGGTATAAAGTTGTGTTCCATATCCCAGAAGCGCTCAGGCATACGGTCGGCGGTGATGCCAGGACTCCAACCTGGGTGAACCAGAAAGGATATAGAACACAGACCTATAGTTTTTCATTGCACATTTCAAAAATAATAGAAAGTTGTGTTCCATATCCCAGAAGCGCTCAGGCATACGGTGATGCCAGGACTCCAACCTGGTTGAACCAGAAAGGATATAGAACACAGACCTAGTTTTTCATCGCACATTTCAAAAATAATAGAACGTTGTGTTCCATATCCCAGAAGCGCTCAGGCATACGATGATGCCAGGACTCCAACCTGGGTGAACCAGAAAGGATATAGAACACAGACCTATAGGTTTTCATCGCAATTTCAAAAATAATAGAAAGTTGTGTTCCATATCCCAGAAGCGCTCAGGCATACGGTGATGCCAGGACTCCAACCTGGGTGAACCAGAAAGGATATAGAACACAGACCTATAGGTTTTCATCGCAATTTCAAAAATAATAGAAAGTTGTGTTCCATATCCCAGAAGCGCTCAGGCATACGGTGATGCCAGGACTTCAACCTGGGTGAACCAGAAAGGATATAGAACACAGACCTTAGCTAGTTTTTCATCGCACATTTCAAAAATAATAGAAAGTTGTGTTCCATATCCCAGAAGCGCTCAGGCATACGGTGATGCCAGGACTCCAACATGGGTGAACCAGAAAGGATATAGAACACAGACTTAGTTTTTCATCACACATTTCAAAAATAAGATAACGTTGTGTTCCATATCCCAGAAGCGCTCAGGCATACGGTGATGCCAGGACTTCAACCTGGGTGAACCAGAAAGGATATAGAACACAGACCTAGTTTTTTTATCGCACATTCAATCAAGTTTGTCAACAAATCAAGTTTTAGATCGACTTCTAGAGTTGGCATGTCTATCAGGCTGATGCAGCTTGGTCTCCCTCGCTGCTCAAGCAACTGCAGCAGATAGGTTGACTTGATAACCTTGAGGACCACTGTCTGGAAAGGCTTGATGTCTATTGCATTTCTCATTACTTAATTTCAAACAGCCTTATACTTGATTCTTGTTGAGAAGGATTGGGGTGTTAGTATTCCTCTAAATAAATAAATAAAAACAATCATAATCAGTTGCATCAATGACAAAAATATCACCTTCAATCATGTAAGTTGTAAGTGTCCACAACCTAGGTCAGTGGAGCAAAACAGAAAGAACATTGGAGAAGACTGAGATTGCTTTTGGAGCCCTACCCCGGGACTGATAGGCAAGAATGGGGGAAGGCAGGAATAAGGGAGGATTCCACAGGTTGAGCGTATTTCTGTAAAGTCCAAATGGTGTTTTAAAAATATATTTGGTCGGCATGAAAAAAATCCTGGGGTCGGGAGTGTCCAACCATTCCGATTTCGTCGAGATTATCCAGATTTTGCTCGAAATACCCGAATCCTGCGCAACCTTGGTCGGGATAAGAAAATCTCGATTTTTGAGATTTTGATGACATTTTCCTAAGAGTAACAACTAGAAGCTCAGAAATATTTTCCCCTCAATTTCTCATTTGGGGGGGGGGGGGGGGGGGAATGCCCCCAGACCCCCCTAGTAAACTTGTGCCTCCGGCGCTCGTATAAATCCCGATTTCTCAAGTCTCCAGGTTGGACACTCTGGGAAAATAGAAATATATCTGAATTAAAATCCCACTGTCTACCCTCCCCCCCTCTCTGATAACCAATTTAATTCATCTCAATAAAAATGAAGTATTCGCTTACCCCTTATCATCGCTGTCCTCACGAGATCGCTTGTGAACTCAATTTCATCTCGAAGGCATGATACTTGGTGCATGGCAGCTTCGAGAGCAACTTTGAGCTCTCTGTTTTCCTCTTCTTGTTGATGTATTAAATGACGTACCTCAGGGACGGTTGTTGACGTTGCCGATGCAGTTGGTGTTTCGAGTCGATCGCCACCAAGTTTTAGTGCATTGATCTCATCTACCAACCAGCTGTATTATATTGGGTTTGAGTTCAATTTCTGTAGCAATATGGCAGCAACATCACCAAACGTAGAGGCAATGGTAAGACTTCCTTGATCTTTGAACACTCGTCGATCAGAAAGCCCGCCATTTTCAAGATCAGATAACTGGACTTTGGCGAACTCCTCAGGAAAATTAGCTACTAAAGAGCTCCTTGACATTATTTTTTCAACCAATACCGCAGATCTTCGAATTGAGAACATATCAGTTCTTAGAACTACATGTACAAACTACAGGCGGATTAGCGATCTTTGTAAGAAAATTCCAACCGGACCTCGAGTATTTTTGAACATCCGGTTCACTGAGGCTCGTTATGGTATGTGAGTTGAGTTTGTTGGTATCTCATCCTTGCTCCGAGGGTTTTTCTCTGGGTCCTCCGGTTTTCCTCCCTCCACAAAAACCATCCTACATGCATATACAGTCAAGACGCAAACTTCTTCACGCTATTGCCCCGATATTGCTGAGCAGCAATTGCTGTTTTAAGAGCAATTGCTGCTCAGCAATATCGCCGATATTGCTGTTTTCAAAAACGTTATTGCTGTTTTTGAAAAACGATATTGCTGTTTCTAAAAAACGATATTGCCTTTTGCCTTTTTTCAAGGCACAGCAATTGCTGATTTGATTGTACAAAACCCTGATTCGTAATTATTTAGTTTACCTGGTTCGATCGCTATCTTGAACATCGAAAGAACCTGCACGAAGTTGATAACCCGCTTTTTTTCGCTCAACCGCAAAAACGCACAAAACGTTTAAGAAGTTGATGCCCCACTTTTCGGCTCAACGGCTAGAAGTTAAACAACGCAAAAAGTTTCAAGACCAATGCAATGAAAGAACTTCGAGATCCGAATAGAAATGAACGCTTTTTTAATAAGCTTAAATAAAATTTGCGCATGGCAAGTTATTTCGACAGCGTTTCTGTAAAAAAAAAAAAACTTACTTTCACAGACATTGAGATGCCTTTTACCATTTGATTTTGTTTGTGGCACTATTTATTAATTGATTACATGTATTTGGTTTGCCAGATTTTGCAGATCATTCAAAATTCCCGGTTTAGTTCGATCTTTGACTTGCACGTGCGTTTAGCGATTGTTGATGGCATGAGACGATTGTAATATGCTAATTTCGTACTTCAATGTTTTGGAAAACTTTCAATGTATTAAAGCGCAATTTGCATTCAACAGGAATACCACATTCCCAGTAGAGGTTTTCTAGTAAGAGTATAGAGTTTTTTGCAAGTCTTTTCATTACGAATTGGCTTCAAAACTGTGTTCACATTCCCAGAAAGTTTCAACGATTTGACAGACTCGTCAAAAGTCAGACTGTCACGTTCACGCCTGACTGATTGCACGTGAAAATTCACACTTGAGATTTTAATTTTCGAAAAACATGCAAGGACTTCAAACAGTTGCAATAATTTCAGCCGAAACTTTTAACTACACAAGGATATACCGAAAGTGTGAAACTAGTACAGAAGCTAAAGTTTATTTACTGTTATGATTTGCGCTTAGCGGCAAACTTTAACGCGAGTCCCGTGTCGGTCAGGGAACTAAACAAGCGACCGCTAATCGTTTTGTTATTATTTTGTGTCGCAAGTTGAGGCTTCCATATTCATGCTAGTTCTAATATTTTAAGTATAGGTTTCCAGTAAAGGTTTGCAGAAGCCTTATAAGCGAGCTGTGAAGTAGCAAGGACAGCATGAAGTTTCGTTACTGTAGGCACGCGTATGCGGGATCGATCGTCATATTGAGCTCGGGTTTCGCAAAGGGTCAAACTTCTCCAGATTCACCAGTTTTCTTTATGCTAAAAAAAACTAAATTCCAATTCAGGCCTGGTTTATTCAATGGCCCTCATTCATTCTTGGGAAGGCGCCCCATATATAACGGCTCTCTCTACGTCAACAAAAAAACAAACCATTTGGCATACGATTACGGAAAACATCGATTTTGTACAAACTCGTCAGAATATCGGAGATACGTGTATTAATTGCTGTAAATCAGCAATTGCCGTTTTACTTACAAAAACGATATTACGTTTTTCAAAAAACGATATTGCTGTTTGCCGGCAAAACGATATTGCTGATTGCTGTTTTCTAAAACAGCAATTGCTGTTAACGAACAGCAATTGCTGAGCCGGTTCAGCAATTGCCTTTCCGCGCGTGACAAAGTTTGCGTCTTGACTGTAGACCAGTTTACGGTTCATGCGCAGTTGTTCTAGCCTTTTATTTCAACTGGCGGGCCACCATTGTCTAACATCTGGTGGCCCACCAAATGGACAGGATTTGTGCAACTGCGCATGAACCATAAACTAGTCTATTGCAAAACCTGAATATCTCTGTAATGAGGTGAGATACTGACAAACAGAAAATGCCATCCTTCCTCTTTGTGAAAGGATTTTCAAATGAGATTGATTTAATTTTCATTTCATAGGGTTGTTGAAAGGGTGGATAATGCTATCCACCAGATAAATCCCTATCTGGGCCGGGTTGTTCAAAGCCCGATTAGTGCTAATCCAGGGATACTTTCCATGACAACCAATAGGTTCTGTGCAGAGTTAATCCAGGATTAACACTAATCGGGCTTTGAACAACCCGGCCCAGGTGGATAAAGTAAGCTGGTTTGGTTAATACTTCTCCACTGGATAGGGATTTATCCAGTGGATTAGCCATAAAATACCACTGAGGTTTCATGAGATACATAAAAGTGATATTTCACATGTGAAATAATAAAAACAAAATATTATAAGTTTTATCTTCTTATGGTGAATTTGTCATTAACCACTTGAAGATAAAAACACTATACATGTATGTATGTATAATATGTAATATCCTCTATTTATTTAAAGTGCAAGTAAATTCTCTTTCTGATGTATTTCAGTTGTCTAAATAATATTAGTTTTCTTCGAGAGGCAGAAGCAGCAATTAAACTACATGTTATGTAGTCAAGAATGAAAGCTACCCAAAGTGCAGGACCACAATGAAACCTACATGGACAGGATTTCATTGTAGCAGTTTTCTCTTGAGTTGATTCATCTTATGACGTCACAGGACCATGAAAAGTCATCAAAATTAGGGATTACAGAAATATTAGAAAATTTGCAAGATTAATAGTACCTTTTTGCGAGAAAAAAAACAATCATAGTACAATTTAATTTAACTTTTTAGCACGATACTTGAGCTTTAAGTAGTTACAAAATGTATTTTGTTTTGGTGTGTTCTAATTGTTTTGAGTATTCCTCAGATGCAGGATATGTCCTGTGAAGATACAGTCAAGGAAGTTGCCAAAATGTATGTACACAGCATCTTCTAATACATTGAGGTTATTAATCGGCAAAGCATCTAATACAGCCTTTTATTTTTTACGAGTCATGTGTACTTTGGCATATATTTTTGGTATATTCCAAAATACGGATGAGTAAAAACACAGCCATATTAGCTGATGCTTAACCGACTAATAAGTTATCTATTCTGCAATGAAATGAAATTTTCTTTCCATAACCCTTGGAGCATGCTCAAGAAATGGGATTTACCATATATGGTGATACTAGGAAGCCATTTTAACGTAACTACCCGAAATACATGTACAATCTCAATTACATATATAATACTTTGATTTGATTTGAATTGATGTGAGACATTTGGATCAGAGCTTGATCAGAACCTGATCACAGGAGTACAAACAATAGGACTCAAGGTCCCTTCTAGGCCTGCCTCCGTCAGTGGACCTACGATTTTACGTCTTTATCCGAGACGACGTGAAGGTCTAACCATTTGCAGTTGTTTCACAAAGGCAGCACCTTCTACTCAGTTATTTTAAGACCCTGAGTGTTGGTCCGGCCAGGGTTTGAACCTGCGACCTCCCGCTTAACAGACCGGAGCTTAACCACTGAGCTATAAACCGGGAGGCGATAATAAAAGCTCTTACAAAGTGAACCATGATATTTTATTTGAAAAGCTTTACCACTATGGTATACGTGGAGTCATGCTCAACTGGTTTAAGAGTCATTTCTCAAACAGAAAACATTCTGTGCAGTTTAACAATACTCAACATATCAAAGTGTTACATATGCCTGTGGTGTCCCCCAGGTTCGATCCTAGGGCCATTATGTTTTCTTCTCTACATCTGAACTATCCTGTGTCTTTCCCATTTCAATGTTTATTCTATTTGCAGATGATACAAACATTTTTCTGTCCCATAAAGAACCTACATTTTTACTATCTATTTGACTTTTAATAGCCAACACTGAACTTGCAAAAAAAAATTCTGCTTTTAATTAAAGCTAACAAATTATCATTAAATGTTAAAAAGTCCAACTTTATGTATTTTAAGACTCGACAAAAACGAAGCTACACTTTGGGCCCATTACTTGTTGATAGTATTCAAATTAACGAAGTATCTCACACCTCCTTCCTACATGTACATGTAGGTGTTCAATTGTTGATCAAAATGCAAAATGTTACCTGGAAACCACGTATTAATCATGTAGCGACAAAAATCTCAAAGTCAAAAGGTGTTATATACAAATCTAGTTTTTATTTTCTGCAGACATCTCTGCTCTCACTTTATTACACTTTAGTCTATCTGTACCTGCATTATTGTAATGTAGTGTGGGCTTCCACCTACCCCACTAACTTATGCAGACTACTTCTCTTACAAAACGAGTTGCTAGAGTAATATACATGTATAGCCAAAAGTTGACTTTAAGACTCCTTCGGATCTTATATTAAAATCATTATAGATTTGGACTATTAAGAAAATTAATTCCTTGCAAAAAAAAAGAATATTTATGTTCTCTTATTCCAATAACTTATTACCACCTGCTTTCGATAATCTTTATTTCAGGCAACCAAATCCACAATTTCAATACCAGAAGCGCTTCCAATTTTCGACCCCATTTTTGTAAAACCAAAATGAAACACTATAAAATACCAAGGACCTGTTTTTTTGGAATTCACTCGACAGTAAACTAACTAGCTTGGCCAGTCTTAATTTGTTTCAATCAAATCTGAAATTGTACTTACCAAGTAATTAACTTCTAGTTAGCGCTTATTAAAATCTACTGAACTCCTCATTCTCCTCATCATTAGTGCCGATAGTAGTCGCCGTTTTCCGAAATGTAATTTGTTATATACATGAATAAGTCTAGGGAACCTGAACGGTCCATAAGCCCTTATGCTACATGTAGACTACATTTCTGAAAGCATTTGACTGTGCAGAATTCACTACATAATTTGTGCAAAACAATATTTATTTATAAATGTTTTGATCCTTGTTCTTTCAGAATTTATGTTGTCCATGATGAGGTTAAAGACAAGAATTTTGAACTAGAACTCAGCTGGATAGGCGATGGTGAGCATTTAATTAATGGTTTGCCAAAGAACTGAAGCTAGACGTACCTCTCGAACTGAGCCACAGTATTGGCTTACCCAACAATGCAAAACAACCTACCCTTTAGAACGAGCAGTATGAGAACAATAGAGCTACAGTATACTGGGTCCAATCAGAATACAGGTCTCAAGCAGTACTGTATTACTCAAGAACTGGAGCCAAAGACAATAGGGTGCGGCAATGAGCAGATCCTCAATTACGATTTTGCCTTAAAGCTGTCTGAGATGTCCACGGTCAAAGTCACAAACTAAAGATAAAGGAAACTGTATGCTGTTGGTCATGTTTTAACGTGAAAACTGAAGGAAATCACCATCCAGCCAATTAGGAAAGGAGAAGACAACATATGTTTGAATCACAAATTTGAGAACTTTCCCAAAATACGATTTTCTTTGAAGTCAGATCACATTTCGTTTGAAACATTGAAAGTTTTCTAATGAAAATATATTGCCTTGCTGGTTTTCTATTGAATGTATGAATATCGACCATTGAAATTACAAGAAAGAAGAATAGAACACCTTTTACATTCGCTGTTGAGTGCTCCTATTTTTAGGCAAATCATTATATAATAGAGGTAATCGGCTAACGCTGTTGCCACCCAATTCAGATCATGTGATGTAAACAGATGCTACTCTGGGGAACTATTCCTTTTTCATTCTAATCATAATGCAGTCGTGCCTATCTGAATAAAATTAATTTTCAAAGGGTCAATTCTCCAGAGTAATGCGTGTTTACATCACATGATCTGAAATGGGTGGCAACAGCGTTAGCCGATTACCTCTATACCAAGTGCCTAGTAGTAACAAACGTCATATAGACCAGCCAGAATGGATAACTATAACTGTAAAAACTAGTGATGAAGGCTAACACACGAAACGTCAGCTGCTACATGTACTCGCTTCCCACGGCAGATTGCATACATGTACGTTGTACTTTACTCAACTTTTAGTTGTTCATACCAGAGTAGACCAGCCAGGCCTGATTAACAGATACAAACCTTCTCCTTAGTTACCAATGGCAAGCACGAATGGGTTCCAAAAGATGTCGCTGAGGTTGCAGAGAAATATGCCAAGGTATAAAGAGTTACGGTTCTTTAAGATCATTTTAATGCAATACTTGTTTGTGCAGTGTTCTCTGCAATATTGTCACCTTTTATGCTACATTGTATCTCCTATGTGTTCTCTCTGCTATGGTGTCCTGTGTGGCCACCTAGTTTCCTCTGATATAGAGTCGCATGACCATATCCAGTACCCTCTGCTATAGTCTGTTGTGGACACCTCCTGTACTCGCTGCTCTCTACTTTAGAGTCCAGTGTGGACACCTCCAATGGTACCCTTTGCTATAGAGTCCATGGTGGACACCTCCAGTACCCTCTGCTATTGAGTCCATTGCGAACACCTCCTCCAGTACTCTCTGCTATAGAGCCCCATGACCATATCCAGTCCCTCTGCTATAGAGTCCAGTCCCATGACCATATCCAGTACCCTCTGCTATAGAGTCCCATGACCATACCCAGTACTCTCTGCTCTAGAGTCCCATGACCATGACCATATCCAGTACCCTCTGCTATAGAGTCCCATGACCATGTCCAGTACCCTCTATGATATAGTCCCTGGTGGCCACCTCCCTTGGACTTTGTTCTATGGTTCCTCCTGGACATTCCTTCCCTTAAGTTGTGTTTTACTTTTTTCCCATTTCCAGGATTCTCTGGAGGAAGATTCAAGTTCCGACGAAGACGATTTATAAATAGAGACAATCCATGTTACGTTTATTATTGTTCCCTCATGTCTAAGCAGTTCTGTCACCTTAGGAGTTTTTTTACATGATACCGGTCGTGTTTATTCCGCTCCCCACTTGTACCTCTGTATTATTTCGATATTGTTTACACGATACCGGTACGAAATGTCATACAGGAACGAGTCATCCCGGAATGAGTTCACGCCGGTTCTTGTAGCGGATCGAAAGTTTCGCTCCAGAATGAAACTCGATCCAGTATCATGTAAACGAGGTACGAGTTTTCATTCTGGTACGAGATGAGTGGCCGAGTTGACTGGGACGGGTAGCGTATGCGTGTCGATGGGCAACATTGATCCAAACTGCAACGCTGGCTAGTAACAGCGAGGGCTCGATTGAACTTCCTTGTCATTTCGTACCGGCATGAAACTCATTCTATCACGACTCCTATATAAAAGCGGATCGAAATGAAACTCCATCCGGTATCATGTAAATACCCTCTTAGTTTGTTGAACAAGATGCCCTCTGAAAAACACGCCCAGACATGAGATTAGATTTGGTGGATTACCGTGTTCAGAGGCTGAAGCCGTTTGTCTGAGAGAACCATCGCGTTCCTATTCGGCCTGTACTGCGCATGTTCGTTGTTGAAGGATGGGCCTGTTTCAGGATGCAATCACGTGGTTGTACTGGATGGCAAAAAATATCTGACTTCATTTATTTAAAGGCACGTGTACGAGATCGGTAGTGTTATTAGCAAAACCTATTTGTAAATGCTATTTTCCACCTCCAATAGATTGTCGATCTTTCTAAAACTGCGGTTTTGAAGATTGTTTGCCCTCCAGAAAACCCTTTCCTATGGGATTACGAGCTCAATTCATTCGCTATTGAAGTGATATATGTTTCCTACAAAAGGCCTGTATTGCAGCGGATACTTTATTCCATTGCCCAAACTGACCTTGGTGGTAGTTTAGATGGGCAGCAGTCCGGCATGAACATTTGGCAGCAATCACGGTTTCTGGGAAATCCCCACCACCACCCCCCTAAATGTAATGGCTAATTATTAATTACACATGTATATCCAAGTGAGGGAGGGGGTGGGTTGATAGTTTCAAGAAACCGTGAACGTGGATAGTGGTTATTACGTTAACTTTAGAGCGGTTTTCAATTGAGTGTAGTAAAACCAAACGCAAATTACCCACAGCCAGCCAATCATAGGAGCGAGTAATCACAAGTAACTCGTAAATGGCTTCCCTGTGAGCCAACGATAAACCAAAGCAAAACCAAAACCAATTTGCGTTTGGTTTTACTTTGGATTCTGATTGGTTGGTATACTTTCTCAGCCAATAGGAGAGCTTAGTAAAGGCAAAACCAAAACATTTCCGACACTCCATTGAAATCCGCTCTATGCACAAGGTGATTCACCCATTGCATAAATGGCGTTTAATTTGAATAACCATTGTTTAGGAATATGTAGCCTCGCATTCATGTGAACACGCTTTTGTGCGGCAACGTGAACGCGAGGCTCAAGTCTCCAGGACAATACCTATTTAATTGGAAGGATTCAACCCCCAGAATATTTCTTTTTCTCTACTTTTTCTCTTCTTGTCTACCTGTGAACTCTAGCCCTAGAAGAGTGAGAACAGGGTTTGCACGGTCGTGGAAAAGTATTTAACAATTGCATTCCAGGCCTGGAAAAGTCATGTACGAAAATGATATTAGGTCACGGAAAAGCCATGGAATTTCGGATTTATGCCCAAATTGTGGGTGGTATGGAGGTTGTATAACTGTTACTGCCTTCTCATTCATATTATGTTTGTAATAGCTCTGCATTTTTAAGGTCATGAAATTTTATTTTTAGTCATTGAAAAGTCATGGAAACATGGAATTTTGTTCCCAAGTTTCTGTGCAAACCCTGGAGAACTCTTCGCTTACCTGAGAACTTGTTTTCGAAATGGTTAATGCATGTGACTAGGGTCGGTTTGTGTTATGATAGCAAGTCTCTGCCGTATAATAGGAACAGCTTAGCAGGCTTGACCAGTATAAATAATGTTGCCCTCTATGAGCATGGTTAAATATGGTTCAACATGGCATAACATGGTTTAACTTGCTGTTCTAAACCCACCCTTTTTACCCAATGTTTCTATAGAGAATGAACTAGAAGTCTACCTCCATAGGAATAATAACATGAAGAATATTCAATCAAAGAATCAGATCTCGGAGTTTAGATCTAGAGTTCATAGGTTTTCGCCGTCTGAAGAGGCCTTCGTTTGATTGGTCACTGTGTGACCAATCAGGACGTTGAGCTTGCAAGGTGGCCCTTTCTCCATATGCTGCGTCTTTGACTTGGTGATCGATGCCGTAGACTATCCAAGCATTCCTCGTTTGGTTTTAATGGTAGTTAATCCAATACTGCCGCCGAATATTTCTCACATAAGAATAGCACTCGGATGATATTTAAGACCTTTTGTCATATGCGATTCTGTTACGGTATGGCACGTTTACGATGAGACACGGTACTGATGCCGTCGCACCCGGCGATTTTCCCCCCCAAATCTTTACAGATTCGCCCCAAAACAATGGGAAATCTGCTCACAATCGCTTGTTCCATCATCATTACTATAATAAAATACTCAGTATTGTGTGTATGTTATTGGTGGTTTTCATCGTCGTGACGCGCGAAACAAAATTGGTTTGCATTTATAAAATCAAATAAAACATCTTGGTCCTTGTAGATCTACCAACAATACACGTATAACCCCAATTTTGGAACATTAGATTATTTTCTAACGGAGCTGTGGGCCAATGAATGCCTACGACAATTTTACATACTTTGTATGCCACGCCATCTTTGTGAACATAAAACGAAAATACAAATAAATCTTAATTTCAAATTACCGTAATCAAATTTAATTCATTGGGTTTACCTTCAAAACTCTGAATGCAACTTTTAAAGATTTATCCGGGTTAAAAGAAAATAATTTTACACAATTACATGTTTTTTTATGGGCTTCAGAAATAAAATTCAAAAACTCCATAACAATACACCCTATCGACATTTAATTTTCTGTGTAGACTTTTATTATCGATGTCTAGAATATATACAAAGAACAGCTTTGTAGAACTTGTAGTTTAAATGTTAGATTTTTGATTATGTCATGTGAAAACCAAGAATTGTTGAGGAAAGAGTCGCCGATTTAGCCGCTGTGAACATGAAGCAGACGGTACTCGATCCGATTGGAAACTTGAGACTACTGAGATTTTGGAATCAATGCTATAGTAGTTTTTGTGTCGACTGCTTCTTAAAGTGCCTATCACCCTTTTGCAATTTTGATAGCTTATGAACCTCCGAAACGTTTTGAGTACTTCTGTGAAGAACGTTTTGGATTAAAGTGAATACTTCATGTTCTACGCTTGTTTGAAATCGTGTAAATGTGACCTTTCCTGACCCATGACCGCGTAAGTAAAAGCCTGGGTCGAAACCTGGGTAGACGTCCTCTCATTAATGCATTATTCTCCATGGCACCTTTTTATCGCAACAACATCGATGCATAGAAAATATACACAGTTTTTGAGTTGTTAGTAAAGGAAAAAGTCATTTTAGTCAACATGTTAAGGGTGCGTTTACCAATTTCGTCGCTAAGCAGCGACGTTGCTATGAAGGGTCGGCGGGCGCGCTCGCTCATGCAATGGCGGGAAAAACTTACTTCCGGTTTAGTGAAAAAGCAACGCGCGCGCTTTGCAATGCTTTGTTTACATTTCGTAAAAGTTACAATGAAGTTGTTTTTGCTACTTGAACCCGGTTTTTTTTTACTTTCCATGCTTCAAGTTTACTTAATATAATGCCGAAAAAGAGCGAGAAAACCGAGAAAACCATTCTAGCTGCGGAGGGTCGCTGGAAGAGGGAAAATTCCGATGTCAGTACTTGTAATTCGGGTGTCTAGTGGAAACTAATTTTCGTTCGGATTTCAACAAAGAAAGTTTGGAAAGTGCTTGGAAAGAGCTTGTTGATAACGAGGGGAGTCAGAATGTACTTACAAGTGAGCAGCTAAACGTGAGGAGTCTTCGAAGAGTTTGGTTTTGAGCCACTTTCACAAGAAAGTAGCGAAGAAAAATACAGTGCCAACGAAAGAGAAATCAACTCCATTTTTACGGCGGCTCGTCACGATACTAGGGACTTGACTGGAAGTAATCGGTTAATAATGACCAAAACGTTTTCATATATTCTGATACCAGAGTGTTCTGATACCCTGGACACTATTTCTAACTATAAAGAAGCAAAGACCGATACAACGTAGAACGTAGATTGTCGTTCACGGTTGCTTGCTTGAACAATTCTTCAACTATTTCTAAGGCGGGAAATGTCTGTGAAAAATGCGAAAGTTAAACATAAATACGGAAACGAACGATGGCAAGTTCCTATTAACTTGCGACCATTCCTTTAGGGCGAACAAAGCCTAAGGCCTACTTGCCGAATTTTGTAATTATTTCTTTATTGATCGATGGAGAATATTATAAGGATTACGAATATGTGCGAATGATATTACACATTATAGCAAGATATTCCTCTAGAATTGACATATTTAGCAGTGTTTTTGATTGCTATAGGATAGAAAACTGAGTCAGATTTTGATGTAAGCTTACCCTAAGTTGAATCGGGTTGTTTCTTCTCGACGCGACGTAAAGTATAAAAGTGAGTGACTTTATTTTAGTGTCAATGTATTATAATTTAGCTTTGCAGCTAATTGGGGACACGTCACTAGTCCTACGATTTTTATACGTCCTTATCCGAGAAGACGTAAAGGTCTAACCGTTTACTGTATTATGTAAAGGCAACACATTCTACTCAGTTATTTTAAGACCCTGAGTGTTGGTCCGGCCGGGATTTGAACCTGCAACCTCCCCCTCGACAGACCGGCGCTATTACAACCGGAAGGCGGTTAGACATGTGACTGATTATGGTGCAAATCGACTTCTTTGCGTGAATAAACCACTGGAATTAGATGTCTGATAATGCAGCTCTGTTTCAATTTCAGATTTCATTTTCTTGTCCAATGCCTTTAGCTTTGCCCTCGCAAATTCCATCGGTACACTAGAATCCATGTATGTAAAGTAATTGCTTTGTAACCACCCAAACGCGGCCGCGCCCCGTGGACCGCCCCGTGGGCCCTGGTAACAATATTATACTTCCGGTTTCACAAAAAATGAAACTGAGTTCGTGAAACAAAGAAAAGTCAATCCTTTTTCACATAAAAAATCTCCTGAAGTCGCATTGCACAGAGTCAAGCATGGGTTTAGCGAAACAAATTAAAACACGGAAGTTATGACCATCTTACTGTTAAAAGTCACGGAAAAAAATTCTAAAACGATCAATTTTCGGTATATCGTAAAACGCATGCTACACCTTTTGTGCCTAATCCAGACCAATATATGCAAATATGAAAGCACTATCCCAGAGCAATCATGAGTTGATTGAATTTTTCTGCCTTGATGACGTAATAATGACGTCATACAATGACGTCATCAAAATAAAAAGGTCCGTCTCCCAGGAGTTCCTGAGTGATTTATTATTTTTTTACTCAAATTGTTGGCGTTTTATGGCGTTTTAAATTCTACTTAGCAACGGCCCAAAACAATTGGTAAACGCACCCTTAAGTATTTCTTCAAATGATTGCAAAGCCGAATTAATTATATGACGTCTACCCAGGTTTCAACCCAGGCTTTTACTTACGCGGTCATGGGTCAGGAAAGGTCACATTTACACGATTTCAAACAAGCGTAGCACATAAAGTATTCACTTTAAACCAAAACTTTCAAAACATTTCGGAGGTTCATAAGTTATCAAAATTGCAAAAAAGTGATAGGTACTTTAAAGACCCTGTGTCCGAGCTCATGGTGCTTTGCGCCAATGTTATGGTTAGTTTGTTTATCAACGGCCGCGCGCATAAATTAAAGGCCAGGTTTTAGGCGAACTAAAATGCTCTCGATTGTTTATACTGAAGTTTCATAAAAGAAGTACACATACACTTTGGATAACGAATTTCATAATTTCTACCGGATTAAAAACTCAATCGAGCCCACGAATTTTCCCCGTATGCTTCGAATATGATTTTAACAGTACTCGGCAGGAAGCCAGTTGTTCTGTCTTTAGATTCTAATTCGAACTACTAGTGCGACTTTTCACAACTCTACAAGCAAACACATACTCTTGTTACCTTGTTTTTATGTCTCCAGTATTGCTTAGCTGTATTTGAATATCTCTACTTTCCTTGCGAATGATATATTTTGAGTGCAAAATGAAATGTCGTACTCGCACTCGAGTCAAACTCACAGCGAAGTAACAGCTGAATTCGGCAGATTGGAGTTTGACCCGCGATCGTAGTATTCGGAGCAAGACTTTCTGGACTTACTGGAGGATGGAAAAAAAAGGTTAAGGACATTGCCTTCTCTGCTACTAAAAATGCAAAACATATACAGATACATAAGTCGTAACACCTCAGTGGAGCTTAGCCGTGCGAAATAATAATTACGAATGTTCTTGATGCCAGAAGTGGTTGCTTTGTGCTTTGTATTTCCAACGAAGCCCGCCGGTCCCTTAGTTCCTTTTGAACCACAAGTGTTCTCTTGTAGACCTAGAGAAAGTAAAATGTGGACTGCTGAAGGATTATTTGTCGTTTCACTTCGCCTCGCTGTCTCGGTCCTTTCTCCGGCATTCCTCTACTCGCCACTCTAGACCGGGATTCGAAGAAATATTCGAACTAAAGTTTCATTTTAAAAAGTATATATACAAAAGTTAAGATAAAAGAAAGTTAGTTAAGCATATATACTTATCAATAATTACACGATGGCCCAAACTAGGGATGGATTTCGAAAGATTCGGGAGTCACATAACAACAACGATCTTTCTGATTTTCGTAGCCTACGAAAATGATTTGCGCGCGCAAAGCACCATGGGCTCGGACACAGGGGACTGCGCTGGCGAGCAGGTTCGAAACAGAAGGCGCTTTCCATTCAACCAAAAACCTCGTGAATATGTCACCATCGGCATATAGTCGTCATCTTCATTGCCATTTTGTGATTGGATATTGTCGCTAAATGAAGATTCCGAGTAATGCACGAAAGCCAACGACACATTCAATTGCTCCCGAATAAAACTTCACGACCACTTATCGACAATGTTAACAAACACACTATCTTACGCGCGTCATAGGACTCGATAACATAGTGTCTACAGCTTCTTAAAGACCCTGGGCGCTTTCCATTCGACCAAAAAAAACGGAAATTCCGGTCAGAAATCAAATGGAACAGTAAAATTTCCGGTTCGAAGTTTCGGAAATTGTGGACCACCTCGCGAGGTGGTCCTCTTTTTCCGAAAATTCCGGTTGGACCGAAATTTTCTGTTTCATTCAAAATTCCCGGTTTAGATTTGCTGTGATTTGCCAGTTTTGAGAATTGAAATCGAGGCTACTAATAACCGGGTAGTTTCTGCGAATGAACGCGTATTTTTTCCGACCGGTTTGTCTAATTCGAAAAATCCCGTTCCATTCGACATTCGAAATTTTCGAAACTTCTAACCGGTTGCGAGTTTGAGGGAACTAGAGTTAGAGCGGTGAGTAATATTGTTATTTTACCATGAATTTCCTAAGATTTACAAACTTGATTAGCTACAGCTTTCGCAGAGTGTGTGTAACCGGTCAAAAGGTTTCCAAAGGTACTTTCAAGGTCTAGGTCGATGTACTTCCCACCAATTGAATACTAAAGTGTTAATTTTTCTGCTCTAAAGCTAAATCTTTAAATAAGGCTGGAACAGAAATATTAAAGGTTTGCAACAACTTGTCTTTAGGTTGGAAGAATGGTGAGTAAGTCTCAGCACCCGGGTTTTGGGGAAAAGTTCGTATGAAGGAAACTGATGACGAAGCCGTTGTTTCACCTCTAAAATGGAATTGAAGGCTAGAGTTTCAATACAAATTACAGACAGCCAATCCAAATTGCTTGACATTATACAGAAGTTATGTTTATGATTTTTATATTAACCCAACTGATTTTGGAGAAAACATTCATTTTCCCCGGACATTTGCTGGGCAAACGTGGCGGAAGCCTAAAAGTTAACGACCATATTCAAGCGCATAAATAAAAGTATTTCAAGCACTTCTATTAAAACTATGAACTTCCTGTTAGATATGTAAGAACTACGATGGTGCCTGATTCTAGTTTTCAATTTATTTCGAAAGTAAAGTGCTGTTTTCAGATTCTTTCGAGTTATATTCCCATCTCATGATCTGCAAACAATGATTTTAACGAAACCCAACACTACGGTTACATCGCATCAGATTGTTTACTAAATTGAAATCTTGGTGGCGGCCAAATTGCTATAGAAAACTTGCTACAGAAACACTAATTAAAATCGCTTGATATCACAGAAGTTACGTTGTTGATTTAGAGGTTAATAACCCCCATTAATTTTGGAGGAAATGTACATTTTCTGAGGCCTACAATCAGCGAGGAAAATTGTACTGGTAATTTTTGACAGATCAGACATGCATTTATAACTAATTAGGAGGCGTTTTTCAAAATGACAGGAGTTGCGGGCAGGCGTTCCCTTCCCTTCTCCTCTCCTCCCCTCCCCCTACTTCCTTTTTGTCCTAGCGCCATTCCTCCCTCGTCCAAATATATTTCGGTTTCCCAAATGAAACGCCTGCATTGCAGGCTAATGCTCACTTTGCTTCAGCTGCTTCAGGTTACTAAAATAGATGTGATTCAACATTATCATTGCACGCCATACACTACGAGATTCCTTCTCTTACTTATACTCTCTTGATAGCACCCTGTATGTTAAAATTTTTGAAACAACAATTTGTGTTAAATGAAAACTTGCTAGTGACCAGTTAGTATTTAACTTGGAGGGGTGGAGGTGGAGGAAAATTATTTTAATAAAACAATTTTCAAGAACCCTGTTAGCCTGCAAATTTTCTTTTAAAGCAACCCCCCTTTGGTCTCCAATTAATTTTCAAGATCCCTCTAGAGTACCTTAAAATATTTTGGGACCCCCCTTTTCTCCAAACTATTTTTACAAGACCCCCATTTTCTCCACAAATCTCAAGTCAATCCTAAAGTCAATTGCAAGCCGCTTGACTTGAGGTTTGCTGGCAGATCGACTTGAAGTCAAGCGGATTAAGGTTTCAATCGGTCAGTCGACCAGTCCATTTGCTTCACATACACAGGGGCTTATTTTGCCTTTTAAAGTACCCAGTTAATGAGCGATGAGGGCGCCAGGCAGAAACCTATTTTACCTCCCTTGATTGATAATACTGTAAAATTAACTAAACTACAAAGGAAATTGGAAAATGCATTTACGTGTTCGTCAGAGACCCCAGCAAGCCAAGCTTTAAACTGTTTGCTTGGAGTCCTTGTATGACAGCCACTCCCAAATTTGATTATATTTAATAAATGGCCGAGTTTCTCGGAGCCTGCATGGCGCTATTATAAACAAGAGCCCATCTGGGCTTTCACTCGGGCCACTTGAGATTGAAGATGAAATACACTTTCATTTGAAATCCTTTTAGTAATAACCAAAGAGAAGAAATTAGCAGTCTTTAGGAGTGGCCGGTAGCGCGGTGACTTTCATTCTCTGCTCCCCTAGTATATATGGCATGTATGTAATTTAATATTTTTGTTTTCTCGTATGTAAATTAAAGTAGTTGACCTTTTACTGTAAACACTACTTATTCATGCAACACACGTTTACAATTTAGTCTGCTGTTCTGTTATACTGCAGGTTCCAGTCGTAAACAGTCCGAATTTGACCAAAGTGAAACGAGCTGCTCACGTCCGTAGATATATATTTCTTCGTTATGCAATTTTGACATGAGATAATTCTTCAAATGGCACCATTTTTTTATTTCTTATGTTTAATAATACAGTTCTCAGCTGTAAAAAAATAGAACATTCTATGGAAGATTTCTTGTCCTAAAGTTTGGAAACGTAACACATGCATTTGACGCTAGAAAGTTCAGTACTCGCGGAAGTACGCAAGGTTAATTTACTAGTGGCAGTTTACTAGTTTGCACTATCGGCTGTTATGGAATGTAAACATACTTATGTCGATTGGTCAGAAGGATATCTTGTTTAAGATTATACGGTCCTTTCTGCATCAGAAATATTTTAAACGGGAGTTTTCGTACAGTATTTCAAGCTATGCTGTAGCGCGAGTTCAGATAAGCCACAAATGTCCGTGAAACTAATACCGTGTTCATTATTATCAGTTTTCTCTATGGGTTCTCATGTATTCAATGATTACTTCTGGAGCTTCATATGTATGTCGATTGGTCACAATGATTTCCTCTTTCGGTTTTTACCTTTAGTTTGGACATTAGGGATATATCCTTGGAGATTTCGTACAGTTTAGCGACCGTGTGTCGAAAGTAGAAACGTTCGCTTGTCACGAAAGTGCGTAAACAAACTGTCACAAGCGGTTTCATAGCAGCTCGATGTTTGACTCTCATATAGTCGATGATAACTTATATAGCTTCATATGTACGTCGATTGCTCACAAGGATTTCCTCTTTCAGTTTTTCCCGTTAGTTTGGACATTAGGGATTTATTCTTGGAGATTTCGTACAGTTTAGCGACCGTATGTCGAAAGTAGAAAAGTTCGCTTGTCACGAAAGTGCGAATATCATAGCAGTTCGATGTTTGCAGACTCTCACGTAGTTGATAATATAAACTTCTATAGCTTAATATGTACGTCGATTGCTCACAAGGCTATCGTATTTGAGTTTATGGGGTTGTTTTGCCATCAAAGAAAGGTTTTATCTAACTTTTCGTACAGTCTTTGCACTCCGGTCGGTTCATATCATTTCAGCCTCGATCGTTTCTAAGCCGTAGATATATATATATATTTCTTCGTGTCGCTGTTGAAAACTGCCATATCATTTATATGTAAACAAGGATATGTTGATCCAAAACTACAGGCACTTGGGGTCTTTCATTGACTTGTGAACTTGCAGGCTCTGTAATTCGTTTTGTTTTCTTAGTATAACATAAAGTGTTGAACATGTTCATTTTCTCAGGCATGTCGCGCGTGACCTCTGTTTCTTCATTCATTAAGTTCTCTACTTTCATCTGTAATCTGGGAAACTCAATCTTTGCCCATGCCTTGGCACATAACTATTCCTGTTGTTAAGTAGACGTGGATGATTATAAGTAAAATCCTTCGACAGCTTGTACCGTTTCCGCTAGGTCAATATCCTCGCTGGAACGAAATAACTTGATCTCAATACTCTCTGATCCAACTTACGGTAAATTAAAATCTCTGACAGTTTTTAAGAGACTCATAATATTGGTCTTGAAGTGCCTTCACCCAAAATAAGATGTTCTCCTCGGATGTTTTAAATGCAGCACAGCGAGCCGATGGCTTATAGATTCCAATATCTATTTCTTCGAATTTTAGCTTTCCGGATCCTGGCCCATTCACTGGCTTCAGGTCGTCGTACGTGTCGTATATAAAATCACTGGCCATCTGGGTAAAAAACGCGGTCCTTCGGCTCCGACAATAGCGCCAGTTGAAATATCCTGAGCCTGTTGGAAGGCTTTCGCACGAGTGAAGTTAAATAAAACATTAAACTGGCTTACATATGAGACTCCAAGTTAGAGAGAAAGTTGCTCGCGGGTCCTCCGCCATCTTGCTTTACTGTATTAAATTATGTAAATAAATTAACCTGGCGGTTGTTGCGTGACCAGCACAGTGCAATCTGATTGGTGTGAATTTGACCTTTAACGCATGCACAGAAATTTTGCGACACCCAACAAAAAATAAATAAATAACGACTTGCATTTTAAGACTCGGTGCTGCCACAGGCAGCCCGAGTAATAATTGAAAATCAAGCAATCTAATGGTTGGGAAACTCGGCAAACTTCAAAGGGGCTAACAAAGCGGGGTGTAAGACAAAAGATAGTGCACGGTCAAAGCTCATTAGCGTCTCCTGAACGACTGAACCCACACTGATTGATTAACATTCCAATATCTTGTATTTTGTGCACGGTCACGGTTGAAAAAAGCGAACAAAGACGACCAAGAAGGTCGATGGTGGCATAACTATTCCTCTCTCTTAACTGATTAAAACAGGCAAAATTTTCCAAGGAAAACCGGTTAAACTTGTTTGGCACTGCTTCATGAGCAAGCAATGGGCCTTTTTGCAGGAATGCAATTCACTCTTTTCACCTGGTGGCCATCTTGGATTCAAAGCGAGGCAATCCTTTGTTTTTGCCAGGTCAGCCTCGTAGTGAGGGATAGTCAAAATGAAGCTCACCTGGCAAAAACAAAGGAATGCCTCGCTTTGAATCCAAGATGGCCACCAGGGGAAAAGTGTGGATCACGTGACGTGTAGCAAATGTCCTATAGACCCTTTTCATGAAGGCATCAAAGCGAGGCTAGTTGTGCCAGCTTGTCACAGGAAGAGAACAATCGAATAATGTTAATTTCCTTACGATTCAACAGGATACAACCTAAACTAAGACATTTCTGGCAACTGGCCTCGGTTTGGTACCATCGTTTACCAGACTTCTTACCGCGCCGGCATGAGAGATGAAAACGGGATTCATAACTCTACCGCATACAAAACAGGACAACTAGGTTTTCAACTGTATGGAGTGTGTTATTGTACTGTCGTAGTGTGCAACGATGGCAGTAGCTTACAGGGGCGTAGCCAGAATTTTGCATAGAGGGGACACCACTCATTACCAAATTGCGACTGCAGTACTCTTTTACATAGAGAACGCGGTCTTTCGCACCAATCTCGTCCGATTCAGGTCCCTCTCAGTTTTCAGTCACCAACCTTTTCCAGTAAGACTGTCGCATTGTTCACTGACAATGTTACTGTGACGCTACGGTACGGTGTCTAAGCCCGAGTTTAGGGGTGGTTACACAGTGTTCACAGATTCGCTCGGGAGATGCAGGTTCCTGAAAGCTTCTCTGTTAAAAAAGACAGCATATATATTAAACGGTATGTATGTTAAGTTAGAACTCCCTATTGCCGCTCCACGGTGGGCACAAATGACCCTCAAATCGCTCACGTTGCTATAATTTCAAAACTAACTAATGTAGAAGATAATTTTTTTGTGGGAGGATTAAGACGGATGATTTGCATTACCGTATGCGTCTTGATGACGTCACAATTACGTCATGTATACATTTATAATAGGTTTTCCAATGTTTTCAGTTACATTTAAAATCCGTAAATTATATATTTTTGAATTCCCATCATCTTGACAATAAAGAAATCGAAAATCCGAGTTCGATTAGTTAAGAGGGAGAAAAGTTATTTAAATTTTCCGAAGAAATGTTCAAGCAAGCAACCGTGAACGACAATCCTGCTGGTGTACGTTGGATCAAACTAGTGATCTAGCCGGCTATCAAATAAAAAATAACTATAAAGAAGCAAAAACCGATACAACGTAGAATTTTGAAATTAGTGGTACAATATTTCGGCTGGCCACACCAGCCTTTTTTTAGGTACAATGAAGAACATTTACATTGGCATGTATTTTTGAACGTGATACTGAACTGTCATAAAACAGATTACAATATGATAGACCGTGAAAAAAATTTAAGAAGGTGAAAATAGATATCAAGTATGACTCTTCCCGGAGTTAAGGCCATAAGGTTCGAGTGTTCTCGCCTGTGCGATTAAAAACGCTCCTCTGGCCTTACGTATAGAGTCTCTCTTAGAAAATATTTTTTCGATAGGAATAAGTTGCATGTCGTTGGCAGTGTGATTAGGAGAATTAAGAAAATGTTTGGCAACTGTTGTGGGTTTAGATTTGTTGTTAGAGTTATCTATCGTCCGGCGGTGTTCGTTGAATCTGTCTTTTAAGCGTCGTTTAGTCGCACCTATATATATATTGTAGATTGCGCTCTATCAAATTTAACCTGTAACACCAAAAAATATAATCTACATGATTCAATGTAACCGCTGCAATCTACAATATATAAGTGAGACTAAACGACGCTTAAAAGACAGATTTAACGAACACCGCCGGACGACATATAACTCTAACAACAAATCTAAACCCACAACAGTTGCCAAACATTTTCTTAATTCTTCTAATCACACTGCCAACGACATGCAACTTATTCCTATCGAAAAAATATTTTCTAAGAGAGACTCTAGAGGCGTTTTTAATCGCACAGGCGAGAACACTCGAACCTTATGGCCTTAACATCCGGGAAGAGTCATACTAGATATCTGTTTTCACCTTCTTAAATTTTTTTCACGGTCTATCATATTGTAATCTGTTTTATGACAGCTCAGTATCACGTTCAAAAATACATGCCAATGTAAATGTTCTACATTGTACCTGAAGAAAGCTGGTGTGGCCAGCCGAAATATTGTACCACTAATTTCAAAATTCTACGTTGTATCGGTCTTTGCTTCTTTATAGGTAATATTCCCGCCAAACTTTGGCGGGAAATATTTAACGTAAACCATTTACAAAATATCTTCTTCATTCATCTTTTAGAGTTTAGAATAGTTGTTCATGAAAATCTAGCAACTTAAAGAATACATCTGTACCCACAATCGTATGTTTTTAGAATTTTCAATTTTTGAGAGGAACTGCAGTTAAAAGCAACCGTGAACAAGAGTATTATACGTCATTATGGCATCATATATTTTTGAAAACGTCTCTTAGAAAATAAATATGAGTATTTTTCGGGTTCTAACGAAGAAATGTGCTTATTGTACACTAAATAGGCTCAATATAGTCTTTTTTAATATTTCTTCAATGTAGAAAGCATAATTTAAGTCAGACCCATGACGTCAGAAAATGTGACGTCACAGGAAACTTAAGTTCTTAATAACTCTGCAAATATTTATCGTAGAAACTTCAAAATTGTGGCATTCAAAAATATATATGTTGTTGTAATAACATGCTTTGTTGCCAACGTATACGTAACGAGCGATTTCAGGGTCATTTATGCCCACCGTGCTCTGCCTCGTTTGCGCTTAGGAATATAGGCAAAATCGCCGCAAAATCAAGAAATACCTTAGTCAATCTAGTACGAAACGACTGGTCTATGCTTTCATTACGTCTATGCTTGATTATAGCAATAGTCTCATGTACGGGCTGCCCCTTTCTGAGACTCAAAAGCTTCAGCGCCTACACAATTCAGCTGCTAGCTAGGTTCAGTTAGTTGTCAGAGCCAAGCGCACAATGCACATTTCACCCATTTTACGTGCATGATTTACATTGGCTCCCAATAAGGGAACGCATTAGTTTTAAGATCTTACTACCTACCTATAAGGCCATTAATGATATTGCGCCTTCCTATATATATCTATCTAATCTTTAATTCAACCCTATCGTCCCATCCGCAACCTACGTTAGATGCCTCCCAGAGTTTATTAGTAATTCCTAAGTGTGCTTTCGTTACGTATGGTGATCACGCTTTTTCAGTCGCTCAACCAAAGCCGTGGAATGCGTTGTCACAAGCCATAAGAAACGCACAATCTGTCACTGATTTCAAGTCTTCCTTGAAAACATACTTTTTGAGACTTAACAGTATATGGAGTAATTTTGCTTTATTGACTAGTACTAGGAGTATAGTTTTATGATATGTTGTTATTATACTAGGAGTATAGTTGTTATTATTGACTAGGAGTATAGTTGTTATATATAGTATTTAGTTGCAGAAATTATATTCTATCATTTTATGATACTAAGGTTATATATATATGTTTTTAACTAGTTTCTTTTCCGCCGAATCGACGACAGTTCCATGTGGCGGCGGACTATAGCGTCGGCGAACCGCCAGGTAATCACAGCGCAGCATGTTGTCACGTCGCAACGCGCGTATGTGGCATGTCACTAGGCAACGCGCGCATCCGGAAACGCACGCATGTGGCTAGACTTTCTCAAAGTCCTTCTTAGCCCCCCGCACGAAGGACTTTTCCCACTTGCAGCGCGCCATATTTACCGGTAGATTTTTCAACCGGAGGCGTGGCTTATGACGTACTAAGATTTGCCCAATCACAAAGCGTTAATTCTTCTGGCATTGTATTTTGACGTGTCAAATCAGTCGATCATGGATGTGGTATTTACAATTTGATTGTACTCAGAAAGAGTTTGTCAAAGGCGCGAAATGTAAGCTCCGCCCCTGAAACGTGTTTTCGCGCCAAAACATAATCCCCCGATTCAATTTCCTGCATGCAAGTGAAACAAGTCGAACTCGCCTCTCGTTTCGATTCTCGTGCTCGATTTTTGACCCAGTAATCGCTTACCCAGTGACTCAGCGAGTTCGACTTGGAGCAAGTCTAGCATGTGGCATGTCACGTGGCAACGCGCGCATGCATGCATGCATGCACACTTTCAACACCAGGTTTTTCGGCGGTGCCCAGTCGAGTCGCGGACTGGTTAATTGTTTGTGTAGCCGCAACAGAGTCGCCGACTGGTATCCGAGTTGCATGTCGATTATTAATAATGTCTACAATTTATGTGGCCGCACGGTTACGGACTCCCGGCGGTTTGGATGTATGTGTAGCCCTGGCTATACACGACTTTCATAATGGCCGCCTCCTAATTTGCATATGTGATTTCCCGTTTCGGTAGTTTATCCACATGTACAGAAAATATGAACATTGCCATGCGAAAGAGCATGTCGACATGTAACTTATAAAGCAATGAAGTTACAGCCAGTTGAAATTAGAGAGATTTGTATGAGAAAAACGACGGAGGTCTTTATAGCCTCGCTTTCATATTTTTCAGCATTACAAATGCTCATAGCTCAACAGCAATTTTCCAAATTGCTCCAAAACTCAAAACAATTACTAGTTTTAATGTGATCTTTCATGTAGTGGCATTGGTTTTCCCCTACATATTTATCTTCCAAAGTATGCAAATTAGGAGGCGGCTAGAGGCGGGCCATTATGAAAGTCGTGTATACGTAGACGCAGTAATTATTCTACTACTGCGTCTGCGTACGTTGCCTTGTGCTCACGCTTCACTCTCGTTCCCCAGGCTCTTTTTCTCTTCTCGCGAGAAAAATACCCTGGTTGGGGCTGGTCTGTGTTTTTGTTTAATACTCGGTAAAGCTTGAGGCGTATATAACGGAAGTTGGTACTTGAAAGGAGGGCAGGCTGTTGTACCGGGTAACAATCTCCTTCTCTTAACGAGTAGCACAACAGTTTCTTTAACGTCCCCCATTTATGAAGAGAAAGTGTTGGGAGACAAGACCAACGGTTTTACGTCCCTGCCCAAGGACGCGGTCGGAGCCGGATTAGAACTCACGACCTCCGGCATTCATGACCGGTGCTCTACCATATGAGCTGCTCTACCAACTGAGCTAGCCGGCCGTGCGGTATGAACTATTATAAACCTTTTTGGCTGTTTGCGTAAGATGTGCTACCTATAGCTTGTTTTGATGACAAAAGGTCTGCTCTATCCTAGACTTAGCAAGGAGAGTGTTTGACTTTCCCGCACCTCCCTTGTGTTCTAAAATTTATCACGCAGATATCGCGTGGCCAGCCCCAACCAGGGTCTTGTTCTCGCGTTAGGAGGAAAATTGTATGGGAACGAGGTTGCTTACGTTTATATCCCTTGTGAAAAACCAGGCTTAAGGGATCCGCAGCCGTGCTGGCGATAACATTGCCATCCTTCTAGCACGGTAAGGAGAAAAAACCACTGGGTTAATACCGATTCGGCTCTGCCTACAAACCCACAATCCCTTCAACTTATCTCGAAACTCCTTGCTCACAGCACTGTACATCAGTGGGTTCATACAACTATTTGCAGTCATAAGAAGTCGCGTAAACTCGTACGTCTCTATAATGTAAGGCAACTTCTCAGTACTCTTAAGATCAAAAATCGACATCGTTAGTAACAATATAATGCGGCACAACACATACTGTGTAAATAACAACCAAGGAAGTGACCACTTTAATGGTTTTCCAATTTTGTCTTGTCCGTCGTGTAGCAATTTTGAGATTATGACGCCGCTTCGAAGATTACTGCGATGGTCTGTAAAATAAGTGGATGGCTATCAAAATGTAACAGACGGTGATACCAGCATTATGGCACTATGCACCCAGGGATGAAGCCGCTGATAAAAAAGGCCATCTGAAAGGCGTACTGACTGGTCCACCAGCCTGGATCATTTAGACATAGGCCGTTAGGGAACACATCGCAGGGAGCCAACGAATGGAGCAAGAGTTAGGATGGCGTAGATCCAGATAAGTATGATGACGACAAGTACGGCCCTGAAAACAAAAGAAAAACAGGGGAAAGGTGACAGAGAGGTTTTGTATGGCCAGCACCCTTGAATGAATCTCTATTTTAATACGGATACTCATCAGGTATATCAAGAGACTAAAAAAGGAATCCAGGTTTCCACGAGAGCTGTATACTATAAAAGTTTAGTTACAGGACTATTCTTACTAGGAAATATAAAGTATGGGTTAAAATAATCTAACTTTAACAGGCCACAGAGATCAATATGATTGAGCTCTTTTTATTTTTAAATAATTTATAGTCTTCGCCTCTTTGAGTGATTTCGGTAGTATTAAAGTTCCATACCTTAGCCCCATCGTAACAAATATGGCTTTTCTTGAGTGCCTAGCTCAGTCACTCTTTGCTCTGGGAATCAAGAGATCTGTTTTGGAGTTCCGCAAATTATTACTTTATGAAGTCAGTGGTTGAATACTTTGACGAATAATTTACAAAGATAGGAAGGTACTGGTCATGCGAAGATATCAGTAAACAGCATGATAGCCTTAGCTTTGAACCGTCGTTCTGCTAAGGAATCCCTAGCCTGAATTTCAGCAGTCTCCTCTGGTTCGTTCCAGAGGAGACGGCTGAAATTCAGGCTAAGGAATGCCCAACCCAATCATTACCATGTGTTATGCATCGTAAGCCAGCGGTATTTCCCAGATCAGGCTCAGAATTTTAGAATCAGGTTAACAGTAATGTTATGCAACAATTGTACTAAATAGGTAAACAATACTTCTTACTGATTAATGTCGACTAGTAGACTAAGTTCTTTGGCAGGAAAAATATATTACTGGGTTATAAAAATGCCACCTGAAGGTGTTAGATGAATATATTTTGTAGTTTTGGGGCTATCGTGCGACTGAAGCTTGTTTGAGCTGTGGTGTGTTTTCTCAAACGTTGTTCCGATTTATTTTCATTTTGTCCCGCATATCAACAATTTTCCGGTAAATTCCTTGAGCCTACCAATTCCCGACATTTCCAGCACAAAACACTGCTGTTCTCCCCGGTGAAGTTTAAACACCGGAAATCGACTGTAATTGAGAATGTAATTGTAAATGCTAACCGGCTGCTTGACTTTATAGAAGGCCAATTACAGGAGAGATTTTGCTCTTTGGACACTGATAGCCATTATCTCCGACTATATATGCTCACACTGAGTCCGATCGCCCATGCACGTGACTCGAGTGACTCATGCATGAGTCGTCAACTTAGTATGCATCATGATCATCAAATTACAAACTGTTTTAGTAAACTTTACCGTCAAAACACAAGACTATTAAATAAGGAGCACCGAAGAAACTGTAGTAAAAATACAAACGAAGACGATCAGAATTAGCCTGCAGTACAGCGTACGACAAACAACTCGCGAATTTGCGTAAATCGCTCTCCTCCAGATGCCAAGCTGTAAGGAATGCGAAGAACATAAACCCGCCAAAGGATTGCTCCTCCCCTCCCCAGTGGTGACTGTTACTCGAATAAAGAAGGAAGCTTAAGTGTTGGGGAATACAAACAACCAAGCACTACACAGTAATTATAGTTCATCAGACGCGCGGATCTTGCCCTCCAGCTTTGTATCAGTGGCTGCAAGAAATGTCCGCTCCAGTGGGGACGGGAGGAGCGCATTGTGGTCGGCCACGAAAGGGATTGTGGTCGAAACAGCGGATTAACGCAATGAACCGTTGCGAGATTAATTGCTGCTCCACTCGCTTCGCTCGCTGTGCAGCAAAAAGAGAGATTGTTATTGCGTTCCAATTAAAAAACCTCGCCATTACATGTGAAATAATAAGCATTTTAATGTATCGCCCTTCCACTCGGGAGCGAGTGAGATTTATTCAGTTCGGGTGTTCTGAAATAACCTGATCTGGAAATTGAATATGCTGACTCAGAGACTGGGTAATATTTCTGATTGGGCCAATGGGATCCCTGTGTTTTAAGAAATTCTGTAGAGTCTAGGAACAAGAGCCTCTTTAAGACTTGAATATATTTGAATTGGACTTTATTTATTAGTGCGTTGTAATTGTATGCAATTATTGCGTAATTGATTAGTGCGTTGTAATTGTATGCAATTATTGCGTAATTGATTAGTGCGTTGTAATTGCTTGTAATTATTGTGTAATTGCATCTCTTGACACTTTTATATTCTATCATTAGTATTATACATGTAACTGAGTTATTGTAGGTGAAGAGCCACCTAGTGGAGATATTTCCAACAAATCATTATTATTATTGTTACTATTAATATTATTATTATTAGTGTCCGGTCTGTGACGTCACCGCTCTTTCTTGCCAGACCGCTCAGCCGTGATTGTCGGTTTTTCGAACCCAGTAATGCGAGGGTTGGCAAAAAGTTGGTAAAGGCCGTCAGAAGCGAGTAGCAGCTGAAGTTTCGAGCGTTAGTTCTACGCAACCGGCTCACCATTATGGGACCAAATTTGTGCCTCGTATTCCAACTGCGCATGGCGGTTAGTGGGCGAAGTAATTCTTCACATTTTATCAAAAATTATCACAATTATTACCTTTTAGAAGTAAAGTTTTTGAAGCCGTTTAATTATTAAAACTCGCAGTTTAATAAACGCTGCTGCCGCGCACGTTTATTAAACAGTACACGGAGAACCGTATTCTGTTAAATTTGGATGAATATTTAGTAGTCCCATACCTGGTACTAAAAGGCTGTTTCATGGGGTAGACGATAGCTCTGTATCTATCGATGCTTATTGCTGCCAGTGTTGTCCCAGAGAGCGTTACGAATGCGTAGGTGATGGTATTTACGAGCTTACACATTACCAGGCCAAAAGTCCAGACTTTATATTCCAGGTAGGCCAAATCAAATGGGATAAACACGATGAGAATGACCAGATCAGAGACGGCCAGGTTTAGAATGAAGTACCTCGCCGACGGCCGCGCGTCACTGGACGACGTCGACCGAAATTGAATGATGAACGCAACTCACCAAGATGTTACCCACAATTCCAAGCGCCAGGACAGCAGGATAGAGTGTGAGACGCATGACACGAAGGGTGAAGTCCACTGATCCGTCGAGTGCTGTCTCGTTTGTTTGAATTCATTTCTTGATCGATCTTGCTTCTGGTTTCTCTTTCTTTGAGTCTCTTTTCCACACTTTAAATGAATATCATGTAATCACAGAAACGTCCATGACCAGAAGTCTCGATATGTCGTACTAGCCCTTAACCCACCAGTTTACGGCATAATCTATATTTAGAAAACGATTCTCACTAAATCGATACCCAAACATATTGCTCTGATGGTCCTTTGTTACTCATTTTGTGTTTATAAAAGAAACATGGCTGCCATTGTGTTTCACCACGAAAGAAGTTAGAATACATTGTACCGTAAATTCACGGGCGTAGCCAGGGGGAGGTTCCAGGGGCTCCGGAACCCCGCCCTGAAATTGATGGGCAGCGTTCCATTACTTATCGAGACTTCTGGTTATGGACTTCTGGTAATCGTAATTTGAACTTGTTAAATGTTTACTAAAGGTAGACAAGAGCCCATCTGGGCTTTCACTCGGGCCACATTAGATTGAAGATGAAATACACTTTCATTTGAAATCCTCTTAATCCTCTAATATTAACCAAAGGGAAGAATTATTAGCTGAATTTAGCAGTCTTTAGGAGTGGCCGGTAGCGCGGTGACTTTCATTCTCTGCTCCCCTAATATATATGTAATTTAATAGTTTTCTTGTTCTCGTATGTTGACTTTTTAATTTGAACACTACTTATTCGTTTAACACACTGCATTTGAGCAGGCACATATTCATTGTTTTGAACCCGAGAATTACCGTACTACCGTACTTCATGGTCCCTTTCTTTAGTAGTGGGTTGTCGGTCAGGTTATTGTAAAACTCTCGTCATTTAGCACAGAAAATGTATTCTGATGAATAGGGATCGGGTTGTCATGTAAGAAATATGGCTCTTGAACAAACTGATAAGCTTCAGTAGGTTGGGTAGTCTCGGAACATTGTCTTCTTTTTTTGTATTCTTGATTTTTTTTTTTAAGTTTGAAAGTCGTATCTAGCTTTATTATATCCGCTTTCAACTCGCCATTTTCAACTTCTAGGTCAATAATATATTCGTGATGACAGCATCTTGATTTCGCTCTTGTATATATTATCTTGTTGCACTAATTTGTCTTCCAAATGACTGAGTTTGGTTTCTTTATTCGTGTTTTGATGTGACGAGAGTAAGAATTCATTACGCATATCAGTTAGGTCAGCCTCCATGTTACAAATCAAGGTCGTTAAAGCAGCGAGAGAGTTCTTATTGCGGGCTAACAGATATTTTTATCCTCGTGAAGAATCTAAAGAATTCCGTCTCTTCCGGTTTGAATTTGACTCATGTGTATGTTGCTTTTGGAGTTTCAAGGATATGTTGATCCAAAACTACAGGCTCTTGGGGTTTTTCATTGACTTGTGAACTTGCAGGCTCTGTAATTTGTTTTGTTTTCTTAGTATAACATAAAGTGTTGAACATGTTCATGTTATCAAGCATGTCGCGCGTGACCTCTGTTTCTTCGTTCATTAAGTTCTCTACTTTCATCTGTAATCTGGGAAACTCTATCTTTGCCCATGCCTTGGCACATAACTATTCCTGTTGTTAAGTAGACGTGGATGATTATAAGTAAAATCCTTCGACAGCTTGTACCGTTTCCGCTAGGTCAATATCCTCGCTGGAACGAAATAACTTGATCTCAATACTCTCTGATCCAACTTACGGTAAATTTAAATCTCTGACAGTTTTTAAGAGACTCATAATATTGGTCTTGAAGTGCCTTCACCCCAAAATAAGATGTTCTCCTCGGATGTTTTAAATGCAGCACAGCGAGCCGATGGCTTATAGATTCCAATATCTATTTCTTCGAATTTTAGCTTTCCGGATCCTGGCCCCTACACTGGCTTCAGGTCGTCGTACGTGTCGTATAATAAAATCACTGGCCATCTGGGTAAAAAACGCGGTCCTTCGGCTCCGACAATAGCGCCAGTTGAAATATCCTGTTCGGCTCCGACAATAGCGCCAGTTGAAATATCCTGAGCCTGTTGGAAGGCTTTCGCACGAGTGAAGTTAAATAAAACATTAAACTGGCTTACATTTGGGAGATGAGACTCCAAATTAGAGAGAAAGTTCCTCGCGGGTCCTCCACCTTCTTGCTTTACTGTATTAAATTATGTCAATAAATTAACCTGGCGATTGTTGCGTGATCAGCACAGTGCAATCTGATTGGTGTGAATTTGACCTTTAACGCATGCGCAGAAATTTTGCGACACCCAACAAAAAAAAAAAAAAATAACGACTTGCATTTTAAGACTCGGTGCTGCCACAGGCAGCCCGAGTAATAAAGTTTCATCGTTAGAAATTCCTGACAAGCGGCGTTCACCGGGAGAGGTATTCTGCAGTATTTTGGGTAGGAGTGTAAGCCGCTGGGTCTCAAAACCCTAACCCTATTTCAGGCCAAAATATATGATTTTCCAAGCAGTGTACCTTCGCAGCTAGCACTAGCTTCTTAAGCTTTTGTAATCCACTTAATCTTTACCACAGCCTTTCTCAGGGCGCTTTCCATTTACACGAACTGACTGGGCTGACCGGCCAGTTCGTAAATGGCACGTCTCAGTTCTGAGAACTGGTCCAGTCAGTTCCTAGAACTGACGTGTTCCATTTAAGAACTGGCCGGTCAGACCAGTCAGTTCGTGTAAATGGAAAGCGCCCTCAGACACCTGACCCCCGAAAATCGATATCTATCTCATGCACCACATAATATAAAGCGGCCTTCAAGGATCGCGTTATCTAATCCAATGACATTTTCGCTGTTGTTTGTTCTCTTTCTCGGTTTATTTTGAAGATATGAAAATATATTTTGAAAATATTTGTCAAAATAACGAGAGAACTAAGAGAACTGATCAAGCGGTCTCGTCTTCTCTGTCACAATCAACCCTTTATAAAAAGGCAAAATGTTTAGCCCTATTTCAGAAAAAAAACAGCTCGAAAACCATACCCTTTGAGACAGCACATACCCGTATAGCTTATATATTGGAGTACCCCCCATCCCCCTCCCCTCCCCTCTCCGGGGCCGGGAGCATTCACCATCAGCACGTACAGACCGTGAAATGGCAGAATGATACTGAATATAAAACTAGTAAGGCAGCATACAATAATTTAACTATATAAGCAAATCAGCCACATCCCACATACATTGTACCTATAGGATCACTTTAATTTAGACATGACTCAGTGTTATACCAAAGGAACTGAGTAAGTTCAGGTAAATACCTTTTTTAAGTAAGTCTGTCCGAACTACCCGTGCGCCGGCCAGCCGTGTGAAGTCGAAGAACTTGCTGATTAAACTCCACGTACTTTCTGGAATATAAAAAACGTCGACACCGAAGTCTTAAAGATAACCTGGATAGGTTGAAAGAGAAAAGCCTGCTTTTAATGAGCTGGCTTTTGGTTGAGGACTTCCTGACGTAAGAAGGCGGCCGGCTCAAGAAATCTTTCTGGAAATCGACACCGAGAAGGATTAACTCGTCACTTTCCTGTTGTCAGGTACCCTTGGATAGTGTACTCCGCGGTTTAAAAGTAGATGGCTCGACATAATTTCATTTAGAAACCTCCTCGGCTTCAGACAGTCTTTTTACTGTTTTTAAATCAACGAAAGCACACGTTAAAAATAGTGTCGCATATTACATTCTTGGTTCGTTGTACAATTATGTTGTGAAGTTGCTTACTTTTCTCCAATCTCTCCAATCAGTTTCGTATCCATAAGCCAGACTATATGCATCTACACTAAGCCTTCAGTTTCACTCCTTTCTAATCAGGAAGATGATCTATAATAGCTACACGTGTAGCTATCACATAGTTGAAATAGTATTTGCTTTGGTATACGAAACAGAGTACTTGGTATCGGCTACCATTTCCGCCTGTTTCTTTGCGAACCACTAAGACCAGTGAAGAGGACTCCAAGATTTAATTTAATTTCAATAACATAGCACAGGAAGTTTCGAAGTTGTCGGATTCGTAGTCAGTCGAGCTATGACACAAATTGGTTTAATTTTAAATGGAAGATTTCTGAAATTCGAAGGTTAGAGTGTTTACTACTTCACTATATGTTGCCTTATAATCTCAATATTTTTAATGTTTCTCAGGTTTCTCAGTATAATGAGAGTTCGTATCATATGATATCGCTGCCGATTTGTGCTATTTTCGGCCTGTTTCAAATTTTCTTAAATTGAATTTTACTATTTTCGGTTAATTGCAACTGAGTTTCTGCGCTTTTTAGATCTAAAAGCTTTTAGCTAATACGCCAAATTAAAGTTGTTCTTGTTTAGGCTCTCCTCCAATAAGAATTAAGCGAATAAGTAAACACGGGATTATTTTCAAATTCGATATGAAAGTGACAATTTTGGTAATGAAAACAATGCCACTGTCGGTCTCTCCCGTTGATTCACTCTGCCAATTCTTTATTATAGTACTTGGTATTATCGTATTATGAGATTTATAGTCATGACGGATCTTTCCTGTCGGTCAGTATGTCGCAGAATTTCACTGCTACATCGCTTGTTACTCGGGCTGCCTGTGGCAGCGCCGAGTCTTAAAATGCAAGTCGTTATTTTTTTTTTTATTATTCAGTGTAGCACGCGATCTGCGCATGCGTTAAAGGTCAAATTCACACCAATCAGATTGCACTGTGCTGGTCACGCAACAATCGCCAGGTTAATGTATTTACAGAATTTAATACAGTAAATCAAAATGGTCGACCCGCGAGGGCGAAAGCCTTCCAACAGGCTCAGGATATTTCAACTGGCGCTCTTGTTGACCATAAAAATACATGAACAACCAGGAGCCGTAATACATTCGATCAGCGCTGTTTGGACAGATCCAATGTACATTTAGAAACGTAAGCGAAATACAATATCCAAACACGTTTGGATATCAACGGGTATCGAATTATCATCAAAGGTTAGATCTCGTAGGCGAGACAAGGAGATATCACTTTCAATGAATCATTGTCAGAAATATATTCCATCGTAGGCGGTCTTGTACAGCTAAGGCATGTTTTACGACAGAATAACCAGAGTCTTTCTACTGGATTGAGAGCTCGAGACATTATACATGTCGGCTAATATGGGGAAAACTGAAACAAAAAATGAACTTTGACGGCAGAAACCCTCAATTGAGCCAAGCGGAATATTTACATGATCCGCTAAGATTTTTACAAATCTTAGTTAAGCAGATGTTTTCAGTGTATGCCAACTGAAATGCGGCAACTACATGAACAAGAAGCATGAACTGCCAGCAAAGAGAGAGGAAAAAGTATTTGAAATGCACAGCGCTAGCTGAAATAGGGCAAATTATATATAATATCTGAGACGTTAAATTACGTTACTGTGAAGAGGATCAAAATTCAAGTTTTGTAGCTTCAGACTGTCTTCTGCCGTGACTCGTGCGAGAAATTGGAAAAGATCTAGCTGTTTCATTCAGACACTGGCAAATTTATTGAAAGCTACGGCTTACTTTATGAGATTATTATTCATTGTGGAATGAAAGGAAACAGGTTAGCTGAAAGTCAATCAAATTCAAAGTCTGAATATGTCATTGTATTGCATTTATACACTTGAATTGCCAGTATTCTGTTGTTCGAATCCTGCGTTATCATAGTCATGCCATAAAAGCGATTAATAGACCAGTCTGTTTTTTTTGACGTTCTCACTGGCGAATTAAAGCACGACTTGATACTAAGAGGATTTCAAATGAAAGTGTATTTCATCTTCAATCTCATGTGGCCCGAGTGAAAGCCCAGATGGGCTCTTGTTGTTTATAGATTGACTCTCATTCGTCTCGTTTGATAACACGCGCTCATTCGCTCATTCCTGCAACCGTTTATAACTGTATTTCAATTCATTTTAAAAAGCCAGTAACATCTCGTGAGTAGGTTTTGTTTAGCCAATGTCTTTTAAAACAAATTAAGAAATACATCCATTCAGTTCACCGGCCAGGCCGGAGGAAAACTTTGTTTAGTCTAATGTGTCCTGTGCCATCGACACCCCCGGGTCGACACCAACAGCACGCGCAAGAGTTTGCGTAATCGTCGATAATTTGACGCCACAAACGTTAATCATTTAATTGATCAGTGGTTTCTTGCGATAGCGCTCTTTGAGTCTTTCCACTGAAATCTACTTGCACCACGAAGTAGCCGACATTCTGACAGTGAGAAAAAGGTATATTCCATTACTGGGATAGCCGTCTAGCTCAACTTCAATTTCTTTTTACAGTACGCGAGTATATTACTAGCTATAACAAGAACTAATCACACTACAAAACGAAAATAAATCATCCTAGCATATCCATACGATTTTCTTCATTTAAAAGACTGCGACTTCAGAATTTATAGTCCACCAAATATGCCATTTACCGGTTCGAAGGTTGGGGCAAGTAGAAATGCTACTGATTGCCTCAAATCAACCGTAAATCAGAATCTATGCTTTATTTTCGTTGTGCAGTGTAATTGGTTCTCACTGGCCCCGGTTAAAATAGTCGCACGGTAATGGTCGGCCCTTCTGTTCGTTCTGATGAGATTAGCCGACAAAGCGGCCGGAAAATCCGCATGACGTCAGTGTAACACAATATCAATACTATAAATATATTACAAAAGCCTAATGAAATACAATGATCAAAATATTTACAATATTTGTGACTAAATATAAAACACAACTAGGACCTAAAGTTTATTACTCGGGCCAGGCCTTTGGCCGCCCGAGTCAAGTTTTGCAAGTGTTTTTATCCTTTATCACAGGCAGGCCCGAGTCGTTTTTTTTTTGGTGTCGAGATTTTGCGCCGTCAACCAATCAGATTGCGCCTTCTTTCAAGTTCTCTTCGCCACCAATCAGATTGCACTGTGCTGGTCACGTGAATGATGACGTGGAAGATGGCGGCGAGTGGGTGTTTTAAAAGCGGCTAAATACAGGAATGGCTCACTTAATTAATTCATAGGAATGACCATATAAACTAACTAAAATTAGCAGTGGTTTTAAAATATACAAATTTGACAACAACTGAGCGACGATTGTAGTTTAGTGTAGTGGTTGTGACATTTGCCATATGAGTAGGAGGAGCGCGGTTCGAGTTCCAGTAAATGTCTCAATTGTTTTTTACCTCAACATTTTCTTGAGAGGTTTTTCTTCAGAACCCTAGCTCTAGGTGGGTAAGATCTTGTTTACTGACCGGTTAGGGTTTTTTTATGGTTCAGGGTAGGATATTAGTTAGTTTATATTGTCATTTCATTAATTATTTAAGTGAGCGATTCCTGTATTTAGGAGCTCGTGGGAGTTTTGACTTAGCAAAATCTTTAATATCAGCTGTTTTTTTGTGTAAACCAAACTTAAGGTTCCTTCAAGTGCAATACCAATTTTGTTGTCTTTTCTAAAGCTCAGAGGTGTTTCCACGGGCTTTGGACGGGAATTTATCACATATTATGCGACATGCTTTAAGATACACTCGCGAGACGTACGTGACAGTCTGCTCTGCGATCAACACTGACTATATATAAAGACAACAGCTTGTAAATGTAAGTAGCCGCTAATCTGAACATGATACCCTTTATACCAATTGACTGTCGTTGTGTTGTTATTTATTGTTATTAACCTCTCGAAAGTACAGTAGAAATGACCCGATTTCTCAGTTCTCTGACTGACAGGGGGCTTTTAAAATATTATATGCACATGTAAAGTTTATAAATTCGGGAACGAAAATCTAGTATGCAGTATAAAGTGAGTATAAACTGAGTAAGTAATCCGAAATGAAGATTTTTTCAAAAGAACGATAAATGACTCTGATGTGGAAATCGCATATTTATCTGTGGCGTGTTATTGACACTGGTAAAAAACAATCTTTACTAAACACAAGACCAAGGGACAGTTACCACCTAACACAATTATTAACTTTTTATTTTATTCTCTTTCCCAGGTCTATTTACATCTGGCCTGTACCTCTTTGTATTTGATTATTATCTCTGGGTTCAGGCATTCTACAGTGTATTTAATGTTTTTTTTTTAGAACTGACATACTTCATAATGATATTATGTATAGAGTAGTGTATTTATCATTATTGCAAGTTTATGAAATAAACTAAATTTGGTCCAGAACTGAGAGTATACTGACATGTAAGTGGCACTCTTTCTTTCCCTTCCCCTTTCTTGGTTACCATTATATATCCATGCAAGCTAGATCTTGTTTCAGTGTTTTCCATCTGAGGTGGTCCTGGCTTAAGATAACCCTAAGGTTACCATAAGGACCTATACCTTCTCATCATTGTATTTCTTATTATGCCTTATTACTCGTATACATTTCCATCATCTTATGAGAAACTAAATGTAATTGTTGTTCCTCAGTTCTTGGCGTCAGCATCGTCACTTTCACTCGGTCACGATCAGGAGTACGAGTACTTTTAAGAATTATTTGGGAATGAAAATTAATCTTGCTGCGACCCCAATGATAGAAAAAAAATGTGTGGACATTGCATGTTTCTTTGTGGCCTGCCGTTATAAGTTTCAGTCTCCTTCAAGATGTAGAAAATGAGCACTAGCAGGGGCAGCTCACTAATACTAGAAAATGGTGGTCTGTAGTTTACGACCCCAATCGAAAATATTGTATTGAGAATTTAGCCTGAATTTCAGCCGTCTCCACTGGTTTGTTATTGAGAATTACAAATAGATGACTTTATTTCACATGTAGAATGACATTACCTAACTATTCACAATGAATAGCAACATTATGTGGAATTTGTTGTTCTAAATTGCTTGATTTCTCGTAGTCGTATTGCACCTGATGTAATTACAATGCATCAAATTTGAGTGACTCGATATCGTGCAGACTACTCAAATAACCATTGCACTTCAATCAACAACACCCATACCAAGTTTTATTTATAATTCTAACGACCCTCAAGGAACAATACTATTGAAAAGAAAGTAATATTAAACTACAGAATTGAAGGAAATTGTGGCTGAAATGTACATGCACAGCCTGTATGTGTGTGTGTGTATTATGGCTCTATCATTTCCAACCCCCCCCCCCCACCCCCCCCCCCCCCCTTCGGCATCCATAACCCTGACCCTAACCTAACCCCCCCCCGGCATACGTGGGGCATTGACATTTGACAGACAAGAGCATCAGTAGAGAACCAATTCTCTGGCTACTCTAGCACAAACCATGTTGACACAAAATTATGCTAGAACTCCATACAGTACATGCTATAGATGGCCCGAGTTAAGGCCACTCAGGGCCTCTTGTTCATTAAGTTCTCTACTTTCATCCAAGGAGGATTGGAAGGCCTTCCCATGAACACTTGCGCTTGAAAATTTGTCAAGAAGGCAAGAAACCTGGAGTTTCCCCGCGAGTTTTGTCATTTCCAAATAAATTTCTCCTTGAAGTTTTTTAACTCTAGAAACTAGAGATGAATTCAACAAAGTCGGAAATATACTTTCTAACTTTACTACTCGCTAAACATCTTCAATTTTTGAAATTTTCATACAATCTGAGGATATTTATCGGACACTTTTCTCGAGAGGTTGTTTGGGAGAAATTTCCCGCGAACTCAAGTCGTAAATCTTACCCTGAAAGAAATTAATTACAAACCTTTTAGACAACTAACCTTACCTGGAAATTAGCATGAGCAGTGACATAAATAAATTAAGTGTCTAATTTGTGCAAATGGCTCCAAAGGGCTCCAGGTTTAAGAGGTTTACAAAGCCGTTGAAAATGCGTACTGTTTACGGTGTTTCCATACCATTCACAAAATGTCGCGCTCACTGGATATACAGTACTCACGCCGATCTTTCGTGAAGCATTTCGCGAACAGTACGAGTGGTGTTTATTGTTAATTATATCCAAAAAACAGACAATTCTTTGTTAATCATTTTACTTAAAAACAATTATGATTACCTGGAAAGATAAAGGGCAGAAATAAGTAATACTTTGGTTTATTCAGTAGCGCGCTCGTACAAAAGCAGCTTTGAGCGCGCGCTCATTGTTCGAAAATGGCGTGATCAGATTGCGTCAGCAGCGCGCGCGAACCTCTAAAATTGAAAACTTTTCACTCAAATCACAGGTAATTCTCAGCATATTTTCCCATTTTCGTAGGCTTTCATTGTAAAATAATGGCCAGAAATACGGTGAAGTCAAAGCTAGCCTAAACATACGTCAAAATCCCAGGAAAAACTTTGGTTTTGAGATGCTTTGTGAAAATTTGTGCTGCTGAGTCCGATCTCCACGAAATTCAACGCAGAATGAATTGCTCACGTGACCGGAAAAATTATAATATAGTTGCTACGCAAAGGATTGTGGAAGGCCTTCCAATCCTCCTTGCTTTCATCTGTAATCTGGGAAACTCAATCTTTGCCTCTAAAAACTTTTATTATATCTTTTAAAATCTCTTGTTCATGAGAATGAAATTATCGAAAACCCGTTCTCGATCGGTTGAAGTAAACAAAAGTTATTAAAGTTTGAATTTTGGTAATTTTCCCGCCAAAAAATCTAGTCCGAGCGCTTTTCATGTCAGGCCTAGCTAACCGTAGTGCTTTGTGTTGGAATTTTACGTTGTATATCAGCTTTGCTGTAGTCTTCGGACTTTTCATTCGTTATTTGGGAAATAAATAGCATAAAACCATTTATGAAAATGTCGCTTTTTTAAACTTTTACAATTTGAAATACTGGTGCATCATATTTTGCACAATAATAGAGCTTCTAGTAAACAACGTGTTCTTTTTAGAATTTTGATATAACAGCTTATAATCAAAGCCCTATTTTTTGTATACGTCATTAAGACGTCATAAATACATTTGTGTACCCTCAGAAAATAGCCAGTTCAATTTTTTGGGAATTTTATCAATGAAATGCATTTGGCTAACACTCACACGTCATAGTATTCTCTTTAATAATATTTTTATAGTCGGCAATCTAATTTAAGCTTGAAGTATGACGTCACTAATAATGACGTCATAAAAACAGTAAATCGTCCATAACTTTGAATATATTTATCGTAGAAAGTTCAAATTTTCGCCAAATGAATATATTTCATAAAAGCTTTCTGATGACGTAATATTTTTGAAACGTGTTTCAAAGGTTAATTTTCACCAAAAAAGGAGGCATCCATTATGACGTCACAACAACGTCACAATACAGAAACAATTGTCCCGAAAAATGTAGTCTTACTTTATTACCAACTTGCCAACATTTTATCAAATTTAGAGTAGAAGTAAGGAAATAGCGTTACTTTTACGTTTTATGTTACATTCAACCCCGCCGTTTTTACGGTTATTCGTGCCCGGCGTGTGCAGCTATGGATGGCCCGAGTTAAGGCCACTCAGGGCCTCTTGTTTTTAATTATTATTTTGTACTTAATTTTTTATTTGTGTCGAGTTTTGGCGCCGTCGACCAATCAGATTTCGACGTCACGGGTGACATTTTGTCAATGAGCTGTGACGTCAGAAACCAATCAAACCACAGGGATCCCATTAACCCAATCAGAAAAAAACCGAACCAGAACGCCTGGGACAAGGTTGCTTTCTCTGTACTTTTGCCGATCATTGTCCCTCCAATTTTTAGTGAGGAATGTGTTATCCTGTACAGAAAGTACTAAATCGTACAAGACCGTATCAACACTAAATGGGGGATTAAAGTTGAATTTGTAGGAAAAGGGTTGAGAATGGAGGATGAAATAAAAAGAGGAAAAAAAGAAATTAGTACACACCTATTTGGTGCCCATCTATTAATTATTAACCAAAATCCTTAATTTTAATTATTCATGAAACCGAACGAATCCAATCGCCCTACTCAATATTTACTTATGAAAACCATGAAAAAAATCAAGAAAAATTATAATAAACTAAGCGAACCTTCAACTGCACAATGAATGAAGGGAATTTAAAATAACCTACAATCCCAATGAGAAATAGCGTAAAAACTACGCAAACGTGGCCAAAAAGCGCATTCAACTGTAATCGCCCTTAATCCAGGTATGGTATTTTCATTACTATTGTTGCACTCTGTCCTATTTAAGGCAACAATGTAACCGGATCTAGAGCTAGGGTTGAACATGTGTAGTTAATGAGAAAAGTAAAAAGATTGAAGCAAGTTTCCCGACCGTGTACGTGTTCTTGTTTGGTTTTCTCCTGGACTGCGCTAAATACTACAACTGATGGCAGCGGTATATTTCAAGTTCTACTTTTCTGCCAATTTTTCTGCCAATTTTCTGCATAATTAATATTTCAATAAAAAGAAAAACGGTTCTATAGAGACTATAGCAAATTTGATAGAGAGGCTTATGTTAGTGATATCAATGCGATATAGATTGGAATAATATTATTAGTAACAGTACAGTAGATACCTTTAATGAAACAACAGTTAATACAATAAATGCAATAAAATTGATTGCAAAAAGCATGCTCCATATAAAGTAACACCACAAAGTAATAAAAATAAAACAATTAATCAAGCCATTGATAACAAACGGAATTTGAAAGCCAATAAAAATAACTGAAAATGTATCATACTCACTTTCATTGTAATGATATGAAAAAAGTAAATCAATATAAGAGGTATGCTAATAACTTAGTCAAATACGAACACAGTAAAAGACAGTATTTTAATTAAAATATAAACTTTGAAAGGTGTAAAAACAACTTAAAATCTACTTGGAAATTAATTGGAACACTAATTAAACGAAAAATAAAAGGACAGTTATCCGGCCCAACAAGACTAATAACAAGATTTATTCTGGCACATTAGACATAGCAGACCAATAAATCATCATTTCATTAATATTAGCCCAAGTTTGGCTGGTGTAATCGAAGGGCTGTGTGCAAAAAGGGCGTAAGTGATTCTTGATCACATTCTAAATTCTACTTTAGAAAACAAAGAAATTGAAGGAGAATTTAGAATGTGATCAAGAGTCACTTAAGCCCTTTTTGCATACAGCCCTTCAATTGATCATACCGTCTAATGACAGCCCAACTAGCTATATTCACAATTCTCCAGTGTAAAGCTTTGTTATGTCTCCTGTTCACTCATCAAAGATCTTTGAATTATTTTCAGACTTATATTAACGGAAAATAAGGCTTCAATAGAAAACTTTCAACAGATATTCCTAACAAATTAATAAAAATAGAGTGAAGCATTTTCACTACGCTTTACTTATATCTACAATGAATCAATCAGAACTGGTGTTGTACCAGATATTCTTAAAATCTCTGGAGTTACTCCAATAATTTATAAACTGAGTATTGCTACTGATCCATATAACTACATACCTATATCAACATTACAACATTTTAGTAAAATACTAGAGACTTGTGTATGATCAACTTATATCATTCTTAGATAAAAATAATATACTATTTGATCATCAGTTCAGATTTAGGAAAGGACATTCCACCGAACAGGCAATCATTGAAATAACGGATAATTATTTAAAAACGGCTATAGATAATAAACAATTAACATGTGGACCATTTCTCGATTTCTCCAAAGCTTTCGATACAGTTAATCAAAAGATCTTAGTCACCAAATTAAGTAAATATGGAATTCGGGGAAATCCACTGTCGTGGTTCATTGATTACTTAAATAATCGAAAACAATGCGTCAAAATAGGACATACTGAATCTAGTATGCTTAAAATGACATGCGGGGTACCTAAACTCAACACTGGGACCATTATTGTTCTTGCTTTACATAAATGATATGCTCAATTGCTCTAAGAAACTTACCTTTACCAAAGATGAAAACTAAAGATGAAAGTTAATAGTATATTGCTAATATTGAACAAAAAAGTTATATAAAATACTTAGGAATACCATTTAGATGAACATCTTAACTGGGAACAACAAATAAAACATATAAACAATAAAATGGCAAAAAAATATTGGAATAGTAAACAAATTCAGGTATTATCTTGATTTAAACATGTTGAAGGAACTCTAATATACACTGGTAGATCCATATTTAAATTATCGTCTCATGAGATGGGGTAACACCTATACATCCAAACTGACAAAACTCCGCACTAAACAAAATAAGCCGGCATAAGAAACATATTTTTGCATATCACAGAGAAAGTGCTACACAGTACCTTAATATTCTTGGATTTTTAAAACTTGATAATATCTTTAAACTAAGAATTGCAACATTTAGTTACAAAATCATTAATGGAAAAACAAATGTCCAATCGGTATTTTCTGAATTTCTCCACCAGCTACAAAACGCCACACATACCGGCAATACCAGATTTGCTGCTAATTTAAATTTTAATAGACCAAAAGCAAGAACCAATTATGGCAAATTAAATTTATTTCATCAAAAAATTGGGAAACAGTTGACATTGAAATTAAACGTTCTAGCTCTATTCGTTCTAGCTCTATTCAAAAAAACTTTATAAAACCGTTTTTTTATAAAATCTTTTAGTGTCTGCAAGAGAACTGACCATACTTTTTTAGCTTAATCTAGAATTCAGTATTTATAAACAAACGTGCGCAGTGATCAACTCGAAAGCTTTTGCTCCTTTGATCAATGCGCACAAACATTTAATCGACATACTCTTTCTATGTTACTATTTTTGTCTTTTTGAAAAGCTAATGTAATTGTGTTCTCTAAATAGTGCAGAAAATAAATAAGCTTGAAACTACGCCGTTGTCCGGGTTTTCTTTATCTGGAGTATTTCACAGAGATGACTAAATAGGTGATCTAGACTCAAAGTTCCTTCCCTGGTCCCAGTGGATGCTGCATGTCTGGAACACCAAATCTGTAAATCCAGTTGTCTACTATGGCTTGTGTACATGTCTATGCTCTCTAGTCAGTAGTGACTGCACATGCATGCAGTAAGAATGTACCGGTTGCCTCGGTTCGTCTTGGTTAGAGGCCGGGCCAATAACATCAATGTGGAGACACTGAAGTGGATGCGTGGAGGGCTGAAACAGTCCCTTTGGTTTTCTTCCTGGGGGAGTCAATTCAACGATTGAAAACAGCAAACCTATTGGTCTTGGGCCTATCCTTCTTTCCCCTTCGACACGGGGACATTGCCAATATCCCGAGGCGAGATCAAGACAGGTAAACCACTTTGCACCGCCTAGGGTCTCTAACATATCATCGGCCCTCGGGAGAGGCTGGGAATCCTTTACTGTAACAGCATTTAGTTTTCTCTAGTCCATGCACAGTCGATAATTTCCGTCTCGTTTCCTCACTAAAACAATGGGCTGCTCCAGGGACTATTGGAAGGTCCGATTCCGCCCTGCTCTGTAAACGGTTCCTCCAGCTATCTGTTGATCGACAACATTCCATTTGTTGGTGTAGCAAATCCTGTGTCAACTGAAATATATTTATATATACGTTTATTTAACCCAATTTGTAGCAAGTGCTAAATTACATGGGTGTCAGCTCAAAATTAAGCATACAATAATAATTAATAATAATTATACATAAATTACACATATTGATATTTATAGGTGATAAAGTTGTTCAGCCTGTCTGTTTTCCCTGCGACACCCTGTTGTCTGGAGCTACCAGACCGCAGGTTGTAGCCATGTGCGATAGCCTGGCTCATGGGTATTAAGATACAAGTTGAATTGCATGTTCGTAACTTAGGAATAAACTTTGTACATAATACGATGCGTCTGTCTTGCATTATAGACATTATAGTTTCAAAACCTAGAGCGAAGTCTTTCACTGAAATTATTAAAGACCGAATATAATGGACGGTATGGCCCAAGGTCTTTTAATTTCCGATTCTCAAACTCATGAATAATGAATGAGATTTTTTGTCAAACATTGAACTGTATTCTGTCACGTGTGTGGGCTTTGATACGCCGGTTTAACTCTGGTTCAAACTGACAAGTGTTTGACCAGATTTCCAACACTTAAGTGATCAATAATATTTCTTAATCTAAATTAAACATCATTCATGACATTTAAGCATTAGACCTACATCATGGGTACCGCTTTACACAAGAAAAGATGGAAATAAAAGAACGACAATTCGATTTATCGACCTTCAACTGTCCGGCTACACTATCAGACACTTTTGTTAAAATGAGGGATAGAAAGTAACCACATCAATTATTGTATGCAACAAAATACCCTGCAAATAACACTTTCTAATGATCCAACAATACATACTGGCATCAGTGTTATTATTGTCAGTTATTCAGTTCAAACATTCATTCAGTTCGTGTTTCATCAGACGATTCAAAATACCTCGAAAACAATAAAATCCTCGGGACGCAACCCGGCCCATGATGAAACACTTGAATTCCTGTTTGAAATAATACTCATTAATTATTCATGACAACAACTACATGTACCAAACAGAGGTCTCAATTTGTACAACGTGCCGTACTTTGAAACCCCCGTCGAATACTCTCATGGGTGAAGAGTTCGACTAAACGTCCAAGTCCGAAGACTTTAAAGGGACTTTGAAATGGGCCGCGTCAGGCAAAAAGGGCCCGGACGACATTCAAGTTAAATAACTCCTACAACGGTGTTCCTAATAACAGGTTTAAGATTGTATTGTATTCGTGACGAGAAGCGCTACATTTCATTCCTAACAATAAATGTCAGTTTCAAAAAATTGACAACAAAAATCTGGGGTGAAATTTACGTGATTTTGATGCAAGGGCCCGATTACAAATATGACCACAAAAATTAGGAATCCTGTCAGAGGGGATGATTTTGATGTATGACATTCATTTATACCTGCTGGTATTAAAGAGAAAAACGTAAATAAGATGAACAAGATAATCACTTTTTGGCCAAAAAAATTCTTTGCTGCGCTCATTCTACTCCTCGTAGCTCATAATGTGATTTTAGCAATAGTACAAGTTACACCTTGAAACAATCGTGTAAAAATATCGTAAATTTCGTCTTCGATTTCACTGGTCAATTTCATGAAATCAACACTACTTGTTAGTAGCACAATGTGGCGCTCGCGATGCATATTGTAATCGCACCACTTGTCTAAAAAATATGGTACAATTTAAAAACACATTTACATATTATGTCGTCCGGGCCCTTTTTGCCTGACACGGCCCAAATGTCTAAGTCATGTCCATAATAACTGGGCCGACTAACACGTCAACAGTAAAGAAGTGAAGTGTCGACATCGAAAGAAACATAGCGCATCAATGGCGAACTCATGGATGTAAAGTGTATTTTAGTGTGTTCTCAAGGGTAAACATGTGGATCGGAAATGTTCAAAGTTTATGTTATGATTGCTGTTGTGATAGCCTGTACAGTCTGTGTAGCCTGTAAACCACGCGACCGATGACGTCATCGTTACAACATCACCACCAAGTAATTTATGGGGGCCCAATACCATGTCTGTCAAAGTTTGGAGTATTCTGTATTCTGATTGCACCCATCATACTATACTTCTATTGTTTTTGTACTGCACTTTCTAACCGTTAGGGTGTTTTCTATATTAATAATAATTATTATTATTATAATAAACACTTTTAGTATATACCACACCAGTGAATATCACTTTTCGCACGTTCTGATTGGCTAATTAAACTGAATATGATTTCATATTCACCTCCGAGCGAAGCAGCGATCACCTCCCGCGAGTTTTTGTCCATTTGACAGAAAATAAAATAACTGTTTAGTGCTGGCTATTCACCTGCAGTGTGGTATATACTAAAACAATTATCCACCTCAGTTTCTCAAACTCATTAATAATTCATGAGAATATTACAAAGAAAATCACAAGCGTGAAGGAGTTTGGATATGTGATGAAACACTTGCATAAATTATCCAAACTTTCTTCTCCGTTTTCTCTTCAATGGTAAATTCGTTGGAGAAGCCATATACAACACTGTCAGCCGTGTTGTATCACACATCCAAACACCTCGAACTGAGTTTAAAAAACTCCGCTTCGCGTCGTTTTTCAAGTTCAGTTCTCAGTGTTTGGATATGTGATGCAACACGGCTGAGAGTAAATATCCACCGCTATTCACCTCCACTTCGATGAATAATTGTTAAATATAGCGCATATACATAAATATACATAAATATACATATTGTTGGGTAGGCCAATATACTGTCGCTCGTTTCGAGAAGTTCCACCCGACCCAAATTTTAAGCCGTCTGGCATTAGAAAAGAGGGATACGGGCGTTCTTAAAATCACGTGATCGTTGACGTCATCGTTACGATATCACCACCAAGTGATTCATGGGGACCCCATACCATGTATGTCAAAGTTTGAGCTGCCTGCCTTTAGGAATGAGGGAGACGAAGGCATGTACTTAATATCACGTGATCGATGACGTCATCGTTACGATATCACCACCAAGTCATTCATGGGGACCCCATACCATGTATGTCAAAGTTTGAGCTGCCTGTCTTTAGAAATGAGGGAGACGAAGGCATGTACTTAACATCACGTGATCGATGACGTCATCGTTACGACATCACAATTGAAGTGCAATCATGTGTAACATCACGTATATAAGTGGGAGCAACAATGGCCTTCGTTCAGTTGTTAAACAGCGACCGCGGATTTGGTAATTAGCCTCCCCGAGCCATCAGCTATGGGAGGGGGTGGAGTCAGGCTCGGCTCTATGGTGCTCGTATGTGCCTTGTCCCTCCCATCCCCCCTCTCATCTCGGCCTCGCGCATCTCGGCCTGTGGACTCGCATTTCCCCATAACTAAATCTCTCATCCGTACGCCTATGTTTAAGTAGATTGCAGTTAGAATAGATTACTAAGTAAATCATGTGGACTCAATACCATGATTTACTTCATATTTTTTTGGATACATTGTAGGTAGTGAATTTGGCTTTTCCAATAGAGATTTGAATCTATTAAGTATATTCCTAAATATTTTAAAATTTCAATTGCTCTTGCTTAATTAGTTTTTGATTGATACATAATTTAACCTGGATCGGGTTTTCTGTGGAGGATGAAATACGACAAAATTAGTTTTGTCTATATTAAGAGAAAGTCTGTTTGAGGAAAGCCAATTGTTTATATGTTTTAGTTTATTATTAATCATTGATTCTATGTCTAGTAAGTTTTTTATTAGGGTAATTAAAAATACATTGGTATCATCTGCAAAGAGATGGAAATCATGAATATTTGAAGATTTTTTAAAGTCATTTATATATAAGAGGAATAGAAGAGGCCCGAGTACTGATCCTTGAAAATGCCGCATAAAATAGTTTGCTCCTCTGAAGACGTACTTCCTATAGTAACAAATTGTTTTCTATTGCATAAATATGATTGGAACCACTCTTTTACAATACCATATTTTTCAAGTTTTCTTCTCAGAATTGAATGATTAGCCGTATCGAAAGCGTTACAAAAGTCTAGAAAAAGTCCACATGAATATTGACCATCTTCTATAGCTCTCTGTATTTTGTCTGTTATGAGCATTACTGCTTGCACTGTGGAGTAACCTGAACAGAAACCAAATTGTTAATTATAAAGGATATTTTCGTTTTTCACATAGGCTGCTAGCCGCTTATACATTTGTTTCTCTATAAATCTATTAAAAACTGAAAGAAGTGCGATTGGGTGATAGCGTATTCAAGGCAGTTTGAGGCCACACACCTACCCACAAATTTCCGCGCTATATGTGCCGCGCAATAGGGTGTGGTTTTCGAGCACCGCAGTCTGGGATAGGGTATCTAATGTGTCCTTTTGGTCTGCGATAGGGCCGATCTAATATGTCCTTTTGATCTGGGTTAGGGTATCTAATTTGTCCTTTTGGTCTGGGATAGGATATCTAATGTGTCCTTTTGGTCTGGGATAGGGTATCTAATGTGTCCTTTTGGTCTGCGATAGGGCCGATCTAATGTGTCCTTTTGATCTGGGATATATAGGGTATCAAATGTGTCCTTTTGATCTGGGATAGGGTATCTAATGTGTCCTTTTGGTCTGGGATAGGGTATCAAATGTGTCCTTTTGATCTGGGATAGGGTATCTAATGTGTCCTTTTGGTCTGCGATAGGGCCGATCTAATGTGTCCTTTTGATCTGGGATAGGGTATCAAATGTGTCCTTTTGATCTGGGATAGGGTATCTAATGTGTCCTTTTGGTCTGGGATAAGGTATCAAATGTGTCCTTTTGATCTGGGATAGGGTATCTAATTTGTCCTTCTGGTCTGGGATAGGGTATCTAATTTGTCCTTTTTTTTGGTCTGGGATAGGGTATCTAATGTGTCCTTTTGGTCTGGGATAGGGTATCTAATTTGTCCTAGGGTTAGGTTAGGGTAATATCTATTTCGGTCTATTTCTATTGATTTTCGAGTTTGGGCCTGGGATATATAGGGTATCGATTTTCGAGCTTACATGTAGCTCTATGATAGGATATGGAAAATCGACTTTTTAGGTCTGGGATAGGGCCGGTCAGGGTTTTGAGGTTCTACCCACAAATTTCCAGATTACTTGCCCCCCCCCCCCCCCCCCCCCCCCCCCCTCCCCCCCTCCTTCCCGGAATTTTCCCCTGACACATCTCCGGGACGGGGAAACCCCCACCTCTCCCCTACACTTCACCCTAACCTTTAATGGGTAATCAGTAATAAAACGATGCATATCCAAGGGAGGGGTGGGTGGGTAGTTTCCCAGCAACCGGGATTGAGCCAACATCTCCATATCATTGACTTGGTTTTCACATGACATCATCACAAACTAAATAAAGTCCTACAAAGCTGTTCTTTGTATATATTCTAGATATCGGTAATAAAAGTCTACACAGAAAAAAATCCCGTCGATAGGGTGAATTTTATGACAGAACGTCACCCAGCGTGTTTTCTGGAAGGCATAAAAATCCATGTAACTGTGTAATTTTTTTTAACTCTATAAGTTCAAGATCAAGTTTATTCTGCACTCTGTACTATTTACAATGACTACAGTTACAATTACATTAACAATACATTTAAATGAAAATAAAGAAATGTACATATTCTATATTGCGATCGTGCGCAGTGACCAAAGTAGCGTAGCTTCCGAGTTGAACACTGCCTACGATTAAAGATACTAGATTCATTTAGGCACAGCTGAATATTCATATTATAATTTGTTTTTAAAGAGTAGTTGTATATTTATTTTTAAATATACTAACAGAGCAAGCACATTTCAATTCAAAGTCGATTTTCCCCCCAGATTTTCGATGAGATGTACTTAAAAGTATGCATTCCGTAGTTTGGTCGTGTTTTAGGTCTACTAAAATTTAGTTTGGCGGCAAATCTTGTATTATAGGAGTGATTTTTTTGGCAAGTGTAATGTAATTAGAAAAAAGACGGATGGCATTTGTGTTTCCTCATTGATAATTTTGTAAGTGAATGCTGCAATTCTTAATTTGAAGATATCAAGTTTTATAAGGCTAAGGATATTAAAATATGGCGTTGCATTTTCTCTGCTATGAGCAAAAAAGATGTTTCGTAAGCATTTATTTTGGCAGGTGCGTATTTTTGATAACTTGGTTGTATATGTGTTACCCCAGCTCATGAGGCCATAGTTTAAATATGGGTATACGAGTGTATAGTAGAGTTGCTTCAATGTATTTAGATCAAGGTAATACCGGAGTTTATTTATAATGCCAGTATTTTTAGCGATTTTACTATTTACATGTTTAATTTGTTGCTCCCAGTTAATGTGTTCATCCATATAAATTCCTAAGTATTTTATATAGCTTTTTTGTTCAACATTAGTGATGTTAATTTTAGTGTTTTTTTCTTTGTTGAGGCTATAATCATGAAGTTAGTTTTTTTTCATATTAACAGAGTGTCTATTTATTTCACAATAACGGAGAATTAATTTGAACTCTTGATTCATTACAGTTTCTAGGTCGTTTATATTATTACTTGAATATAATACATTGGTGTCATCTGCAAATATACGAAAGGAAAGTTTGTTAGAGCAATTTGGCATATCATTTATATATAACGAAAAAATGTAGTGGCCCAAGTGTTGAGCGGTGAGGTACTCCACAAGTCATCCGTAGCATACTGGATTTAACGTCATCTATTTTTACATACTGCTGTCAATTATTTAAATAATTGCAAAACCATGACAAGGGTAAGCCCCGAATTCCATATTTCTTTAGTTTAGAAAGCAGAATTTGATGATTAACTGTATCAAACGCTTTGGAGAAGTCTAAGAATAAATCTTTAAAAGTTGTATTTAACGAGTGTTTTGAAGTGAAACCCAATGAATTTGATGATAATTAATTTGAAATTAAGCTTTACTTGTATTTTCGTTTCCGATGGCCGCCATCGGCTTCGTGTCCCTGAGAGGGACATAAAGATGGCGGCCGCATTCAAAGTATTGTATAGTTGAAAAAGAAACTTCGCTGGAATGTGACGCCTCCGCCTTATATTTGTGAAATAATCTAATGTTACAAAATTGGGGTTAAGTGTGAGGCCCTGTTAGGGGGTCTGAATAAACCATAATCCTGGGCAAATTTTGGGAATAATCCGTATCCTTATTTTGTAAACGCAAATATCCGTAAGTCATATGATGTGACATAGACATAACTTTATTTGGACCTTGTAGATTGAACTACATCGGTATATATCCAAATAACAATAATATTTATACTAGAAGTAATCATATTTTTTTAAGAGAAATGACTGGGCTTCCTGTGGTATCCCAAAAGACTGAAACTGATTGCTGCAATAATGCATGTAGACTGTTGGTGTAAATAATCCTGATCAAAAACATTTGTTTTTAACCAGTGTGCAAATTTTAAATGCCTTGACTTATAAGTTAATATACAAGGGGATGCACCTGGGTATAAAACTGTAATTATCTTTGTGTAATTATCATTGGATACAATGCTTATGTGGCTATAAGTACATGTGTGTTTTATATGGTTATCATTAATTTGAACATTTTGCTGTGTGGTATACAGTGCAAAGCAATAATTGGAATTCAGTAGTGTAGCACACAATCAACCCTATAGCTAGCTATGGCTATTCAGATGTGTATAAACTGCATTCCAGTTCCTAGCATTCACAATACTAAGACAAGTACAGTGTAGAACATAAACTATATGCATGTGCCCAGTTCCTTCAGAGCATTCAAACTATTTTTAAGCGAGAACAAGGTTGGCTGCAGAATACTGAGTGCCCTGATTATTAGTTGCAGAATAATTTATGATCAATGTAGGTGTTGAGCCGGGTCCTGGCTTTGATCATGAGCCTCTTATGGTTGTTTCAGGTCCCGTTAGAAATTCAGTGTAGATTAATTGATTTGGGAACACAGCAATGAACTCAGTACTTTGAATTTCCCTCACCTTGTACTGTGTTGATATTCAAGTTCCTTGGCATATCAAAGTGTTGTGTAGATTAACTCTTTGTCTGAATGTAGTGTTTATTTGTATAACCAAGATGCACACATGCATGTGTCACTGATTGTAGTGTCACAACTCACACAAGTGACAAGGCAATTCTACCTTGCGAGCAGAGGTTTCTCATCTCTTTGCCTTTCCTGTCGCCGAAAGAAACCTCTGCCACGAAACGATTGCTTTTCGCGTTGAGTATGCGCCACGGTATCTGGATTTCCATTGGTCGAGAAAAACGAGACGGTAAACATTGTAAATTCATTGTAGATTTCAGATTGTTCATTTCCTATTGTTGGCGAAGTGGAGAAAATAAAATATATTTCCTTCTTCGAGGGTATAAATCAAGCTTTATTAAGGATAAATTAAGGTAGATTTATTGAACGGTACTGAATTTCGAGGTCTTCTGAGCAGTTTAGCAAAATAAAAAGAAGACAAAGCCGGAGTTTGAAGCCCTCTCGTATCATCACTGCGCGATGACATAAATAACGGCTGCGAAGGATACTGTGGGCTCTTGCAGAACCAGCGAAGATCGCCAAAAAGTCATGCCCAAGCGATATCAAACAGGTAAAACCGGTTTGTAACTAGTTTATCACGTGGTTTACCTCCAAGATTTTGGAGGTTGCAAGTGCGCATGTTCAACGGGAAAAGCAATCGTTTCGTGGCAGAGGTTTCTTTCGGCGACAGGAAAGGTAAAGAGATGAGAAACCTCTGCTCGCAGGGTAAGGCAATTCCAAACGGTGTCTAGAAAACTCAGACCTAGTTTCTCTTCAGCCAGGCATGATTTATAGCATCTTACCGCTGTTTGTAGTTTTGGTACCTGTATGTACAGCGAAAAGCAGAATCCAATACAGCGAGCCTAAATTTCAGCCGTCTCCTCTAACAGAATGCACTCGGGTTCAGCACTAATTATAGCCGCGTTGACTTCAAGGTGAAGAACAGACCATGTTTGACTTGATATAGTTTGGACATCAAACTTTGTCGAATGCTCCAGAGGTAACACACATTTTCCTGAGACTTTGATAAATCGTACTTGCAAACTTTTTAAACATCGCATTTCATTTTTTGAAAAGAACAAGGCAATTTACCCAGCAAAACAAAACCACCAACGAGCGAAAACCAAACACAATGCCAATGGCGAGAGGCAGAGCTGAGCACACGCCTGTAAAGTCGTGTGCGCGCATCATGTACCGGCCGAGATAATTTATTCCAAAAAGTACAAACATACATGAGGTACGGGCCATGTTTTTTTATATATCTTTTTCAGACATTTTTTTGCCACATACGAGCGTATCTGGCATTTTTTGCCACTTACGAGCGTATCTTACGAGCGTATCTGGCATTTTTTGCCACTTACGAGCGTACTGGTTTTCAATGACTATTTGATTGACATTTGTAATGAAAATAGCAGTTATGGCGCAATGAAGAAGTGTTCAATTCAATTTTAGAACGCGCACGAAGGACTTGATGGCCATTTGACCTACCAGATTTGGAAAAAGTATCTTTCAACTTCTTGCAGTTTATAGAGCTATTAGTAGAAGTACAGCGATAGCTTCAGGGGTGTCGGAAAAACGAAGAGCGAAGAACCAGGCGGAACTGAAGACCAAGAAGAACTGAACAAGGGCACCCAACAAGTACTTTTTGAAATTCGTTTGAAACCAGTTGTCTGCAGCTTATCTAGCCATTTTAAGGCGCCTACTATGTCTTTTGACGTATTCTAGAAAGCTATTAGCTGTTCGGATTTTCTAGGTGGAAATCGCGTCAACCGAAAATACTATGGCAAAATATTCCCTAACAAGAATTTTCTAGCCCAAGTAACTTCATGTTGCAAAGTTTTGTGGAGGTACGAATTTTTTAGGGATAATTGTTTCCTGTTCTGACTCTATTGATCAGACGAATTGGGACGTACGAATATTTTAGGGGAAACCTTTTAGTCTCCCTTTTCTTCTATAATTTTCTAGGGATTAAAAAAAAATTTAGCCAGTATTTCAGAAAACGATTTTCTAGGAAAAAAAAAAACAAATCCGAAAGGCGCCTCTGGAACATGCGAGGATGTTTTCAGTACACTCTATCTAGTCTGCAAGAAGCAGCTGCACTAGTTGACCAATGTCTACTACTCGTACGGCAAAATGAGGCTGGTATCAGAGATGCGATTCCCAAGTTACCCAAGTCTCACAATGGACCCATGGCGCCATGTCACTTTCTGAAATCCCACTTATGAAGCCACTTCCCCCCGCAGCAATTGCTCCAGAAGACACGCAGCGTACGAGGGAGTGGGCTCATGCGTATGGGTCCTCTGTACGTCAGCGCACGGTTAGACAGGAAACCACCATGCATGGCAAGAGCTGGGGCACTTCCTGATTACCGTGTACACGAGATCAGTCGAGCCAGGAGAGGCTGTTTGCATTGATGAAGTATATGCGCCTAACGGTGTCGAAGAAGCACTTATGTCCGCACATGTTGGTCATGAAGTCCATGAACAAGAAGAGTATGACTCGAGTAGTGAGGAGGAAACTGAGCCAGAAACGGAAGAAAGTCAAGAAACGGCAGAGGAAACCGGTTGTGAAGTTAATTTTCTGTTTGGGACAGTGTCCAGGTTTAGTAGAACTATTCGCTTCAATAATAGGTTGATGCTTTGATTTTAGATTACTTGAATCAGATAAACAGTGCATTCCGAATAAATATCCGTAGTCAGAGTATAATACTAGGTGTAATCACGTGGAATGTTTATTATTTTTAAGATAGAGCAACAGAGTAGTATTAACTGTAAACACCGTATATAGGAATTGAGGGCATAGTCGAGAGCCGCACGTTTTGCGTGGCGAGAGAGTATACATTTAAAGTCGTTTCATGCACCGTAAGGCTCTGGGTTCGATCCAAAGAAAAATAACTACTGAGATACAAACTGAGGACGTTAACAAATCTCTGGCGGTGATTTGTGTTGTCTTATCTCAGTGCGGCCAGCAAACGAGGTCGACTAAATGTCAATAAATCAAAAAGGCTGCAAGTATGACAGACCACAGGTAACCCAAGCTCTGTAAGTGGCAATATTTCCTAACATTTGTATGCGATATTTCGTCTGGGATTAAAAAGCGACAATACCTACAGGATTGTTTTTATTTGTCCATGGGCTGTGTGGGGTAAAAACTCGCCCCAAAACGCTGAAATTGCAACCACACACAGCCTATGGACAAATAAACACAATCCTGTAAGTATTCTCGCTTTTTATTCAATATTAGTTAAAATCCCATACAAATGCTAGTAAATATTGCCACTTACAGTGCTTGGGTTACCTGTGGACAGACGAGACACGATTACAAACCGTCGCGCAATTAAAACAACTACGAAAGGAAATATCGCAACTACTACTAAAACTTATTTTTAGAGAGTTATGTTTCGGGATCGGGATTCGAGATAAAATATTGCGGGATTGCGGGATTGCGAGAGAAAAATGGCGGGATTGCGGGATTTAAGAACCCCTATTGTGGACCCTCATAACTATGCAACATCAAATACACCTGAATATATCACACTGACTGGAACCAAAATGTTTCTTATATATATATATATATTTTTTTAAACAGATCGAAACCAGAACTAACGACGAAGGAAACAATGTTCGATTGTAATCGATTTGTTACTTAACAGACTTCTAGCAATACTCCTGCGTACAAACTAGAACTCCTCTCGAGCGCTCGAATGTATATATTTGTATGCGTTAAGGCTGGACGTTTTTACTTTTGACACACTGAGCCTGAAAATCTTCTTCAGACCAGCTCCTTCAGACGTTCTTAAATTACATGGTATAGTATTTCAATAAATCAGAACAGACGTGACCAGGAAAGCTAACCTATTAAAGATCATTGTTTTGAGTTCAAGATGTCGCGCCAGGAAACTCTTGGTCATTTTGGCTTCAACAAAGCATTGAGCACAGACTGGAAAAAAAAAAAAAAAACTTCTTAAGTAAATTTTAGCCTTGGATATGTTCTTAGTAAGTTCTTAAAATTTGGCGAATCGTAGCCATGTTCAGTTGTCGTTTTCATATGCTGGCATGTGAACTCGTGCAGCGTATTACTGTTGTGATACACAGACCGTTTCACCTTGTACTCTTCGTGCGTACAAAGCCAGAGCCCATCTTGTCTTACGACGAAACATCGGTCATCTTTGTTACTCGTTCTAACTGAAAATAGCCCGGCCGTGAGTTGAACTGCGAGAGGCGAAGTGACGGACTTTTTGTTCTTCGTGGACGGTTCGTACTTGCCACCGAGGGGAAAGTCGGTGGCTTCGTCCGGTTTAAATACTCTCCTTTACACTTCGGACACGAACCACGATAGCAGGCTAGCGCTCCCGTCGAACTTTGCCTCTAAAAATATATTTGGGAAGTGTCCCCGAGCGGTGTCGAATCTGATTGGTTGATCTTGTCACGTGTTGAGTTGTTCATCGAACAATGGCTCCTGTGTAATCTGATTGTTAACAGCGACTTCCGGGACGACACAAAAAAAAATTAAAAATAAAAATAAAAATAAACATGCGAAACTTGACTTGGGCCCAGCCTACGCTGGCCCGAGTAAAAAGCATGGCCCTAGGGGCTCCGAAAGACGGACACGAATCTCGATTTCTTTCGCCTGGGAAAGCACAGGTACCCCACACATGACCACAGGGAGTCCACTGCAAGATTAGGATGCGTTTTCCTTCGTCGAACGCAATTTAATACCTTAATTAGTTTTAAAAGTTAAAATAGCTATATGATACGTACACCACGAGTTCAATTATTTGCCTGCGGAGGAGGCTATATTTGTTCCTAACTTCGAGACTTTCGTAAATATATTTTGCCATCATTTTTTGCACCGTATTTGGGGGATTGATCATTAGTAAGAATACCTCGTCATCCCTCAAGTGTTTATTTAAGTTTCTTTTTAGGGCTTTTTCTAGGTCTTTAAAAAAAGAATTGCGTATGTTTTTCGTGACTAAATAATCGTTAATCCTAAAATCCAACCCAAATAATCAGTAATCCTTTTGCCACTGAATCCGTATCCCTTCTCTGAAAACCCTAATAACTCATAATCCTAAAACCCTAACAGGGCCAGTGTATTTCTGGTAGTTCTTCCAAAAATCATTTTTTTGATGATGATAACCACGTACCAAAATACGGTGGCCCACAATTGTCACGGCAAAAATAAAAGACTCACGGCAAAAATAAAAGACTCACGGCAAAAGGAAAAACCTCACGGCAAGAATGAAAGACTCACGGCAAAAGGAAAAACCTCACGGCAAAAATAAAAGACTCGCGGCAAAAATAACAGACTCACGGCAAAAATAAAACACTCACGGCAAAAATAAAAGACTCACGGCAAAAGGAAAAGACCCACGGCAAAAATAATAGACTCGCGGCAAAAGGAAAAGACTCGTGGCGGCAGAAGAAAAAACAAATAGAATGCAAGCAACCGTGGACGATCCTGCTGGTGTACGTTGGATCAGTGATTGATCTAATCGGCTGAACACATAAAACTAAAAATAGCAAAGCCGACAACAACGTAAATTTTAGAGGTTTATAACGATATTTCGGCTGGCCAAACTAGCCTTCTTCAGGTCAGTAATATGAAGAAATGTTATTACATTGGCGAACGGTGACTAACTAGAAATATGGGTTACGAAATATAGGAAATAGATGACAAATGATTGACACCATAAATATAGAAATAATAAGATAATGAGGTTATATATCAGTACCAGCTAGTATGACTCGTCACGGATGTTGAGACCATAAGGTACGAGTGTTCTAGCTTGTGTAATGAGAGTAGCTTCTCTGGCCTTACGAATTGAGTCTCTATTAGAGAACATCTTTTCGATGGGAATTAGTTGCATGTCATTAGCAGTGTGATTAGGTGTCGAGAGAAAATGTTCAGCAGCTGTTGTAGGTTTAGATATGTTATTAGACTTGTCTACGGTCCGTCGATGTTCGTTACTGTCTTTCAAACGTCGTTTTGTCTCACCTAGTATGTTTGTAAATTGCAGCGGTTGCATTGAATCCCCGGGGGGGGGGGGGGTACTCCTGTTTGTGACATATTATGTATGTGCCGCCCGGGTGGGTCAGGGTTTTGAGCTCAGTTTGGGCAGGTAGGATCAGGGTGGGCAGATCAGGGTCAGGATTTGAGTAAAATTTGGGTGCAGTCAGGGTCGTGGTTCAGTATTTTTTAGGCAGTTAATTCTTTTTAGCTACTATGTCAAAAAAAGACATTCTGTTGCCGCATTTTGATCGCCTGCCCACATGCAAGCACCGAGGTTCCCATACATCGTGACGCCGCTAATTCGTACTTCAGTACTTATCATTTGCTATGTACTTCATCTGCTGATTTGTTTACCCAATGCCACGTCCCGACTTGAAATGTTCCGTATTTTGCATGAAATCCCGGTACGCGGTATACCGGCCAGGATATATATCCGACCGTGTTTTGAAAACAATTTAAAGAAGGGGCAATCAGGGTTTTTTTCCCCCAAAAGGGGGCAATCAGGGTTTTGGAGCTCGGATTGGGTCAAACAGGGTCAGGGTTTGAGCCTCTTGGCCTCACATACATACCCATTTTTCATGTAAGTACCCCCCCCGGGATTGAATCATGTAGATTATATTTGTTGTGTTACACGTCAAATTTAGTTCTGATAGAGCGTATTTCACCGGTAGAGAAGAAAGTATAAGTTGTTTGTCCGTCACAGATGTAGGGGCAAGTAGAACAGTTCTTTCCACAGTGGAAAGAGCCAGCCGAAGATCTTGGCGCTACACTGTCCTCTCCGGCACAACAACATCTACATTACGGAAAGTCTTACAAGGAGAAATAGAGCCCGTTCAATGAGTGCCTACTCCTCAAGAAAGATCTAAAGTTCAAATTTATTTGGACAAACGCTGGTAGGACCTATCTCAGAAAGGATACAACTAGTCGATCAATCATTATTGCTTCATTTGATGATTTATCCACTTTCAAGCAGTCTTTAAGGTATGGCAAAAGGTTCACAGGCAAAACTTCCCAAAAAAATTGTTTTCGCATATTTAAAATGCTTTAGGTCTTAGCTGTATTATAGCAAAAAAATCCAAACTAAAATTCCTTTTTAACGCCCCGAAAAACCATGTTTTAACTTCCTCGAAAAATGACGCGCGAAACATGATTGACAGACGCTGACAGCTACGTGACAGTGGCACGCGAACAAACTAAAACAACAATCGTCTTTATAGTACGCTACGCTTCGTTTGTTTTTCTTGAATTGCATTCTATCTAAAATTATGTCGTCGAAACTTAATAGAGGCTATTCTTGGGTATCTTCGAAGAAAAAGAAGAAGTTGAAAACAGGTAAATTTAGGCCGACTAAGAAGGCAAGTTTGGCGTCGAGCGATAAAGGCTCGTGGTTCAAACAAAAACAATGGCCAAGCGAAGAAGATCTGTTGACTGAAACGAATGAGCCCGGGCCAAAAAGCATCACTTCTAGGAAGCTTCGGACTAGCAGTGATGAAGTTCACCCGCGAACTTCGAATTCCTTGACTGTAATTGAGTCGGGCATTAGATCAAGCTGCTGTTTGCCGGTTTTTACGGTTTTCTATGCTTGCAACCAAATTATCTGCGAAGTGATCGCCCTGATTAGGCTTTAGCACATTCTGCTCGAAAAAAAGGCTATTCTGCTCGAAAGAATTGCCCGAAAAAAAAGACTATTCTGCTCGAAATTATGCTCCAAAAGTACTAATATGCTCGAATTTATGCTTCTGAAAATTTGGGGAAGTTGCAGTTTTAGCGTGTACTGAAGCCGATGATTCCATTTTTTTCATGGATTAGTACTAATTTTACGTTTACAAGCTATAGTCGGACTTTTTCGGAGCCTGCAATAAAGTTAAGATAAGTTAAAGCATTGGTAACCAACTGTCTTTCTTGTCATTCTTTGTCATGGTCAATGATTTCCGTTTGTTCCGCCGCCATCTTTATTTTGCTCGTACCCAGCTCCCTCTCGTCCCCACTTTTCCTCGTTCCCAGGCCCCAAAATATGCAAAATGGCCTATTCTGCCCGGATTATGCCCCAATTACGTTTTCTGCTCCTGAGGCCCTATTATGCTCGAAATTCTGCCGGCAGAATGTGCTAAAGCCTAGCCCTGATACCTAGAAAAGGAGTCAGATATGTTTATCAATTATAAGGCAGTCAAGAGAAGGTAGATTCAGCATGATCTTTACCGCTCCAGAGTATAAAAATAATATGCAATATGAAGCCTGCGGTTTGTTTATGATGTTTAGCAAGAAGTTGCGCCGTTTGAATGAATATAACTTGTGTTCGACTTACCCAGAACTGTTTATCTCCTTTAGCATGATGGCTTTGATAATAGCATCATTTACAGTAACTTGCGGTTGGACTTCATATTTATTTGACCTTGTGTTTTTCCCACGAGCTTTACGACCTCTGTGACCAGTCTCGAATGTAAAATGAAACTCCTTGAAGATTACCGCGAAAGCTGTCACAGCAGATCATTCACAACTCCGCCTGTCCCGCCTGTCAGCCTAATACTGTATTTCAATTGGCTGAATATAATAAGATTATCTTTGGAGGCGGGGCTTTTTACTCAACCGTGAAATGGTCAGAAAACTAAAATCCCTTGTTTCTCCGTTTGTGTTTTAATGCAAAAAATACAACTTTGGCGTATCAAAACTCGAGAACGTTTTGTTCGATTAAATCCAAATTTTCGCGAGAGCCAAAAAACCACAATTTCTGCAAAAGTGTGCCAGCGTTTTGCAAAATTTTGCTTCATTTCGTAATTATTATGTAGTTTGCGTTTTGCTAGCATGAAAAAACTTACTCCAACTTTACCTACGGATAATTCTTGTAATACGCAACGTATGAAAAATCGCTGACACACTTTTGGGACAATTTACCTGAGATTCGAAAACAAAGAATTTAGTTGTCATTCATTAAACATTTCCGGATTTGAAGTTACGATAGTGTGAGAGGCCGCTTTTTAAATAAAAAAATACATCATTGAGAGATTTTTTTAAATAGTAAATTTAAACATTCATATTTATTCTTCAATCTTTGAGCTTTAAATTGATATATAGTACGTCTTTGTAGCGTTAATATTGACGCTACACGATTTTTTTTCCCAAGTGACCTCGTGAACCTTTTGCCATACCTTAAGCTCCCACTAAGCTATTATTATATTATGCCAACGATTGTATCCCTTAATTAGTGGCTTTACCGGGTCTGTTATAATGGTAGAAGTCACAAATTACATCCCAAGTATATATGTCTCTGTATGTGGGTGAGCCATTTATTTTTATGATAATTTTGTTCTCAATAATTGATATTGATTCTGTACTTTCCTTTGACTAGCTACTTAATGACAGCTACTTGTCCTATTTGTGACAAAATAGTCAAGGACAATTGTCAAGCTATTGAATGCGAAAACTGTTTTTATTGGCTTCATCGTAAATGCAGTGGCTTATCAACTAGGGATTACAGATATTACTCTAGAACTGGAGATCTTTGGTTTTGCTAGGCCTGTAGAGCCCATATATTTCCGTTTGCATCTATAGATAATTCCCTACTACTGGAATTGTCTTTCAATTCAAATACTAATTGTGGGTGTTCAAAAACAATTTCAGATCTTCTCCTAAGCCATGCTAGTATTGATTTATTAACTTCTGTTAGTGATTTTCCTCACTTAAATGACTTTGATATTGATATTAACATACCTCAGAGAACCAATTTTGCTTATTATAGTGTGCATGATAATTCAGAAATCTCTAATTGTAAGGACAGTTTCTCCATTATCCATTCTAATATTCGAAGCCTTCAAGCTAATTATGACAGCCTTTATAATATGTTAACTGATTTATGCTATAATTTCTCCTTTGGGCTTTCAGAAATCAAATTCATGAAAGGGAAGGATATATTACCTAACTTATCTATACCAGGATATTCTTTTATATCTCAATCAAGCAACTCGCATGCTGGTGGTGTTGGTATGTATATCAATAATCATTTGAACTTTTCTTTGAGAGATGATCTGGGAGCCTGTATAAATAACGAGTTTGAATCTATTTGGATTGAAGTTGATAATCCCAAAGAGAAAAATATTCAGTTATGTTCTGTGTTTTATAGACATCCAAATACACCCTTGGAGACTTTCCTAGCTGACTTTTATAAAATTCTTGACCAAGTTAGTAAAGAACAGAAATATTGAGTAGTATAGCCGGAGTCAAAATGATACCCGCTTGCTTCTTCCTTTTTTTGTACAACAAAGTTCCAACACAGTGTTCTATTTTGCCCCCCATTTAGCTTTTATGGCACTCCCTTAGAGCTTTTTCTCGCTATATTACCCCTTTTTGGCCCAAAAACAGCTATTTGACATCGAATTGTATCACAAGGCATTTATTCACCCCCAGTTTCGATATGGGTGGCATATTTGTTGCTTTTCGGACACCGTTTATGATATTCGTTGCTGCAGAGTTCCTCCAAGCTATTAGAGACTGGCAGATATATACGAATAGACATCCTCATGGATAAAGCCACTTGTATCTGGTTGATGCTTGGGAAGGATTACGAGTGTAAAAGAAAGCGATACAATACAGAGTACTGTGCTCAACATAATTATCAGATAAGAGAGGGAAGTAGATCACCAATACCCTGTTCGAAATGTGGGATTGGGTGTCGTACTAGTTATGGACTTTGCTCGAGATGCGGCCAGAAAACGAGTCAATACCTCAAAGATAAAAAACGTTATACTAAGGTTCGCTTTGCAAAGGTGTTATTGGAATTGAAAAAGAATTACCTCCCAATCGATTAGAGCAGGAATATTGACTGTCACAAAGCATTTAGAGATACCCTTATATAAGTATTGACAGAGGAAATTGTCGGAAGATATTGACTGTCACAAAGCATTTAGAGATAACCATCATATAAGTATTGACAGAGCAAATTGTAGGAAGATATTGACTGTCACAAAGCATTTAGAGATAACCATCATATAAGTATTGACAGGGCAGTACACGTAGAAGATATCGACCATCACACAACAATTAGAGACTACCACTCATATAAGTATTGGCAGAGCAAATTGTAGGAAGATATTGACTGTCACAAAGCATTTAGAGATAACCATCATATAAGTATTGACAGGGCAGTACACGTAGAAGATATCGACCATCACACAACAATTAGAGACTACCACTCATATAAGTATTGGCAGAGGAAGTTGTTGGAAGATATTGACTACCGCTCACATAAGTATTGACAGAGCAGGTACACGTAGAAGATATCGACCGTCACACAACAATTAGAGACTGCCGCTCATATAAGTATTGACAACGGATAATGGTTACCATCAAAGAATTACGCAGGACAGCAAAGCAGTTTGGAATTCGAGGTTTCGCTAAGTTAAGCAAACGCGAACTCATTCACACAATAGCTTTAGCTTTATCTTATGAAAAAAGGAAGAGGTGGGACAGACATAACAAAACAGGTAGATTTCCAGTTCTTCAAGGAGGTCTACCCGAGCCACATAAAGTCGCCCAATTTATGCGCGAAAGCAAACAACTTGATGAGGATGCAGCAGCAAGTCTACGCACTAAAACTATTGCACGGAAGATGAAAACTAATCCCTTACTCCGTATACCCCATATGCGGCGAATTAGTGATCGAATAGTTAGTAAGCGATTTTGGCAAAACCCTCGTAGCGAACCACTATCACGCAGTCTTGCTCGAGAAGCAACCATCATTCTCGATGAGATAGATGGCACACTTGAGAGAGAGGAAAAAGGCAGACGCACGATTCGATGGAGATTTTTCAAAGGTGTAGCGAGAGATTTGACGCATGGGATCATGGAGAAATTGATTGCAAACATCGAAACTAGTTTCTATCTACGCTATAGCTATGTCTACCGCATTCGCAACATCAGGGATGGGCGTATAATGACATTTTCCAAGACAGGTTCCGGATCTCCATGGATAAATATTCTAGACGATGCGGCGGGATGGATAAACGACAAGGAGATTGCCAGATTGAATCCCGATAATATAGCGCGACCCGACACTCAGTGGGTATTTGTACGTTGGATCCATGTGGATGTCAAAGTCGTAATCGATCGACAACCTTTAATGGGAACCGGACCATTACCAGATTGGTTAAGATATCAAAAAGGAATGTTTTCCATAGATAAGTATGGCGATAACCTCTGTTTATGGCGATGTCTTGCTATCTACAAAGGAACTCGCGTAGACAAGTGTACGACTGAGGCAAGAAAACTAGCGCAAGCTTTCTATCAATTGACCACCACCATAATAAATACACCAAAAACTTCACTAGACCAATTGGATAAGATCGAGTCGCACTTTGGGATAGGTATTTGCGTATATGAACCCACGAAAGACGGGGCTTGGCATCTGATTCGACATGCAGCTCACTACAAACATACGATGACGATTGGAATATATGATGGTCACGCCTTTTATATTAAGAAAATTTGGCAACTCGGAGATCTCTATATCTGTAATGATTGCAAACAACGATTCACGAAAGCCTCGAATCTCCAACGTCATGCAGATCGTTGTAGTCGTGGTGAAACGAAGATAGTTTGTGCAGGAGAAAAAGTCATAGCCCCACAATCTGCATTCGAAAAAGCATTTTGGCCAGCGTGTCGTGCGAGTAAGAAAGCTCTACGTTGGTTGAAACGCGAATCGGAAAGAATCGAACGACATATTCATCACGCAGCTTGTGGCCATGGTGGAGAACGTTGGATAGAAGGAGCACTCGTCGATGGTTATGAACCTATTTCCAAAACGATCTTTCAATTCCATGGTTCACTGCTACTTTCACGGATGTCCAAAATGTACTAAAGACAAATCATGGGGTAAGAAGTTATATCGTAAAACTTGTGCAAGAACATCAAAGCTACGATTGGCCGGATATACAGTGGTGGAGGCTTGGGAATGCTCAACGAAGAATACCAATGAACCAATTCCAACTCCAGTACAAACCGCTTATCCACATGCGATAGTATATGATTTCGAAGCCTATCTCGATACGACGAAAGGAAGACAACCAACAGACCGCTTAACCATCGAAAACGTACACGTTCCTATATCAGTATCAATTGCCGACACATACAATCGAACACCAACCTTTATCTATCGAGTAGATCCAAAAGAACTCATAGTTGCCTTTGTCGAAGAACTTCAACGAAGAGCAAATTAAAGTAATCCAAGAAGTTGTCATCACACAGTTTTGTCCTAATACACCTGAATTCTCTTTCGACACCCTACCAAAAGAACAACAAATGAAAATCAACGAATGGACAAAGCAAGTTCCCGTATTAGGATTCAACTCCGGGCGATATGATTTGAATTTGATCAGAAACTATTTCGTGGAATCTATTGCAGATACATGCAAAAAGGTCCGAGTGGCAAAGAAAGCCAATACCACTATGTTTCTCTTAACCCCAGAATTTCGTTTCCTCGATGTGATGAATTATCTTGGACCAGGTACTTCCTATGAAAGTTGGATCACTGCATATGGATGTGAGTTGCAAAACAGTTTCTTTCCATACGAGTGGTTTGATTCTTCAGATAAATTGGATCACATTGGTTTACCAGACTATCAAGAATGGGTATCAAAGTTGAAAGGATCACATTTATTGACTATGACAGAGTTCGAGGATTGTAAGCAAATTTTTCGTGATAACGAAATGGAGACCTTTGCTGATTGGCTACGATACTATAACAACTTAGATGTAGTTCCATTCATAGAGGCATTAGAAAAGATGCGCGATTTCTATCACGATAAAGGTATAGATATATTGAAAGATGCAGTATCTATTCCAGGCGTATCACTACAATTTCTACTTCGAGGTAGTGTAGAACGTGGTGCTGAGTTGTATGCCCCAAATGAGGAGGCTTATCATATGCTCAAAAGTGCTATCGTTGGTGGACCAAGTATAGTATTCACTAGACGTCATGAAGCAGGAATAACTAAGATTCGTAGTCATCAGGGTGGAACCAAAAAGTGTCGAAAGATTCTTGGATACGATGCCAATGCCCTATATCTTTCTACTATGGCACTCGATATGCCTTGTGGAAAAGAAAAAGTCGTACACTATAAAGATCCTGATACAGTCGTCAAAGGGTTTATCAAACGTCTACGCAATGGTACGTGGTTTGGATTCGCAGAAGTATATATCGAGATACCTAAAAGAAAATGGAAGAAATTCGAGGAGATGCCACCCTTCTTCTACAATCGAGAAATTCCAGACAAAGCAATCTCACCAAAGATGATAGATTACCTCAAGAAGACAGATCGAAAAAGACCTAATACTAAAAAGCTAGTTGGTAGTCTATCTGGAAAAAATCTATTACTATATTCACCACTATTGCGTTGGTATCTCGATCATGGGGCAATCATCACCAGCGTCTATCGCACAATAGACTATGAACCCAGAAAAGTATTTGAATGGTTTGTAGATCAAGTCACCGAAGCACGAAGGACAGGAGATGTAGACAAAAGTAAAGCTCTACTTGCAGATGTATTCAAGTTACTTGGAAATAGCGCCTATGGAAATTTGATCGAAGATTTGGGGCGCCAAACAAATATCACCTATACCAAGGATGAGAAGGTCGTTGACAAAGCTTTGCGTAGTGTTCGGTTTTCAGACTTAGAGGAAATTGGTGATGCATATGAACTCGAGAGTAGAAAGAATCAGATCCAAATCAAACGACCTTTCCAAGTAGGTATCGCTGTATATCAACTTGCCAAGCTTCGTATGCTCGAATTCTACTACGACTTCCTTGACAAGTATATTGCTCGAGAGGATTTCGAATACATACAAATGGATACTGATAGTGCGTACATAGCAATTGCAGGAAATAGCATTGACGAAGTCGTACGATCTGAACTACGTGAGGATTTTGCAATTCATAGGAAAGATTGGTTAACTTGGGATAAATGGAGTAATCGCACACCAGGACTATTCAAACTTGAACTCGAAGGACAACGAGCTATTGCACTATGTTCTAAAGCTTGGTATGTCGATGGAGGCGATACTCGCAAATATTCTACCAAAGGGATTGCGAAGAGGCACAACGATGTTACGTGGGATCGATTCAATGAAGCCTTATGTGGTAGTATCGATAAAGCACAAAATCGAGGATTCCGTTTACTACCGGAAGGTATGGCCACTTATACACAACATAAACTTGGACTTTCAGCGTACTACGACAAAAGACGAGTACTCCCAGATGGAATCCACACTGAGCCTATAGAATACAGTCTTTGAAATAACTACCTCCACAAACATTTAGAGAGAGCAAACGGAATTGATTCATTAGCATATGGGCACAAAGATATCAAGTAAAGAAAAAAAAGAAAGAAAAAAAATGACCTTATTGATTAGTTGCCACTCTATTTAGGTAGACAAAACACATTATTAAGGCCCCCCAAATTGCCGCGTTATACGGATCAATCATTTTTTTCAGACCTTCACAAAACATTTAGAGAGAAGATAGGTATAGGTATAGTCAATATGGTTGGTCACATCGAAACGCTACCACTAGAGATCATATCTAAGATTGTAGAGTTTGCAGGCCCTACATCATTTGCACGTATTTCTTCGACATCGAAAAGTTTCTACGAAGCAGCATCTATAGCTCGATACGACGGGGTGAATCGAAGTTTTCTAAGACAAATCCTTACACAGGGATTTAGTGCTGCTCGAGATGATGGTAAGCGAGACAACTTAGCTAGTATCTTCAGGATTTCCAAAAAGGATATACACCGGGAAAGAAATATTGCACTACAATTTGCTTGTATAGACGGATATCTATGTACCATCAAATGGCTAATCAAACGTTTTCAACTAACTGCAAAGGATATACGCAGCTACGACAATCTCGCACTACAACTTGCTTGCACCTACGAAAACATTGGAATTGCTAAATGGCTCACGAAGAACTTTCAACTTACTATAGAGGATGCACGTGCAAACCAAAATGGCGCTCTACGACAATCTTGCGAAAGTGGTCATCTCAATATCGCCAAGTGGCTAACGAATCATTTCAAATTAACAATCGAGGATGTATCTACTCTAGACAATGATATACTATACCAGGCGTGTAGCCAGGGATATCTCAATATTATCAAGTGGATTGCTGTTCGCTTTCATCTTTCCATTGGGCATTCAAGGAATATCTCCGCACTTCGATTTGCCTGCGAAAATGGTCATATTGATGTTGCTAAGTGGCTAGTGGAACATTTTCAGTTAACCTATGAGGATGCATGTTTTGGGTATAATAACGCATTACAATTGGCTTGCACATATGGACATCTTAATGTTGCTAAGTGGCTCACCGAATGCTTTCATTTCACTATAGACGATGTGCGCAGTCGCGATGTGCTATTTTTGACTTGTGATAATGAACATTTTGATGTTGTCAAATGGCTCACAAAACACTTTCAACTCACTATAGTAGACGTACGAGCCTGTTTTAGCAACGCTCAATATAGCACCCAAAAACACGAACTTATAAGATGGTTCCTTAGACACTTTCAGATCAACGACTAAGAGAACCGCAAATAGATCACGTGCCCCGGACACTGCAAAAGATAGAAAAACAAAAAACGCAACGCATAGACTCCAACCAATAGATAGAAAAACAAAACGCATACGAATAAGCACCGCCAAAAAAAAAAAAAAAAGATAGAAAGCAAAACGCAATGCATAGACTCCAACCAATAGATAGAAAACAAATGTCACCGAAAATAGATAGAAAACAAATACCACCGCAAATAGATAGAAAACAAATACCACCGCAAAGATAGAAAACAATCGACACCACAACAAAAAAGAAGATAGAAAACGAATGGTACCAAGGAAAATCGGAAGAAACCATAGGATTTCCAAGGTCGCAGAGCACCTATATATGTACAAGATCCACCAACAAGATCGCATCTATGTATATCTGGTACAACAACTAGATTCCAACGAGGTTCCAACAAGGTCGCATCTACGCCCTGCTAGACATTCGCTAGATATTTGCTAGATGTTTGCTAGACATTCGCTAGACATTTGCTAGACATTCGCTAGATGTTTGCTAGACATTTTCTAGACATTCGCTAGACATTCGCTAGATGTTTGCTAGACATTTGCTAGACATTTGCTAGACGGGGCGTAGATGCGACCTTGTTGGAACCTCGTTGGAATCTAGTTGTTGTACCAGATATACATAGATGCGATCTTGTTGGTGGATCTTGTACATATATAGGTGCTCTGCGACCTTGGAAATCCTATGGTTTCTCCCGATTTTCCTTGGTACCATTCGTTTTCTATCTTCTTTTTTGTTGTGGTGTCGATTGTTTTCTATCTTTGCGGTGGTATTTGTTTTCTATCTATTTGCGGTGGTATTTGTTTTCCATCTATTTTCGGTGACATTTGTTTTCTATCTATTGGTTGGAGTCTATGCATTGCGTTTTGCTTTCTATCTTTTTTTTTGTTTTTTTTTTTTTGGCGGTGCCTATTCGTTTGCGTTTTGTTTTTCTATCTATTGGTTGGAGTCTATGCGTTGCGTTTTTTGTTTTTCTATCTTTTGCAGTGTCCGGGGCACGTGATCTATTTGCGGTTCTCTTAGTCGTTGATCTGAAAGTGTCTAAGGAACCATCTTATAAGTTCGTGTTTTTGGGTGCTATATTGAGCGTTGCTAAAACAGGCTCGTACGTCTACTATAGTGAGTTGAAAGTGTTTTGTGAGCCATTTGACAACATCAAAATGTTCATTATCACAAGTCAAAAATAGCACACCGCGACTGCGCACATCGTCTATAGTGAAATGAAAGCATTCGGTGAGCCACTTAGCAACATTAAGATGTCCATATGTGCAAGCCAATTGTAATGCGTTATTATACCCAAAACATGCATCCTCATAGGTTAACTGAAAATGTTCCACTAGCCACTTAGCAACATCAATATGACCATTTTCGCAGGCAAATCGAAGTGCGGAGATATTCCTTGAATGCCCAATGGAAAGATGAAAGCGAACAGCAATCCACTTGATAATATTGAGATATCCCTGGCTACACGCCTGGTATAGTATATCATTGTCTAGAGTAGATACATCCTCGATTGTTAATTTGAAATGATTCGTTAGCCACTTGGCGATATTGAGATGACCACTTTCGCAAGATTGTCGTAGAGCGCCATTTTGGTTTGCACGTGCATCCTCTATAGTAAGTTGAAAGTTCTTCGTGAGCCATTTAGCAATTCCAATGTTTTCGTAGGTGCAAGCAAGTTGTAGTGCGAGATTGTCGTAGCTGCGTATATCCTTTGCAGTTAGTTGAAAACGTTTGATTAGCCATTTGATGGTACATAGATATCCGTCTATACAAGCAAATTGTAGTGCAATATTTCTTTCCCGGTGTATATCCTTTTTGGAAATCCTGAAGATGCTAGCTAAGTTGTCTCGCTTACCATCATCTCGAGCAGCACTAAATTCCTGTGTAAGGATTTGTCTTAGAAAACTTCGATTCACCCCGTCGTATCGAGCTATAGATGCTGCTTCGTAGAAACTTTTCGATGTCGAAGAAATACGTGCAAATGATGTAGGGCCTGCAAACTCTACAATCTTAGATATGATCTCTAGTGGTAGCGTTTCGATGTGACCAACCATATTGACTATACCTATACCTATCTTCTCTCTAAATGTTTTGTGAAGGTCTGAAAAAAATGATTGATCCGTATAACGCGGCAATTTGGGGGGCCTTAATAATGTGTTTTGTCTACCTAAATAGAGTGGCAACTAATCAATAAGGTCATTTTTTTTCTTTTTCTTTTTCTTTACTTGATATCTTTGTGCCCATATGCTAATGAATCAATTCCGTTTGCTCTCTCTAAATGTTTGTGGAGGTAGTTATTTCAAAGACTGTATTCTATAGGCTCAGTGTGGATTCCATCTGGGAGTACTCGTCTTTTGTCGTAGTACGCTGAAAGTCCAAGTTTATGTTGTGTATAAGTGGCCATACCTTCCGGTAGTAAACGGAATCCTCGATTTTGTGCTTTATCGATACTACCACATAAGGCTTCATTGAATCGATCCCACGTAACATCGTTGTGCCTCTTCGACATCCCTTTGGTAGAATATTTGCGAGTATCGCCTCCATCGACATACCAAGCTTTAGAACATAGTGCAATAGCTCGTTGTCCTTCGAGTTCAAGTTTGAATAGTCCTGGTGTGCGATTACTCCATTTATCCCAAGTTAACCAATCTTTCCTATGAATTGCAAAATCCTCACGTAGTTCAGATCGTACGACTTCGTCAATGCTATTTCCTGCAATTGCTATGTACGCACTATCAGTATCCATTTGTATGTATTCGAAATCCTCTCGAGCAATATACTTGTCAAGGAAGTCGTAGTAGAATTCGAGCATACGAAGCTTGGCAAGTTGATATACAGCGATACCTACTTGGAAAGGTCGTTTGATTTGGATCTGATTCTTTCTACTCTCGAGTTCATATGCATCACCAATTTCCTCTAAGTCTGAAAACCAAACACTACGCAAAGCTTTGTCAACGACCTTCTCATCCTTGGTATAGGTGATATTTGTTTGGCGCCCCAAATCTTCGATCAACTTTCCATAGGCGCTATTTCCAAGTAACTTGAATACATCTGCAAGTAGAGCTTTACTTTTGTCTACATCTCCTATCCTTCGTGCTTCGGTGATTTGATCTACAAACCATTCAAATACTTTTCTGGGTTCATAGTCTATTGTGCGATAGACGCTGGTGATGATTGCCCCATGAACGACATACCAACGCAATAGTGGTGAATATAGTAATAGATTTTTTCCAGATAGACTACCAACTAGCTTTTTAGTATTAGGTCTTTTTCGATCTGTCTTCTTGAGGTAATCTATCATCTTTGGTGAGATTGCTTTGTCTGGAATTTCTCGATTGTAGAAGAAGGGTGGCATCTCCTCGAATTTCTTCCATTTACTTTTAGGTATCTCGATATCTACTTCTGCGAATCCAAACCACGTACATGTACCATTGCGTAGACGTTTGATAAACCCTTTGACGACTGTATCAGGATCTTTATAGTGTACGACTTTTTCTTTTCCACAAGGCATATCGAGTGCCATAGTAGAAAGATATAGGGCATTGGCATCGTATCCAAGAATCTTTCGACACTTTTTGGTTCCACCCTGATGACTACGAATCTTAGTTATTCCTGCTTCATGACGTCTAGTGAATACTATACTTGGTCCACCAACGATAGCACTTTTGAGCATATGATAAGCCTCCTCATTTGGGGCATACAACTCAGCACCACGTTCTACACTACCTCGAAGTAGAAATTGTAGTGATACGCCTGGAATAGATACTGCATCTTTCAATATATCTATACCTTTATCGTGATAGAAATCGCGCATCTTTTCTAATGCCTCTATGAATGGAACTACATCTAAGTTGTTATAGTATCGTAGCCAATCAGCAAAGGTCTCCATTCCGTTATCACGAAAAAATTGCTTACAATCCTCGAACTCTGTCATAGTCAATAAATGTGATCTTTTCAACTTTGATACCCATTCTTGATAGTCTGGTAAACCAATGTGATCCAATTTATCTGAAGAATCAAACCACTCGTATGGAAAGAAACTTTTTTGCAACTCACATCCATATGCAGTGATCCAACTTTCATAGGAAGTACCTGGTCCAAGATAATTCATCACATCGAGGAAACGAAATTCTGGGGTTAAGAGAAACATAGTGGTATTGGCTTTCTTTGCCACTCGGACCTTTTTGCATGTATCTGCAATAGATTCCACGAAATAGTTTCTGATCAAATTCAAATCATATCGCCCGGAGTTGAATCCTAATACGGGAACTTGCTTTGTCCATTCGTTGATTTTCATTTGTTGTTCTTTTGGTAGGGTGTCGAAAGAGAATTCAGGTGTATTAGGACAAAACTGTGTGATGACAACTTCTTGGATTACTTTTGCTCTTCGTTGAAGTTCTTCGACAAAGGCAACTATGAGTTCTTTTGGATCTACTCGATAGATAAAGGTTGGTGTTCGATTGTATGTGTCGGCAATTGATACTGATATAGGAACGTGTACGTTTTCGATGGTTAAGCGGTCTGTTGGTTGTCTTCCTTTCGTCGTATCGAGATAGGCTTCGAAATCATATACTATCGCATGTGGATAAGCGGTTTGTACTGGAGTTGGAATTGGTTCATTGGTATTCTTCGTTGAGCATTCCCAAGCCTCCACCACTGTATATCCGGCCAATCGTCGCTTTGATGTTCTTGCACAAGTTTTACGATATAACTTCTTACCCCATGATTTGTCTTTAGTACATTTTGGACATCCGTGAAAGTAGCAGTGAACCATGGAATTGAAAGATCGTTTTGGAAATAGGTTCATAACCATCGACGAGTGCTCCTTCTATCCAACGTTCTCCACCATGGCCACAAGCTGCGTGATGAATATGTCGTTCGATTCTTTCCGATTCGCGTTTCAACCAACGTAGAGCTTTCTTACTCGCACGACACGCTGGCCAAAATGCTTTTTCGAATGCAGATTGTGGGGCTATGACTTTTTCTCCTGCACAAACTATCTTCGTTTCACCACGACTACAACGATCTGCATGACGTTGGAGATTCGAGGCTTTCGTGAATCGTTGTTTGCAATCATTACAGATATAGAGATCTCCGAGTTGCCAAATTTTCTTAATATAAAAGGCGTGACCATCATATATTCCAATCGTCATCGTATGATTGTAGTGAGCTGCATGTCGAATCAGATGCCAAGCCCCGTCTTTCGTGGGTTCATATACGCAAATACCTATCCCAAAGTGCGACTCGATCTTATCCAATTGGTCTAGTGAAGTTTTTGGTGTATTTATTATGGTGGTGGTCAATTGATAGAAAGCTTGCGCTAGTTTTCTTGCCTCAGTCGTACACTTGTCTACGCGAGTTCCTTTGTAGATAGCAAGACATCGCCATAAACAGAGGTTATCGCCATACTTATCTATGGAAAACATTCCTTTTTGATATCTTAACCAATCTGGTAATGGTCCGGTTCCCATTAAAGGTTGTCGATCGATTACGACTTTGACATCCACATGGATCCAACGTACAAATACCCACTGAGTGTCGGGTCGCGCTATATTATCGGGATTCAATCTGGCAATCTCCTTGTCGTTTATCCATCCCGCCGCATCGTCTAGAATATTTATCCATGGAGATCCGGAACCTGTCTTGGAAAATGTCATTATACGCCCATCCCTGATGTTGCGAATGCGGTAGACATAGCTATAGCGTAGATAGAAACTAGTTTCGATGTTTGCAATCAATTTCTCCATGATCCTATGCGTCAAATCTCTCGCTACACCTTTGAAAAATCTCCATCGAATCGTGCGTCTGCCTTTTTCCTCTCTCTCAAGTGTGCCATCTATCTCATCGAGAATGATGGTTGCTTCTCGAGCAAGACTGCGTGATAGTGGTTCGCTACGAGGGTTTTGCCAAAATCGCTTACTAACTATTCGATCACTAATTCGCCGCATATGGGGTATACGGAGTAAGGGATTAGTTTTCATCTTCCGTGCAATAGTTTTAGTGCGTAGACTTGCTGCTGCATCCTCATCAAGTTGTTTGCTTTCGCGCATAAATTGGGCGACTTTTTGTGGCTCGGGTAGACCTCCTTGAAGAACTGGAAATCTACCTGTTTTGTTATGTCTGTCCCACCTCTTCCTTTTTTCATAAGATAAAGCTAAAGCTATTGTGTGAATGAGTTCGCGTTTGCTTAACTTAGCGAAACCTCGAATTCCAAACTGCTTTGCTGTCCTGCGTAATTCTTTGATGGTAACCATTATCCGTTGTCAATACTTATATGAGCGGCAGTCTCTAATTGTTGTGTGACGGTCGATATCTTCTACGTGTACCTGCTCTGTCAATACTTATGTGAGCGGTAGTCAATATCTTCCAACAACTTCCTCTGCCAATACTTATATGAGTGGTAGTCTCTAATTGTTGTGTGATGGTCGATATCTTCTACGTGTACTGCCCTGTCAATACTTATATGATGGTTATCTCTAAATGCTTTGTGACAGTCAATATCGTCCTACAATTTGCTCTGTCAATACTTATATGATGGTTATCTCTAAATGCTTTGTGACAGTCAATATCTTCCGACAATTTCCTCTGTCAATACTTATATAAGGGTATCTCTAAATGCTTTGTGACAGTCAATATTCCTGCTCTAATCGATTGGGAGGTAATTCTTTTTCAATTCCAATAACACCTTTGCAAAGCGAACCTTAGTATAACGTTTTTTATCTTTGAGGTATTGACTCGTTTTCTGGCCGCATCTCGAGCAAAGTCCATAACTAGTACGACACCCAATCCCACATTTCGAACAGGATATTGGTGATCTACTTCCCTCTCTTATCTGATAATTATGTTGAGCACAGTACTCTGTATTGTATCGCTTTCTTTTACACTCGTAATCCTTCCCAAGCATCAACCAGATACAAGTGGCTTTATCCATGAGGATGTCTATTCGTATATATCTGCCAGTCTCTAATAGCTTGGAGGAACTCTGCAGCAACGAATATCATAAACGGTGTCCGAAAAGCAACAAATATGCCACCCATATCGAAACTGGGGGTGAATAAATGCCTTGTGATACAATTCGATGTCAAATAGCTGTTTTTGGGCCAAAAAGGGGTAATATAGCGAGAAAAAGCTCTAAGGGAGTGCCATAAATGCTAAATGGGGGGCAAAATAGAACACTGTGTTAGAACTTTGTTGTACAAAAAAAGGAAGGAGCAAGCGGGTATCATTTTGACTCCGGCTATTCTACTTATTGCTTAATTATGGGCGATTTTAACATTAATCTCATAAATTATGATTCTCATCCTCTTACTGAGGAGTACTTAAACACATTAAGTTCCTACTCATTCCTACCACTAATAATTCACCCAACAAGAATCACACAACACTCAGATACTCTTATTGATAATATTTTCTTTAATTCCCTTGAACACTATACTATTAGTGGCAATATTATGTATGATCTCACTGATCATTTACCTAATTTTGCTATTATTAATAAAATGTGTCCTATTGCAAGAAAATCTAAGGTATTTAAAAGAGATTTTTCTAACTTAAATGAAAATGACCTTATAGAAGACTTCAGATCAATTAACTGGACTGATATATTTAGTGATGATATCAATATTGATGATATGTTTAAGATTTTTTATGCTAAAACATCTCAAATAGTAGATATAAACATGTTCCGTTGAAACAACTGTCACACAAAGAAATGAAATTGAAATCTAAGCCATGGATAACTCGAGCTATAAAAACCTCAATAGATATAAAAAATAAACTGTTTAAGAAGTACATTAAAACAAAGCAGCAGTTCTATCACAGCAAATTCAAACTCTACAGGAATAAACTAAAAGCATTAACTTTAATTAGCAAAAAAATATATTTTAATGATACTTTACACAACATACAAATAGCATAAAGAATATATGGAAAGGAGTTAAGCGTATTGTTACTAACAAGTCTCAACATATGCTCTTACCCTCTAAAATCATACTTCATAACAAAAAAGTGCTAACCGATCCTAAAAGCATAGCAAATTCTGTCAATGATTATTTTGCTGACATTGGGGAAAACCTTTCTAAGTCTATACCTTCAGCTGTAAAGTCCCCCATGGATTATCTTAAGTCTTCTTTACCTAATAGTTTTTTTCTCTTCCCATGTACCTCCGACGAAATTGAGTTAGAAATTGATAGATTGCCCATTAACAAAGCTACTGGACCTTATAGTATACCAGTACCCATTTTAACATTTTTAAAGGTACTAATTTCCAAACCACTAGAATCTCTTTTTAATCTTTCATTTGCAATGGGTGTAGTACCTGAATGTCTAAAAACTGCTCGTGTAATTCCTGTCTTTAAGAAAGGCTCAAGAACCTTATTGTTTACTTATAGACCCATATCTCTTCTTTCTGTCTTTAATAAGATCTTAGAAAAGCTTACTGATGTATAATAGAATTATAGCCTTCTTAAACAAACACAATATAATTTCGACTGCCAATTTGGCTTTCGTTCTATGCACTCAACATTACATGCCATCCTACTGATAATTGATAGAATCCAAAAAGCCATTGAAAATGGCCAGTTTTCCTGTGGACTTCCTTGACTTTAGTAAAGCATTCGATACTGTCAATCATAAAATCCTCATTAAAAAACTTGAACATTATGGAATAAGAGGACTACCCAACAAGTGGTTTATCTCTTACTTATCTAACAGAAAGCAAATCGTATCAATTGGCAATACTGTTTCTGGTTATAGACATATATCTTGTGGAGTTCCCCAAGGGTCTGTTCTAGGCCCTCTATTATTCCTCATGTATGTAAATGATTTCAGCCAATGCTCTAAAATATTTAAGTTTCATTTATTTGCAGACGATTCTAACCTGTTTATAGCTGATAAAAACCTTTCTAATTTGGAATGCATTGCTAATACTGAATTAAAAAATGTTAAATGTTGGCTAATATTGAGAAATCTAATTATGTTGTATTTCACACTGTCAATAAAAGAAAACATGCTATTAAACTTTCAATAAATAATAAAGAATTACAGTGTAAACCTTGTATTAAATATCTTGGTATTGATGCCAACTTAAATTGGAAATGCCATGCTCGTGAAGTTTCTGGTAAAGTCTCTCGGGGAATTGGGATTCTTTCAAAATTGCGTCACTTTGTTCCTTTAGGCATATTAATCATGTTATATTATTCAATAATATATCCTTTTCTTACTTATGGTCTCGTAGCTTGGGGCAATACTTACCATACAACTCTAAATAATCTAATTGTGATGCAAAAAAAGTATCTGCGCATCATGACTTTTTCGGCATATGATGCCCACACAAATCCATTGTTTAAAAAACTAAGCATTTTAAAATTTCTAGATTAAGTCTATATACATACTGCATTGTTCATGTTTAACTTTCATAATTCTAATGTTCCAACTGCCTTTAATGATTTCTTTGTACCAATTTCAAATGTCCATAATCACAACACAAGATTAGCTTCAAAGTCTTCTTTCTACATCCCAATAATCCGCACTAATTATGGCAAGTTTAGTCTTAGATTTTGTGGCCCAAAATTATGGAATTCCATTCCTGATCAATTTAAAGCACATACCTCTAAAAAAGCCTTTAAATCTTCATATTTTTATAGTTAGTGTGTTAGTGTGTGTCTGTTTTTTTCTTTTCTTCTTCTTTCTTTTTCCATATTGTATATATATATATTTATGTAAACTTCTGTCTTTGTCCCTCGACCGTACTTGAAATGTGTAAATAATTTATCCCCAGGGTACCTGACTCGATTAGTTCTTCAGCTACTTCAGGTATCCTGACACTCTCTTCATTTATAGTACTTTTGCTAACATTACATGTATATATAAGAGTGTAAATAAAATAATTTGTTGTTGTTGTTGTTGTTGTAGGTGGGAGCTGAGGATCAGTCGAGTTAGAAGGGAGTTTAGCTTTAACTAGTAAGTCACGGAGGTTAGAGGTGCGTCTGAAGGCTACAAGTGGCAAGTGTTGAAAGACTTTCTTGCAGCGGACAGGAGTGTAGCAGGCTGTAGTTCTTCTTAATTATTTCAGAAATATGAGGAAGTGATGGGTTATAAGTAATAACAAAAGGTATAGACCCATTCGAAAAATGGTGTCACCAAGCTTTGGTTGTTAGGAAATGCTGGCACTAAAATAAGCACTGCCACTTCAGAGAGCATGCAAAAATGAGTACATTTGTAAAATTTAAGGAGCATAGCACCAAGTGTTGCGAAGTTACCGAGGTTCCAAATAAGAGAGTTTTGTATGAGATTCAGGACGTCAGGACTGACGTTTTCGTGTTTCTTGAGAGTTTCAAACGCTGATTGCTTTGTAAGGATATGTTCTTCCATTATCAAAGTGCTACATGTTGCTAACACGAAATCGCTCTTTCACATAGGCTAGTTTATTCTTCAGAAAATATTGAATATCCAAATTATGCAAATTAGCGGCAGCCATTTTTCGAATGGGTCTATACGGTTAGAATTGTGTGTGTCTTTGGTTTGTAGAGGAAAAGCGCGAGGGATGTCGACAGCGCGTTGTATTTGTCTAGCAAGAAAGGAACGGTTATAGCCGCGTTTAATGAGGTATGTGGTAAGCTCAGCATTGCGGTGCTTAAAAGCTTCGTCGGTAGAACAGATACGTCGTAAACGGAGGACTAAGCATAAAAGGGATGGTTTTGTATGTTGTGGATGGCAAGATGAATAACTGAAGTAGATGTTGGTGCTTATCTGTGGGTTTAGAATAGAGATCAGTCTCGATATTACCATTGTTTAAAGAAACATTAACATCAAGGAAAGGAACGTTAGTGGAAGAGTGTGAGCTGGTGAATTTGATGGTAGGGTGAATGTCATTAAGACAGTCAGGTAATCGATGAAAATGTTGTTCCGGTACAGTAGTTATGGACAAAATTTGGTACATTTGTTACAGACAACTCAATGACACCAAATTTTACCGACAATTAAACGAAGACATAACGGCTAACATACAACAACGTATCACTGTATATGTTAACAGAATGCACAGTGATAATTTAATCAACGACAAAACCAAACAATACCTTATAAAAACTGACGTTACCCCAGGACGCTTTCACAATCTACCTAAAATACACAAACCAGGCAATCCAGGACGCCCCATTGTATCATCTAACAGCCACCCTACTGAACGTATATCCCATTTTGTTGACTACCACCTTAAACCTTTAGTTGCTAATCTACCCTCTTTTGTCAAAGACACTAATGACTTTCTCAACAAACTCCTTGCCATCGATAATTTACCCGCTAACACACCACTAGTTATCCTTGATGTCTCATCACTCTACACTAACATTCCACATAATGAAGGGATTAATGCATGTGATCACTTTTTACGTACTCGCCCCCACTGATATAACCATTCCTACTAGCACACTCTGTGATCTTATTCGCATGATTCTAACCATGAATAACTTTTCTTTTAACGATAACCACTACCTTCAGATTCACGGCACAGCCATGGGTACTAGAAATGGCCCCTACTTTTGCCAATCTGTTTCTTGTTTTTTTCGAAGCCAACGCCCTAGAAAACGCTCCATCTCAACCACATACTTGGCTTCGATATATCGATGATATTTTTATGATCTGGACCGAAGGTCCAGACAACCTAAAAATATTCATCGATTATCTTAATGACATTCACCCTACCATCAAATTCACCAGCTCACACTCTTCTACTAACGTTCCTTTCCTTGATGTTAATGTTTCTTTAAACAATGGTAATATCGAGACTGATCTAAATTCTAAACCCACAGATAAGCACCAACATCTACTTCAGTTATTCATCTTGCCATCCACAACATACAAAAAAAGCCATCCCTTTTAGCTTAGCCCTCCGTTTACGACGTATCTGTTCTACGACGAAGCTTTTAAGTACCGCACTGCTGAGCTTACCACATACCTCATTAAACGCGGCTATAACCGTTCCTTTCTTGCTAGACAAATACAACGCGCTGTCGACATCCCTCGCGCTTTTGCTCTACAAACCAAAGACACACACAATTCTAACCGTATACCTTTTGTTATTACTTATAACCCATCACTTCCTCATATTTCTGAAATAATTAAGAAGAACTACAGCCTGCTACACTCCTCTGTCCGCTGCAAGAAAGTCTTTCAACACTTGCCACTTGTAGCCTTCAGACGCACCTCTAACCTCCGTGACTTACTAGTTAAAGCTAAACTCCCTTCTAACTCGACTGATCCTCAGCTCCCAACTGGCTCTTTCCGCTGTGGAAAGAACTGTTCTACTTGCCCCTACATCTGTGACGGACAAACAACTTATACTTTCTTCTCTACCGGTGAAATACGCTCTATCAGAACTAATTTGACGTGTAACACAACAAATCTAATCTACATGATTCAATGCAACCGCTGCAATTTACAATACATAGGTGAGACAAAACGACGTACGGACCGTAGACAAGTCTAATAACATATCTAAACCTACAACAGCCAGAACAGCTGCTGAACATTTTCTCTCGACACCTAATCACACTGCTAATGACATGCAACTAATTCCCATCGAAAAAATGTTCTCCTTTCGCTGCGGACAAGATTGTGCAACTTGTCCCTACATTACTAACGGCCTCAATCAATACACATTTCATTCCACTGGCGAGTCTCGCTTTATTAATTCACACATAACCTGTAATACTAAAATCCTCATATACATGATACAATGTAATCATTGCCATTTGCAATACATAGGTGAAACTAAGCGACGCCTCAAAGGCAGATTTAATGAACACAGACGGACAGTAGACAAGCCTATATAACATTAAATCTAAACCTACTACTGTATCTGAACATTTTCTTTCTAGACCTAACCACTCTTACACCGACATGCAACTTATCCCCCTATAGAAATAATATACTCCTCAAGAGACTCAATACGTAAAGCCAGAGAAGCGCACCTTATAGATAAAGCTAAAACTCTAGAACCATATGGTATGAATATACGTGATGAAACATAGTGCTTATCGAGACAGACTACGCAGCAAGTTAGGAAGCGAGTTAGGAAGCGAGTTAGGAAGCGAGTTAGGAAGCGAGTTAGGAAGGCGAGTTAGGAAGGCGAGTTAGGAATCGAGTTAGGAATCGAGTTAGGTTCAATGAGAAAGCATAAGAAAGGTATCAACCAAAACAAACCCACGTTTCCCGGGAATAGAAAAAATAGTCAAAACAGAAACAATGAATTAATATAGCAGTATCAAATAATTATCAGTGGTACGATTTTATAATTAAAGAAAGACATTATCTCGCTGTGCCTTCGCAACATGTTGTATTTATATGACAACTATTTGTCCAATATTAACTGTAACAATAAAACGGTGTAATAGTCAAATGACTAGTGCTAAATACCAAGGGCACTCAACGAAGTTTTCGGTTAAAAAGCTGTTCGGGAGAGTAAGTTAGCCTAAAACTTTCGGATTTGAAAAAATTGTCCCTAGAAAATTGTTTTCTGAAATACTGGCTAGAAAATTTGTTTTCAATCCCTAGAAAATTATAAGAGAAAAGGGAGACTAAAAGGCTTCCCCTAAAATATTCGTACGTCCCAATTCGTCTGATCACAGGTACCCCAAGCTCCCTATATGTATTATGAACTTGACTTAAAATTGTTTGTAAATTTTAAAATCTATAAATATGAAATAAAGACTCACCTTTGTATCCAAATGTGTTTTCCTTTATTATCTCTATCGATTTTGGGAGTCTAAAGGCCATTTGAAGGGTTTTATGATTTCACTTTTTCCACTCTCTTAAAAGTAAGACGAAAAAGTAAGTAAGTAAGACAGCTAATAGTTTTCTAGCCTTAAAATGGCTAGATAAGCTGCAGACAACTGGTTTCAAACGAATTTCAAAAAGTACTCGTTGGGTGCCCTTGAAATAAGCTAAAGTGTCTATTGAGAAAATAACATTATAGCAATAATAGTAATTGTAATTATAAAGTACATTATAATATACTAGCAGGGACCCGCGGGAACTGACTCCTGGCACAATGTTATTAGCGTGTTGATATTTTCAAAGTTGTATTTTATTTTTTTTTAAAGGGAATAATATCTTACGGATCTCAGTTAATTTCTTAAACCGATGAGCAATTATTGTCGAAAAAGTGCCAAAACTAACGGTCACAGGCAGCTCGAGACATGAATTATATTCGTGTGACGAAAACAAATCTGGTCGCCGAAACAGTTGGTTTTATATCTAAGAACACAGGAAACTGGATCCAGAAAACAGACATGGACAAAATATCTTACTATTAGACACAGCATAGATCTTGTGAACTTGAGAACTTGAGATCTTGTGAACTTGAGATCTTGTGAACTTGAGAAAACTCATTTCTTTTTAACATTCTTTCTTCAAATGCAACCACTGAAGACCAAGACAGAAAGCAACTTTTCGCATGATTCGTCGTCTTCGTTGGAATACCTGTGGCCGTCACTTTTTGGCGCCATTTTCGCGCTCGCGTCCTCCATATTAGGAAATCGATCGAGGAACCCTGGGAAAGAGCATTACAAACACACACACTGACACACACACACTTAGCGTATTATTATATAAGATGATTGGTCGAAATATAAACCTATTTAATCGATCATATATACTGATTATGACAAAATAAAAAGTTTTATAACAGGAGCCCATGGGCTCCTGCCTATATCTAATAGAATCTCGGCAGCGTGTTCCCAAACAAAACATTCCCAATCATCTTTCTCCACCGTCCTGTTTTGGCCCACTTCCTCTCCTGGTCACTCCTCTTTTCTTTTCCTTCTAAGGCCCGCCTTTTCTTAGCCTGCTTACAGGCTCTCGGTTTTTTTCGGAAATGTTAGTTTTCGGGTCGGGCTTCGGTTACGTGTGGGCCGACTCGCTCGGGTCCGGACCTCGCTCGGCCCACAGGTAACCCAACATTTCCACCCAACCCGAAAACTAATATTTCCGAAAAAACCTGAGAGCCTGTAAGCAGGCTAGCCTCTTCTATTCAGGCTACCTCACCGTTTAAATCTTCACTATTTCCTACGCCACTCCGAGTCTTTGTCAGAAAAGGATAAATAAAACACATTTTTATAATGTGCCATAAGCCGCGATGATATACTTGTGAAAGGATTGTTCGAATGACAATTAACCCTATCTGTCACTCGTGAACATGTAGCCTCCTTCTCATCCGCTCCTAGAGTCGCTCTCAAATTTCGCTTCCTCACTAGTGTCTGCTAAAACAAGCTAAACATTCCATTCCCTTTGTTTTAAAGCGCCAATCGTAGATAAGCAAGTTATCTATTTACATAAATTGAACTGTTGTTACACTGAGGTCAGATCACATTCTCTACGTGTGATCCGCTACACCAAATGTAGAATGTGGTAGAAACCCATAAAAATCGGCAATGGAAATTTGGAGTGATTTCCGTTTAAATCCATAGTTAAATTCGTAAAACTGATTTGATCCGCCATCTTGTTTAATGTTTGGGGATAACGTTTAGCCAAAGTGAAGGTCAGCTTCCGAGATTCTGAGAAGCCTTCCTAACTCGCTTCCTAACTCGCTTCCTAACTCGCTTCCCAACTCGCTTCCTAACTCGCTTCCTAACTCGCTTCCTAACTCGCTTCCTAACTCGCTTCCTAACTCGAAAGATAGGCATCCTCGTGCTTATCTCTTATACTATTTTGCTACTTCAAGTTTTGGTCTACGTCACTTCCCGTTTCCGCAATTTCTATTGCGAAATTTACTACATTTATAGATCTTCTTACCTTAGAGCTCTTCACTTGTAACATCTAGTACCTGAAGAAGGCTGGTTTGGCCAGCCGAAATATTGTAATATTCAATATAAATTCCTACGTTGTGTCAGCTTTGCCGTAGTCCTTGGACTTCGTATTCATTTTCATTTTGGCTGATTAGATCTGACTTAGATCCAACGTAGCAACCAGCAGGATTTTCGTCCACGGTTCTTTGCAATTTTCAAGTTTATCTCTAATAGAGACTCAATTCGTAACGCCAGAGAAGCTATCATTATCTTATTATTTCTATATTTATAGTGTCAATCATTTGTCATCTATTTCCTATATTTCGTAACCCATAGTCTAGTTAGTCACGTTCGCCAATGTAATAACATTTCTTCATATTACCTGAAGAAGGCTGGTTTGGCCAGCCGAAATATCGTTATAAACCTCTACAATTTACGTTGTGTCGGCTTTGCTATTTAAGGCCGTGGGGGTTGGGTCGAGTTTCCTCGAATAGAAAATGCTGTAAAGGGGTCAACGGTTGATGACGTTACGGACACGGTGTGATGACATGTAGGTCACAGCTAGCAAGTCAATTTGAACCAGTCAGTTCTTGAAACCCGTTTTCTTGAAAGTGAAACACTACCATGTTTTGCTGCACATGCGGACAGCAACTAAGAGATGGCGACAAGTTTTGCTCAAACTGTGGAAAAGGTATAGGGGATTATAAATAAGCTGGCTTGGAATTTATGCCCGTTCGTAGGGAGAAATTCTCACTTGTGGTGTTGGAAAAATTCACCTCGGCAAGCGGGCTGGATCTTTGCTTCTATAAGCTTCTTCTAGTAGGAAAAACCGTAAAAGGGTCTGTTAGTCCCGCGTTTATTCCCCGGGTAGGGTTGTGCCGCTGGCGCTCTGAAATTCTTACCCTGTTTAAGAAAAAAAACAGAAATTTCCATACCCTGTTCAAGACAAAGTGTTAAAATTGTATATCTCTATAAGACAAATTATCTATACTTGGATGTCAGTGTTTGTGATCTTGTATAATGAGTGTCATAACTAAAACGTTTTCATCAAGCATTAGACTAAATAAAGCACTAGATAAATACCATACCCTGTTCAAGATCTGTTGATGTGAAAATGGATACCGTCTAAGACCAGACAGGTGGGATTATAACCGGGGGGGGGGCTTATAACTGCGGGGGCTTATAACCGGGATTTTACGGTATTATGTTACAAGTACAGTGGGTTACACATTAGTAACGGTATGTAACAGTGACATGGAGCATTGACTTGACGTTGCCAAATACGGGAGATAATTAACAAAGACCCATCCCATACCACAAAAACCTACAGAGAAACCCTTTTATTGGACATTCCATAAAGAGCATGATGCTTGATACCATTTTCATTCTCGAGTTGGCACAAAGCGCTGTTTTATTAAACACTAAATTTCTAATTAGCCTTTTCACTAGCGAACTATGTACAATGTACAGCGAAACTAAAGTTCGCTTGGAAAGAAATTGTCTGGAACAGTTACTGGTGTTTTTGAGGCTTGGAAGTGTGGTAAAAATTGGTTTCTGCAAACAAACCGCTTATATTACGACTTACGTCAACATGAACAAAACGTGTGACAGCTTTCACTTTTTCAGGGTCGAATGCAAATAGTAGTAACATAGGGAGCCCATGCTCACAACATGAAGTCCTCAAACCGCATTTCAGCGAGAAAATTGTTTTGGGTTCACCTCTGACTCTCAAGAAACAACAGATGGACAACATTTGATGTGGAATGTAAACTTTAATGGCTGTTTATTATCATTTTCCATCAGCTATATACATATACTAGCGATAATAAAGTTTCATACAAATCCTTATATATATATCTTTTATATTTTGTGAGCCTGGACGCGTACTCCCTGTGGTAGTACTAGTCTCGTAAGCCTCGAAAGTCTGCTTTTTGTCAGTAATAAAGTAATAAGGCTTGTTAAAATCCCCTACCCTTTCCACAGTTTGAGCAAAACTTGTCGCCATTTCTCCGTTGCAGTCCGCAATTGCAGCAAAACATGGTAGTGTTTCAAGAAAACGGGTTTCAAGAAGACTGGTTTCAAGATGGCGGACTGTGTCATGATCAACCGCTGACCCATTTACAGCATTTTCTAATCCCATGGTTACACTTCGAAGAAACTCGACCCAACCCCCACGGACTTTCATCTTTTGCCGACACTAGTCTTTTCCTTTTGCCGCGAGTCTTTTCCTTTTGCCGCGAGTCTTTTCCTTTTGCCGCGAGTATTTTCCTTTTGCCGTGAGTCTTTTCCTTTTGCCGTGAGTCTTTTATTTTTGCCGTGTCTTTTATTTTTGCCGTGAGGTTTTTCCTTTTGCCGTGAGTCTTATATTTTTGCCGTGAGTCTTTCATTCTTACCGTGAGGTTTTTCCTTTTTCCGTGAGTCTTTTATTTTTGCCGTGAGTCTTTTATTTTTGCCGTGACAGTTGTGGGCCACCGTACAAATAGACCAGTTCGCGGTTAATTCCGACATTTTGCGGATTCGATGCCAAATAAAATCTCTGAAATATTCTTCATATACAAACTTAAGATATCAGGTAAAAGATTAACTGATCAAAATTTGAGGGATGTAGCTGTGCTGGGAGGCATGCAATCGTGTTTTCAGTTTTCCATACATTGCCTGTTGTCTCTTACGAGATGTAGGCCTTTCCCGATTATGCTAGTAAAACTGGCATTTAATGATACTAGAAATTCTCGCATAAAGCCAAAAAATGCTAAAATAATGCCTGATTTCTTTAAAAAATGCTACTTGAATTACAAAAAATGCTTTGTTTTATTTCAAACAAAACGTACAAACTCTTACATTATATGCTCATATCAAAAACAGATGATACTTAATAATTGTTTGTTTATAAAACTTGGGGTCAGAATCGAAACTTTTCCAGCCAACACCCACTAAACAGTCATATTTGAAGCACTACCATGCGCTGGGTAGAAGTGCACCCAACCTAGACTGGCACAATTCTGTTCAACTTCTAACTCATATAAAACGTTTACGTTTCAGTATACTATAAGCAGTTCATCGCGAGCGCTTATCGCTTGTTGTATTGTGCCATCACACTGGCTTGAATGTAATCGACGAGAGCACAATCCTGCTGCTCGTTGAATGAGGCTTTCAGGATTGAAAACACCCTTTCTGCGGCTGCAGAAGAAGGCTGTATGAAAACGCAAAAAAATGCTCGTTTTCCCAAAAAATGCCGAAAAAAATGCTAGCATAATCGGGAAGGGCCTAACGAGATGTATGGTCGAAAACTGAAAACACGATTGCACGCTTCCCAGCACAGCTACATCCCTCAAATTTCGATGAGTTAATCTTTTACATGGTATCTTAAGTTAAATCTGAAGAATATTTCAGAAATTCGACTTTACGAATTTTATTTGGCAGCCGTTATGGTCTCTGTCACGCAACGCTCTGAGCGTGACAGAGACCATAACGGCTCCACGAGTCTCTCTCTCGTGGGGCTCTGTTCGGCCGGCAAAACACTGATTTCCTACAAACCTACAAACACTGATTTCGCGCCATGTACTTTTGCACCCTTTTAGAAATGTCGGAATTAACCGCGAACTGGTCTATTAAATATACGTTATCTGCTGTAGTTTTATTTTATTAAGAAAATATACTTTTATAAAACTGAACTTATAGCTTTCTGTCTTTGTCCCACTGCCCCCTCAACATTTTTCTCTTTCCCGTCCACAGGCGATATACATGTTCTTGTTTTACAACAAAAAAATGCCACGCGCTGTTCACGTGCACACGAGCGGAAAACACGACCTCACCCCAGACTGGCCTGATAATGGCACGTGTACACTCTACAGTTTGACATGACATGACGCAACTGAGCTGAAGAAGTCATGATACTGATAGGGGGATAAATTTGGAGCGGTGGTCTGAATCCGTGAAACATGAAAATCGACAGCGTTGCGATACAGAACAGTCGCTCTAAGCATAAATCGCTGGTCAAACTCAAGGCAAAACATGCTAACGACTTCTTCGATCAGCTTGCGCCAGAGCTGTTCTTTAAAATAATGGTTTGCTTGACTCCGAGAGAAGTTCGTTCCAGCGCATTGGTCTGTCGGAGATGGAAGGTAAATGCATACATCACTGTCGGCGTATTTGTTGGTTCGTAGTTATATCAGGATGCAGTTTATAAGTGCTTTATTGAGATAGGGGGTTCTGATCATGTTTCACAGAAAATTAAATTCCCGGATATTAAATGAGAGGTGATGGACCCTTTCAGCTTGCCTGTTTGTTGCCCATTTCAGACCACGTGATAGTTCTCCAGAGGATTCAGTGCTTACATATTTTCCTCTTGGATTCAGAAAAACAAAAAAGCATTATTCAAGGGAAAAGTCACGTGGTCTGAAATGGGGGCAACAAACAGGCAAGCTGAAAGGGTATATTACTGCTGAAAGGGTCTTAAATATCTATTAGCATACCTGCCAACTCTCCCGGTTTATGCGGCAGACTCCAGATTTTTGACCTCATCTCCCGGTCTACTAGCCTGCTATGCAGACGTATTTTTTCACTCTCATAAATTCGAAGAAAAAAGTAACGTCTGCTTACCCGAGCGCTTAATTAGTTTCCAGTATGCAAGCACTACGTCAGCACGTTTGTTTTATTTTTCTGCCCAATCAAAGCCATTGTTAGAAATTTAATGAATTGGTGCATCAGTGAACACTCCTATGATTGGTCAATGGCAAATGTATTGTCTGAATTCCTTTTAAATGCAACATTACATCACTTTCCAGGATATGGAAGGTAAAATCTGATTGGTCCATAACAAAATGAGGTGTGCATATTGGAAACTAATTAACCGCTCGGGTAAGCAGACGTTACTTTTTACTACGAATTTATGAGAGTGAAAAAATACGTCTGCATAGCAGGCTGATACTGAGCCTCAAATCTCCCGGTTTTTAGCCATTTTATGGATTTCTTTAAATAATCTTTCTACCAAAGAGCTTGAACTAATTTTTCCAAGAGCTTTCGGGAAGTCTTCTGAACACAATCGGGGTATTGTCGAACAAAAAATCGGAAATCATTACGTCATAATAAAGCCTCAACCAACATTCTCCAGATTTTAGAACTCCAGGGGTTAATTGGCAGGTATGTAAATTAGTATTATGCAATCCTAGCTTTGAAACAGACATTATGCTCTTTTCATTTGATGTTTTGTACTGAAAGTATGCTATTGTTCATTAAATATATTATGCAATCCTAGTATGACATTTTATACTTTGAAACTGACATAATAATTATTTTTGTTTGACATTGTAAAAATTATTTTTGTACTGAAAGATTGCATTATGGTATTTTCTATTCCTAACATTAAATTCTTGTAATTTAACTCTGGCACTGTAAAGATTCCTGTTAATATTTTACAATGAAGAATGACAAATGGGGTTGGCTATTATGCACTGCAACTCCTGTATTCTATTATACTTACGTCATAACAGTTGACAAAATAATAAATGGTGGCAGACTAGTCTGGTCAAAATGGCAAACTGAACAAAATCAGTACTACAAACTGTAGTTCATTAATTTTGATATCCCTCGCCGCAGAATTTCGAAGCCACCACCATTATGCACGTTAGCAAGGCTGGGGTAATTAAACCTCAAGTTTATTATTCATCTCAGCAGCATCAGCCTTGAAATAAAAGCAATTTGTTTCTTTCCTATTAACCCAGGTTGAGAATCTTGGCAATATATATTCCTTGATCTTTCTTGACTCATGGCCTAGCTTCTTCACTGTTGTCTCACCATTTTTACTAGACTAGACCCAGTCCTCTACTCTGCCATCCAATTATTATTTTGTCAACTGCATGAGTGTCATGCAGGATATGACATACTAAGCATAATAGAATACAAGATTTGCAACTTGCATAATAGCTTAACTATGTTTGTCACTCTTCATTGTAAAATATTAACAGGAATCGATCTTTACAGTGCCAGAGTTAAATTACAAGAATTTAATGTTTATAGGAATGGACAATAGCATAATGCGCCATTTTCTTTGGGTGGTCATGGTCCACAACTTTTTCAGCCAATCAGAAAGTTTTTCAGAGTTTTGCCTTGCAAATGTCCATCTAAGGGGATAATGTTGCTCTGTACACATCCAAAATTGGAGTTAAATTTTATTTAATAGATAAAACATTTATAACAACAGAATGTCATGAAATTAATTACATGCATGCAGTCATGAATTATCACTTAAAGGTATTTAAGAGGGATTACTGGTATTTTTGTTTCTGAAAGTTAAATTTTCATCCTTCCACATCTTAGAAATGGTTAAAGGGATACCCGAGTGAAAAACACATTTGGGCTCAAAAGTATCTTTCAGATGTACTTTGTTCAGAAAATGTATTAAAATTTGATAAAACTTTTTCAGAGTTTAGAACGAGCCCCTCAAAGTTGGCCCCGCGAAGACCTGGGTGCCGCCATTTTGTTTACATTAATTCCTGTGACGTTTTTTATGTCACTTCGTCCCACCGGAGTCTTGCGGCCAACTTGTAGCGACTTGTTTTCTTTGTAGAATTTTCACACGCTCGGAATTAGAGTAGATTTTCATCGATATGGCAGAGCAATTTCGTACTAGAACAAAAATATATATAATGAAGACGATATTGTGAGAGAAGTTCAGAATTGAAGACTGGGAGGACGAGGAAAAGCATGTGGAAGGCGAGAATATCAGACGAACAACAAAAGGCGACTACCGAGCTAGTGCAAAACTGATTTAAAGATTCGCTGTGTGTTTTTGTATGGAACTTGTTAGCCTTAAAGTGCCACTGAAACGAAAATATGTCCTCGTTTTTTTCGAGCTAGAAAGATTTACCTGTCAGTAAACTCTTATGAACGGTTATTTTTCTTGACCAAAACTAAAAAAATGTATATTTTTTTGGCTCTCGAATATCGCCCAAAACAGCCTTTTTGACGCCATATTGGCGACACTAATTAAAATTTGTGACGTCATTAGTTGTACTCGCAGGAAACTCGCACACACAAGTGACATTACAGAGAAGTTCACGAGGTCAATATGGTGAAGTTTTGCGCGGCTGGTGTCCCAAATAACCGGACTTATACAAATAGGAGCGGTTTGCCTAACATATCGATGCATATGTTGCCCAAGGATGTAAAAATTAGAAGAGTATGGGTTGCTTTCGTCCGAAAACATCGGCCTGATTTCGAGCCAAATGACAACCTTCGAGCCGTAGACTTGTTGTTCAAGACTCTTGCTCTCCGAGATAGCTCCTGTTCCTGAATCACCAAGCAAGCGGAAAGGTTCTGTACCATCTAGAGACACTGTTATGGCTCAGCCTTGCGACTAGCGTGCCAATCAATGAAGATGAAGCAAGCCAGCGAGAAAGGAGAAAGTAAGTGTAGTTTGCCTGTAAATTAAAAACAAACCGCACACGCTGATCAATTCAATTGTTTTTCTTCCAAAATAAACCATTCAGTAATTCGCCTTTGTGATTGTTTCATATTTGAAGCTTCTGAGGGGAATAGGCGTTACTAGAAAGCCCCGGGCAAGTCGGCCATGAGTGCGACTTCAGAGCCGGCCAGACATTCGCGCATTTACATTAGTTTTATTACGAAACCTCACAACTAAACAAAAAATATCAATGTATTCTGAAACTTCACCCTAGCATTCTATGGCTTTATTATCCATATTTATATGAATTCTTTTCGATTAATTTAGCGACTAGTTTTCGTTTATTTTCCAAAACCTGTCGAGTCAAGTGTACTGCTTATCACGTTTGATAGTATCGTATTACATTACAGTAAACAAGTCACGCAATGCAATTAATCTTTTATAGCGATACTTACTGTTTGTAAACACTGACGTCATTTATATATTTGCATATATAATGTGGTTGGCAAAAAAACCTGCGTGTTTGTATGAGGCCTTGCGCACGGTGTTAGTGATCACTCGCGTAACAAAAACATCACAACGTACATCGTGCGTTATACATCGTGCATCGAGCCTTCCTGGAACGCTCGATGCACGATGGCTGATGCACGATGTTCGAATATCGAGCCTGCATTCCTTTCATCGTGCATCTGTCGTGCCTTCATGGAGCCTAGATCGAGCCTGGAATGATTTTGGATCGTGCCTTCATCGAGCCTGGCATCGAGCCTGGCATCGTGCCTGCATCGAGCTTTGGATCGTGCCTACATCGAGCCTGGCATCAATTCATTCGTTTTTGCTGCAAGTTGTTTAGTTTCTTTCAAAATGTATGGGTTTTATCGAATTTGGAAAAGCTTGGTTAATAAGGTTTTTATTATATGGCGAAAATAGTGCTAAAAACACACTTTTTGACGCGCCGGCCAGGAACCCACTTCGCGGTAAACTGAACAGCGAATAGAAATTAAGCTAAAATTAGACCGAGACCCGACGAGTTTACTCGTGGTGTTCACAACAGTTTTTTTTTTCGACATCAAAAATACTTTTTATGGATGAAAACTGACCTGTACTTCACTTCAGATGCACTGAGTTTCAATGACAACTTTACCAAGAACCCGAATGGCATTATCTGGAGACAAACATGTGCATATTTGTGGAAGATTTGAAAGTTGAAAACAGGCACGTTGAAATCACTAGAGTTGAGTGGCGATACGATAAGCTGAAAAACTTAACAAAATGAGCTGTAGAAGAATACGAACAAACTTGTAAGTACTAACTAGTAAACACTCTCGTGTTATATGCCAGTTTATACCAAATGTAAATGCTGAATTTCTCAACCCAAATGTAATAAAACAATCTGATTTCTTTGATGAAACTGTGTGCTAATTATAAGTTAGTTTACGCGTGTTGCCGGAATAATTTGTTTGTACTTCGATTTTAGAAGCGTTGAGGTAGCTGAACTTTTCATTGTGTTTTTGGAAGTCTGCATGTACAGCAATTTCAGCTTTTGTGTATTTAATTTGACAGCTACATATAAAAAGTTATTTATCCACTAATCCAGCTTCTAGCGTTCTATTCATTCAGTTTTGCTGCAGTCATTTTCATCGAACTTGCGAGAGTCGGAAAGCTTCTTTAGTTTGCTCTATATTAAAGTTGAATTTTAGCCGAAAACCGGAAATTAGAAATATACTTTAAATTAGTATTTGCCTTCATGTGACAAGTTGTTTAGTTTCGTTTTTTCTTTCAAAATGTATGGGTTTTATCGCCATTTGTTTACGAATGGTTGTGAAGGAATTAGGAAAATCTTGAGCGGTCAAGATGAAAAGTTTTGCCCGCTGAGCAATCATTCAGATTGCAGCATTCAGAGTCCCCTTGGAGTCAGTTGCCTGCCCACGAAGCTGCCATATAATAAAGAGATAATTTATTATACCATTTCAATGTCCTGATATAGGATTGTAAAGATTTAGGGCCTTGTTACATGATCCCGGGTAGAAGGGTTACCCCTTTAGCAGGGATAACTCTACCGAGCGTCTATATGGAAAGCTAACATCGGAGAAACATTTTTGATTCCAAGAATCGCATCACAGTGCGTGTGCTCTGTGTGATCGATTTGCCCCGAGTTGTCCCGGTTAGAAGGGACAAAGTGTTTATATGGCGTATTGATATCGGAAAGTTGTCCCGGGAAGAAGGGACACCCTTCTCGCCGAGACGAGATATCCCTGGGCCAGGGACAACCCTTCTACCCGGGACGAGTGTATTCACAATGTAAACAGTTGATTGTGGTTAACAGAGAAATGTATGGAAAGTTGTCCCTCCCCGGGTAACTCGGCTAGAAGGGTTATCCCTTCTACCCGGGACAACTTTCTCCATGTAACAAGGCCCTAAGTGTGGATCAGTTGAAAAAAACCACGATTATTCTAGAAACTGATTTCGGTCACACAGAGTGAATTACTCTCTTAAAAACAATACATTGCACCACTCGAATCTTTGCCATATTTTACTTCATCAACAATTTCTCAAGTATACTTGTCAAATGGTGCATCCAAAATGAAGAAACTATATAATTATTTGTACATAAGAAAGAAATGAAAATAGGAACTAATTCCTTGGCTGATAGATGTACATGTACGTATGGTCAATCTGAGCAACATTTCTTTCTTCGAAACTATAATTATACTCAAAGCTTACAGTTTTTAATAGTATGGCTCGCAGTTTAAAACCTGACTGCTTCAACTTGAGTTCTATTATGCATTTTGGTTGTTTTTTGGTATTTCTCTCACTTTAGAAAAGCCATTCTTGTAGTCTCGCCTGAAAATCATAGCTTAAATTAAGTTGAGCCGAGTTGGTATGTGCAATGAACTCAGTGTAGTGACTACCCTGGATTCCAGAAGTTAAATGTTTTGCCTTTTATCGGTAAATTCGGTGAGCGCACGGAAGGCGCTCACCGATTTTACCAACAAAAGGCAAAACATTTAACCTCTGGAACCCAGGGTATGTAGTGACATTATGCAAAATGTTATGAGCCTGGCATCGTGCCTTCATCGAGCTTTGGATCGTGCCTTCATCGAGTCTTTGCCTGAATATTATCGTGCCTTTATAGAGCCCTAATGGTGCCCTCATCGAGCCTAACGTAAAAGGCCCGATCTAGAACTTTGAAGGCTCGATAATCGTGCCTCTATGCTCGATCCGAACATCGAGCCCCGAGGGCACGATACGCGAATCTGGCAATTTTGTGCATTTAAAATGGCAGTCTAACGCTATAAAATGGATTGTGTATGTAAAACCATCAACAAACCACAAAAAATACGAAGTGCAAATGAAACTATAGTTAATGTGCATCACAAATGTAAAACCTTTTGCCGGATGTTGGGGCTCGTTTCGAAGGTGAGTGACTTCTAAGTTTTTCTATCGGCATGAAAAATAGGTCAAAAACAGCTAAAATTAAGTGGTATGCTATAGAAAAAAAGTGATTTTAAAAATCGTTTCGAAACTTCAGAAAACGATTTTCACTCCTCTTGGTGCACATGAACTACATTATCTTCCTGTGAAAAATCAAGCTTCAACATTAAAGCATAGTGAAATTATGACACTAAATCTAGCGTTAGACTGTAAAATGTGAAAAGGTGATCACCAACATCGTGCGCGAGGCCATGACTTGTATGGGAACTAGCGATTTAGGCCTCACAAAATACATCTAAAGTCTCAATTCTGATTCCAAATCTTAATTCCTTTATAAGAATTATAAGATAAGAGCATATAAGCTTCGATGAAAGGGCTTGCTTGCATTTTGGAAGAACAAGAAAGTAATTTAGCGATGAATAAGCACCGACCTGTGATATTTTATAAGCATCTGACTGGGTTCACGCTTCGTTTCTGCCAACCACAGAAAGCAACAAATGTGGCGTGACTGGCCTGTGTGACGTCACAGTAAGTATCGCTATAGGTAATTTACGTTCATTACAAACACCAAAATAAAAGAGCCACCCACATACAGTAAGTTGCATTTAGTACAAACAAAAGTTGGAAAAAAAACTGGCAAAAAAATAATTTCAAGTAGCAAATTAATATTAAGAAAACATTGATAACAATTATCATGTAGCCCTTATCTGGCAAAGGGGGTTTGGAATAGCTTGAATTATTTACAATGGTGAAAATATTGTATGGTGCTTCTCAGTGTTTTAAATGTTCCATTACATTTATTTGGTTGCTAAAAGCATAAAATGCTATTTTTCTAAATTACTGAATGTTTCTTGTTTTGAATTCTATAAGAATGTTATTTGCAATATTACTCTTATCTGCAAATATCAATATGATAGTTGTGAATGTTTTAATTATATATCTCCATCTTAAATGCTTCTCAGGATATGTAGATTGCTGTTCTCAGTGCTAGTGGCTAAAATGAAAGAAGTATTCAAAACTTGCACAACAGTCAGGCAGAGCCCCTCAACACAATGTTTGAAGGGGAAAAAAAAAAATGAAGCAGTCTCAGGCTCTCAGCCTATGAAAAGAGGAAACAAAAGGAACCAGAACTGTATCCAACATGTGAGTAATGGGATAGAAAAATAGTGACAATCAATGAAGTTTTTTTATTGAAACAATAATTGTGTTGTCACTATAGTTACAATAATCTGTAGTTTTCAATAAATGCTTCATTAGAAAATTATGTTGAGGGTTTAAAGATTAATTTTCCACGTAATGACATTTAAAAATAGTCTAATCATCACTCATACCTATAGTTTTTTGCCTGCTTTGTTAAAAATGGATTGGACAGAAATTTATCCTATTCTGGATGTACTTTATTTCTTTGAATAATCACCTTTGTTTAATAATCAATCCTTTTTTGTAACAGTAAAAATAATTAATAGAAATAATTTAATAATAACACCATAAACATAATTATTTTACAGCTGAAGAATAGGACTCTCTACAGGCTTCATGGTTTTCTCAAATAAATGTCTACTACTGGGTCAGGGACCAGATCAGCAAGGGCTCCAACATGTAATTAAGAAATGAGGACAGCGAAAGAGGAGCCATCCTCGCAGCCATTGCCCTATCGAAACAGATGCCTAAAATAATGTGTATTGTACTCAATGTCATCCCTTGGAAGCTTCAAAGCACCAAAACATATTTTCTAGAAGACATTTAGTTTCTGGCATCAATATGTAAAATTCATTCATAAAAGTTTCAGGAGAATAAGAATTTTAACAGGTCAGTAGTACTCCTGAAATTGTATAATGTAACTTTTCGGAGAAGAGGGGTTCAAATAACTGTCTATATATATTTTAACTTATGGTAGCAATTTAGAAATAGTGTTATTTGTATTTTATAGATGAAAATCCTGATGAATCCACTGTGTCAAAATAAAGTTAGTTTGTACTTGGTATAATTATATCAAATCATACCAGAACAAATTTAATTGCAGTACACCTCACAACACTTACCAAATCATGCAAAACACTTAGTGGTGACTGAATGAATTTGAGCCAGATTTTCTTTTCATACTGAAAATGTAAAATGGAATAAAAAAAATCATGGAATGAAATTTTCCATGCTTGAATGATTTCACAAACCCTGTGAAATAAGCATCTGATACTAATATTATTAGAATAACTCAACTCGTCTGCCTACTATGGGTAAAGTTGCATTTTCATTGGTTCAAAACTAACAATCCAGATGTTGATTTAAGGGGGTTGTGTTATTCTGACACGTGCAGATAGAAGGCTAACTCTTGCTTTCTATTGGGCTAGTGCCCTTGTCAATTGCATGTTTCTGCTGATAGAAAGCTTGCATTGCTTGTGTTTGTCTTCTCCCTGTATAACAGAAATGCAAGAAAATAATGCAATTATTGCTTGAAATAGTGACTTAACTGCTAGTATTTTGCATTTCACAGCTTTTGTGAAATCAGAGTAACACCCCTTACTCTTTGAACTACAAGTGTAGCTGCAAATTTACAACAAACTATAGTACAGTACATGTAGATATTTTTAAAAGTATCAATTGGCTTCGAAATTTGCTTGGAAATTGACTTTAATAGAGCAGCAGAACTGGAATTGTACTGATTGAGTGTATGTTTATTTCTCTTACTGGGTGTGATTATTTATCAGGGAGAACATTCCATTGTTTACAGAAATAAATACAACTGTAGAATAGACACTGTTCATGCAATTCTTTCTACTGCAGATAGATATTTAGTATGGCTGGTCGGCCATTTTCTTCTGATGTGGTCATTCATACAAGCTGGTAGAGGTTGACTGTTGTCTCAACCCATAAAGCTAAAGATCCATCACAAGCCACCTGTATTCAACAGCTCTGAAGAACCTAAAATTAACAATTAAACAAGGCTGAGTACAATTTGATCATAACTGGCATATAATAATATCTCAATACAGTGGCTTATCACCTATATGAGGATTGATATATATTTTATAACTGACCTATAGTACCTATGATATATATATATAATTATACATTAAAATAATAACAAAAACAAAATGAAAAAAAGGAAATGGCACCGGAAATAAGTAAGAGTAGTCCATTAAATTTTTTTTTTTCGCTGCTAGATGTGGGGGCATATTTTCTGACTTGCTACTTCATTATTATTTTCTAGCAAAAAGGTAATATGCTATGACTGCAACCCCCTCGGCCAGTTCCTAAACTGGCTGCACCAGGAAAATTCCAAAACATGAGATTAAAAAAAATCCTAATTTGACATCAAGAGCACTTTTCCAAAAATACACAATGTCTTTCAAAAGGACTAATAGCAATAGTGAAAGAACTCCACTCCCAATCTGAGAGATTACAGAATACCCTGCCACTTGGTCATTAATAATGCATTTTCTCAAATTCTCATACAAACACATACATGTATATAACCCTGAAATAAAAAAAAATCCTACCCATTTTCAACCCCATATCATTCAATGAGTCTAAATACACCTGAGCTAAATGGATAATTTTGCACAATTGGTAAGGCCCGGCTTAGTAAGCCAGTTACAGTAAGGGCTTTCAAGTGATCTTTCGAAGTGGCGTCTAGCCATATTTCGGATTTATCTCACTTTCAGACCCAAAGAAAAATGTGCTTTTTTTGCCTTTTGGCAATAAGCTGAAGCTGACTGCTTAGTCGCCCGATGTACACTAGTGGGGCTAGATTATAGAATACCCCGCCACTTCGAAAGATCGCTTGTGAGAGAAATAAAATGGCGAATTCGCAATAACAACAGCCGAGTACTTGAATGAAATATCGGGAGTAAGCGCGTCGACAGAACCACTGCATGTTCTTCGGCGAAGCCCGATGCAATATACCTTTTTTTAATACTCACCACTCTGTTATTGGTGTCTCTCCTTCGAACCTGGCTTCCAACATGTCAGGAGTTAACCCGTCCTGATCTTCTGCTTCATATAAATGTTGACTGCTCTCCTCAGTAGATCCTCTTACTCTCAGGCTCTAGTTCGTTCACGAACCAGACTCCAGAGCCAGAGCCAGAGCCAGAGGAGACGGCTGAAATTCAGGCTAATCTTAATACGGCTTTATCACCCCTCCATCTACTTCTTCTCGATCTTCTTCTTCCTTTTCTGACTCACTGTTGGAAGTCTCCGACAGATTAATACCATCACTTTGTCCTGAATTTTCTTCTCTGATATTCAGACATTTGCAAAGCTTTCATAAACGCGAGTACAACTAATGACGTCACACCTAAGCTCTTATGCGAAATACCGCTGTCCGCACGCAGACTCGGAATATACAAAATCTGTCGCCACAAACGGGGCTTTTTCAAAACGCTTAAACTATGAGTTGTGGGGGGTTACGAAAGATCGAATGCACATTTTACGACGCTTAGATAATTGATAAAGGTTTTGGAAAGAAAAAAAGTATGGGTATTTTTTCGTTTCAGTGGCACTTTAAACGCAAGACTAAGGTAGATTATGACAATATTGATATTGGCATTGCTTTCGAAACTTGTGTATTATTGGAGCTATATAATTTGCAAGTTATCCGGTTCGATCTGTACTGACTGCATGGCTTTGTGCAACTAAAACGAAACACCTGAAAAGTTAAACCTCCCTGTAAAAACCGATCATAACTAGCCCAAAATAGCAGAATATATGCAATGACACAAGAACGAGACACTCGGAGCAATTTTATTGCAAAAATAATTCCATTCCCTTATTAAATTGTGTGAATTCAAAGCATTGGCGCGATCAAGCCCAGCATGTTTGTGCAATTGTGGTGGAACTTGGCATGCACGCTCTGTTTCACAACACATCAGTTATGTAAACGAAATTAAAATTATGTAGCTTGCTACACCCTGATTATCTCTCTGGGTCAAATTAAACAAGTTTCGATTGCTAATAATGCCGATATCAATATTGTAATAATCTACCTTTAGTCTTGTGTTTAAGGTTGACAAGTTCCATACAAAAACACACAGCGAATCTTTATAGCACTAGCTCGGTAGTCATCTTTTGTTGTTCATTGATATTCTCGCCTTCCACATGCTTTTCTTCGTCCTCCAAGTCTTCTGAACTTCTCTCACAATATCGTCTTCATCATATTTTGTTCTAGTACGAAATTGCTCTGCCATATCGATGAAAATCTACTCTAATTCTGAGCATGTGAAAATTCTACAAAGAAAACAAGTCGCTACAAGTTAGCTGCAAGACTCCGGTGGGACGAAGTGACGTAAAAAAACGTCACAGGAATTAATGTCAACAAAATGGCGGCGCCAAGGTCTTCGCGGGGCCAACTCTGAAAAAGTTTTATCAAATTTTAATACATTTTCTGAACAAAGTACATCTGAAAGATGCTTTGAGCCCAAATGTGTTTTTCGCTCGGGTATCCCTGTAAGGAAACATAATTCATTTTTCAATACTTTAGTCCATATTGTGTAGTTCCAGAAAAAAAAAATCCATTACCCCCCATGGAAGGGATTTGGTCTTTGACCCCCCCTCCCCTCTGGATCTTCTGAAATGGGCACCCAAATTGTAATAATGTGATTTTGCATTTTCTGCAGCCATGTTTAATTTATGACAAAAAGCCAAATACAAAATAATGTAAAGTACAGAATCGGAGAGTTTGTAAACAATTTGGGGTTAAAATTGTTTTTGTTTTTTTCTGCACCAGCTAATTTATCTTGTATTCCCTATAGCAACCCAAAGGCCATCAGACCAACTACATGTACACTGTATAGTTCCCTATTAATTTCCTCTAATAATCTTTGTGTGTGTGTTTCATCCTTGAGTATTATGCAACCTGTATACATGTATTTCACTTCACTTTTATTGTGCAAGCTTGTAAAGACAGATCAAGGCAAACATAAATGGAGACCACAATGTACTATGCACTACTTGAGTTGCATGCATGCATGCATGCATGAACTTAGACTGATTGTATTTGATAATATTGGTAATAGAATCAAACTTACATACATACATGTACAACATTGCATCACCATTTCGGCATTTAGTCAATGTTGGTTTTACATTTCAGATTTTAAACAGTTTTTCATTGTCAAGCAATAATAAAAAAATACAAATAATAATTATATTTTAATATGATTACAAATGTACAAATAAAACAACAGACTTAAAGCACCACTACAATGAAAATTTACTATTTCGATTTGTCACATTTTCAGTGTCAATAGGTCAATCAGTATTAGAAATATCCAAATATTAAAAAATATTCCCAAATGGGCAATATGTTACACCACAAACTTTTAGGAGAGTTTACCGATAAAATCATGTCTGCCATTACTGGAAGCCATTCTCAGTATTCAGCGGAAGTGATGTCATACACTTAACACGACAACCTCGTGGCACGAAATAGTGTGCATACAAAAGTAGCCAACCTCACAAAGATAAATAAAACTTTATTTTAGATATTACTGAAAACTTAAACCTTGCAATTGACAAAAAACAAATTACTTGTGGTCTCTTTCTTGACTTCTCCAAGGCATTCGACACCGTTAACCACAAAATTTTACTTTCCAAATTATATGCCTATGGAATTCGTGGAATCCCACTTAAATGGTTTGAAAACTATCTAAAAAATCGTAATCAATACGTAAAAATTGACGAAGTCGAATCAAGTATGGAAACAGTCATTTGTGGGATACCCCAAGGATCAACATTAGGACCCCTATTATTCCTATTATATATCAATGATCTACCAAATTCTTCTGCTAAGCTTTCTTTCAGGATATTTGCTGACGATACTAATATCTTTTTTGCTAGTGATAATGTTAAAGAGCTTGAAACCGTAATGAATGATGAACTGAATTTAGTTTTAAATTATTGTGTTACTAATAAGTTGTCTATTAATTTTAAGAAGACTAATTATATGGTTATAACTTCGTCTAGGAAAAAAGTAAATATCAACATTAACGATATTGAACGTAAAAGCTATATAAAATATTTTGGTATTTACATTGATGAACATATAAAATGGGATACTCAGATTCAACATATCAATAATAAACTTGCCAAAAATATTGGAATCATCAATAAACTAAGATACTATCTTGATCTCCATATGCTAAAACAATTATATTATACCCTTATATATCCATATTTGAACTATGGTTTATTGAGTTGGGGTTCTACCTATAAAACAAGATTAACCAAAATATACACCAAACAAAATAAATGTATACGAAATATATTCTTTGCTCATAGTAGGGAAAACGCTAGCCCCTATTATAGCCTTCTTGAAATTCTAAAATTTGAAAATATCCATAAATATAAAATGTCACTTTTTACACACAAAATTCAAAATAATAAAAATAGTATTCCAGCCATATTCTCTCAGTGATATCCTTACACCAATATCCGAAATTCATTCCTACAATACCAGATATGCTGCCAATTTTTTTTTCTACAAACACAAAGTGAGAACAAATTATGGGATTCATACATTTCGGTCCTCTGCACCCAAACTCTGGGAATCTATACCAACAGAACTTAAAGACCTTCCATACCATGCTTTCAAACAAAAATACAAAAAGTTTCTTTTGAATGACCAAATCTAATTGTAAACAAATAAAACACCTTACATATTTGCATATGTATTTAATGAATTTTAATGAATGTATAGCTATAATACCATTATAATTATACTTGTTTACTTACAATATCTATATATACTAGTTACTCATCTTATTGATTATTATCTAGTAGTCATAATCAATTTTAATGGCTCCAGTTCTTTCCTTTTATCCTTCTCTCTTTTTTTTTTCTTCTTTCACATAATACGTGTCTCAATCGTCCTTACTAGTAACATAGGCGGTGACCAACTCGAAAGCATTTCTGCTACTTTGGTCTCTGCACACCTATTTTTGTATATTTCTTATTATGTTATATGTCTTTTTAATATCTGTAATTAATTATTTGTACCTATTATATATCATGTAAACAGTGTGAAAATAAAAAAACTTAAAAACTTGAAAAACTTGAAAAACTTATTATTATGTATGTGAAGACGTTTTTTACTAGAAATATGCCTCCAGGTGTTGTGTTCTGCAGGTGAGCGTTAAGTGTATGACATCACTTCCACTGAAGAAACCTTTGTTTAAAGCTGAACAAAGGGAACAGCTTCCAGTAATGGCAGTCTGACATTTAGATTCAATAATAATTCAGAGCTAAAAAAATAAGACTTTCTGTCGTTGTATCGAAAAACAATTTGAACTGGTAATAATAATATTGATATATACATACAAGTCATGTTGAATTACTTGAATGCCTTTGACCATGCTGACCATCCAGTAGCTACATATTGTACATTTATCTTAAAGTAATTGGTATATCAGATGGCATTTATTTAATCAATCAAACCTGCATAAACTACTTTATTAAAATTAGTTGTTAAACTCGAACAAGGAGTGAACTGAGTTCTAATTTGGTTGTTCTGGTGGTTGACTGATACAGAGTTTTTGAAAGTTGTGCATTACAATGTATACCTTTTTTGCTAGGTTAAGAACTGACAGCTAGTACTGTTAAGTACATCTATATAGAGTGCAAGAGAATGGTGAGATGCAGTAGTGGGTTATTAACCTACATATTCATGTAGCTTATTACATGTAAATTGTTTTAAAAATAATGTTTAATATTTCTATGGTGCAAATTAATTATAAGTATAAGCTATATTATATAATATAGCATATGGCATGAGGGAAATTAGTGATTTGTGGAAGTACCGATGCTGCAGGCAGAGGACCTTTTACAGATCCTCCCAAGGCGATTTCTTGAACTTCAAATACACTACATGGCAACACAGATCTTGTCGATCATGGCTAATGCCTCTAATTGCACTTTAAAGTACTTAACCATAATGCACCCGATATAGTTATACAGTTGGTAAGGGGGCCAGGGGTCAAAGTTTTTGTACTTTGCTGAGGCATTGAAAAATGAAAAGGTAATGGTAGGCTTCCTCAACCTAGATATTTCTTAGATAATTTATCGTTTTATGGAAGGATGAAAATGGGCTAAATTTTCATTTTATTTAACCACAGGCAACCCAAGCTCTAATTGTGTGTATTTGTCAGTATATGTAAGGGACCGGCCATTTATTAGAGGGGGGGGTGGGCTGGTGCAAATGGGGAGGGGGTCATACCTTTTTGTGCATCAAATAATGGGGGGCTGCACAAAATTCTGCAACCATTTCTGAGGGGCCATGTATTTCATGTGCACTCTCTTGGGGGGGCCACATTACTTTATGCAGTGACATGAGCAGGGCCACTTGAAATTATGTTGAGGAAAATGAAAATGCACCAGCCCACCCCCCCCTCTAATAAATGGCCGGTCCCTAAGGGAACTACCAAATAGTAAAAATCATGAATTTTACCACCTTTGCTCTATCTGTTATTAGCGATTTGGGCTTTTCGGATAAACGACAAAAGACAACAGATAGAGCAAAGGTATGTTTACTTCAGTTGATTTTAACCTATCAATGGTAAAATTCGTGATTTTTTCCTGTTTGGTAATTCCCCTATATGTACTGACAAATACACACAATTGGAGCTTGGGTTGCCTGTGATTTAACTGTAAAGCATGAAGGCCTAACTTTCACATAGAAAAAAACACCAGTAATTCCTCTTACCTTGAAATAATTAATCACATGGCTGTTCTTTTGATGTCATTCTGTCGATGTACATCTTTTGTTTCTTCCTAAACTCCAATATTTTGGATACAGAGCAATATTTCCCTTACCCTGGGTGTCAGAGGTTATAGCCAAAGTTTAGGATCGACGAGATCCTCGTCGATCTCTCGTCGATCCTAAACTAACGCTACAAAAACTTGGAATGTTCTGATTGGCTAACAAGTCACGTAAACCGAACGACCCATAATTTCTCGCGCTCGACCATTCCGACCGATTGGAAAAGTACTTGGCCGATGAGAACTGGGAACTAATAAATCGGCATCCTCAAAAACTGTAAAATAAAGAGGATCGAAGCTATTACAAGCAAGAAATACATAGGTGTTTTGGATAAGAAAAATGCTATAGCTGATCTGTCTGGTATTGGTTTAGTTTGGTATGTTTTATCTTCCCGATCCCAGTGAGCCAGCCAGAGTACGAAGTCCACCTTCGCTTCGCGTGCTACATGTATTCAAATCAGGGTTAATGACTATACATAGTTTATATTCAGGAAAACTTTCCTCAGATTGATTGATGTACGGTTTCCCAGCACTGCTCTGGGGATAACACTTTTAATAATCTATGAAGTTCGAAACGGCAATACAGGAACGACATGGCACTGCTCGTGAAGCACTTCTTGGCAGCACGAAGGCGAAATACTCGGCAAACGTTGACTGCGGTATCAATCAGCTAGCACCGGAGTTGCTCTTTGAGATTCTGGTTCTGCTCACGCCAGGAGAAGTCCATAAGTGTATGTCAGTCTGTAGGAGATGGAAGGTAAATTTCAATGATTGACTTCAAAAAAAAATGTTCGACTACATAGTGTTGTGAAATCGATCTTTTTTTTTAAACGGTGTTCACAGCATTACTGGATACGTTTTTTGACGGTACGAAACCCTTATTTTTTAACGGAAAGGCCGCCTCCTGTTCACAACATAAACGATTTTTCGGCGCGATTTTTGTGCTCGAGCGATGTGGCTCACCGCCGCAAACGGCGATGTGTTTGGAAATAGGAAAGCAATTTGAGTTACGGCTCAAATTATTGCATGCCTACATAACACTGAACAATAAATCGTTCATCAACACATGCTTATGGAAAAAAAGACCGGTTAAAGCGGACTTTTTTCCTAGAGCAAAACAATAGAGAAATGAAAAATTCGTCAGAAAAATTTGCGGGTACGCTCAAAATTAGCCTGGCAGCATATCGAATAGCTTTTCGTGCCGGAAAAAAAAGCTATCCGATGATATATAAAACTCTGAATTTGTAACGAGAACTGAAACAAGATGTCGACACAAAAATCTCGTTCGACGAGACGCGGCTAGATTCTGAGGCTACCTTTGCCTTAAATATATCAGTTTTATCGCTCGAGATCGATTGACATTAAAATAACTACGGTTTAGAAACTAGCCTGAATTTCTGCCGTCGAACAAGAGGAGACGGCTGAAATTCAGGCTATTTAGAAACTTCCGAAATGTTTAGCTTAGTCCAGCAATATGTACATCATATTTATGCAGTCGTAAAATTGTCAGAACAACTCGGCCATATCAACTGCTGGCAATTTTGCCTTCAAAATCAGCCCAAAACGCGATTTAAAGAATTGCACAATTGTGTTGAACAGAAACAAATTGCATGGTCTGTCCACGTGCACACCGCGTGGAACGATAATTTACATCCAGGACCTTGTTACGCAAATGTGACACTAGTTTTATTTCTAATCGGAGCTGTTTCATATTCTGAAGCGGATAGAAAAAAGAAATCTCTATATGATCGACTTTATGTTAGGTATACTCATTAGGGTACGCCAATGCATCAGATTCGAGATCAAACAGACAACTGATTTGTTTTTTTCAGGGTAATCCAAATTTCAGACAGGTCTACGGTACTTGAACAAACACTTACATAAGCCCCAGACGCAGTTGACTGTTCGTCACGCAATTACTTATCTAATCGGCAAAAGTCTGGCTATTAAAATTTGAAGTTTATTGTAATGAGGGGGTAGGGGTGGCTTGTGTTTATGAACAAATCAGTTGCCCCCCTCTCCCTACGCCACTGCCTCGGTGAATTAAACTTTATCGGGCCTATAACTGTTTTTGCTCAGAGAAAAGCTGGATTTTTGACTCCTCGCTTTACGTGTGGCAGGGAGCCAAAAACCAAGCAAATCTTAGCTCGCTATCGTGTTAGTGTTATGACGGACAATGGCCATGACAAATAAGTATAATGTTATTTGGAAAAGTGGTCTAACAGTTTTTATACAGCTATTTCAATAATTTGGGTTGCTCCGGACACACGACAAGCAACATTCCCAGACCAAAAATGGATTGTGGTTGGAGCTGAACGTCTGGTGAATTGGTTCGTATTTGGGTCAAATGGGGCTCTTTCTCGATATATCAACGACAATGAACTACAGCAAAACAATACCCTGAAATACAAAGAACCCTAACCCCAGAATACAATGAACTACAGCAAAACAATACCCTGAAATACAAAGAACGAACGAAAACAATAGAGTTGTCATTGTCCTGAAAATGACGTTGATATATCGAGAAAGCTCCTCAAATGGTCTCTACCCTAGGTGCCAGAGGTTCTACTGCCCTCTCTAAGCCACAGTCGTCGATCTTAGAGAGGGCAGTATCTCTGGCTAATCGATTTTCGAATATCTGTTTCGCACAGTTGGACAGTTATTAACCACAGTAGACCAGTTAGCAATTAATTCGGACATTTTGAAAGGGGTGCAAACATGGCGCGAAATACACTACTCTATCCATTTCGGTGTGAGAATGTCGCTTGTTGTTCCAACCGGCTTTTCCAAATAGGTGTATACATACAAATCTCTTTAATTTCAAATGGCTATAACGGCACTGATTTTCTACGCTACAGCACTCAAATTTTACAAGATCACTGAATGTCGACATGCTCTTTCACATGGTAATGACTGTTTTCTGTACATGTGGATAAAGTATTGAAACAGAAATCTGAACATGACAAAAAGCACAAATATATGCTTTCTCGCGCAATTCTGCATTAATTTGAATTCCTCAAGCTAATTAAGGCCTGGGATCTCATGGAAACAAGGCTACATTACAAAATACAGCACAGATGTCCCAGTTATAAAATGTTTATCAAAAGTGTATTTTACCAAGACCGGCGGAACAGGGGCCGCCCCACTTTTTCGGCCAAGTTTGAAATTTTAGCTGACGTAATCATTTAAAAAATATGTAAAACAGCATGCCCCCGTACCCCCCTAGAGTTTTCTCGCGCCTTCGGCGCTCGGCCGCCCCTCTTCCAAAATGCTTCCGCCGGCCCTGTTTACGAGTTACATTGGTATTACTGGGATCACGTGACCATTTGAGATCGTTCATTTCAAGGCAATATACGGTGGTGGAGATCATAGATAGTAATATATCAATTAGCCTTCTGTTTTCATGCTTAAAGTGGTAGTATAATTATGTTTTGGCCGGTAGACTAACTATTATGCTTTAAGGCGAAATTATGCAAAATAGATCACGTGACTTTGAATTTTGCCAGTTAAAACAGTCCAGGTGCTGAATCGGCATCATAATTTGCGAGAGTGTAGTCTAAATACATTGAATGCATCGTGTTTCCTGTTTTCCTCATCACCGCAAATTGAATTTAGTTTTTTTATCACGTGGTTGATCATGTGACATTCAATATAAAAATTTCAAAGACCATTAGTGTAATCTTCTGATGAAAAATGAAAGTTGTATGGCATACCTGTGCAAATTAAGGCAAGTTTTAGTGATTTTGTTGTTGCTGGCAAAGATCTGGAGGCCTTAATGAGCTTGAGTCGTGAGATTTTTCAAAGAGCTCAAACTGCATTCGCCCTACGGGCCCATGCAATTTTGATACTTTTTGAAAATCTCACTCGTTCAAATTATTCCCGAATTGCACTCGAATCCATATGATTACCTATACTAATTGTGACGTCAGTCAACCCCACTTTTTGACATATCGAGCTATTAACTGAAATTCTTTTTTCCCCAAACAACTGGAAATTGTTCAAACTTATAACACACGTGTACAGTGCAAACTTCATCATATCCCATGGCAGGAAGTTTGCTAAGTTGGCAAAGTTGAAAGCTGGTAGGACCAAATTAGTTTTGGTCGAAATTTTTAGCCCAAATTTTCGCCAACTTCCGGCTGCCAGGGGATTTTTATTTAGTTATGTCTCATTGAACATTTCCAGTTTGAAAAAAATTGTTCGATTAGATTTTGAGTAATAGCTCAATATGTAAAAAAGAAGTGAATCACTCAAGCAAAAACCTCAAACGTTATGACATTTTGTATCAACTCGCGAAGTGGCGTCGGACTTTCGGTCGAGACATCTTAATGGTCGTTTGCAGGATATAATCACGTAGTTATACTGGATGGCCAAAAATATCTGACTTGTACGAAATCGGTGGTGGTATTATCAAAACATGTTTGTAAATACTATTTTCTACCTGCAATCGATCTTTCTAAAACTGCGTTTTTGAAGTTTGTTTGCCGTCCGGCAAAGTAATTGACCGATTTATAGCTTGTACATTTGTTGTCCCAATTCAGGTCACCTGACCTTTTCCTTGAGTAATGATTTCTTGTTTTTCTGTATCCCAAGAGGAAATGTAAAAAAAATCTCTAATTTTAAAACAAAGCACTGAATCCTCTGGAGAGCTGTCACATGATCTGAATTGGGACAACAAATGTACAACCTACAAATCGGTTTATTCCTGTGGGATCACGAATTCAATTCATTCATTATTGAAGTGATATATCAGCACGTGACTGTTTCCTGCAAAACGCCTATCACATTAAAAGTCCAGTTATTCGAAAACTACCGCTGTACGCAATGACTACAGACACATATTTTTCTGTGTAAGCCTCGTCTTGGTGTTAAACATTCATAAATACCAGCGCCAGCGGAGAGATGATCTATTCTCAGATGCGTATATTGTTGTTGCGTCTTCTCGCTGGTATTTTCGAATATATTTAACTTCAGAATGAGGGTAACACTGCACAGATGAGTTCGTAGTCATCGTAACAGCGGCAAATAACGAATACGAACGAGGTCTATTACCTGGTATGAATGTATAGTTCCCCTTCCTTTTCTGAGTAAATTCTCAGATTTTACAATTTCGTTATCGATTCTAATTTCTTTAAAACTACTATCATATCTTACTATTTAAGCTGTCTCGATCGAAACCGTGTGTTCTAGGGGAAATGGGGTTGACTACGTCACTATTACGTCATTAGTATGTGTGATCGGGTAAATATTTTGATATTATCAGTTGTATCAATCAATTGTGTACTGTTTGTGAAAACTTAAGCAGAATCAAGCCAACATCTTAAAAGTTATGACATTTTTTAAAAACTTTACAATGTGACTTCGGAGTTTCGATCGAGACACCTTAAGTACATGTGAATGCTGAGTGAATAATAGCTTTATCCCGAGAAAGCCTGAAACAGAAGAAAATAGAAAGGAAAAGTGAAGGAGTGAACTACAATACTGTAAAATTTCATGGATAACATATTCCCCTCTCCCCTCTCCCCTCTCCTCCTCCCTCTCCCCCTCCCTCCCTCCCTCCCTCCCATATAGTTTCTATCCTGGCACCCATGCATACGACCTCTGTATATACAAATACGGTTGTCACCGACAAAAGACAGGACATCCCCGACAGAAATCAATTCTGGCTGTAGCTGAAAAACTGGTGAATTCGTTCGTTTTGGGAGTCGAAAGCTTTAAGACGAATAGTATGTGGCATCCTTCGAATCGATTTTCTAATTCCACCGTAGTTTATCCGGCTTCCTACATAACTGGTTAGTTTTAACCATGCACAAGCATTCGTCGTGTTTGTCTTTGACAACCTTTTCTGACATAGACGTATAGTCCTCCCATGAATGGCGAGTTTCTTCTACTATGAGTGTCAGATTGAGCGCACCTAAAAACTGAACATTACTTTTGCAGTGCGGTTAGCCTGGATTTCACATAAGTACAAGCAACATACGCAGACACAGTAATGCATTGATCATTAGAGTGGATTTCAATTGAGTGTCGGAAGTGTTTTGGTTTTGCGTTTACTAAGCTCTCCTATTGGCTGAGATAGTAAACCAACCAATCAGAATCCAAAGTAAAACCAACCCAAATTGGTTTTGGTTTTGCTTTGGTTTGTCATTGGCTCACAGGGAAGCCATTTATGAGTTACTTGTGATTACTTGCTCCTATGATTGGTTGGCTGTGGGTAATTTGCGTTTGGTTTTACTACACTCAACTGAAAACCGCTCTAGTAGTATCTGTCCTTATCTCACACCTGTGAGTAGAACACCGCTAACGATAGCTCTTGTTTGTGTCGCTAGTGAAACCAGGCTTTATTATATTAAAATATATCTTGTTTGCAGCTGTTTTATCAACAAATATAATGTTGTTCTCTATGTTCTATAAAAATAATACACGTGGCTTGAGATCTTGAAAAGCTGTAAGTGGAATGCACGAGCGGGTGACGAGATCTCAATCGTGCGGCGTAGTTAGTTTTCATCGTCTATTTGTTTCATACACCTACAACCTACGGGCACATAGAAATGTCAAGGGACAATTAAAGAGCAAACTGATAACAGCAAGGGAAAAGCCATACTTGTGTTTGCTGATTGTCCAATGGAGTAACTGCAGAATATTCTGCCATTTACAGGAATTTACTTATTAATATTTCATTTTCAATTGTTTCCATATACAAAGCTTACCCAATCATATTAACAAATCCTAACCACACATTCCTGAAGTGGCAGGTATTTGGGAAATGATTCGAAAATACTACAGAATTCAAAAGCTGTTTGTTTCGCATACTTGGGTTACTTGTTTCGTTATCATAGTAATACACCGTGTCTATATTTTGCGTTCGTTTGAAAAGTTCTTTATCACAATTTGACCAAAGGAACGCACCCTAAGAATAGTCTGATTTGGGAACACGCTGCGTACAGTTTGTGCATTTCGGTTGTAAAATCTCGTAAATAAACCAAGTAGAACATCGTTTGCTGTGTTCTGTACTGACTCCGACAAAAATACTCGTGAAGCTGTACTGAACATTCAAAAAGCTACAGAAACCACTCGCCGCGATTTCTGACTTTTTTCATGTTCTGTCATGCGATAATTGTAGATGCACGGTCGATATATAAGCATTTCAAGGTTATTGCACGAGTCCATTACCAGGAGCGTCCAGCTTATGCATTCGTGAGCCATCTTGTCGATGATTTTTTGTTTTAGTCAGTCACTTCTTTTCTGTTGCCCAAAGACGCCATTGTGACATTGTCATCAAAGTATCATCTTGAGAAAATTCGCCAAAAAAATGGATTTGGTATTTCCTCCATTTTTATTTTTGAATTCAGGTTATAGACACCTAGACATGACGTTATTTCCATGGTCTACAGTTTCACAAACCAATCAGTGCGCGCCTTATTGAAATATGACATCATTTGCGTGGTCTACACTCACAACTCGTAGCTTTCGACCAATCGAGTGAGTGTTAGTATCAATTTTGTAAAGCCATCCAAACAGCGCGTTCTATAGAAGTTCTCTGACGCAAGAACTTCGAGTTGGCACCTGTTAAAAGTTATTTAACTTGATTGTATTTCTAACTTTTCCCGTCTACAGCTGAAATGCTTGTTTTCTCGTCCCGAGTCGTACTTTCCGGATCCAGGTAAACAAATACGCATGCATGGTAAGCGGGCAAAACACAAAAACAAAAATATACAAACGGAAATTTAATGCATTCAGTTTACGACGCAATATTGAGTTACTTCTCTTTGCCGTTATTTGCCGTCCCGTTATATCTGATTTATTTACCAGTCACGCTAACAATAACGGGGTGATATTAAAAGGTTTATCGTTAGTCAGTATTCCGCTCCCACAGTTCCCTCCGCCTTTTTGAATATTTCACGTAAAGTTCATGAAACTGCATGAAAACGAGGCGAACGGTGACCCGTGAACGGGAATTCGAGAAATTCACTGTACAAACATGTAATATTCCTATTAAAACAAATAGATTTGGAATACAATAGAATGCACAGATGACGTGACGTAACAGAGAAGTCGCAGTCGACAGACAGACCCACGGCAAAATGACTTCTGTTTGTTTTATTCAATAACGAGCGACCTATTCCAATAATATAGCGCGCACTTGTGACGTCATCTGTGCATCTGTACTCTGATAGATCATGGCTAGCTATCGACCAATTAGAACGCATTGCGAAATACAGTAGTTTGACTTTAGTAGTGTCGCTCGAGTCATGTCACTGTACCGTTCGCCTCGTTTTCACATTTCACATGAAATATTCCGAATGGCGGAGGGACTGAGGGGAGAGTGTTCCCCATTAAGGACTAGTTAACGATCAACTTGTTAATGTTATTCCGTTATAAAATAATTTTGATTCATTAGTTCATTGATAATAACTTTAGAATCATAGGAACAACATATCTCTGTCCCTTATATAGTATACTCAACAAAATTACTCTATTCTGATTGGCTGAGAGCTATCGCATTTCTAGGAAATAGAGAGCGAAACTAGGATCTAGAGTGCAATTTGGAAATTCCCATAGAAACAGGCAAATAGTGTTATATTTTCCTTTCTCGACACTAGCATCCTATGTTTTGTGTAAATTTTCGATCATTTCAGACACAAAAATTACGATTGGCTGTAATTCATAATATCTTGTGAACAAGGTACGCCTGGGAAATATAGTTTATACAACCGCATCGCTTTGAACTTTGTTTAGTATACTACAAGCAAAGAAACTGCATGCATTTGCGCTTGCTATTCTGGAATAATGAAATAATGTAATGTTTTGAAAGTTTTCAAATAGGACATTGCCATTATGGCGTCAGGACGGAGCAAACGTAGAAACATTGTTGCGTACACATGTGTGTTTCCTCGTTTGCCCGCGCTCGATACATGTTGCGCAACCACTTTTTTGCTTCCACAACAAACGTTTGCCGTTGCTCACCGAAGCAACACTGAAATAGGACATTTTCATTATGGCGTCATTTTACTACAACTACCAGAATCCTTTTCAAATTCTCTTTCTCGTGTAGATTTATCAACTCCCTTGAGAATTGCAAGACAATAGTCCAACTTAGAGGAACAAAAGGGCCACCTTGTAAAACACTTCGGTGAATGGTGCACCCTGTATAAATATTATTATTATTATTATTATTAAGGATTCGCGCAGAGTTGTGGTAGTTGTAGTATATGACGTCATCATGCAAATGTTCTATTCACAAATGTTACAAAATGTGTGCTCGTTTGCCTCGGCCTTAAAGTGCCTATACTCCCAACTTTTTTATCATTAATATCGATTCTACATCAAGTGAATAGTAAAATGTTTCTTGGTTTGAGTGTGGCGTCTATGAGTTATAAAGGTTTCTATTTACATTATGCTAATTGTGTGATGCCATTGGAGGCTTCATTTATTATATAATTACCATATTCGAAATATTTAACAATTATTTACCGAAGTGGAGGTGACTAGAAATACAATAACCTATTTGTAGAGTCGAAATATGCCCTGATATTTCGTCCGCGGACATTATCTGATCGGAGATGAGAACAGTTCCCGAGAGCGAAGCTCGAGAGGAACTGTGAGCTTCGAGGATCAGATAAATAAATAAATAAAGGACAAATATCAGGGCATATTTCGACGCCACAATGTAGGTTATTGTTGTTATCATCCTTTAAATATTTTCTTTGACGCGCGCTTATACGCTCACAGGCGGTGTATTCGCTGATATTTCCCGCTCGCGGACAGAAAATATTGGATCACGTAACGCATTCAACTAATAACACGCAAGAGAAAATATTTGATGGGTTGTAATGGTGGATATTTACCGAGCCGCGAATGTTTTAGTAGATACCACTCATTAGTCAAATAGCCAGCCTCAAATTAAACAAAAATCCATTAACAAGTGAATTCTTCGTGCACGCCATTTTGCGAGTTTGAGATATTCCGAGAGATAGTCCGAGTTTGGGTAGCCAATCAGAGCGCGCGAAACGCACTTTTTCCGTGTGTGGTGTCTACTAAAAACGTTTATAACTCGTAGACGCAACCACTCAAATCAAGAAATGTTTACTATTCACCTGAGGTAGAATCGATATTGAGTTTTTAAAAATGGACTTATAGCCACTTTAACTACCACTACCAAAGTCCTTGTGAAATGGTATTTCTTATTCAAATTGTTAAACTCATTTGAGAATACCAAGACAATGGTCTTGATTGGAAGAACAAAAGGATCCGCTCAAGGAGTGCTTGTAGTTGAAGTGTGCGATGTCATCGTGCAATGTCCTGTTGCACTCTTAAGACGTGTCCAAAACTTTCAAAACATATTGGCCAGAATAGAACTCGCATTCATGCGATTTCCCCTGCTAATGCCCATGGTTGGAGAATATTGAATGATGTAAAACAATGCACAAAACATCGAAAGCACCTAACACAGTTTTACATCATACAAAATTAAACTGAACGCCCGGAAAACAGTAAAGTTTAATATTGAAATACAGGGTTCCATCTGTGCACGAAATAGGTGACGTGCTAACCTGCCAACAGGCTGATGGGAATAGAGGGAGGAGGGGGAAGAAGAGTTTGCACGGACGCTATACAAATGTGAATTACGCCCCTACATTGATCTATCATTAGACTCGGTTCAGACACCGCTCTATGTCCACTCTGCCGAACGCAATTGAAATTTTGTTCGGCACATGAGTATAGCGGAATCTGGAATGGGCCTAAGATATCAAATCTAATTAACACTCGAAAAGATTTCATTATGGAATGGACCAATAGAAGTTTGCGTCGAAACTTTAGACGCAGATATCAAATTTGTTTTGATGGTTTGCACTCAATCCCAGAGATTCAAATGACAAAGGGCATGGCGGCCATGTTGGTGTACAGAACAAAAGAAGCTAATGAAGAATCTATTGTTAACTGTACACCAACATGGCGGCTATGACGTCACGTGCAAAGGGTCTATTGCGTCCGGTGCAGGCTCCCTTCCCCCTTCATCTTCTCTCCCTCCATGTTCGCAGGCTAGTGACATGCAACACATCGGTAGCTACAAGAAACACCCAAAAGGTGGGATAAAAGGAGATATTTAGGGTAGAGGGGATGTTTAATACTCATTGACCTGAATGGGAGATGGTGCAGGAAAGATATGGAATTGCGCTGAAGATAAGTAAAATTTCCAGGCAATTACAAATATTTCCATTCAGCTGTTTTGTGTCGATTATTTTCATCCATATTCTTTCCAGTGTGCAGATGTATTTAATATTTTCCTTGGCCCCTGCCTGTCTCCCCTATACTTGGGAGTCCTAAATGGCTGACAGCCAATTAGGCTCAATCACGCTTTCTGAGAAACAATACACCCACCCCTCCCTGGATATACATGTGTAATTAATGATTACCATTAAACAATACACCCACCCCTCCCTGGATATACATGTGTAATTAATGATTACCATTAAACAATACACCCACCCCTCCCTGGATATACATGTGTAATTAATGATTACCATTAAACAATACACCCACCCCTCCCTGGATATACATGTGTAATTAATGATTACCATTAAACTATCCACCCACCCCTCCCTGGATATACATGTGGAATTAATGATTACCATTAAATTAAGAGTTAAACGGGAAACCGTGATTGATCCGGCAATTACATGTGACGTCATAGAATTAGTGTACGTCGACATGTGTGTTATGAACATAGTCACTAACAGTATTTTTCCGCAGAACTTTTATTGATTGCAGTGTAATTGCTCTGTCGTTTTATTTCTCTCAGTATTCTTTTGATTTAAGGCCTCAATCGAATTGTGAAAATGTCTCGATGAATTCCACAAAATCGCCACATCTGTTTCCTCGATATATTTGTTCTTACCTAATCGCAATGTGTCTTACACGAGGTTTTACAGTCAACAATGTGAACGTAAACTACGAATTACGTATACCGTATCGTTCGTAAAAGTACAGTTCGCGGTTTTGAATCTAATTTTTTGTAAACATTTTTTCTTCTTACAGACCCTGCTGTCGACAGATTTTTTCTGGCGGTCCTACGTCAGATACATGTTCAACTTTGATGACGTCACTGACAAAGAAAGGCTAACCGGCATGCTTCACGAGCTTGGCAGTGAATGGTATATCGGTTGGGGAGCTGGAAAGGTGCCCGGGTCATTAAGAAGTGTATTCGAGGAAATACCAAAGCGTTGGCGCTCAGGAATTATTCATCCACTCGATGTAGATATCGGAGATGAAATAGAAAACTACAAGACGATGTTTGTTGCACTGCATCGATTACACAGCATTCAACAAGATGTTGAAAAATGTGGGATTGTGTACAGTAAGTGGCTTAACGTTTGTGTATGTGTACTGTGCTTGGTAGAATAGTCGAAGTGTAAGCCAGCAAATAGATATGGCCTTTAATTAGTCTCGAGAAACCTGGGGCATCTGTACATGTAGGGAGGTTGACCCTAGTGCTAGGACCAGCAGCATTGTTGTCGATATGTTAAACAGTCTTGAGGGATTAGAATACAATGAAGATAGCCCTAGTGCTAGGACCAGCAGCATTGTTGTCGATATGTAAAACAGTCTCGAGGAATTAGAATACAATGACGATAGCCCTAGTGCTAGGATCAGCAGCATTCTTGAATATATATAAAACAGTCTCGAGGGATTGCAAAACAATGACGATAGCCCTAGTGCTAGGACCAGCAGCATTGTCGATATGTAAAACAGTCTCGAGGGATTAGAATACAATGAAGATAGCCCTAGTGCTAGGGCCAGCAGCATTGTCGATATGTAAAACAGTCTCGAGGGATCGCAAAACGAATAATACTGAACTTCTGTATCTCGTGGTTTCAGCTGGTAATAGCCGTAACAGAGGCGAATGCCCAATAGATGTGTTCCTCTTCCCGTGGCACAGAGACCAGCTGCCCTCTCCGGACCAAATCATTAAAATATTCCGCTTCAATCCCCGGCTCAATTTGACCGTCACATACCAGGAATCTACACAGCGGTACGGAGACGAAGAGCGCCAGTTTGAGAGTATTTTCAAAAGCAGATATCAGCCATGGTATTGCCACGACTTCTGTGATAAGCTGAAAGAGGTTTTTCATGGGTAAGTAGAAGATGTTATCGCCATTGAAAACATCACCTCTACTCTGTGCCGCAGGTATACTAGTCCAATCCCAGCCGGCTTCCCTTTTGACCGCTCCGAAGAATGGAAGGTTGCGGGAAAGAGTCGAGTAGATATGGCATGCGCATGTCAGAAATGTAACCAGGCAACCACCGTAAAAATGCGGAGGTCGTCTGGTTACATAGGTAATATAATAAGAACAAGAGGCTGTACCAGCCTTTACTCGGGCCATATGGAATTTCAACAAGGAATAGTTGGTATTCTTTGCAGGTTTGATTAAAAAAGTATTTTACACTTGCAATTGTATTAGCCTTTGGGAGAATAATAAATTCTTTTGAATTCTTTTTACAAGAGTTACATTTATAAATTATTTTTAAGAAGAATTGTGATTCTGTCTCCAGAGAAGCAATATAATAAAAAATATTATATTAGTTATGTAAAAATAATCATATTTTACAGTGCCTGGGATGATAACTGCCATGGAAAACAGAAAGCAAATTGCAGCCATGTTTAAATTAACAGTAGCTACATATGTTTGAGACAATATACATGTAGCAACACAAGACCAGTTATAATATAGTGAACACGAATGGTTAATGCTGTCCTGCTCTGTGTGCTGAGACTTACAACTCTTTATCAAACAAGTTTGATTTCACATGGTTTTGCATGGTTTTCAGGGAAGAATAGGTGAATCCTTGCTGACGTCATTGACGTACATCAGTTGAAAGAGAATTTTAAACTTAGTAATCACAAAAATTGTAAGATTGATATGTTAAATATTTACAGAGAAATTGACTTTTTAAAACTGTAAAATGGGCTGGGGGGCAAAAGTTGCTGACAGCCATACATTATTTGTAAATTTTGCTATTTTTAAATACTTGTTCCTCAAAATAATTTATTTTATCATTCTAAAATTTTCGGTGATTATCAAGTGTGTCAATCTCTTTCGATTTATGGACTCTGTTTGTTTATATATGTATGCTGCTTGAAGTTTGAGGAAAAAACGTAAACGAGGATTCGCCTATACAAGAGGCCAAGTAAAACCTCAACAACAAGTCTTTAAAATAACACATGCAATGTTCCTTTGAACTTCCTCCCAGTGATTTAGCATTCAGTTTTGCACTGTATCAGTAGCTTTGCCTATTTACTGGCAGCTACTACACCAGGGGTCAACCCCCAGGTACCCTGGGGATTTGCAGAAATACCCAATCAAACTCGAATCAAATCCCCTGGTATGGAACACAGCAATTAGTAAAAATTCATACAAGGTTCCTGATCTATGAACCAAAGTGAGCTTTTCCCCCTCACCGATGGGCAACAAACAATTAATTCTGACAGGTTCCCATGGATCCACCCCTGGGGGAAGTTGCTAATACATGCATTTTTTACCCATCCATTTACAACAACAAAAGAATTTAAGGCAGCAGTCATGATTATGTATGTAATCTACTAGATTTAGCCTGTATATTAATATTTAAATGTACATAGTGGCAACAAGGGAACTAGTACTAACAGAGGAGAATGTCAATGTATTTAGCATCATGGTATTGCTACTGGGGACAATCTCATTTACTCTATGTATACAACTATATCCACCACACTTGAGGGTGGTCACTACCAGAGATTTGGTTGCATTCTCAGAGTCGGCCTACAATTTAACATTCTGATCCAAGAAGACATGAAGGTCTAACCATTTGCAGATGTCAGAGCAAAGGCAGTACCAGTTCTCCCACTTATTTGAAGGTCCCACCAGGATTTGAACCCACTACCTCCTGCACAACAGACGTATCCCGAATTTTACTCATAGAAGAGAGTTTGGGATTGCACAATTTAGTGAGTCGAAATTTGCTTTTACAATACAAAATTTGATGTGTTACTGAATTTTATATACTGAGCTTACTGGAATGCAGTTTAAGCAAACTGGAGGCTACCATCTTTATGTTATAGGCCCAAACTTAGTTCAGATAAAATTAATCCAATTGTAATGAAATTATAAATACATATAGATGATGTAACTTTGAAATTTAGAGTAAATTATTAGTTCTCAAATAAATTATAGACTGGAGGAGTCCATTTCAGAAATAAACATGCAATTTCCACTCGGTTTTTGGATTATTGGAGTCATCTGTCTTCACACCAAATATTTAATTGCAGTTGTAGATCGGTAGTATCGTCGTGTACGGTTTAACCAACTGCGTCATAAAATTCCCTTTGTTATCCCCGTTCGCTATGAATAATTTGAGACTCGAAAAGTTTATACGAACATCCAAATTGACACTTAGAAACTCTAGAACGACTATACGTTATCCTCACTATTAAAAAAATATACCGCCTCATCCCGGATTCGAACCCGTGAATTCGCTGATTGCAGTCGTTTTTTTACCAGATTTATATCAAATCATTAGCACGTTCATAAAATATTCTATTATAGTATAATATATAATATATAATATAATAGCGGTACGACAATCCTCCGAGCGCGCGAGGTGTGATTCCCCACGGATCTCAACGGTACACGACGATCTTCCCGCTTGTTTAGAAGTATTCCTGGATCCGTATTCCTATTTTACCGAAAGAACTGATAAATTGGGCCAATTTCTGGAGCCCATTTTCTAGTCTATTAGAAGCCATTAAAACTTTAAGAGGAAAGAATAAATATCAACACTGCAACCTGGTATTAAACATTTGTGTTTACTTACCTAATATGTCAGATACATAAATTTGGACGCGGACGCAAATATGCAATCTCATTCTCAGACTCCTTTCGTATATACAAAACGTAAGAATGTTCCATGCAAACGGCTCGTAAAACTCCTGTCGGCCCTAGAAAAACTGAACATCTTGGTATTTCAGTTGAAGAAGGCTTTGGTTTCAGCAACTAGGTGATTTGCCATAACAAGGCATATTAAAGTCCTTTGTAGCCGCCATCTTGGATTTTTCAGAGAAAACCTGTACCGCGTGTTTATCCCGTGCGGAATCGATTCTGATTGGTTGACGGCGCGAAAGGTCGACACAGAAAATAAAAAGAATAAAAATAAACACTTGCGAAACTTGACTCGTGCCTCGGCCGAAGGCCTGGCCCGAGTAATAACATTGTAAAGCGCATTTGAGTATATTCATGTAGAATTTGCGCTATATGAATGAATACCTTTATTTATTTTAGTAAAAAGCAAGAATTGCAGCAAATTATGAAAAGATTAATGCATTTTTGTGTCAATAAATGTTCCTTTGGCAAGAATCATAAGGCTGTGAAGAAGTTAAAAGGTAAATAGAATATCGCATATCAAAGTCGTGACGCGTCAGCGCGGCAGCCGTGTAATCTCAGAAACTCATTTATCCCACATCGATAAGTTGATTCCCACTTGTGTCGTTTACGGAAAGAAAGACCGCGCGCATTTTAGGACTCGATAGCATCATCCGCATAACCGGGACTGGAAGGAAGCCCTAAAGAGATAGTATTAATGAATAGTTTTGTCGGAGTTGTATAAGACATGATGTCGGAATAGAAATTACATGCTAGCTAATGCTTAGTGCTTAATTAACGTCATTGATTTCATTTTACAGATTTGGATTAAAGTAAAATTAATTAACCTATAGAATTTGTTTAAAATGCACCTAATGTTTATTTTACTATCATAAATATCGATTCTACATCAGGTTTTCAGTACTTCTGTGAATAAAGTTTTGGTAACAAAATAAACGTTAGGCGCACTTTAAAGTGCCTATGAAGCTTATTTTTTTATTTTAGATATCAATTCTGCATCATGTGAATAGTAGAATGGTACAATATATCTTGCTTTGAATGCTGTGCCGCTGAGTTAAGGAGGTTTTAATATCCAAAATGTTAATTACATGACGTCAGGGGAGGCATCAATTATTATACAATTTTTTTTGTTACAATTAATTTTTTTTTTTAAATTATCAGTGTTATACCCATGGTTAAAATAAACTGATTTTAGAAATTTGTTTTCCTATATCAGTAGAAACGCCCATTCGCAACCACTAAGAAGTGATTGCAGATGCCTCCCCTGACGTCATGCAATTAGCATTTTGGATATTAAAACCTCCTTAACTCAGCGGCACAGCATTCAAAGCAAGATATATTGTACCATTCTACTATTCACTTGATGTAGAATTGATATCTAAAATAAAAAAATAAGCTTCATAGGCACTTTAAGTAGGAAGACTAATATTGTGTGGGAAATTATTTCCTTTTGATCATTTCGTATCTCTTTTAAACTTTTACACAATGAAAAAGTTTTGATTCATTCAGCAGTTCCAATTAAATAATTTCTGGTAATTTTTTTCAGGTTTGCAGAAGTATGCATCGACTTCAATGGCAGACAACAGGCATCCAGGCCACAACCAGTCATTGTTCTGTCCCAGATCTCCACGGGCTGGTGTGGAGGTGTCCTGACAGGGGTCTGGTGAATTCTCAAAGTAGGAAAATGGATTGGGCTCCAAAAGCCGAATACAGTCTGTTCGTCCAAGGACTATAAGCTTGATTTTACATCGTTTGTGTCGCAAAAACGTATATGAAACTCTTGTAGACAGCAATCTAACCCTGTAATAGTGGGGAGACTGTTATGAACATCGCGTATACATGCAGTTTAGCGGCCACACTATCCGATACGGAAGCTAAAGATTGCCGAATATTTAGAAAATATTCCGAACATTGAAGGCTATTATTGTGTTCGATTTATCAAACTAATAGACTTCTGTAAAGACCGGCGTCGACCAATGTATTGGATGACGTTACTTAAGAGATGAAATTAGGTACAGCCAGATATATATTGCTCCGAGTTTGGATCAATATTGGCTGCCTTCTGTCTAAACTAGAATACGATTTTAGAAATGTTTGTGTGAATTGAATAAAAAAGTTATATAGATATTGATAAAAGTAATAAAATAAGGTTTGCAATATGAAGAGTGGTAATAAGCGCACTTGTTACATTAGCCATATTTCCAGATAAAACGCACGCTCTCTTTAGCTTTTTCAATATCACACGACAGGTAACAAACATACTGCGACCCTAGTCAGTCTCCAGCCGTCTGTTTGTGCGTCGAAGCGTGCGTCTTTAAAACTTTAACCTGTGTCTGTCTGAAAAAGCGAGCGAAAGGAGCTATGGGAAGAGAGGGGCGGACCAGAATATTGACGAACCGGAGAGTTTTTAATTTCTCAGAGACCGTTGCATTAACATTCTATAACAAGAGGGTGCATTGTTCGCATGTTTTTGCAAGGGAAAGCTTTTTATAATGAAGAGGGCCTGGATCCTCATTTTCGCACAGTTCACCGTAAGCTGAAGCCGGCCGCGAATGCCGATCAGTGTGAAGCAATTTTCTTTGATCCGAGTAGATGTTTCCTCAGCGGTAATCATGTACTCGACACTAATCTGTTTCCCGACCCACAATTCCCTCTTTTGCTGTAACGAAGGGCTAGCGCTCGAAACATCAGCTGCTACTCGCTTTCCACGGCGGTTAGCATACCTCAATCCACTTTAGTTGATTATATACCAGTGTTTATCTTCCCCGCCGACGCAGACCAACACTGTTTTTTTACAGGAACTAGTTACCTATTGAAGCTACAAGAGCCTTGGTTACTAATTTTAGAAATATGCTGAACAAATTACATTGTACCTCCCTGCTTCTTTGATGCCCTGTAAATTAACATTTTATTCTTTTTTATATCATATCATTTTCTATCAGTATATTCTATTGTATAAATATTGTAATATTCTGGCTGCTCGATTTTGAAGTTTTTGTAATTTTTGGGAAAGCTCGGCGCCCAGTCCATGTCGGATTATGCCGCAGTAATCCAAATTTGGTTAGATAAGCGTTTTATACATAGTTTCGAGGGAGGACATTGGACAAAGGGCTTTATCCGTTTAAGCGCGCCAATCGCACCTGCGATTTTACTTGAAATCTGGCTTGCCCAAGTGAGTGATTCGTCAATATAAACCCCTAGTGACTTTGCCGAGGCTATTTTAGGGATGACTTCACCTGCAACCGGTAATGTTGGACAAATCATATGGGAGGATCTTTGTCGTGAGCCTACTAGTAGAAATTCCGTTTTTGTCGTGTTTAAGTTTAATCTATTAGATCTGAGCCACTCGCAAACATTTTTGAGGTCGATGTTGAGCTTTAGCTCTATCTCTGCGCTGGAATTACTTGCCATTGTAATACTAGTATCGTCCGCATACATTTGCGTTTTTGTAAACTCTTGGCAATAGTCCAGTTTCGTATTCGAAAATTACCGCTGAATGCGATGACTACAGACGCATGTACGCAGGGTTAGCCTCATTCTGAAGTTAAACATTCATAAATACCAGCGAGAAGGTGGGCTATTCACAACTGCGTATTGTTGTAGTTTCGCGTTTTGTACCTTTCGCTGGTATTTATGAATGATTAACTTCAGAATGAGGCAAACCCTGCGTACATGTGTCTGTAGTCATTGCATTCAGCTGTATTTTTCGAATACGAAACTGGACTAGTTGGAAGGTCGTTGATATAAAGCAAAAACAAGAAAGGCCCTAAAATGGTTCTTGGGGAATGCCACAGGAAAGGACTTTAGTGTCTGACAATATTCTGTCGACCACACACTTCTGCTCTCTTCCACTAAGATATGATTTAAACCATGCGGTACTAGACTGTCAGACGCCGTAGTTTTGTAGCAGAATTGTGTTCTCAACAGTGTCGAACGCTATTTTTAGGTCGATGAAAATAATGGCGTTAATCAATCCCCCTGTCTATGTTCAAAGCCCATTTGTCAGTGTGGTATGAAGTAGCGAAGTAACTGTTGAATGTAGTTTACGAAAACCAGATTGCCAATTTGTGAGTAAGCCATTGTTTTGTAAATATGTGTAAAACCGGTCGTAAACGATCCGTTCAGTTACTTTTGCTATTGCTGGTATCACGGAAATCGGCCTGTAATTGTTTCTGTCTGAGCGCGTGCCGCTTTTATACACAGGACTAACTTTTGCCTGTTTCCACTCCCCAGGTAATATCCCTTGGGTAATGGATGTATTGAATAAAAGTGTAAGCGAATCGGAGATAATATTTACATGGAATGTTGTCTAAGCCAATTGTTTTTGATGACGATAGTTTTTTTTAGGTGTTTGTTAACGACATACCTGGTTGTATGATGGGAGAACAAGAGGCACTGCAGCGTGGTAAGAATTTTTGGAAGTCGTCATAATCATTTCCAAAATTTTTCTCGACTAGGTTAGGCCCAACATTTACAGTGTTTATTGGCTATCTCTGCTGGATTTGTGCGCGCTGCGTCCAGTCATCTCATTAATTATTCTCCAGGTCTGTTTTGGCGTTGAGTTATTACACTAAGCTTAGTTCTGTAGAATTCTGCTTTCGTTTGGCGCGTCATTTTGTTGACCTCGTTTCTGAGGGATTTATAGAGATGAAATCTCCGGGATCGTTGGTTTTTACAGCACCTTTTTCTGGTGGTCGCGTTGACGCATTTTTGGGTTATCCACGTGATTGTTTTTGGCGCACGCGCCTAGTACGCATTGGTGCATGCTTATCCGCAATCTCGTACCCAGACCCCATTTGTTTCTTACTGCGCATGCTCGACGAAATAATAGGGCTCTGGAAGAATCCGATTCCGGAAGTCCGTATCATACGTCACCTGAGAAGTCGTTTCTTCGGGTTCGATTCTCGCTTAGCGCCTCAGGCCTATGTTTTGGTTTAGATTTGGAAGTTCGCCCGGTATTTTGATAGTGATATTTTGCTTGCTAGTGTCAGGGCAACCCTTAGGGAGTCTCTTTCATCTTCTGCCGTTTTCAGTTTGGATTTTAAGGCTTTATTTTCATGCATCAGGCTCGTGTTTCGGTATCGGTGGATTCATCAGACATTACAGATTCCAGTACACGTGAAGAGGATTCATGGGGATCGAAAACTGATCGCTGAAATCGCCTTACCTGAGCCCGATGACCACACATACAGCAACTGAATACACCGTAGAAGCAAGTCAAGGCATTTTTACTTGCCATTCTCTCGTATTTTAGCTCCTTGAAGGCTGGAGTTCGTTGCATTCTCATCAGTACAAACGCTTATATTTAAGCGATCAGTGCCAGTTCACAAGTTTAAGAGATCGGAAAATGCCACTTCTGCCTATAGAGCACTTACGAACAATGTTAAAATGGGAATGCGTAGTATTACCTATCTGTTACGGTAAATCCCTCGGCTATATCAACTGTTACTGCTGGTTGGGTTCGATTTTCGAATTCATGTACCGTATGATTTGAGTTTGCCGCTGAAGTGATTTGGACTCCCGATAGGATGCAAGCAAATATCTAAGAATCCCTGAAGAGATCGACAACCATTTAGGTAAAATCCAACGGTTTTTAGCGTTTAGATACCCCCCAATTTTCAATGCATTTGTCCAAATAAATTACTTTGTTTGACTTCCGGTAAAATTGCATTGTTCAGAACAGCCAATCAGAATACACAAAAGTCGGATTCTTCCAGAGCCCTATTATTTCGTCGAGCATGCGCAGTAAGAAACAAATGGGGTCTGGGTACGAGATTGGCTTATCCGCTACTCTGAAAAAGTCCAACTTCCATTGCACCCACATGCTTTCAATGTTATCATGGTTTTGTAGAAGGAACCATGGGACTTGATATCAGTTTGATTTGGAAACACGGGAAACCGGCCATTTCTCGCGGAAAATCCAAATGCACTCAATCAGAAGCCTGATGAAGTTCGCGCCGAACAATTGTTATTACACATGACGTCATACTTGTAATTGCTCGCGGACTGCGCACATTCGAAATGACTTATATAATGAGCAGACGATCAGCATGAGCCTTTCCCGATACGGATTGTCCAATCAGAGCACTCCGGGTTTTCAAGGCTAACATAAAGTCGGGATTTCCGGATACAGTGTCGGAAATTCTCGAAGGGATTCCGGCGATGTTTAACAGTACAAAATGTGACCATGCACATGCAACCCAAACAGAAAGGCCAAATATATTCAGTCAGAAGGCTCTGTGATACTGATAAGACTGAACTCCTAATTATTAGTGCACATCATCGTCCCCGACCTAATTTACACGTAATAGCGGTGGGCAAGGATCATGTCGAACCCAAACTTGTCCAATCTGACTCTGACAAATTTATGCATAGCATTGTTTTGTATTTTATTGTATTGCTTCGTTCTACTATTGTATTTGTTATGTCGATATAATACAATACAATGCTATGCATAATTTTTTCAAAGTATTGGACAACTCTCAGTGTTCTTTTAAAAAGTACGCTTAGGAATGTCCAATACTCTGACAAATTTATGCATAGCATTGTATTGTATTATATCGACATAACAATAGCTTAACAACAATACAATAGTAGAACGAAGCAATTATATACAATCAAATACAAAACAATGCTATGCATAAATCTGTCAGAGTATTGGACAAGTATGCCCGAATTGGAATTTAGCGTGTTGGTTTTTGTTGAGGGAGGCAAACTGGAGAACTCGAAGAAAAACTCTCGGAGCAAGGGCGAGGGTCCGGTGTGAAAGTGACGCGGCCTGGTGCTCTCTATGTACCCCTAAAAACACAGGAAAATATCCAATGGAGAAAAAAAACGTTGTTAGAAGGCGGACTTGTTAGAAAATAAACAATACTACACCATAAATGAAGGTACAGAACTTGGGTTGCGAAACTAACTCGTATACACCGGCCCAGTAAAATACGGTACAGAGGCGAGACTGTTAACCCCTAAAAGGAGCGCCGAGTACCCGCGTCCCTGTTCAATATAGTCCCCCGGGCTTCAAGAATCCTATTGCGTGTTTCAGTACTCTGAATCATCTCAATCAGAAGATAGGCCTTGCCACTTTCGAACGGCTGTTCCATGAGCCTTAATGCTGCCCTATAAAGTAACACTGCCTGTCATGACAAAGGTCGCCAATTGTCTTTTTCTTTTCTTTTCCAAATATGAAGAGAATAACGAAAAAAGGACTCAATAACATAGCTATAATTATACTGTATGTACACAATGTGAGAAATTTTCATCTTGTTTTGCTTATTGATTTTCTATGTGTATATAGGGCTCCGTTTTCGCGGGCCTTCGACTCGCGAAGAGCTCGACTTTGTCTCGAATTCTAAAACCCAAAAGTCCCAGGCGTTCCACCTCATGTTTTGCGGTGAAATGGTACTGAGTAACGAATGACCGCTTGTACAATTGCTCATGGGCTCACACCGAGGAGTTCACGATCAAATTCAAAACCACTAAACTCTATATATTAATTCTAAAGCAAGACATTATAAAACCATTAAGGAACGAAATTACCCAGTTTGCCGTTACGTACTGATGTCAAGTGGCTCAAAAGGATTTGCTTTATTCGGGAAGGCAACAAAAAGACGTCTTTCAGGTAAGAGGAGAAAAAACTTACAGAGATTAGCGAGCTGTACACAGCGTAGTAACCAACATTTTAGAAGGAAAATGTGTTTTTGAAAACGATTAGAGCTGGAAATACGAATGAATATTATATATCAATATGGCATGTAAAGTTGTATAAAGTGTTGATATAACGCCCAGCAAGTAAAAGCTAAAAGGTATTACCTCGACTCTACTTATTCAAAATGGCGGATGACATGGGAATCAGTTGATTGATTTGATTTTGAGTGTCTTGTCTTTAGTTTTAGCTATATAATCCAAGCTATTGAATGTAATGCCCTTAGTTTTATGGATTCATAACTTTATTTGATGATTTGAAGTGTGCCGGGAACTGCCTGCCCGGAACAAAATTTTTCGGTGACCTAGCACACGTGGGATGGTTGAAATTAAAGGAAAATAGAGATTACTTCACGCGTAGTGAAAAATCAAAAACGAACGAACAAGTCTTCGAGTGAGTCTTTGTTTATTTTATAAGTACTGTGATAATATATAACTGAGCTGTTCAAGGATGAAACAATAATATTTTATTGACTCAAAACTCACAAAAGTTCAAACAAGTTAATTTTCAGTTTTCTAAATCCGTAGCTCTTTCAAACAATCAAATGTCTATCAACAAAGGGGAGAAAAGCAAATAATTACTTGAAATGGTAATTACTGAATCATGTCAATGAATGTCATGAAAAGGCATGCTTACTCGTCATTGATTCTGTCCATTAGAGTACTTTGGACATATGCATCTGCTGTTTTGTAGACACACTGCTGTAGTTTTCTATGCTCTTCAAATTCTTATGGCCTAAAAGTTGTGCAATATGTGTGGGTGGAATGCCGTGTTCACTTAACGTTCGGATCATAGTCTTTCTGCCGCTGTGATTTCGGAGCCGCTCGTTGTCAATTTCTGCTTTTTGAGCCATTGTTATCATCAAACTGTTAAGTTTGTTTATCTGTAGATATAGTTTCCAAGGAAACTGTAATACATGTCATGCCAATCAAGCATTAAGGGAGGGGACTTTAACTATTTCAGCCAATTAACACAACAATCGCACATTGATTCCATACCTGTGCTACACCATGACATAGCTAGCTCCTTTGAATAATATTTGGTAGATTTAAAGCAACATATATCACAGGCAGCCCAAGCTCTGTATTTGCACTGTGTGACCACTTTTGTATATGTCAATCCCATTATTTAACTTAATTCTCAGATAAAAAAATAAACTTACCTTAAGAGTTTGCTGTTGTCCTGTTGCTTGCCCCATAAACGCCATTTCTAGACCCCAGAGAAACAACAGGACAACAGCAAGCTCTTAAGGTAAGTGAAGTATTTTTTTTTCTGAGAATTAAGTTAAATAATGGTGAGATTGACATATACAAAAGTGGTCAAACAGTGCAAATACAGAGCTTGGGCTGCCTGTGCATATATAATATTTTGGACGTATTAAAACGCAAAAAAAATGAAAACAGTTCTAAGAGCTTTGTACCTGTTAGCCGCACGACAATACAATATGGTTTGTGTAGTCAAGTCTGGTTCATTCGTTCTAGACAACTTACAAAATAAACGGTCCAGCTGGCAGTTTATATTTGATGCGTAAACTTGGAAATAATCAATTATTTATTCTATCAATTGCAAAATATTCTGCACTGTAGATTCCCCCTCAAAAACGTATGATGCCATTTTTGTTGAAATATAACTTGACTGTTTTAATTTAACATAAACATGCAATCGGAGCATCTTTGTTTGATATATGTGATACTATCAGGATCACCGAAAGATCAGAGACGAACTTCACGAAGGGCCAAGATGAACACATCCAATGAAAGTGCAATCACCCATTCAGTGGATTATGCCATCCGTGTCATGCGCATTACGCTCTACTCTATCGTTCTGACGCTAGGGATAGTAGGTAATGCATTGGTCTGCCTGGTCATTTTATGCCACAAGGGGAAGAGGGAAAGGACATTTCCATCAACTCGATACTTCATCTTAAATCTGTCCTTGTCTGACCTGATCGTGCTGGTAATGTTTATACCATTCGATCTGGCCTATCTGGGAAACGGTACAACTTGGATATTTGGATCTCTCATGTGCAAGTTGGTCAACACGGTGACGTATGCATCTGTTGTGGTATCGGGGACGACGTTAGCCGCCATTAGCGTGGACCGGTACCGGGCTATCGTGCACCCCATGAAACTTCCGGCCTCCAAGACAACAGTTATAACGGTAAGCAACATTGAGGGCATTTGGTATGGCTGTGTAAAAAGTGGCTATTACCCCGCAGGAGGGGGGGTGAGGGGAGGGGATTTTATGATAAATGGACGTTCATTATTTATATTATATATTTCCAACTCATCTGCTAGTATATAAGTATCAGCAGCAGTATTTTTTATATATTTTTGCTCTTGAAATTGTTTATCTTATACTGCCTTTATTATACAGCCGAAGCTCTCCTTGCGACCAGCCCTAGTTACAACCACGATTGTGAAACCCCGTTTGAATTGTCTCTCAAACTCTGTAATTAAAAGCTCCCGTAAGCGAACGCGACCACTTTTGGGAATTACCAACTGTCTTTTCCTTTGTTTAGCGACCACTCAAAGAGTCTGATTCGTATTAGTCAACACTTTAATAAAAGTGTTTTGAATCACTCTGGATGCGTGACCTGTACATTCGCGAACCTCTTCTGTGATAAGTAATAACTATTTAATATTATTACTAATACTGTAATATTAATAACCATTTACAAATCCCAAGCTAAAAGCTCTCGTATACGTAAGTGACCAACCTCTCTTGTTTCAGCGCGTGGTCGCTTACGAGAGGCCATTCTCGTAAGTGACCAGCTCTACTAGTTAAAGTGCCTATCACCCTTTTGCAATTTTGATACTGAGCTTATGAACCTCCGAAAAGTTTTGAGTACTTCTGTGAAGAAAGTTTTGGTTTAAAGTGAATACTTTATGTTCTACGCTTGTTTGAAATCGTGTAAATGTGACCTTTCCTGACCCATGACCGCGTAAGTAAAAGCCTGGGTCGAAACCTGGGTAGACGTCATCTCATTAATGCATTATTCTCCATGGCGCCTTTTTATCACAACATCATCGATGCATAGAAAATATACACAGTTTTTGAGTTGTTAGTAAAAAAAAGTCATGTTAGTCAACATGTTAAGTATTTCTTCAAATGATCGCAAAGCCGAATTAATTATATGACGTCAAGATGACGTCTACCCAGGTTTCGACCCAGGCTTTTACTTGCGCGGTCATGGGTCAGGAAAGGTCACATTTACACGATTTCAAACAAGCGTAGAACATAAAGTATTCACTTTAAACCAAAACTTTCTTCACAGAAGTACTCAAAACGTTTCGGAGGTTCATAAGCTATCAAAATTATAAAAAGGTGATAGGCACTTTAATACGACCACTTTTTCGAATTCCCGAGGTGGTCGCTTACGAGAGCTCCAACTGCATTTATATTTACTATTTGTGTTTACCTAAACTTTTTATTTATGTTCATCCTGTATTTGTCAAGTTCATTTTTTTTTATCGATATCTGCTAACCCTAAGCCATTTAGGCCTCAGCTGGCTTCGGCCTCTCTCTGTGTAAAATGTTGTGTGTCGTTTAATAATAGATAATAATAATAGTTCGTGCGCTGAACGTTGATTGGCTATTACTCAACATCCCTGTTTTAGGGCGCGTGCGATTATCCTATTCACAGAAAACTACAAATCGCTTATATTGGGATATTTGTTAACCACTGGACTACTAAATATACCTGAATATCATATGTTTGTTGCCGACACGGTGAAAAATGTGCCAGAGATTTCCAGATACTATTTCATATATTCTTATTCTGTGTAACAACTACCAGCATTCATTGCGCAGTTTCGTTTGTTCGTCTATTGAAGATAGTTTCTTCTTAATCATTTTGCGTATAAGTATAGGTAGTTTCTTCCTATTCATTTATATATATATAGACTAGTTAGATTATCGATGCTATATTGTATTTAGAATTGTTCATGTATACATGTAGTTCTATTTATTAACACGCCCCTTATGGAAACCAGCTTGATATTAGTGGGGCCAGCGTGGAAAAATAAATTTGATCTACCTTATTATAGGAAATTAACAATGCACTTTATTAACGCGATTTTACAAAATTCGCGTTAATTTAATGTATCTTAATTAATGTCGATGTAAATTTAATGCACGCTATTTTACAACATTGTTATTTTAAAGCACCTTTATTTCATTTCAAAACCTTATTAGTTCATGACTCCTCTATTGGCTCTTCAGAGTCACTATTGCGGTTTGGTTTCCGTCAATCAAACGAGTGAGCAGCTCTTGGTGATTTCACCGTGAGGCTTTGAAAGATCTTTTGAATTGATAGGGTCTAGTTAGGCTTCAAACCCAAATTTTCGGCTTTAAAAAAAACTTAGAAACATCCGTGCACTTGTCTTGGAAGGTTTTATTGACGGAAGCCAAAACGCAGTTTGGCGTTCAGAAATGTAAAGTGCGAGTTTGCAGAATTATGAAAATCGCAGTAAATAAAGCAAGATGCTTATCGAAAAATTCGCGTTAATTTAATGCATGTAAACCTAACTTTTGAAAAATTCGCGTTAATTTAGTGTAACGTAAATTTTCTCGCGTTGTCAACGTGCATTGTTAATTTCCTATAATAAGGTATCTCTATCTCTGTCTGTCTGTCTGTCCTTCTGACTCTGCTGCGATCGTGTATATGCTTGCCGTAATTATCGAGATTAAGAATGATCTATTGTTCTTTGAGGTGATTTTACTAACGCTGCATTGTCCGGATTATGGCTTGATTGGATTCCCAAAGTGTGTGCACGTGAACTCCCGTGAGATCTGTTCTAAATATAGCTCAATCCGGTCATACGCTGACTCACAGACCTAGAATTGGAGATGGACGTTCCTGGTAATGGGCTCCTGATCTATCTATCTATTTATCTATCTATCTAAAATAAACATAACTTGTGACATGAAAGTAGTGTTGCTGTTTCCTTAACGTAAACAGTAGATCTCCAATATGATTGGATAACACGACAAAAGATTAGGAAAGCCATTTCAGTGTTGCGGTTTAGGACAGTTTTTGCTCAGTGTTATTCTCACGCCCTGATTTTTTAACTCAGTATTCGCTCCATTGCATTCCATAAGTTTGTATTCATTTTATGTATTAATTAAATAAATCTACAACTAATTAATATATCAAGGATGCAACTAACGGCCGGTGATCGGTAATTCCGATCACATTTTATCAAAATAAAATAGAATAAAATAAAATAAAGACATTGACTGGCAAAAGTAACAAATTGCCCCTTCTCAAAAATCACTGATCTATTCATTTCGTTTATATACATCCCTGTATATTTTGTGAAATCGCTTTCTGACCCCCATAGTAGTCGATCCTTGGATCACTACTTTACTTATTGTATACATCTCCTTTGGGTGGCATCATCAGAAATCATGACATGATGTGTCATTTCTGCTGATGACACGCAAATTTATTTTCGTTTGACTCCCAAACGCCGGAATCTTTAATGTGCCACTACGACGAAATTTAACCATTTCTTTTACCACTTTTTTGTATTCCATAAGAACAAACAGTGGCAGAAATATCCAAATCAGTGAAAAAAGTTTGCAAAGGAGCCAATTAGACCACACATTTTAAAGAGAATTTACCGTCAAAATCACGTCCGCCATTACGCGAATCCGTTCCCGTGGGGCGAGGAATGCCTAGTCATTTTTAGCGTATGTGACGTCATACACTTAACGCATCGTTCTCAAGTTGCTTCGAACCCATACATTTCTTCTTATATTGGCTACAAACTCGTACTGCGAATTTTGCTGTGGTTTAGTAAATAACGACCTAAAATCTGCATCAGATTCTTCAGAACTTAGTAATGTGTCTTTCTGTTTAAATTTATTGCCGGATGTAGATGATTTAGAGAGAAATAGAGCCGCTGGCGACCGAGTTGAAAGCTGGACGAATAGTTGCTAAAATCGCTTGGGAAGTGGCCTGCTAGTAAGTAGTTCTAGCTAGCAGAGGTTTCTTATCTTTTTGGGGTAATTTTTTCCCAGGGTATTTTCGTGGTTCGGCTTTCAGGTTGTGCTGTTACTGGATCCGGGCTACAATGAGAATTCAGCGGAGAAATCACTAAGGTAATGATCAGTTTATAAGTCCTAAGTTTGTTCATTGTTTGGTGTGGGAAAGCTAGCGCATACTAACTGAAATTCATTTCATATACTTTGTTTACGTTTATTGAGAAAAGTTTTTCCACACACAATTCTATAATTCCATCGGTCGTTGGCCTTATGTCTTCCAAAAAGCAAGGATGCCCTTAGCTTGGAAAAGAAAGAAAAAAGGAAAGCAAAACAAGGCCAAACAAATGCATACGACTACGAGCCAAATAGATAAATAGAAGTCCTCGCAAAACCCGACAAGGCCAAGGGTTAGTATTTTCACTTTCAGACCGGCAGTGCCGAGGTGGTCCACATCTGAACATAATAAAAGAAGAATTGATAGGAGCCAGCCGAGAGAATATTTGTTTCCAAGAAACCCCGGGCCAAGAAAGCTTACGGATGGAAACGTATTAAAAGTCTGACGGTGACTCTGAATTGCTTGAAACGATCTCGCTATTGCCGTGCTGTTTCAGACGCCTGCAAATCGCTGTCTCCTCTACTAACTATACTGCATTCAAGGCGTCTCTAGGTGTTCACCATGGCTTTGTCCCTCGAGGTCTTTTGTCTTCCCATTTTTCAAGTCACACAAGAGAACTAGAACAACCAGCATTGAAAGGAAATCAACATTGGCGGGAAATCTTGACAGATAGTTGAACTGTGATGAGTAATCGATTGGCCAAGAGCTCGCTAATTTGTTGGAGTGCATGGCGGGGATTCAGATTCACACACAGACGGCTAATGTTTTGAAATGCTATTTTCTACGCTTTCGATTTTCAACCAAATAGAGTTTTAAAAAGCTCCACTCAACAGGAATCTATTCGATTTGTGTGAAATTTTCACAAAATGTTAATTGATATCTCAGCTGCAAAACTATATCGGGGAATTGGGAAATTCTAAAAAGAGAGCTCTTGACGGCGTTTCTCGCATATCTACTCGGACTGTGTTTTCGCCTTTTCACTAAGAGCATGATAACTTTTGAACTAATCAAATTTTGAAATTCCCCGACAAAGTTTTGTAATATGATTCCTCTGAAATGCGTCAAAACAAACAGATTTTAAACTTTAAAATATTTTAGGAGTCGGAGCTTCTGAAAGCCATCTCACTAGACCGGAGAAACGGGATCGCGGAAAATTCGAGATTTTCAAAGAAATCAAAACTTGTTATGTATTCTCGTAGCCAATTTTATAAGCTTTACAATGATACATGGATGATTTTTCTACGATGTTTCCTCGAGGCGCTACATAATTTAGCGTGGAAACGCACCCTGAAGGTATCCGGTAACCTTAAGTGTATGACGTCACGTACGCTAAAAATGAGCAGGCATTCCTCGCCCACAGGAACGGGTTCGCGTAATGGCGGACGTAAAATTCAAGATTCGGAGTCCAAAAAATAAGACTTCCTGTCGTCGTATCGAAAAACGGTTTGAACTGGTAATAATATAGCCACTCTACTTTACGAATATGAGAAAAAAATTGATATGTCAAAATTTGATCGTAGGGGCATTAATGATGTCAGCGCCTGGATGTCTACGAATAAACCTAAGCCGAATTCTGATAAGACTGAATTACTTATTATAGGATCTCAGTTTCGTCATAAGATGCAACTTCCACCACTTAGCATAGGCAATGAGCTTATTACTTGTTCCAAATGTGTTCGCAATATTGGCGTCGTATTTGATGGATATATGAATATGGAATCTCAAGTGGCATCTAATTGTAAAACTTTATTTTTTCACATCAGAAATATTGCACGTATTAGGAACTACTTATCTGACGATACATGCATTTATAACCTGCTCTCTTCTATATGGTCTTCCGCAGAATCTTATACAGAGACTTCAGTTAGTCCAGAACTGTGCAGCCCGTTCAATCATGCGTAGGAAAATATGTTTGAACATGTAACGTCTTTAATTATAGAACTCCACTGGCTTCCTCTAACCTCAGCGCATTACTTTCAAGATCCTATTACTTACTTTATTTTTATATTATTGGATCATACCTATTAAGGCTACTTGGAATGTGAATGCAAGTACTTTAAATAAGTTATTATTGATGTTGTTGTTGTTATTAATAATTGTCACTGTGCTGTTTCCGTTTAAATTGTATTTTGATATAAATTTAGAAGAAGAAAATCGTTTGCTTTTAGATTTATTATTATTATTACTGTATCAGTTTGATAATAATTATTATCATTTTTTAGTATCATCATAATCATCAATATAAATATTAATAATATCATTGTTATTATTATTATTTAATAATATTATTATTATAAGCATTATCATTATCTTAATTATTATTATTATCATCATTATCCTCATCAATACTAAATATTGTATTGTCTGTTATTACTATTATTCGATATTGTTATTATCGAGCATTATCATTATCTTAATTATTATTATTATCATCATTATCCGCATCAATATAAATATTGTATTGTCATTATTACTATTATTCGATATTGTTATTATAAGCATTATCATTATCTTAATTATTATTATCATCATTATCCGCATCAATATAAATATTGTATTGTCATTATTACTATTATTCGATATTGTTATTATAAGCATTATCATTATCTTAATTATTATTATTATCATCATTATCCGCATCAATATCAATATTGTATTGTCATTATTACTATTATTCGATATTGTATTATAAGCATTATCATTATTTTTCATTATCATCATCATCATAAGTATTGGACTTCGGCAAGGGAGCATAAGTAAGAGTGGGAATTTCCAATACGCGCGCCTGTTCAATGATAAAATCGAATAAAATCTATTCTTTGGTAACCGGAAGCAGTTGAAGCAAAATGGCGCACGACAACTAAAAAATACTGGCTTACTGCGCGAAAATATTTTGCCACCAATATTTTCGCGCCATTTTTTTAGTTGTCGCCCGTGCGCGCGCCCACTTTGCTTCAACTGCTTCCGGTTACTAAAACAGATTTTATTCGACATTATCATTGCACGCCACACACTATGTTCTGTTACTCAGTTATTATTAAGAGGGGCGTGGTAAGCTAGAACTAGTTGGAACCATTTTCGATCTGATAGTTCGCGTTTATACCTGTGGATTCCTTGTCATACTAACTAAAGGACAAAACTCGTTTTCTCTTTTCTTCATTTGCTTTCTCTAGGTAATCATATGTACATGGGTCTACGCCATCTCATCCCTCCTACCCTTCATGTGGTCCCTCAGGGTACTCCCCACGGGACGATGTGTCAACGACGTCACCTGGTGGCCAAGTATGGCTGCATTACAAATCTCTTTCGTAATCTTGGGATTCCTACCCGGGTTTGTTCTCCCCATAACTTGCATCAGCGTGTCTTATGTACTCGTCGCTCGTAGCCTGAAGAAACAACTGCGCCGATTCTCCTGCTTGATCCTCAACCCTTCGATGGCTGGAGTCCGTGCGCGAAACAACCAGCGAACCATCCGGATTCTCACTTGGCTCGTGATTGTCTACACAGTGTGTATTCTGCCTCATTACCTCATGCTCTTGGTCTCGTCGTTGAACCAGAAGCGCTTGATACTCCGGCTATTATTGAATTACACGAGTTCTCCAGGCTTATCATAACAGCCAATAGCTGCGCCAATCCAGTGCTGTACAGCGCTGTGAGTGTAGAGTTAGGAACAGGCTGAGAGCGCTAGTGTGCAGGAGAGACCAGGGGAGTGCTGTGAATGGAAAGACATGTGAATCGGCAGTTGAACTCACCTTTGAAGTTTAGGCTTTAATTCCCAGGAGGTTGGGGGAGGGGGGGGGGGGGGGGGGGGGGGGGGGAGGGTTTGGGGTATCTTTGAGGCCCACATCAAACGAACGTTTTACCAGCCTTGGTCACATTCAAACACTTAATATGGGACAGGTCAGTTTTTTGTTTACGCCTCAAGATTATGGAACATTCCTTTTAAAATTCGCAGATGTAGAGTCTGTAGACAATTTTAAGAAGGCTCTAAAAACACTAGCCTGCGTACCAGCATCCCCTACTTGAGGGAGAACGGCGATTTCATCGTTTCCGTTTCTCCCCATGTAGGGTCTGCGACTCAGAGCCCAAAACCGTGTCCGTGACGTCACTTCCAAATTTCTGGTAATTAGCTATTTATGCATAACGAAGTCAAAACGAGATGGCGATTGAAATGAGATTTCCAAGTGTAAAGTCCGTCGGAGAGGAACTTTCTCTCAAATTTGGAATAGCATCTCTCACATGTGAACAGCTTAATACTTTATGTAACTTTATTCGTGGGAAAGATGTGTTCATGAGCCTTCCAACAGGCTCAGGAAGGTCACTGATATTTTCAACTGGCGGCCCCTTCAAACGAACTCGCGGCCAGGTTCGGGCTTTTTGAAGAAAAATGTATTAGTCATTGAAGTTACTCCGCTTGTTGCCCTCATGAAGGATCAAGTGAAGTGCTTACATAGTCATGGATTTAAGGTGAATATTTTAGCAGGGATTTTAATTGTCTGAACAGAGATTAATAAATACACTATATTCTTGGTAGGGAGAGAGGGTGAGAAACAGAGAAACATAGCAGAACTAAACAAATGCTTCATTACTTCGATCCCTGTTATACTCCTATGTAAAAACAATTTTCCCCAACCTCCAAACAACATTGTTAATAAAGACCTCCGTGTAATCCTTCATGAGGGCAACAAGCGGAGTAACTTAAATGACTAATACATTTTTCTTCAAAAAGCCCGAACCTGGCCGCGAGTTCGTTTGAAGGGGCCGCCAGTTGAAAATATCAGTGACCTTCCTGAGCCTGTTGGAAGGCTCATGAACACATCTTTCCCACGAATAAAGTTACATAAAGTATTAAGCTGTTCACATTTGAGAGATGGGATTCCAAATTTGAGAGAAAGTTCCTCTCCGACGGACTTTACACTTGGAAATCTCATTTCAATCGCCATCTCGTTTCGACTTCGTTATGCATAAATAGCTAATTACCAAAAATTTGGAAGTGACGTCACGGACACGGTTTTGGGCTCTGAGTCGCAGACCCTACATGGGGAGAAACGGAAACGACGAAATCGCCGTTCTCCCTCAAGTAGGGGATGCTGTACGCAGGCTAGATGATGAGTGTCTTTTGGGTCATTTTTAATAGCTTTTATTTGTGCTAAATGGACTGAATGTTAGTTTATATTATTTATATATACATTATAATTAATTGTAATTAAATGTTTTATTATATAATGTCGGGGATTAAGTTTTCCGTTTGCTCCGACAATTCTCACAGATTTGTTTCCCTATAAAACCGAATAACAAACTCCAAACATTAATTTTAGTCCGCCATGTTTATTCCTCTCCTCGTGCTCTCCTCTTCGATGTGACTAGTTTCCAGGCCTACCCCCGACTCGAGGGTTAGGAACGCCTGCCTATTTTTTTACTTAAACAACAATGTTTGAAACTGAAGGGGGAAAGCTCTACCGAAATATTCTCTACACACTCCCCCTATTTGATCCAGAAAGGATAAAGTATATTGCGGTTAGAAATCGGTTGTTTCATCATCTGCAATACGCTGGATCCTCTTTGCAGCGGCTGTCGCGGCTGTCGCAGCTCTCCTTCTTGGCCGGAACTCCCTTGCATCTGGGTTAAGCTGCAATATGTCTTCTTGTTCCAGCACAAGGTCACAGGACAGCTCCATCGGATACGGTTGTTGAATTGCTCTTTCCAAGGACTGCCCAGCTCTCAATCTCACCGCTCTGACAACTCCATCTCTTCCCTTAATGAGTTTAACGATGATCCCAATGTTCCACCTCCCTCTGTTGCGTTCATTTCCCTTGATCAGAACAACATCCCCAGCTTGAATGGTCATATCCTTTGTTTTGTGGTTAAGGTTGTGCCTTTCTCGTAATCCCTTTAGGTACTCCCCCGTCCATCTTGCCCAAAGCACATCCTTGCACCTACGCACATATCTTGCACGTTTCCTCAAATTTGCATCATCGATTGAACCAGCATCCTCCTCTGGTAGTAGGTTCGGGTTGACCAAACATCATGACATTCGGTGTCAGCGTGGGTAACTGGACATCATCCTCTACATACCCGAGTGGACGGTTATTTACAGCCACCTCGACATACAGCAGCACCTCTTCAAGTTCACTCCATCCGAGTAAAGCCCGGCCCATAGACTTGTGTACAGCTCGCTTCACAATCCCCACCATCCTTTCAAACTGGCCTCCCCACGAAGGTGCTCTGCTCAGGTTAAATTGCCAGCTTATGTTGTGGTGGGCCAGGTAGTTCTGAACTCGCTCATCTTTCATCACTTTCTTCACCCACTTAGCTGCACCATTGAACGATCCTCCATTGTCGGTGTAGATCTTCTCTGGTCTGCCTCTTCTTGCTATGAATCGCTTGAAGCTTCTGAGGAACCCTGCTGTAGTTTGGTCAGGCAGCAACTCAAGATTGATGGCCCTTGTGAGACTACATGCAAACAGTAAGATGTACGCCTTGCCCTCCTTCTTTGGGTTGAGCTTGTAGGCAATCGGCCCAGCATAATCAGCTCCAAGCACTTGGAATGGTACTGATCCCTTGGTTCGATCAGTTGGCAGGTTTCCGGGTGGTGCGTTTGAGAATGCTGTGACTTGAAATTTCTTACAGCCGAAGCATCCTCGGATGACCTTCTTTGTCAGCTGTCTTATTTGAGGTATCCAATATTTGCGTCTGATGAATGCCATTGTGAGGCCAACTCCCCCATGCAGTGTCAGTAAATGAGCATCGATAACCATCTTCTCGCTGAAAGGTGAGTTTGGTGGCAAATTAATTGGATAACTTCCTTGGATTCTGCTGCGGGATTCATACAACCCCTGTTCATTCTTCTGTAGGTTCAGTCTCAGTTGGTCTTCTTTGAACTGATCTGTCTGGCTGTACCTGGTCTGTACCCTTCTAATCCAAACCTGGATTTGGTCATTTGTCTCAGCAGTTGTCAAGGGTCCTGAGAGATGTTCCGATTTTTCAGACCTGCAGTTGTCAAGGTACCTAGCAACCCATGCAGAAATGCGTATGGTCTTCCAAAACCCATGCTTCTTAAGAACCTCATCCCAGTTGTCATTAGTCTCCACCGTAGTCTCCACCACTTCTCTCACAAGCTTGGACTCCACCTCTGTTGCTACGCTGGGCTGTGTATGACAATCATCAGGCCAATGATCAGGAGTCAACAGCCAATCTGGTCCCTTCCACCACATCTCACGCATCTTGTTCACATCTCTTCCTCTACTACCAATGTCGGCTGGATTTTGATCGGTGCTCACATGCCTCCACTGGATGTAACTCTTAGTCGTTATCTGTCGCACTCGATTTGCGACAAATTGCTTGTAGCTACCTCCTCCCCTAATCCAGTGTAGTACTATGTACAGTACTATCCAACCATCCGTAGACTTGTCTAACCGGATACCCGTGTAGTGCATCCTTAACGTTCTCCAAAAGGTTGGCCGCCATGTGTGCAGATATAAGTTCCAGCCGTGGAATGGTTAGGCCTTTCTTTGCAAGTCGCGATTTAGCTGCGACTAGTCCAGCGTTGATGCCAGACTCTTGGTGAACTACAGCATACACTGCAGCTGCTGTCCCTACTCCACTTGTATCTCCAAATGCATGTAGATCGATTGATTCAATACTCTCTCGAAAGGTGGCCAGACTGCGTGGCACCTCGACACTGTCCGGTGGGTTTCTCTCGAACGTCTTCCATTGCCTCAGCATGTTTGGTGGCAACTCTCCATTAATGGTAGGTGTTGGTCACAGGTATCTCGGTACACAAATTTCCCCAACAATGCTATGGGTGAAACTAGTCCTAGAGGATCGAAGCAAGAAATCGAAGTATTTCTCTCTTTGATCCACCTGCAGCCTTCATTGGAAAGGTTACTCCCATGGTATCATCAGCTTTGTTCCATGCGAGTCCCAACATCTTTGTTTCATCTGCCTTCACTCCTAGCTGCTCCTTTGCATAACTCTGTTCCTCATCATTAGAATTACAACTTGCTTCCAGCTCTGGTACATTTGAATGCCACTTGTGTAGCTCAAACTTCGCCTCTCCAAACATTGTTACTACCGTCTCTTTCAGCTTAAGTGTTCCGTCCAAGGTTTCTCCCCCAGTGAGGACGTCATCCACATACAAACCCCTCCTGATCTCCTCTACCTCTCTGGGGTACTTGTTCTTGCAGTTCTCCAAATGTTGTTCTACTGTTCCCCCCAACAGAAAGGGTGATTGGACTAGGCCAAACGGGACACGAGTGAATCTAAGGACTTCAACATCAGAGGGATCTTTATTCCTCATCCAGTGGAACCGCAAAGCATCTCGGTCTTCTTCACGTATGCGCACCTGCGAGAATGCCTGCTTGATATCTCCACACAATGCCACCGGCTTAAACCGCATTCTCACAAGAACTCTCCACAACAGGTTCTGTAAGGCCGGTCCTGTTTCTAAGCAGTCATTTAATGAGAGGCTCTCTTCATTTTGTCTCGCTGATGCATCCAACACTATTCGCATTTTCGTGCTTTCGGCAGACTCTCGTATCACCGGCTTATGAGGTATGTAGAACTCTCTACCCTTAGCTACTTCACTCGCTCTTTCTACTATACCCTTTGCCAGTTGATCCTGGATAACATAATCATATCTGTCGACCAGCGTAGGTTCCCTGTGCAGCCTCTTCACCAGGCCCGCCAGTCTTCCTAAACTTCCACTTTTATTGCTCTGTAAAGGACCACAGTTATTCTTCCAAAGTAAACCAGTCTCGTACCAGCCTTCAGAGCTTTGTGTCAGCTGTTCCTTGAAATCCTCGTAGACAGATTGTTGGTCTCCAGCTGGTCTGTCCTCAATCCCCAACACATCTAGTCTGTACAGCTGCTCCAGATCTGCAGTAGAAGTTCTCGTCCAGTAAACATTGTTCCGGTTCACCTCTGCTCCTGGTGAAAGGATTGTCCAGCCAAAAGTTGTCAACTCTGCCACCGGCTCTCCAGGCTGTCCGACTCTTGGCCTCGTTCACGTCTTGATGCTTGAGTACTCACTTGTACCGAGTACAAGATGAATGGGAAGCTCGGTCTTATTATCCATATCATCCAGGTGCTGGTGTTGATCAATGATTTCAGCATACCTAGGATTTGGGAGCGACAGTAGGACTGCTCTATCTAACTTGCTTACTGAAATAGGCAGGTGAAAATCTTCCTTCAGACTGGCAACTTTCACACCAAATATTTCTATCTTCTGGTTAGTCGAATGCATCATCATATCGATCCGTTTAAACTCCCTTCGAATAGGTTGCTTATCAAGCCTACTTATTAACTCTGCTGAGGCATAAGAACTTCCAGCCCCAGAATCAAGCAATGTCCTGCACTTTATACCATCCACCTTTACCACCACAACAGGGTATATTACTGCACCTTTAACAGTGGCTATCATCATTGGCTTTGGCTGTCGGTTTGAATCTCTATCACAAATCGAGGTATGATGTTTGCCATTACACTTTTGACAGTTGCTCCTACTACGGCAGTCTGAGGCTCTATGCTTTGCCCCAGTACAATTAAAACACAGCTTCTTGGTGCTCAACTGCTTCTTTCTTTCTTCCACACTTGTCACCTTCTCACAGTCAGTGGATTTATGATCGCCTGCATTGCAATAAACACAAACCCTGGCCGGTTTCCCATCTGGTTGGTTAGTTTGGAACACCCTTTCCCTCCTGGGTGGTCGGTATTGCCCTCGCTCGCCACATGCATTATCCGATGCTCGGTCATCTGTTGGCACTGGATTTCTCTCACACCACTTCCGCAAGGCCACAATCATCTGAGGAAATCCCCATTACTGCCACTCATCATCAGTCCTTACCAGATCTGCTCTAATCCCTGGCAGCTTATCAAGCGTCAGTCGGACATAACCATTTATCTCCCTGAGTTTGCCCATGGTTTCTAACGATTGTATGTTACTAACCAGTTTGTCATAGAACTCGTGTACCTTCTTTGGCTGAGTACCATGGATGGTCTGAAGAGACATGATATTATGGACGTGTGCATTTACAACTTCACTAGGCTTTCCATATTTGGATTTCAATAGATGTTTGGCCCGCTCATAACCTTCTGTGGTGAATGGAAGTCCATCAATTGTCATCTTGACTTTAGGAATTAGTAACTCCCTCAGGTAGGAAAATTTGGCCACTTGTCCTATATCCGTCTGGTCAATCCCTGCTTCAAACTGGCTCCAAAATCTTTGCCAATCTAAATGTGTATATACCTTGAAACTTAGATATCACTAGCTTTGGAAGCTTGGCTTCTTGGTTTCTCTCCTTCCCTGATTTCTCACGGATTTCGCCTAACTTCCTATCGTATTGCTGCCTGACTTCTAACTTTGCTTGCTCATGGTGGATTTCTTGTTCATACTGCCTTTGTCTTTTATGTTCTTCGATCGCTTCTTCTTCGTCCCTAATTTCTCGCTGTGCTCGTTCTCGCTGGTGTTTTATAGCGTCTTTCAATCCTTCCGTGGCTTCTTCATATACTGCTATTCCGCTCTCGATTTCCCAGCTCCATTTCCTTACGTCATCTGGTTTGTCCCCGGCTTCTATTCTTAGTTGTTGCACTCTCGCTTTCAAGTCATGACTCTCGTCTATTTGGTTTTCGAAATTCTTCAGTTGGCGTTCCATGGCTTTCAACGATTTATTTTCTAGAATTCTCGGTGTGTCATCCTGTGTGAACTTCAACAATTTAAGCTTACCATCGATTTTCTTTAATGCTTCTTCGACTGTCGCCATCTCGAATTCGCTCGGCTCTCCGTTGATTTTGTAAACTCACTTGTTCTGATTTTCCCTCGCAAAATTCCTAGAACGGTGTCCTGGCAGGGTCGCCACTTTGTCGGGGATTAAGTTTTCCGTTTGCTCCGACAATTCTCACAGATTTGTTTCCCTATAAAACCGAATAACAAACTCCAAACATTGATTTTAGTCCGCCATGTTTATTCCCCTCCTCGTGCACTCCTCTTCCATGTGACTAGTTTCCAGGCCTACGCCCGACTCGAGGGTTAGGAACGCCTGCCTATTTTTTACTTAAACAACAATGTTTGAAACTGAAGGGGGAAAGTTCTACCGAAATATTCTCCACAATGATTGTAAAGCGCCATGGACAGTTAGTGGATAGATTCGCTATATAAATCCAGTTGTTATTAATATTATTATTATGAATCGATTCAATTTCAACTCATCATCCGACAACGTCCCTTAAATGACGTAATTTCAAGGATTTGTAATGCATTTTAAAGCAATATTACGACCATAAATCGCCCAAAACTGATTGAACAAGTTTTAAAACACTTTACTGCACCCTAATCTATTTATGTAGTGTGAGCTTTGCTCGACCCAACAAAACATTTTAAGTATGTATATTCTGAGATGCCTGACTATATCTCAGGCCTTCCAGTACTCTCAACCTCTCATCTACTTATTTATAAGTTAATTTAAAGTACAAAATAAAGCTAGTTGTTGTTGTTGTTAAATCAACGATTTCTGGCTAGGCTTATAAACACTTGAAATAATGATGTGGTATAATTGATTACATGTTAATGCTGACAATACTGAACCAGTTCGCGTTTAAGGTCTCGATAAAGGTTCAAAATGGAAAAGTTTCGAAAATGCGTTTTCTCGCAAATTCTAAATCTAAAAGCCCTAATCTAGCATCACAAAAAAAATCAAACTCAAAACAATTATTTAAAGCCTAGAAAATGCGACTTTCTGATTTCCCGCTAAAAAAGGCGCGAAAAATGATGGACAGCTGCTGTCATTCACTGTGCATGTTATTTCATTCTCGCTATCCTGTGAATTTCTGCGGTACTTTTCGTTCGTAAAGAGTTACTGCCCAAAAGTGTAAAAGTAGATATTTCTCGGTGCCGTATTCAAAAAAGAAGAAGAAGAAAAAACACAGCACAATTTAGTTTGTTATAATTTAGTTTGTGAGTAAATTTGGAAGCGGCTGTAAAGTTCGTAAGACAAACAATGGCTGGAGGGATTATACTCAAGTTCCAAGAAGTTAGAATCATCGAAGACTGAAAGTCCACAAAGAATGAAGCAATAAAGTTTTGTTATCTTCAATCGGCCAAAAAATGTAAAGGGAATTCAATGCAGGAAGCTAAGGTTTGCCGGTTTTGTTTCAGCGCGATGAATTTTTTTAGAATTACATAAACAGTGTACCTTGTACATGGTGTGGATCGAGCTGCGCTTCAGTGGTTTTCCCTGCATGATATTAATTGTTTGCTGACTGTGGTGCCATTTTTATGTACTCCCAAAAGAGTGTTTCTTCTTGAAATTAAGCTGGAATCGACACTACAGCTAACTAGTTTCAATCTGCAGAAGTTCGAGCATCGGTAAACTGTGTAGCTTTCTCTGTTCTGCGGCTCGTCTGAACTTTGTAATCGGCCGAGACTGAACACAACATGAATCGCTCTGATTGGCTAATGTTAATGAGATTATCCTTGGAGGCAGGACTTCTTGGTCAACCGTGAAATGATTCGAAAACCTTTATCGGGCTGTTTCTCGGCTCTTTTTTCCGGCCAAAAACAGAACATTGTTGAAGTCCAGCCTTTTAGCGTTTTGTCCAATTTTCCTAAAATTTTCACGAGTCGTAGAAAACAGCCGTTTCTCAAATACTGTGTCGGGGAATTGTGAAATTATTTTTCGTTCAGGTTTTATGACCTGGTTTGTATCAAAATGGGATGAAAATCTACTTTTTCAACTTTGAAAAGGGATAAAATCTGTAATACGTAATATATCAAAAATGCCCGACACAGTATTTGAGTCAATTTAGTTGGGATTCGAAAGGGCTAATTAAGAAAAAAATTGTTTCAAAGCCTGAAGGGCTGAACTCCTTCTGGCAGACGGAGTCATTTCGCGTAGAAATATATACAACATCTACGCTTTTAACTTTTGTTCAAAACGGATTAAGTATATACTTTCTTCAATAAAAGACCTTTAAAACGGCATATAGTACGTCTATGTGGCTTTAATTCCGACGTTGCAATAGCGTTTTTTCGAAATGACACGTCGAACCTTTATCGAGACCTTAATTCCGACATTTTGAAAGGGGTGGTGCATACATGGCGCGAAATACAGTGTTTGTATGGGAATCCGTTATCAAATAATGTCCGTAAAATCGAATTTATAAAATATTTACTGTCTACAAACTCAAGACGCCAGGTAAAAGATTAACTGATCAAAATTTGTGGGATGTAGCTGTGCTGGGAAGCGTGTAATCGTGTTTTCAGTTTTCCACACATTTGTCTGTATAACGAGTCAAAGTCCGCGGGACCTGAAGGACAGTCTGACCCAAAACCTGGCTGAAGTATGAAGATTTATTATGTTGGAAAAGTAAACGCCTTCGAGCAAGGTCAAGATGCTAACAAACTAAACTCGCGTATCCATGTTGTACAGTATTTGGGGATCAAACCCGGACACTAGCGCTAATTAAAAACAAGCGGTACTTACCTCATGCACAATTCCGGTTCCAATCCGGCATCTGTGTAACAAGTGTAACAAGTACCAGAACTACGAGTGGCCTACATCTCCTCACGGAAATAAAATTGAAACCAAACAAGTAAGGAAATAGATGGTAACGATGTTGCCACAAATCACGTATTGCACAAATTTGGATTAACGTCGACAAACGGTTAGTGACGTCATTGGCAATTAGAACACTACGTCATACAACAACTTCATCAGGCTCGCTCATGTCGTGACGTCACTTCCTTAGAGATGTCACTTCCATTCGGCACGGTTTGTCTTGGTCAAGATTAGCACAATTACCAAGGAGTTTTTGAAAAACTTGATTAGGGGATGCAGGTTGGCGCAGTGGTAAAACACTCGCCTCTCACCACTGCGGTCCCGGGTTCGTTTCCCGGCTCAGGCACCGTATGTGAGTTAGGTTTGTTGTTGATTCCTGATCTGCATTCGAAGGTTTTTCTCCGGGTTCTCCGGTTTTCCTCCCTCCGTAAAAATCAACCGTGAGTCGAGTGTAGTGTGTCCAAAACAGTTAATGTAGAGGGGAGTTTGTGAGGAGTAAAAGCAGGCCCCCACCAGCTTTAAGCTGTAATACTCAGCCTGCTATAACTAATAAAATATTATTATATTAGATATGCTGCCAAGGCTAACGCAGAATTATCTGGTCGAGTGACAGTTTGGAAAGGCCTTCCAATCCTCCTTGGGCCAAGGTTTTAATCCCGGCCGCCTGGTTTTAGCAGTGCGAGCACATGTATAGCACAGTTTGAGGCACGTTGCGCGTCGTCGTCGCTCGTCCGCGTCGCGCGTCGGGGTTCGGGCGCGAGGGAAACTGGAAGGCGTTCAATTTTTGCTCTCATCCTATATGTATGTAGCCTGCGTCGCATCCGAACTGAACCCCGGTTAAGTATGTCTGCGAACCAGCGACGGAAAGCTTGTTCTAGACCATCAGCAGCATACCTTGCAATTGATTTAAGTACGCATTCTGATTGGCTTTTAAAAAGGCATTTTTACCCTTCTGACTAGCCATTCAACTGTCAACAGTGCGACTTGCGGCTAATTTACATTTGAAAATAGCCAGTCACAAGACGTAAGAAAAAGCATTTCTAAAAGCCAATCAGAACGCGTACTGAAATCAAGGTATGCTGCTGGGGGTCTCGAACTTTCGAACTTTCGGTCGCTGGTTCGCAGACGGACTTAACCGGGCCGGGGTTCACTTCGGATACGACGCAGACTAATATTTATGGTGCTTCCCTATTATTGTGTACTACTCAGCTATCAACAGACGTTTATTTGTTTATTTGGATCTTTTCGTGTCATTTTCTCATTACATTAGCTTCTAGATGTTAAATATATTAAGTTCTATATCTTTATATTGAATATTTAGTAATATTCTAACAGACTGACATGAGAGAATGAAGCAGTTATTAGCATATCGTAAACAATTAAGCAGGCGACTTTCAAGGAAACTCGCAATCTGATTTGTTAACAATTGGGTTACATGCTGGGTGCTTCTATCGATCCGATAGTTGACTCGAGGCCTCTTCCTGATCAATAATAATTCAATAGAGAAATCCTTTGGGTTTTTTTCTAAGCCAAACTCGTTCTCGTATACCTTTGTGAGAGTGAGGATAACCGAGCAAAGATTGCCTCGCTTTGAATCCAAGACGGCCACCAGGTGAAAAGAATGAATCAATCGACTAAAGTCTTTTTCTATGTTGCTCTCTGATCGCATGCGGCTTTCGATATACACCTGGAAATATCTGTGAGGTCTTCCCCAGTCCCCCTCACACCATATTTCACCACGAAACTTACAAACGGAGAGCTTCTCAGACTCCTTCGCAGGCCTCTCTATAAGTTGGCTGCAGAGGAAGCTAAGAGCTTGTATAATTATAAGGGATGTACGTTTTTTAATCAGGGGGAGGAGCTGGGGCTTGAGAGGGGACTGGGGGTCATTACAAGAAAATGGAATATTTGGGGAAGGTCTAACTTTTACTTTATTATCACTAGAAGAGAATTAAAAAATGTTTTCAGTAATTCCATTTTGTTGCTTTTAAGTTTTGCTATTCAGATAAAGTGTGTTTCTTTCTGATTTGATATTTACTTATTCAATAATTTTCGTAAGGCGGATGAGAACGGTGGACCGAGCGTCAGCTCCGGATAGTAGGGCGGGATATTGGTTAAGTACTTTTTTTAATTTGATACAGACGGAGCCGCTCTAGTGGATAATGCATGCGCTTTTGGCCAGCCAGGTCCATATGAAAACTCTCCAAATAATTTTCATTTCGTTTTTCAACAAATTGCATGCTCAAGGATCCAAAGGTGACTTTAGAAGCACAGTAAAGCACCACTGGACTCTCGAGCATGAGAATGGTCATGAACAGTGGTATGCTTTGCCCATGCTGTATCACTTTAGGAGCACAGCAAAGCACCGCAAAGTACCGCAAAGCACCGCAAAGCACCGCTGGACTCTCGAGCATGAGAATGATCATGAACAGTGGTATGCTTTGCCCATGCTGGGCGACTTTATTAGGAGCACAGCAAATTAAAGCACCGCTGGACTCTCGAGCATGAGAATGGTCATGAACAGTGGTATGCTTTGCCCATGCTGTGTCACTTTAGGAGCACAGCAAAGCACCGCAAAGCACCGCAAATCACCGCAAAGCACCGCAAAGCACCGCAAAGCACCGCAAAGCACCGCAAAGCACCGCAAAGCACCGCAAAGCACCGCAAAGCACCGCAAAGCACCGCAAAGCACCGCTGGACTCTCGAGCATGAGAATGATCATGAACAGTGGTATGCTTTGCCCATGCTGGGTGACTTTATTAGGAGCACAGCAAAGCACCGCTGGACTCTCGAGCATGAGAATGGTCATGAACAGTGGTGTGCTTTGCCCATGCTGTGTCACTTTAGGAGCACAGCAAAGCACCGCAAAGCACCGCAAAGCACCGCAAAGTACCGCAAAGCACCGCAAAGTACCGCAAAGCACCGCTGGACTCTCGAGCATGAGAATGGTCATGAACAGTGGTATGCTTTGCCCATTCTGTGTCACTTTAGAAGCACAGCAAAGCACCGCAAATTTCTGACATTAATTTGATTGGTTTAGAGCAGTGGTACCTACATGTAGGTATAACAAACCTATTCCATATATGGTAGCTTTTGTTATATTTGGAAAATACGCAACCATGCAGTGTTTCTTGAGAGGAAATATGGCGGACATGTTTACCCGAAAGTGCGAAGGGAAAATATTGGAAAAGCAATCTTAAAACAAGCAAATATGCTGAACTGACAATTGATCCCCAGTAACGAATCAAACAAGAATACTGAAACACTCATTAACTTGATAAAGAACTTAAAAAAATACAAGGAAATAGATCACATAAATGTGTAAGTTTTCTGTTCTTTCGAATCTTCTTTATTGTTATGCCTTTTCTGTCTGAGCATGAGGACTGAGGGGATTGCACCAGAAAATTTCTTACTTCATATTATAAACATTTAATAGCATGGTTTGTACAAGCATAAATACCACTCGTCTGACTCGTGAGAGTTCAAAATACGCGGCTCGTGAAATTAAAAGGAATTTTGAAAGCTCTCTTGTGGTATTTATCCTAAATACCACTACAAACCATGCTATTACTATTACAAATAACACATTTATGGGAAGTTTTATCGCGCAAACATACATGTAGTAACTTACCGGACGGGTAGACTGCGAAATTTCTCGGAAAACAAAAGTCACGTCTGCAGACTAATTATGTATTATTGAATTCTGATTGGCTGATAAAAAATGGCGTGAAATTTCCTGCATTTCGATTGTCCTGATCTAGCCATGATTTCATAGAAAAGCTCTGTATTTCATAGTAAAGCTTATCTCTGGTTGGCTGAAATATAATACTGTAATGCCAAGTATTTATCTTGTTCATCACGTTCAGAAGCGCTCACCAGAAGTCACATCTGATGTTTTTACACGAATATAAATAGGCATGATTAAACTAATGTGTTTTAAAACTTAAAATGTCGAAAATCATACCGATATTTAAAACGGAGTATGAGACCGACGCTAATAATTATAGACCAATATCTTTATTGTCTAATTTTAATATTTTTTTTTTAAAAAAAATGATGTACAAAAGAATGAAATCATTTATTGAGGAAAAGGATATTTTGGATTCGTCTCAATATGGCTTTCGCAAAGCACATTCAACGCAACATGCAATTCTTGATATTGTTAACGCTATACAGACCAACATGGATAACATTTTATTTTCGTGTAGAGTATTTATAGATCTAAAAAAAGCATTTGATACAGTCGACCATAGTATTTTGCTCGGTAAAATCAAGCATTACGGTTTTTGTGGTAAAATTAAGCAAATGGTTTTCTACCTATCTTCATGTCCGAACTCAAACAAATTGGTGCGCATAAATCCAACAAAACTGAAACAGTTTGTGGTGTACTCCAGCGTCTGTCCTAGGCCCGCTGCTCTTTTTATTATATATCAATGACATTCAAAATTGTTCTGATAAATTCAGTTTTTATCTTTTTGCTGATGATATTAATATACTTTACGCTGACAAAAATATTAGTCTTTAGAACTGATAGTAAATAGTGAGTTGAACAAAGTATATAATTGGCTAACCTCAAATAAATTAACCCTTAACGTAAAAAACATCTAATTTTGTCATTTTTAGTCCATATCAAAACAAACTCACACACCAGCCTATTATTGGTATATTTGATAATGAAAAAAATAAGAACGTTCTCCTCGAATGTAAAGAGTATGTAAAATACCTTGGAGTCTTAATTGACAAAAATCTTTCCTGGAAACACCATAGAGCGAATTGGGCGGCTGACATTCAGGCTGAGACTATGGCCCACCTAGATTAGTTAATGCTACCTGCAGGCCAGTCTATCATGTATATATTTTTCGAATGAACAAAATAAAATGTAAAAAACATAAATGAATGATTACTTCACAGAGGAATCCCCGTGCAAATTAATGAACAGAAACCGAAGGACATGATCATAAGTTCGGGCTAAATTGTGTGTAGAGAAAAAAATCCTCAACTGAAAGTCTCCGCGTACAAACTAGGTCAATAAACCCTCGGCGTTGAAACCTGAAAGACATTTAACGTGCAAACGGACCGAACGGAAATTGAAAAAGTGTATTTCCTCGTGTACAAGTGTTCATTCCAGCTGGGTCACGTTTTCTTGCTCCTTGACCTTGCCACGGAGCGTTACATTCTAGCTCTGGAATTGGAATCAAATATCTGTCCCAAAAAATGTCATTAAAATCATATATTCACAAATTTCTGACAGGATTTCCACTTAAGTAATAGCCTTGATATTGTCTTACGTATACATTCTAGTCCTCGAATATAATTATTTCCACTTTTCCGACGTGATATATAGATTTAACATAAAAATCTTACTTTTATTCCAATTAATGAAATTTCACAGTATTGTTCTGTGCTTGGAAATATTTTAATTGGCTGACATTCAGGCTAGATTTTAATCATCATTGATCGATTGTAGTTTTAACCAACATCGATTGGAACATTTTAACGATGATCAGCGATTGGCAGATTTAAAAAAATGTTTTTTACATTTCTCGCTTTCTGATTGGCTCACAGATAATAATGCTGTCGTGATACGAATTTGAATGCCCCTCTAACACAAAGCCGGTCCTGCTCTCTTTAAGTGAGTTATTAAAAAAAAATTGCATACAAAGAACATGTTTATATTCTTTGTACAGTTATTGATCATATACTGAGAAATCACGCGATAAAATGTCCAAACATTTGAACATTCTCGAGACCGTCAAGACTGAGAAAGTTGTTCTTTCCTTCTGTTTTCTCTCTCTACGAACCTGATCCTCAATCTCCATAATTATGTTTTATCCACTAATTCATCTTAGAGAAATCGTAAATAATACATAGGGTGCAAGAGCTTTTAATTAACCCTTCTGGTCGGGTTGTATCTCTTGCATCCTCCACTCTCTTTATTATTAATAAACGAACCTTGGAACCCTTGAACCATCAAACCACATAAAAGGTTACGAGACCTAGTTTGGCCTACCCTATTGTTGTTGTAATTGTTTTGCTAGTGTCAGAGCAAGAGCCCATCAGTTAACCCACAGAAAAAGTGACACTGTTAGAATCAATTAAAGTCAACCGAGGTATGCTAACCGCCGTGGGAAATGAGTAGCAGCTGACGTTTCGATCCGGTTAGCCCTTCGTCAGAGGGAAAGAGAGCAGTCGTTCAGTTTTTAGTTTTCTTTATTTTACACTATTCAGTTAATATAACTATGTAGTTAGTTCAGGTATAAATAAATGATGGGATATCTAGTTATTTTAGAACGTAATAATACAGATGGAAGTGTGCAGTGGTTAAAGTAGCTTAAGCTTTCAAGTTAATCACTGTAATACGGAAAATAAATAGGGCTTAAGACTAGGTCAGGATTATGTGTAGCCAATAAAATGTAAAACATAATATGAAATGTGTTGACACAATTAAAATAATAATTTGACAATGGCATAAAAACGATGTGTAATTCTCAGAAGATTTCACATGGACTGTTATAACTTTTCGGGGTAAAATTAAAGCTCTAGGTTCGAATTAAAACCACACACAATATACACGTTTTAGGCGTTATTTAAATCAGTTCGAAATACAGGGATTCGTCACGGGATCTCTCTAGCCGAAGGGGCTGATTTAATATATCGACATACTCCGATCCGATCTTTCCTCTCTGTCCTATACGTTGTACGCTAAAGATTTAATCTGAGAGAGGTACGTGAGATGAGGAATGAGAAAATAATCATTACAGCTACGAGGGAGATATGTTTTTCGCACATGTAGTACCAGTAACTTTTCACTACGCTATTTCAAGACCTCATTTTCGAGTCGTAATTGGTTTAACAGATTCTTGAACTCACAGACGGGCACATCATTCTACTAATTTACAATGTAGTTAATGCTGGCCGAGAATTTCTTCGGCCCAGATAATATTATGATTGTACCGCAGGAGGGAAGATATAAATAATGTTTTTATTATTATTTGCATCAAGATAAAGGAATTGGAATTTAGGTTGGAATTTAGGTTGCTTTTTGAAGAGGGAGACCCTGAGTAAAACCCTCGGTGCAAGGGCGATATACCAACAAACTCAACTCACATATGGCGCTGCGATCGGTAATCGAACCTGGGCCACAGTGCACGTGGTCAACGCGGCGAAGCGCTTTCGCCACTGCGGCACCCCGGCTACGTATACTCTTAAAAAGAACAAGTTCATCAAAACAAGAATAAAAAGACTATTTTCCGCATTGACACGTGATGAGTTTCAACTTATCCTAAATTGTCCTCAAGCATCGCCGGAAATTTTTAGATGTTTACTTCCTAATCAGCTTCCCCCACTTTATCACTCGTAATCTAACTTGAAAGCGCTCCTCGGGATTTCTTTCCAGTATTTTAGAAATTGAAATTTGAAACCCAGCCGTTTTGACGTCCTTGGCGGCGACGTCTTTTAGAGAGGGACGTAGTAGAAATGGGACATTTTGACGAGTAACAGCTTGCGCTACGAGCAGTGGTTCCTCGCGAAACGATTATATGTAAGTTATTTTAAATATGTCAATCTGCTAACTTTAATTTAGCTTAGAAAACTTGAATTATTTGACTTATATTTCCGATAGAACAAGTCTGCAGATTAGAAAAAGTCTCAAGGCGTTTCTTTTTTATCTGTTCGGTATCCGTCGTTGGACTTATCTAAAACCCTTTTAAGTGCATCACTAAGAAATGGGCACTTTGTATGACTGCTGCGCTGTATTCGCGGTGATAAGATTTCTCCAATTTTCGATATCCTATATACTTATCATATTTTTCTCCCTTTTCGAAATTAACACCCTGAAGCTATACGTCAATAAAGTAAGTTTCTAGTGATGTTCAGTGTGAACTCAAGCAGGATTCTAAAATATTTAAGATTTCTCGACAGCTCTCAATCATTTGTCTCAATGCTAGCTACAAATCACATACAGGTATGTTATCTACTGATTAAAGTATTTTTGAGTGTGTTTAAAACAAGCTTTTGGCCGTTATAATTCAATCGATCAAATTGTTCAAACAGAACAGAGTACAAGTTATTATATATTGACCAATATTGTGGCCGATTATTAGTAAAAACAAGGTCGTGAAAATCGTTCAAGAAACCTATTTACATTTGTACCATGTTTGTAAAAACAGTAACAGCTCGTTTAGCCGTCAACCGTATCTGATATACCGCAGCACCGATTGGCTACTGAGAAATTGAGAAAGCCTTAGAATTATTTCGAAATCAAAAGCGTTCATTTATCATACTACTAGTGTGTCGACCTTCAAAAGAAAAATGAATTCATGAGATTTTAATCAGTCGGCCAAATATAATATGTACGATAAAATATCCAAATGTCAGTGTCAGAAAGGAAATAGAGGACAACCGATGTGAAATATATAGGAGTATATTATTGCCTTCATTTCGATGAACTTGTCATTTTTCCAATCAAACCATTGTTATTGTGGATAAAATCGGTGTTTTTGCCATTCGCCGACATTATTCTAACTAGTCAAAGGCGCTTTTTTCAGTTCTCAATTTTCAATTCTCTCTTTTGTCTTTTTCCCGATAGTATTTATTGAAAAGAGGTATTTGATTGGAATTCATTTCTAAAAATGATTGACATCATTATTTTGGTATTCTATCTGATTAGAAGAAAACGCTTTTCATCTTACACGTTTTCGTTACGAAAATTTCGCCTGAAGAGTATCTTTCTATTGCTTGCTTTTTTTAGCCTTGTTATGACAGTAATTCACTTTCATGATTGAAACTGAGATAGAAGACTGACTGGTAGCTTTGAAAGGACTGACGACGGTTTTTTAACCGTACAGTCTCTTAAGGTATTAAGCAGACTAAAAAACTGTAAAATAACATCTATCTTTGGCCTGCTAAAACGAGTCGTTAGTCAGGAAACGCACTTATTTAAGGTGAAGTATAGACAGAAAGGTCGATGCTTTTTTTACCTTTTCTTCAATACAGATTACTATATTACTGTATTCGAAATCGGTTTGAGTAATTAAGGACATTTTGTAGTTCTTACCAGATAAACCACTTACTGTATTCGCTTTTTAATTCTTCGACGCTAACTAAACTTTGAACATCTAAATTGCTTTCTACTTAGAATTTCCGCAACTCTGATTTATATGGAAATTATTGAAGGAAATTAAACAATGGAGATTGTAAAGGTGGCCTACGGTAATAGATCCGAGGTCTCTTCATTTAAAGTGTTTCGCTTACAAACGGCGTTTTCCCGGAAATGTTGAAGTTTTAGAAAGAAAATCACCATTGGAGTAAGGGTGCGGCTTTTTGCGTGCGGTGGAAAAGAAAGTAAAGTTGGAGCGTTTATTTTCCTTAAAGGTTTCTCTTTCTCCCCGAGTTCAACACATGAAAATCTTGTAAGAAAGGCTCCATATTGTGTTTTGATATGTCAGCTTAATGTTGCAGAATAATTACCGTGCCAAATTGTCTTCTGAAGGTCGTATTTTTGCGTAAATCAATTCATAGTCTCGAAACTGATTTGCCTGCACTCAAATTGTTCTCTCTCTCTCTCTTTCTTGCAAAGATAATCGACATGTTCAAATACACAATGAGTTCCCGCCGATAATAAAGGTTTAATCCAACGGCTATCCGATATGCAAATATTCCTTAATTTGAAGCAGGAAAGCCGTAAAGTCGTACTACGTGTGACTTCAAAGCACATCCGTACAAAGCCTATATATAGTTATCAATTGAAAGCTAATGTTAGTAGTACTTCCTATATAAGTAGGGGGTATAACTCCTCGTCGCATTGTCAAAAGTCCAGCTTGATGAATTGAAATTTTCGACATATCTTTACTTCTTAATCTAACTAAAAGGACACAAGTCCGTCGTTGCAGAAGTCCTGAACAAGAAATTACTTTAATTACAATCATGATGGAACCATTTTTGTTGCATGTCAAAATGGTCAGTTTTGAAAATGCGATTTCTCTCGGAAATGAACCGGCTTCGGTAAACAAATGACTTACCATTAAATACCACAACAGAAATCCCAGTTCTTCATTCAATTAAATAGCCTAAGTAGTCTTTTATGTTTGGATGAAAAAATACCGCCGCCCTATTAGTTCAATGGTTAATTGTCGCCGGTATGATCATGGCCGCGACACTCGGGAAATAATTGAGTAGAATGTTGCATGATGCCTTTGTTAAACAATTTCGTTCTCGAACTTCAAATAATAATAATAGTCTTTATTCGGTTATACTCCAAGCAGACGTCAGAGCTTACATACTATTTATTATAATAATAAGAACAATTATGTCAAGCAGCCACTGTAATATTATCGTTAACGCCTGAACTATACATATATATGGGATGGCGTGGCTTTCTATATATTCTGTATTTAGTTAAAATAAGCACCTATTTATAAAACACTTCTTGACGCGCTCAGTTTTAACAAGAGGTAGAATAAACTGATAGCTAGGCTTAACATCTTCTCTGATAAAAACATTAAATTGTAGGCTCTCGGAGACCTCCATATAGATGAGCTTTAAGCCTGTTGAGGGCCTCAGGCCACCTTCGAGTGGCAAAGCAGAATAAATTCTAAATAAACCGAAATATCTAAAAACAGGAAAGCTCCTTCCCTAAACAATCATCCTCTCCTTTTATCTCATCCTCCTATTTTACCTTAACCCAGGTTTTAAGAGAAGACTTTGCTGAAATTCGCTGTAACCTGGCACAGACATAGTTAAGGTACACAAGAAGGCACTGTATTCGATTATGTCGATTTTTATTCAAGATTTACGTTGTACATGAAAAATACAAAAACCCATACAAATGCTATTAAATGCTATACAGATTCCAAGTTTGGGCTACCTGTGGTCCGAGATAAAATAAAGCAGCTTGAACGGCATCAGTTCCAAGTCGAAGTAAAGCACAAACCCCTTAAGAGAGAGGAAACATACACATACCTTGGAGTTGATGAGGTAGATCATAGGTAGACAAAATTTCTAATAAAGTGTCAGGGGAGTTATGAGCATTAAAACTCCCTTGTGTTACCGCCGATTTCGATTACTGTAGTGAATTGTGGTGAAGCTGTGGTAAAGGGTTGTCTGATAAATTGCAAATGTTACAGAATAGAGCTGCCAGGATGGTTCATACCTTTTGAAACAATGATAGATGGTCAACTGAGTTACTGGATGAATTTCAGTGGGATAACCTTGAGAAAAATAGATCGGAACAGCTACCTATACTAAATAATGTATAAAACAGTTAATGGAAACACCCAAAATTATTTACCTAAAATATAAAAAAATACAAATTCTATATATGCACTCCCATAACTTGAGAAATTTCCATGATATCTATATCCAAAGACCACTTACTGAATCTGGGAGACGTAGTTTTCGTTACAAAGGAGCCGTTCTCTGGAATAGTTTACCGAATCAGAAGCCAATCAAACTTAAGATATCCTTTAAAAATCCTTTATAAATTGAAATAAGCATTAGTATAGAAACTAGGTTAGTGAAATTTTTTATTATTATTATCATATTGTAAATTTAAGTTTTAGTGATTATTTTTATAAATGTTTACATTTTACTATTACACGGCTCTCTGAAAGAGCATGATTTATGAACGAAATACCGACGACGGCGTAAAACAATTATAGTCCTAATTATAACATACAAAAGCTGAAATGATTTAAATTTTCTAGAGAACGCGATCGTAAAAGAGTAAATTGCTCTGTCTCTCGGTCAACCTAAAAGAAACGTCGTGCTTATTCCATTCGAAAATCTAGATGTGAAAAGCCATAAATTAGGCGAATAAAAGAAACAATAAACACACAATTTTTATGACGAGAGAATCCTTTTTCACGTCGCGTCACAGCCGTCAACATCCTGCTTCTCAAGCCTGGTTTACACGACAATAATTTTGATCATTTTAGGTACGCGTGCATGCGAACATTATCGGCACGGCATCCCTTAATTTATTCGTGTGAATGGAAATGTTCCCGTACGCATGCCCCAAAATCTAGGGATGCTGAGACCCTGTGAAAAGATATAGTCTCGGCCTGCCTTCGCAAGCTAGGAGTGCCGTGCCTAAAATGCTTCAGTGTCGTATAAACCGGGCTATATAAATGTCCCTAATGCACACGGACTCAGAATGGAAAAGGGAATTGACGGCTCAGTCAAAGCATAAAGTAAAATTAATACTTAAAATAACTCGGATATGCGAAATAGATCCATCAACGAAATAGATACATATATATTGTGTTAAGTATTGTTCCTTAATGGCTTGATTTTTTTTATTGCACACGTGCACATTACTTGTTGTGAGATTCTGTCATTAACATTAAATTGCCCAAATGTCCTCTTTAAAAAAATTTACATTTCGGAATGTTAAGTAAAGTAATTTTTATAGCTTTCAATTGTTAACAAAAACAACCCTGAAAATGGGTGACAAAATAGAAAGGTGGGACTTAACTATGTTTTTTCCTCGAATGAAGGACATAAAGTGTGGCTTAATCGGATTACCTACCAACTCATTGAAAAAATAAATGAGAAAAAAGAGATCATGCTAAACCTAAAAGAAATCACTTAAAAGGATATAACAAGAGATAAATAACATTGACACTTCGAATATTCTTTTTTCTGCATGTTGCTTTACAATTACTGCATGCTTTGAACAAAAAGGAGTTATGACTTTCACGTTAGCAAATATTTTGTTTTTTCAACCTTTTACGTTTTATAATTTTCAAAGCTTATTGTATATATACTATAATTGTAATAATGACAATTGACCATTAGGAACTAGGCCTATGGTAGCCCATCGACCAACCTTCAAATTGAGTCGGTCGCAGGCGAAGCTTCCTTTAATCTAAAACAGACACATTTTGGATTGAACGATACATAACCAAATATTGTTTTGTCGAATAAAGAGCATAAAGTGCAGGTTAATCATATTACTGACAAACTTCTACAAGCCACTGAAGACTAATTGGAAAAAAAGTGCTAAATCCGTGGCAAATATTTTGAAAAGGTAATTAATGATAAATACTGAACATCGATGTGACTGAATGTGACCGTGTTTTGAACTAAACAGATCGAATAAGCATCCCAGTCGACGAGCTAGCAGGCAGATCAACTGGCTGTTTCAATACAAAGATGGTTGTGTTTATACGGGGGAATCGAACATAATAAATTATATAATGTATGATAATTAATCCATTGATAAGGCATGTAGACGATCGACAAGCCTCACTGAAAACGAGTGATAAAATAAAAAGAAAAGGTGAAACGTTTCCACCTCTAGGTGTCATAAACAAGACTGTTTGTATTTCAAAACAAGCCTTGTATCTTCCTCACATGAAGTGCATAAAGTGCAGCTTATGTTCATTACAAACTAACTCCTACACACCACTAGAGACTAATTGGTAAAACAATCTTAGCCTAACTAAATGTTAAAAAGGATGCCAACAGATAAATAAAATTGCAGTTTGATCTGTTACTTTATCGCCTATATACAGTGCCCTACTGGAAGGACAGCTGCTATACAAGAAGAGTTCTTGATCCATGCATGAAATCATGAACGAAACTAATGTTAAAATGCTCAGTTGATGTTTAAATAGGAACGAAGGAAATACTTTAATGTTTTTATGAAACACATTCACGAAAGGAAAGAGAATTTCTGTGTTTAGCTCAAGGATTTCATATAGTTTATCTATAGTTTCTAATTTATTAGAAAGACTTCCAACTGATGTATTAGTTTCCTACAAACATCTGACAAAACAACAACTATTATAGACTCTAACTTTCATAATTATTGTATGAATAGCTGCCATCGTTTTTTTGTTTTTGTACTAAGACCCTTTTCTAAAACGTAAGTGAAGATTTCCGTTTCTGATTTAAGAACTAATGCTACAGGTATCTAGCCCCTTAAAAAAGAAGCTGAAATTAACTAATTTTTTTAACTGCGCCCAGTTGTTCCCCCGAGCAATGTCTCTCTAAAAATGCAATAAAAATAGGGGTCACTATTCTCGTTTTTCTCTGGCATAGCAAACAGTATACGTTTTGCGAGCTCACAGGAAAGCTTGGTTATCGGCGCGCGTAGTTCGTGTCGGTAGTCGGTAGTGAAGTGTCACCGAAGCCCGTACTGTTTGCTATGCCATACTGACCACTGGCGGTCCAGGTGATTCCTGTAAATCACTGTAAATACAATTTTAAAATCTCTAGATTAAAAAAATCCTTTTGCGTGCGGTGAAAACTGTTTTCGCGCGCTAAAAGCTGATTGGCTATTACTCCTGCAGCCCTATTTTAATTCGCTCGCGCGCTTACAAAACCGTTCAAGTGTTGTTAAAACGGCGAAAATGGGTTCGTGGCTCATGTAATACGGTCTTATATTTGCACTCGTTTTGAACCGTATTTTGAATTCGTTTTGAACACGACATTCATGTAAAACACTAGCCATATTTTACTTTTTACAATGATCTTTGTTTCAGTTGTAATTGTTTTATGCTATTACTAATGTTTACTCGTGTATAAATAAAGTGCATGCATGTATGTATGTATTTGCACTCGAAAATGCCAAGTCGTATAAGTAGAGAAAATCGCATTAACTGCAGTCGTGCTATACGGTATCTATGGGCACTGAGTGATATTTTGAAATTTCTGATAAGTGAACGGGCCTTTAGGCGAATGCAATTTGAGAACTTTCAAAATATCACTCAGTGCCAAAGGAGGATATGATATTCATGTATTCCCATCATACATTGCAAGCAAAACACATTATCAACCGTTTTGCCCGCCGCGAAGCTTTATTTTGACAAGTTGCCTTTGAGATACACAGCGGAAATCATGCAGCACTACTGTCATGGCATATTAAGGTAAATGCTGTATTATTCGTTTCCTTAGTCAATCCACATGCACTTTATGCACCAGTCAATGTAACCCCCCCCCCCCCCCCCCCCCCCCCCCCCCAACCCCGGGACTATGCGGGGATTAGCGAGGCATTTGGCACTTCATTCGTGCCCCGGTGAGCGGGGCATTAGCCTTGTTTAGAATATCGTGGCGATTTGAGCGGGGGATTAGGCGGGGTTTGGCCATGGAAGCCGCTGACCATTTTGGCTCATTTCACCTCGTGGTGCCATCGTTTATTGAATGAAATAATAGCATTTTAGTTCAGCTGGAATGCTTCATGGATGACCTTGAAGCTTCTTTGCGGATTGACTATTTTTAAATCAATTTTGCCAATAAAAAAAAAGTGTTTTCATATAAAATATACTTTAATTCAACAACGAAGTGTGCTGGTGTGAACTGAATTAGAATCATTTATTGCAATGCAACTTCCTTTGAAACATTTTAGCTTCTCTGAATAAATATCATACCCCGTTTCAGAGTGCATTCCAGGTATTTTTAAGTCTGAGGTCTAAAAATTGATACCTGTCAAAAATGTCAAAAATAACGACTCCGTTGGGCGGCACATACCCGTATAGCTTATATATGGGAGTATATATGGGGCTACAAATGTTGTGCCATGTTGAACCTGTTTGACCAAAGCTTTACACGCACTTCACGCTCTTGCTATGCTTTAAGGAGATGTTACTCGGGACCAATTTTAACGACGATTTTTCGCGCAACACTGGCCTGAGATACAGCCGCCTTCCAAAGGGAGCCCATATGTAAGACTGGCCAGGAAAGCAGTGTGGATCGTTCAGGTCGTTCTCTTGTTGCTCGTTTAACTTTTCATGATCTAGCCCCTTAACAGCTAATCGTTTCGTGATCTAGCCCCTTAACAGCTAATCGTTTCGTGATCTAGCCCCTTAACAGCTAATCGTTTCCCCAGATATTTTGCGGGGATGAAACTCGATATGCCTGCCTTTTCAAAAATGCTAAAAAATCCCAAAGAAAAGGTCCGAAAAGGCCTACCGACTCAAATATTTGATATTTTATTAGTCAAAAAGAGTACCCAACTGAGTATCTATCGTAATCCATGGATGAAGAAGTCTTGCACAATCTGACAATTCTGTTACATTTGATACGTTATGCAGATAAAACTGGACAGTTATGTAATTTACTATTTCCACTTCCGTTCTGTTACTCTAGGCATAGGTATATCAGTACGAACAATCTCTCGAGTTTCAATCCTTTCTCTCTCCTTAAACTATGCGCGTGCGCAATCTTTGGGGAATGTTCGTGATCCTCTAAGAAATAACTTCTGTTATATCCAATCGCTATTAGCCACTGGCCGAGTACAAGCGATCGGGCAATTTATATCAAGTGTCACAGGGAACCCGTATGTAAGACTGTCCTAGAAGGCAGCGCAGAGCACCCATGTTGCTTTGAGGGGCTAGATCGTGAAAATTCAAACCACAACTAACTGTTTCTCCAGAGATAGCGCGCGCGCGCATGGTGTAAGGAGAAAACTTACAAGGGATGAAACTCGAGATGGCTGCCCTTTTGAAAATGCTCATAAAATCTGCGTATGTTGCTTGTGCTTAAACGCTTGAAACGTCAGCTGCTACTCGTGGCTCACGGCCGTTAGTATAGCGTAATTGACTTTTAATTGATCATACCAGTATTGGAATAGATATCGTGCATTTTTATTAGCTGGCATATTCGTCACTTGTATTTTTCAGCTGGGAATATATGTAAAAAAATGTTTTGCTGCTGGTAAATTCTGCACTTAAATATTTCAGCTGGGAATATATTCAAAAAAATATTTTTGCTGCTGGCAAATTCTGCACTTAAATATTTCAGCTGGGAAATTTAGAAATTCTTCATGAACTTTAGGCTGGCTGGCGCTGCAGAACAGCTGTTCGTCTGCCAGCTGATAAACAATTCCCTTAAATATGTTTAAATACATCTGATTTGTTATAAAAACATCAGAATGTTTGTTTTTATGAAGTTTTACCGTTGGGTGTTCCTGCCTTAATTCTAGCTGGTGCCTGCAAAAGTATTGGTCTTCATATTCCGAAATGTGCTGCTCTATCAGAGCGAGTCTGTTGTTCCTGTGGAAAGAAGATTCGAAATGCAGTAGAGAACTACACCTTTGTTCGAGAAAGTTTGCAGGATAAAGATAATTAAGATAAAGAGAACTCGTTGCCGCTGAATATAGAGTGAGCTGTATAAACGAAGTTCTGCAAAAGAAGCGCTAAAACCATCCACGCAGCGTTACGAAATCATCAAAGCAGCTCGTATTTTCGGAAGCACAAGCCTGTTCCTCGAACACACCGGTCCATGTTTCAACCGTGTGCGAATCGTCGACGACAATACGCTTGTGGAGTTCCGATGCAGGGTTCTTCAGCTGATCGCGAATTCGCTCTCATTTATACTTCTTCTGCAGAACTAAACAGCAATTTGAAGTTGCACTTCTGTAGTTCCTCGGGTTTTAGGTCTGAAAGTTCGGCAGCAGGATAACCTAAGGAACTTAACTGGTTCAATTGATGTTTCACAATACTAACCAAAACGACAAGCCGGCCATCATTTTCGACGTATTTAACACTAGTGAATGCTTGGAATATCCTACATTTTCAATAATTTCCAAACCCAGTTGGGATTACAGCTAGAACATCTCTTCCAGACAAAAGATCTCTAATAGCCTTTCTCCTGTTCTTTCTTTAAATTCATCGCTGAGAGAATTCTCGGTATGTTTGTCGCGCTGCTCTTATCGCATGCCATGCATGAATAAAATTTAATGATTTCTGTCAATCACGCATTTTAGCCAATAGCAATACGCCTCCTTCTGAGGCCGAGAGTTATCAAAATAACCATGGCTTCTCGGCAGGCTCTCTCTTCCTCTTTCCCCCACCTCCTCCCCCCTCTCTTTTATTTCTTGCCCCAATCTCCCTAATCTCCGCTTGCTGCACTCCAGAACCGCAACGCAGGCTATCCTAATTAGAAATCAAATGCTCACTATATGGTTTTCATGCAAAAAAAAACTTTACATATGGCTGCTTGGAGATACAGAATTCTCATTGTGATAAATAACACTCATTTATATAATTACTGTGATCACTCGTGAGTTATCAAGCCAAACACTCAAAAAATAAATTCAGTATCTCTGCATGCCTGATATCCTATTTACAATTTATGGCACTTAAATAATTAATTAAATCTGAATGTTATGACCAAACTCTTTGATCACTCTTTCCCTACCTGGTAATCATAGATAAAGTAAAAATGACTAGCAAAACTAAGGCTGGAACACAGAGCACCACAACTATGCACCACATGCATTCCCAATTCATGAAAGAATTACTAATCAGTTCAGTATTGTATGGTCTAGATCTCCATTTGTTTTTATATTGGTGTGTTGAACTAGTATAATCATTTCTACATGTTAAAGCATGAATGATATTTCATCAGGGACTAAATTAAGAAATTGGAAATTATAACTTGTATGGAAGTTGTACTGAAAGTTATTGCTAGAATGGTAGTACTGGGTAATCGGGCCGCAAAGCAGTACAAATAGATTACTAATTTTGTGGGGAAAAAAATAAGCTATTGTAGTTACAAAGCACCTGCAACATAGCTGGATTTGATGCATAAGCATTGTCCAGTAATGGAAGTATATGTTGATGTTGTGCGAGTTCTTTAGCAAGCAGTCTACGTGTAAGTACACATTCAAGATGCACACAAAATCTGATATGGGTAAATCTAAGTCAGGGACTCTATTTAATTGCCCTCGGGGGGGGGGGGGACATAATATATAATTATGTGCGGGTCAGGGTTTGAGCCAATTTGAGCTATCAGGGTCACAAAAAGTTGGGCAATCAGAGTTTTGGAGCTCCCTTTTGGAGTCAAACAGGGTCAGGGTTTGAACATACCTCCCATTTATCACATAAGTACCCCCAGGTACAGAAGGGAGGAAGGAAAACCAGAGAATCTTGAGCAAAATTATCTGAGCAATGTAAGAAAGCATTACCAGTCTTACAATCACAGCTATAGTAATAGGTAATAAATAGCTTTATTGTAGAGCTTTAGACTTGGCAGTTGTATACTAATCGTTCACGGTGCACATGAAATATTACATGATGATGGTGACAAGTTGCTAAAGATTAAAGATGAAAGAAAAACCTATTACCGTTATTACTAAAATAACAATACATGACTATTGGAGGGCATTATAATTGTTTATTTGTAGCCCGCGTAGTGTCATTTGCGCCGCTCGGTTCCTCATTGGCCCGCTAGTTTGAGAGCTTTCGCGAGATCGGTTTTCTATTTGGCCGCGTATTTTTATGATAACAAGAGCCCATCTGGGCTTTCACTCGGGCCACATGAGATTGAAGATGAAATTACACTTTCATTTGAAATCCTCTAGTAATAACCGAAGGGAAGAATTATTAGCTGAATTTAGCAGTCTTTAGGAGTGGCTGGTAGCGCGGTGACATTCATTCTCTGCTCCCCTAGTATATATATATATATATGTAATTTAATATTTTTGTTTTTCTCGTGTATGTAAATTAAAGAAGTTGACCTCTACTTTAATATTCATGTTCATGTTACGCACGCTTATAGCAGAGCGCGGTAATTACGTCACAAGTCTAGACCCCCCGCCAAGACTAAGACAAACAAACCGCTTTTCTTGTATCAACTTACAAGAATTGACTAGCACTTCAGTTCGTCCTCTGTCTATTCTACCAAAAATGACTGCTTTCCTGGACCATATTTTGAAAGGGAACCTGATGATTATACTGTCGAACAGCTTAAACTTTGGCTGAAATACAGAGGATTGAAACAAAGCGACAAACGTTGATCTTGTCAAGCGAGTTTTGCATCTTCGCTGGCCAACCAACGAGACATGCTTACTATATAGACTGTCAAGTCCTATTTAAACTGTATCCCAAACTCATATTTTCCCATGCAATATCGTTGTAAGACTTCACCTAAACATTGAAAAGTTACAAAGGTCAGGTTTTCCTGTATTAAGGCAAAAACAAAAGAATGTAGCCGCATGCCGAGTGCAATCATCTTCTTCAATAAAACTCATCGGAGACCAAAGCTGTTATGGCTGGAAGAGCATATACATTAAAACTATGAACTGATAGCATCCTAAAATTCGGCAATCTTGCTTATGTTGGTGTGCTCTTTCAAACCATTATGTTATTGTTTGCATTTATCGAGTTTTCAAATTTAATACCTGCAGCTCCGAAAGAAATTAACTTCATTTGTGCTCAGAAAATAAATCAAAGCATTGTAGATGTAGGCTTTGCTTCCAAAATTTATTTAGAATCCACTGATAAATTCAAGTAAACTTAATGGTTGAACAGTAGTTCCTTCTCATTGTTTACTGGTGGATACATAGTCAGGGTTTCAGTAATTTATAGCCACTTACGTTTCATTGCCAGACCTAGTCTCGTTGTTCTGTGCTTTTAAGGTCTCTTGTACAAACATTTATCCAATGCTGACATTTCTCACTGAATTTGCTGTAAAGGTTTTGGAACAGAAAAGCTCCTCCTGTGAGTGATCAAAAAGGCCGAGAAAAGATGAGAAACCTGATCTACTGGCGGTGTACTGAACGATGCTTCATTCTCCGAGACATATCTCTTTGAGCGCCGGATTCACTCTTACATCTCCCCCAGCAACAATGCTTGGTATAGTCACCATTACTGATATGACTAGGAATCTTACTGAAGCAGCTGAAGGCATTGATTCTTTTTTTTTATCGAAAAAAATACGAATTCGGTCCTAATTTAGTCTGCTGTTCTGCAGGTTCAGAGTACTAATAGATGAGTGTCTCAAATTTATGTCTATATTTGTCCCATATTATAAGTTGTATCCTGTCCACTGTATTTCTCTACTATTCTTTCTACCCTGCGGCTCTTTGATCGCGTCCATATCGGTATTTGTTGGACTAAAGATTATTAACTGAAATGCCCGTTTTGTTTATCTCTATTTAATAGCTTTTACCCTCCTTCCCAAAACTGCAGTCTGCTCATTATATTACAGAACTATAAAGGGAACTGTTGGAAGCCTTTAATTTCTCGAACCAAAATCTCGGCCGTGAGAGGAATCTTGTTTACCGTGAGAGTTGAATAACTGCTTCGGTCATCATATTATGTGCCGAGTGAGTGTTTATTACCTACGAAACGTACCTCCAACAAGAGCGCCAGTTGAAATATCCTGAGCCTGTTGGGAGTGTTGGAAGGCTTTCGCACGAGTGAACTTAAATAAAACATTAAACTGCTTACATTTGAGAGATGGGACTCCAAATTTGAGAGAAAATTCCTCGCGCCGTCGTCCATCTTGATTTACTGTATTTAATTATGTAAATACATTAACCTGGCGATTGTTGCCTGACCAGCACAGTGCAATCTGATTGGTGTGAATTTGACCTTTACCGCATGCGCAGAACACTTGCTACACGGAATAAAAAAATAAAAAACGACTTGCATTTTAAGATATTCGGCGCTGCCACAGGCAGCCCGAGTAATTACCGTTTACTAAAGGTTGGGCCTGGGTACACAACAAAAGGGACCAATATATGAAATGGTAGCTGTAAGATAACAAGCTTATAAATCAGAAATACATCAGTGATATGTTTATAAATATTAATTAATTTTGATTTTTAACTTATGAATAAAGCAACATTTCTCTTGTCTCTTATTATTCGTAGAACTCGCTTCTCCTCTGGATTTTGCAGGCTTTTTTCCTAAACAGAACATATACACATTGGTTACCGTACTCAGTAATACAGAAAATATCTAAAACGTACGGAAAATGTTCACAAAACGAAAATTTTAACTCTTATTGGCATTGAAAAGACGAAGCACTCGGTCATTTGAATGCAAAACGGACCACAGTGGCAAGGTAAGTCATTTTTCTTCAAAGTTTTTACAGTATTTCTGGCTAGTAAACGGAGTTCGTTATGTTCCCATACAAATCCTTATAAATTAAAATATAGTTATATTTTCGTAACTTGTCAGCTTGAGCTGCCTGTGAACGGACTAGCTGAACATTATATTTAAATTTGTCGCCTATGGTTTGGAATTTTTTATGATCCTTCGATTTGAAATAAACGTTGGATTAGCCAAATAATATTTCATGAATGTGTAACAACAAGCTAGGAATTGTACTAGGATACCTTTGCATTCTTTACGCAAGTTTAATTTATAACAAGGCATTTTCATCATTTTGTTCGTGCTCACGGGCCAATAAAACGTGGGTTTCTTAGGGTCTCTTCGCAGTTTACGTGACACGAAGGGTTTCAATGGTATTTATGTTAATATGTAATGCTAAAAACTCCAATAATAGATCAGATAAAAGCAATTCCCTGCACACCACTTGAAATAGCCCGTCACGAAAAGTCACTTGAAGCGAGAGGACCCTTCCTACTAACGTGTCAGAACAGGTTTCGAGGAAACATGTGCCCTTTAAAATTATTACAGTCACGTAATAAAATATGTGAAGAAATACTCTGTATGTTAATATACGTACCATAGTTCACTCTATGTCCTTGAAAGCCACGACAAAAATGTGCGTGGATTGGGCTCTCCATCAGCCGCCATGTTTACCTTTTGTCACGAGTCGAATAACAGATCGAGCAGAGCATCGATCATGTGAATACATGAATATCCTCCTTTCTCAGTGCCTATAAATCAAAGTATAGCACGAGCAGTTCATGCGATTTTTTGTTTATACTGATATACTGAGCAAACATTATTTTGCTGAGAGCGTGCGACTGTGAACTCTATAACCTTTAGATGCACTCGTTATTGACCAATCAAAATCGAGATATTTTGTTGAGTATATTACATAAGAGCTAATATAGTTTCTTTTTTGTTTTTTAGTTTTAACATTCACAAAGCCTACTGAAAACCACTTATGGTGATGTACATTGTAGACCATCTTGAGCACTGTCTAAATATTATTATTATAAGTAGTATTAATTATTTGAGTCCTAAGTAAGAAACATCGTTTTATAATTGCATAACGACATTTGACATAGGGTTGATTTCAAATCCAAAGTAGAACATAATGAGGGTTTTATGTAAACATTACAAAATTGGGCAAATACATAAATAACAGAATTCACGTCCTATAGGAGATCAACTGTGGCAAGAAATGGATGAACAAAAGAAGTATGCCCAAGGCTAGTTTAAAAGGGAAACAGAACGCCAGTGAATGTGTTTATTATGGATTGAGTTTTATCGATTACGCATGCCGGAGACTGATTACTGTCATCTTACATTTCTTTGACACTGAAATCCTGATGAGTGTTTTGTTAAATAACGATATCCTATCGTGTTCTGTATAGAGATTTGAATCTTTATCTTAGGAAAATTAATAAAGACTATTAATCGGCACATACAGCAAAGTACACAAACTGCAGTTATAAGGTTTTTGGCTGCGTGCTGCTAGCTGTAAAATGACAGTCGGAAAGATAAGCACGAAGACAACAGTGGTTTCTTTGATTGTATGTAATTGTAGAAGTAAGGAAACAGTTCTTAAAGCACTAATTGATTTCGGCGTCACGAGTTTAAATGAAATATACTGGTCGCCAAACAGTTGTTTTAGTTTTTCTGGTAAACAATTGGAGTTACGGAAATTCACCTAAAATGAAAATCTTGCTTGCATCATTTTAAGGAATTAAATATTATATTGATAGCAACGAAGGCATTCATACAATACCGATAATGTTAATATCTATGGTATACCAAAAATAATCTTGGAATTGAATCCTTATCTAGACAATATGAAAGTGAAGACGTTAGATTTGATTTCTTCTGTATGGAAACGATCGACGTTTTCACTCAGATCTATGTACTACATGCACACAGAAAGAAAGCAAAATAAAAACAAGTTAATACAGCAATACAACATACTTGAACAATAAAAATATATAAAACTACGAAGATAAAAGTGATTTTACTATTGAATGTAATTATAGGTGCAAGGAAGCAGAGGAAGCAGTTCCAAAAGCACTAATTGATCTTGGCGTCATGAGACTTAAATGGAAGGTAGCTAGTGGGCACCATTAAGTTGGTTTAATTCCTGTTTGTCGCAAAGCATTGGAGTTATATCAATGTATTTCAGATGAATTTCTTGCCTGTGATATCGAACTGATTTTGGGAAATGAATTCAGGGGCACCCAACCGGTAAAACTTCATAAAAACGAATATTCTGACCTTTTATAACAGATCAGATATATTTAAAGATTAAAAGAAAACTATTTTTCAGCTGAAAGACGAACAGCTATTCTGCAGTGCCAGCCTATAGCTCGTGAAGAATTTCTAAATTTCCCAGATGGAAAATTTAAGTAAATGCAGTGCTAGAAAATTAGTCAAGATCGGCATGAAGAGAAATCACTATATAGAGGGGAATTAAAATATCGGCAGGCCAACGAGAAAAGCTTGAAATATCAGTTTCAAATTCAATTCCACTGATAGGTGTGTCAGGCAATTTTCGATACCCTGCAGAATTCAATATTTTTGAAAAATTGAAAACAAAAAGTGCTAAATTTGGCAGCTGAGAAATATCACATTGCAGAATTCGGCCAGCCGAGTGGCTCAAAGAACATATCTTTTGCAAAACAGTTCGTTGGGTGTTCCTGATAATTCATAGTTTCAAAGCATAACACATGCGATTCACTTAATATCAACATGTAAATCAATTTCTAAATATAATCTGAATTTAATATTTCTCATTTTACTTACAGATATAAAAACGTGAACGTTGGACTGTACTTTCTTCTGCATGGAAACAATTTACTTTTTTACTCAGATATTTTTCTTATATGCTTTACAAAATGTATACAGAACAAATTATTAAAGAAGAAAACGAGTTAAAAGGAACAAAGATCAAGCACTAAATGATTATGTGACATTTCTAAGTTGTTTACCATTATGCATGGTTCGAACAATGCAAATTTACGATATATTAGTAAGCTCTTTGAGTATTCATATATACATTACATAGTTAAAAATTGATTTGATTTCGTATTGACTCGCGCGCTTCTTATAAAGTTTGCGACATCCGGTAAGCTATCGCCAGATCGAAGGAGTGTCGACAAGTGCACAACATTTTTCGTGAACAAGTTTGATTAAGAGTTGCCTCTTGAACAGCAATTTCCTATTCATTTATTTTCTAGCCGTTTCATTGAGAAGGTAAGTGATCTTCAGCTATGATACTTTCATGCTTATGAAATTCTTTCTTTAATTAAAAAAAATCAAAGCCAGAAAACGTATTGTTTTCTTCCTTCGCCGCGTTTAATTAACATAACCTGTAGGTAAACATATGTTTTGTTACAAAAATGTTATATTAAATAATTAGACTGACGATGGGCGTAGACCCGGATCACCTAGCAAGTGAAACTAAAAGACAGTAGCCATCGACTAATATCGAGAACAATTGTGAAAACCTTCGCACAATAAACAATTTTCTAAGTACCTTTAGTGTGCTTGAGTGCTACCACCATGCAGCTATTTCATTTTATAATATAACCCAGATAGAACGAGCGCACTGATTGGCTTATATACTCAAAAATATAGGGTCTATTGTGCCGGTAAACATATAGAAATCGGCACGCCTGCTTGCGTTGTGTCTTAGTTATATCATGAAAGCCTTCGGCTTGTGATTTTGAAGCATTTCTTGTGTTCTCCCAACATCCCGCGTACTTTATTTCGCCAGTAAACACATCGAAATGTGTGCTCTTTTGCTTAAATATACCATAATTTGAGTGACTCCTATTGTATTCATCTGGAGCCGAAGCAACACGCAAGGTAAAATAGCTGTAAACGAGTAATATTTACCAGTAAGTGCATGAACTTTGGAGCCGAGGTCCTTAGAAAAATTGCTCTAAAAGGAGCCACTTCAAGAGGAAAAATGTGACTTGATATTTTGCGTTCGTTGAAATAAAGGGGACAATGTTCTTTCCTTTCGAATACAACTTCGTCTGCACTCAGTTGTGATCTCATAATTATAAACGCCAGGATTCTATCTAATGTTTGTACTGGGAAGGAGTAACATGTATCCACTGGTAGTATAGAAAGGGTTTAAGTTGAATTCCATTTCTCGCTTTCGATTTGAACACTATAATTACTATTTTATTAGTCATAAACAAACACAAATAGCATAACTACTGACTATTGAAGTTTGGTGTTCTATATTCAGGTCTAGCCGGCCCTGACGAGAGAAGTTTTTGTTTATAATTTTAGCAAAAAAGCGACACAAATATCGTGAAATCTTTGCTAAAATCCATTTTAGCTCGGCATAAAACTCAGTCCTTAGTCTGTTTTCTCTTAGTTTCGTTCTCTCAACGGTGTGACATCGAATTATTTTTGCTCGTTTAATGTGACTTGTCGAAAGCTGTCATGCCTCTTCCTTTCGACTCATACCCTCCATGTATCAAGATCCCCCTCGAAAAACAGATGCGTATTTGTCAATAAAGCTTTTAATTATCTCTTTTTGCTAGGTACTGAATACGAACCATGTTAGTAGTTTAATAGAGATAACATACTCCTCGTGGTTCTGTATTATTTAACTTTCAAATATTATTTGCCATGATAGAAAAGCCATGCTATAGCAAAGAGAAAATGAGTGTTGTCTGTTTTTCCCCTGCCATATATATTTATAGCACCGTGAATAATATCCCCAAAGGGCCCTGTACAGAAATACAATAACCTATTTGTGGCGTCGAAATATGCCCTGATATTTCGTCCACGGACATTATCTGGTCCGAGAAGGGAACAGTTCCCGAGAGCGAAGCTCGAGGGAAACTGTGAGCTTCGAGGATCAGATATAATGTCCAAGGTCAAACAGCAGGCCATATTTCGAGCCACAATGTAGGTTATTGTTGTTATCATCCTCTCAAATATTTTCTTTGACGCGCGCTTATACGCTGACATTTCCCGCTCGCGGAGAGAAAATATCGGATCACGTGACGCATTCAACCAATCACGCGCGAGATAAAATATTTGAATACTATTTCACAGCAGTGTCAGTAGTTAGTTATTTCATGTAGGCAGATACAAGATCCACGAACGACTCTTTAATATATCAATACTGCGGCTGTTAAAAAAAGTCATTTAATTGGACTCCCTGAAGAAGTCTGCCCAGTGTATATACATGCAGACAAATAATACGCGACAGAGTTTACTACTGAAACTCCATAGTTCTGTTACATGTTAATTTAATTTCAAAAAAAATATATATACATGCATATACATATGTATATTATATATAATTACTTATTTATTATTCATTATCCAAAACTTTATAGCTTTAAGAATAACCTATGATGATGGAGGGGGACATTGGGGTTTGCGGTGTTGCGGTGTGGGTCATGCAGTTTTTAGTGCGATATCTCGGTGAATTAAATCATGTATTGCGGTTATCTCAAATCCTGCGCTGTGCGTTGTTTGTGTTTTCAAACCTGCGGTGTTCGGTGAAACGTTTATTTTCAAAGTCAAATCCATGTAAATCATGGCACTCTTAAAAAAGATATTGCGTCATTGCGGTGTCGGTATTTTGTCGACGTTAGATGCGGTGTTTTTGGATTTTTTTTGCGGTGTTGCGGTATTGAGAGCCCCCCAATGTCTCCCTCATGATGATAATAATAATAATAATAATAACAGATTAATCAGTGGCATATCCACGAGGTGGCTCTTCATCCACCGATGGGCCTACGATTTAAAGTCCTTATCCGAGAAGACGTGAAAGTCTAACCATTTGCAGCTCGTGAACGAAATTGTTTCACAAAGGCAGCACCTTCTACTCAGTTATTTTAAGACCCTGAGTGTTGGTCCGGCCGGGCTTTTGAACCCGCGACATCCCGCACAACAGACCGGCGACCACTGAGCTACCCGGGAGGAGGTGATGATGCTGTGATTAGGTTTTTATCTTCCCGATTCTCTATCCCCACTCATCCACCTTCCCTTTCTGTACTTATCTCGGTTATATGTATCTCAACAAAGTCTGGGTTTTTTAATTATGGGGTTCTTCTTAATAGGTTCGCTTTGGTAGCGGAAGCATGTTCGTATAGTGTTTCCTTTAGGAATGTAATTTGACGGGATCTTGTTATGAGAATGAAAAATCACCGAAACAGCATTAGTCACGCGAAGAAATTACTGCATCGATTTGTGACCATATCATGTAATGGCGGCTTCGTGGTCAGTCTGAACTGAGGCAGTCTGTACTGGAGAGAATAATAGCACGAAAAGATGGTAGCAGGGCTAGAGGAGACAAACGTTCACAGACTCCGTATACACTATATCAGCTATATTACTGAATTTAATAACGATTGGCTTTTTGATTTCGTTGCTTTATGTTTCCGAAAATGTTTAAAATCCCCAAGAACTTCTGCAGAGTGTCATTTTATCCCTAAAAGATCTGGCACAGATCCGGTAGAGATAAAAAACACGAACTGATTTTAACGGGACCTGAACTGCCTGAAACAACCATAGGAGCTGATCAAGGTCTGCAGTCCCCGACTAAACCACAGAGCTTTAGCGTGTTGATTTTTGCTGTAAGGAAAAACGGAGAACCCGGAGAAAAACCCTCGGAGCAAGGGTGAATACGAGAAGCTTTCAGAACAAACGTGTTTCTTTATTTTATTACTAGAAACCTTATGTGATTCCTTCATTATATCAGATAAACATACTAGGCTGTAGTAATTAGGTTTTTATCTTCAAATCTCGATTCTCACTCGTTCCTGAATCAGCCGTTCATTTCAATTGAGGGATCATTCTGTTCTTCTCTCTGCATTATTATAGTTTATTTTTTCTTTATCAATTAATTGTACTCTGCTAAAAAAAAGTCAGTCAGTTTACAGAAAGAGACGCCGGGGGACATTGGATAACATCAGACACTGAATCTGGCATCAGTCATTTCCGCCAGGGATTGGCAAAAATCCTGAACGTGGCCTAGACAACTATAAATTCATTGCCTGCCGGAATGAATTCTACGTTAAATTTCACGCGAAAAAACGGGAAGCGATGAGTGCGATATTGGTTTTTCAAGTGAAATTTAACTGACGTGGACAATGAATTTTCTTTGAATCCCATAGCATTTACAAAAATAATAAATATTCTAATTCAGTTTTAAAAGTCGTGCTGAAATTCAAGCCACTCTCCAAGAACCCTAGCCTCCTCCGCAGGCAACTCTTAATATTTTTTAGATCCGGCAACCGGCGAAGCCAGAAGGATCCGACGAGCGGCGAAGCCACGAGGGGACTGGGGAGGGATAGAAAGAGAAAGTCATCTCATTCTTTCATTTTCCTTCTTCCCCTCCCTCTCCCCCCTCATTTGTTTCGTCCTCAGACCCATGCTCGGCCCTCTCTTACCACAGGAAGCCCGGTTTCACATCTTCTTTCTCGATAATTTCGATTATAATTAGGAGTTGCCTGCGGAGGAGGCTACAAGAACTCCTTGCGCGGTAAAGTTAAACTCATATCAAAGTCATTGCGTACAAAAGCGTACAAAAAGCTTAGCCGATAACCGGTGACTCACTTCCGGTATCGGCCCAGTCATTTCACTCAAAAATACATGGCTTTGGGAGCTATTTTGCCTTATAAAACAAATAAAATGATATATGACTTCCACTTACCTTCAAATCAAAGTTAAGTAACATCTAATCTGCAACTGGTAACTGTTTGGAGTGATTATATTAAGATTTCGACCGTACAAATTTGAATTTGCTTTCGCGAGTAAAGTATTTTTTTACAAGGCGTTACTGGTTTAGGAACTACCAAGCAGAAGAAAACTGGGTTTAGCTTGAAAACGCATGTCTGACTACTTACCGCTGAATTCAAATAAATTGGCAGTATTCTGGTGTATAGAACATTGAGGTTTCTCAAGTTTAGAGTGGTACAGATCACTGTTAAAGTTCCATTTCGTCATGATTTCGTACTAGTTTTCTTGTGTGACCTTTGGTATGGCGGGAGCTGCAGTAGGAGAGAATTTGGAGCGTTCAAACGAAAGCAGAGAATTCTGCTTCGTATAGTTCCGGTATCAACAGGTAAGCCACATTAATGCGACTGAAGTTGTTCTCTCTCTCAAATAAAATCGCATTTACTTCGTTCAAAGCGATGACCAATAGCAAATGTCCTCTTCTGTGTGCGATAATTTTGATATGAAGAGCGAATAGGAGTCAAGCTAAAATTAGACTGAGACTCTTGCTCGCAACATTTAGTTTTCCGACATCGAAAATGTATTTTTATGCATGAAAATACCTGTATTGTATTTAGATACACTTTAGCCCGTTTAACATGACAATCATTTAGGGCACGGCACTCCTAAAAGGCCGATAATTTTGGGATGTTTGCCGTGTAAATGAATTCAAGAGTGCCGGTCCCAAAATTATCGGCCTGCGCGCCCAAATTTATTTGGAGAAAAATTGTGAATGTTTATGAAAGATTTGGGTTGAAAACCGGTGGCCTGTTCTAATCACTTGCTAACGCCTATTAAATGGATCCGGGCAGTCAATGAAAATGTAAAACCTGACAAAAAGAGCCGTGCAAGTATACGAACAAACTTTAGTTGTAAGTATATTTAATATTAAGTGTTCCTTTATTTTACTTTATAAGCCAATTACCAAATATGAATGCTGACTTTCTCAGTCTCATGCACAATAAATAATAAGCCGTCTAGATCTGTTGTGTTGAGATCACTAGTTTCCGAAATTGTCCTTTTACCACGATTACTACGCTTTTAATATCATTCTGTAGCCATGCTTTCCTTCGTGAATTTACAAGACCTTTTCTTTTTGAAGACCGTCATTTAAACTTTTGTTTATGTCAATACTACAGGAATTACTAATTCAGTAATTAAATCCACAAAGCCCCAGCTTTTCCGTTCAAATCACACATCAGTTTTTGCTGCAGTTTTTTTTGTGCCGATTCCTCCGAGTCTATTGCTTCTTGATGATCAGTCGATAGCTCCAAAATATATATAATTTCTTATCAAAAATGGGCGGGAAAAGAGGATTTGCACTTTCTTTGACTACTGCTAACTTTGTGAAATATCCTGGTTTGGAATTTAAAAAGATTTTGTCGAAGTTCGCGATGATAAAAATAAACAAAATATTTACACGCGGGCTTCCTGTATATCGTTGAATTCAGCTTTTGAGACAACACAACATATAAATTGAAATACAATTTAACCTATTTGCTGAGTTGTGGCCTCGAAATATGCCCTGACATTTCGTCCGTGGACATTATCTGATCCGAGTAGAGACCATTTCCCGAGAGCGAAGCTCGAGAGAAACTGTGAGCTTCGAGGATCAGATAATGTCTAAGGACAAATATCAGGGCATATTTCGACGCCACAATGCAGGTTATTGTTGTTATCATCCTTCAAATATTTTCTTTGACGCGCGCTTATACGCTCACAGAGGATGTATTTACTGGTTATTTCATGGTTTTCTATGGAAAACGGGCATAAATACAACTCGCCTTTTGTATACCAAAATAATATGAAATTCGAGTAAAATTATCGCCCGTATTCCATAGAAAACCATGAAATAACTATATTATCCTATAAATAACAAATTTATGGGAAGATTTATCAAGAAAACAAAGTACTTACTGGATGGTGGACTGCGAATTTTCTCGCCGGAATACCAAAATTTCGAGTGTCGGACGCGTCTGCAGACTAATTATGTATTCAAAATATTGACTTCTTATTGGCTGATAAAGAAAGGGCACGAAATTTTCTGCATTTTGATTGGCCTTGATCTAGCCATGAAATATCGCTCTGTATTTCATAGAAAAAACATGAAATACCGCCCTGTATTTCATAGAAAACATGAGCTCTGATTGGCGGACATCAGTAATATTTAAAGGATAAATGCTGTTAGTATATATATACCACAACAGTGAATATCACTTTTCGCGCGCTCTGATTGGCTACTCAAACAGTGAATATGATTTCATATTCACCTCCGAGCAAAGCAGCGATCACCACGCGCGAGGTTTTGTCCATTTCACATAAAATAAAATAACTATTTGGTGCTGGCTATTCACCTGCAGTGTGGTACATACTAAAACAATTATTCACCTCAGTGTCGGTGAACAGTGGTGGATATTTACCTCGCCGAATCGGCTCGGTAAATATCCACCACTATTCACCTCCACTTCGGTGAATAATTGTTAAATATTTCCCACTCGCGGTGAGAAAATATCCCGGTTATGGTTTAAAAGAAGATTGTAAAATTCATTAATAATTCATAAGGGTACTAGCCAATCCCATGTGCTGAATGACACCACATGATCGCCACTGTATAACCCCGTACAAACCTGATTAATAAAACATCAGGTTCTGTATCGAGATACAGACCCCATGGTCCGTTATAGCTCTAGTACTATTCTGTATCAGGTACAGAATACTAGCTAAGCTAGTGAGGGAAGTCTCACGACCGATTACTGACTTCCCCTATCCAGGGAGGGGTGAAATGACAAAGTACATCTGCTCTCTTATTATGTACACACCATCTATTCCATGTGGGACCTGTTTTTCTGCACGCTACGCTCTGCTCTCTTATTGCATACACATTGTCTCTTCGATGTGGGATATGTTTTTGTGAGAAACTAATTCATCCCACATCGATAGCAAGGTGGGAGAAATCAAAGGTTAAAATTTTATGTCGTGTATGTCAATGGCTTTTAATTATCTATTCATTTTACAAGTAAGATAAAATATTCGCGTCCGATCTGTATGGGCTTTACAATGGTGAGCCGCTTCGGCGAGCCATACAGATCTCCCGCTCATATTTGTAATACGTTTCTTATAACTGTTCATTACCTCTAAAAACGGAATGTCGTATATTGTTAAAATCTCCTCGTGATGAGAATGAAGGAAACGAAAACCCGATCTCGATTGGTTAAGGAAATCAAAAGTTATGAAAGTTTGAATTTTGCTAATTTTCCCGCCAAAATATGGCGGGAAATAAACAACACAAAAGCATTTATGAAAATATCGCTTCATTCATCTTTCAGAGTTTTAAATACTGTTGCATGACATTTTGTTCAGCCATAAAATACGTTGGTGGCTAAAATCGTATGTTTTTAGCCTTATTAAAATGAAAGTCATATTTTCGACAACGTCATTATGACGACATATTATTTTATACATGCCCTTAGAAAAAAGCCTTTGAGTGATTTTCGAGTTTTAATGATGAAATGTACTAGTCTGGCAAACAAAAGTCACATTGTTTTCTTTTCATGAATTTTTAACAATACACTAAATGTGACGTCATAGCAACAGTCATTCCTCTATAACTTTGGCTGTAATCGTCGTAGAATGTTCAAATGTTCACCAAACGAATGTGTGTAATGAAGGCCTTTTGATGGAGTAGACTGTTTGTAACGTTTATTAAAGGGGGAATTTCACCAAAAAAGGAGGCATCGCTTATGACGTCACAACGACGTCATCATACAAACATAAAACACCAAAAATATGTAGTTTCATTTTGTTACCAAGTCACCAACATTTCTTCAAATTTAAACTATAAGTAAAGAAATGGTGCTAATTTCAATTATTTGGTCACGTTTATTGATGCCGTTTTTGACGTTCTTTGTGCCCGCCGTGTATCCCCAAACATTTCAGACGTGACCAATGAATCAATAAGCGGTCTTGCATCTACGTGTGGCTGCTTTATACGTTTTGCTTGGTAGCCAAAGCAATTATATATTCGGGAAATGTTTCTTTTAGGAAGGCATTATTTTTTAAGAATGTGCTTCACAAAGATATTGTCAACGTTAGACAAGAACTGAGCTATTATTTGTAATTGATACTTCAGTCACATGGTTTAACTTCGCAACTACATGTACAGTAAACTCGAATTAAACTTCTTTCCTAGTGTGATTCTTGAAGCTTTTAAAAGACGTTTTTACCACTTAACTGCAGCCGATTTTCTTAAATATGTTTTCCCATGAAACCATACAATTAGAGTAGCTATAATTACTCTCATACATAGTACTTAATAATTTCTCTGTTGTTGTGGTTGTGGTCAGTTTGATCGGGCAGACTCTATAACGTCCAAGTACTGCGCGACAACGTTAAATGCCATGCGAGTAAACTAGCATGAAATATATGTATGTGTATCTTTATCAAAGAAAGAAAAAGTCAAGGTATTTTAAGACTAAAACACTTTCGATAACATAAAGCAACGAAATCAAACATCCATGGCCAATCGCAATTGAATTCAGTAATGTTTACTTTATTTACGGGGCCTGAATGTGAACTTTTGTCTCTAGTTATCTCATATATTCCCCAACCATCTTTTCGTGTAAATATTGCTTTCAGCTCTGACAGCTTTGATAGGAAGTCTGCCAACTGTTAGTTATTTGTTTTTCTAGGGAAAAAAATATTATATTTTGTCTTTAATTTCCCTTCAGCGTGAAACAATTCCTATAGGTTCGATAGTAAACATTTGAAAATTCAAATCGAGATCAGAAAAGCTTCGAAACGTTATATTTCATGTGCGGCTGGCCATAATTTAGGGCAAATCCTCATTACTATTTTATCTTTATTCCAGCAGCGAACCAGTCAAGCAAAGCACAACGGCGAGCTCCACCCAAAGAGTTAATCAGTATACGGAGAAACGACAATCAAGAAATTATTAAAAGGAGCATTTGATTTCAGAACGGAAGCCCACGAAAGCATCATGATCACAAGATTACATTTTAATTTTCGAATGCGATAATTAGGTTTTCAGAAGAAAGATCTATATCCTTTCTAAAAAAACAAGGTTGTACTTCGGCTTAGTCGAATTATTCATTCGTTTCAATTAATCGTTCCGGTAGCGCTGTTGGAGCGCTTAATACAAAATCAAGACAAGGCATTGAAGAGAACATAAAAGTGGAGTTGAAAGGATAAAACCTAGGAATATGACAATCGCTTGGTCATCGCGACAGAAAGATTAAACGATCTAGTTGCGCTAAGTACATGAAAAGAGATCGTTTGTACCAAATAATAGCACAGACACTAAGAAAGAAGGATTATAGCTAGCATTTCAGAGAGTTGGTCCAGACAAAAAAGGTATACTCTCTCGGGAAAATAAAAAGGAACAAATATTGCGTTTGAGGAATTCCACATCCTCCAATCAATTCAGAATACTAAATATCAGTACAAAATAATTTCGATAAGGAAAGTACAAAGGTATTGTCATCACTCCTGTTATCGTTGTCGAATTAACTAGATCGGGTAAATAGAGTACCTCCAGAAAGTCTCCATTCGGGAAGATTGTCAAAACTGACAGGGATAGAGAAAAAGGCTGGAGGAACACCAACAGATTTTCAGAAGAAGAAAACATGTACCAAAAAGAAGAAGAGATTAATACACAAGATAACGAATAAACGAAAAAAAGTCCGAGAAACTCAGCTCGTGATAAAAGAAAGTTTACAGTGGAAGTAAGATAACAAGCAGATTGTTAGGATCTCACTGTTTTTATGATGAATAGTACCAACGCCACCGCAGTCACTGGGTCAGTGGAACTCACTATGCGTGTCATGCGCCTAACGCTCTACCCACTCACGTTGCTGGTAGGGACAGTAGGAAACATTCTAGTTTGTGCTTTGATATGTATCTGGCGCAAGAAAGACAAGTTCAATCCCTCTCGCTACTTCATCCTCAATCTCAGTATATCTGATCTCTTCGTCTTGATAATGTTCATCCCATTCGATATGGCCTACCTCGAAAACAACATGGTCTGGAAGTACGGTTTAACGATGTGCAAGTTGATAAGTACATTGTCGTTCCTCTCCGTGATAGTCTCAGGAACAACCTTAGCAGCAATTAGTATCGATCGCTATCGTGCTGTTGTCCATCCGTTGAATCCCCCATTCATGCGTCGCACGGTGTTCATCATCATCATTGTTATCTGGATATATGCCATTGCGACGTCGATGCCTTTTATAGAGTCCTTGAAAGTCTTCCCAAGCGGTACGTGCGAGAACGATCACACGTGGTGGCCCAGTTATGAGTGGGTTCAAGTAACATTCATCCTGTGCTTCTTCTGTCCTGGTTTTGTTATTCCAATGACTTGCATAAGCGTCTGTTACGTCCTGATTGGTCATCACCTCAGGAAGGAAAGGCGTAACCAGCTTCATGCTGGTCTTCTGCGCTCCGACATTGCGCGAATCAGAGCTCGGCAGAACTCCAAGACAATTAAAATCCTTACTTCGCTCGTCGTTGCTTATGTAATCTGCACGCTTCCAAACTATATCGTCATCATGATATCAGTATTCTACAAGAATGCGAGGTTTCTGCCTATTATCAGAGAAACACACGAGTTTACGCGACTTCTCATGACGGCGAATAGCTGTCTCAATCCTGTCTTGTACAGTGTTATCAGTAGAGAGTTCAGGGCTGCGTTGAAGTCACTTTTGACGAGGAAAACGTCGTTACCAACACACAGCAGCTTGAGAAGTAACTCGAGTAACGCAATCTTCTTGGGCCCCCAGACGTTACACACAGAGACGCAGTTTTAGATGATGTCACGCGCCTGGCATACTCAAACAAATTAGAAAAAGTCAACAACAAAAAAGGCAACGACCTCGACAATGGCACTAATACAAAGCACAATAATAGCGACGCGAAAAATCAGCCATGTTTCGATTCAGTAAAGAGACGGCAACGACTAAGAAGACGGTACTTTATGGCTATCATTGGATGGTGCCTGGGTCGCGCAAGTGCTTCGCGCTTCGCATCTTACCACGGTTACGCGGGTTAGATTCCCGATCGTGGCACCCTTACTCCGAGGGTTTTTCTCCGGGTTCTCCGGTTTTCCTCTCTCCACAAAAATCAACACACTTAATTCCAATTTGATCTGTGGTTTAGCAGGGTCCTGACTTTGATCAGCTACAATGGTTGTTTAAGTGTTTTTGTTGTTGTTGCCGTAGCCTATATACCGGCACATTAATCGTTCGTTAGGGCAGGGTGCATTCGGTTGACCGTATTCTGGAATAAGAATATACAGAATGATCACCACAAATCGCTTATATCGGCATTTTTTAGCCACTGCATGGAATACTAAATGTACTTGAATATATCATATTTCAGCAAGCGTTAAGCTTACAGTGAAAAATGCGCCTGAACCAGTGATGTCCAGAGACTATTCCAGCTATATCATTATTCCGGAATACGGTCAATCGAACGCGTCCTTAGAGTAAAGAAAGCTTTGCGGCGTTCAATTGAAGGTTGGGTACACTTGGGTTATAAAAATATTCTAAAAAGTGATAATAGTTGCATCATGTTTACAAAATTTCCCTCATAAAACGTGATTGGGTAAATACCATACGAGAGTATAGATGACGATCAAGAAGTTTAAAATGTATGACGTTTGTTAGTCATTTTCGGGCTGTTGTTTAGTGTGAATGCAGGAGCCCATTATTTGGAGCGTCCACTGATCTGTCATATATTCGTCATGCAGCGTTTTCTCAGACCTCGGGTTATTTTTAGATTTCGATCGTTTCTAATTGTTCGCTTTCATCGTGGCATGTTGCCAACAAAAGATGCCTCGTTAGCTTTTCTTCTTCAACCAACATGGCTGCGACATCATTAATCATTTGAAATAAAATCCACGCAAACGCTTGTGATTGGATAGCGGAAACAGAACTCGCGGGAATCTCATTCTAAAAATAACCCGGTCTGTAAAAACGATGCATCATAGACGTAGTAAGCGAGTTTTGCATCTTCGCTGGCCAACCACGGGAGATGGCGGCAAGTACTTCATGTATATATAGCTGCACAAACTGTCCCAAACCCTTATAAAACCCTGACCCTACATAGAAAAACACCCTAACCGTCGACAACGGGTACTCACTAATTTAGGGTGTTTAGAGGTAGTCACTAATTTTGGGTGTTTTAGAGCTAATAACTAATTAAGCTAATTTAGGCTATTGTCACAGCTATATGAAGTAGTACCCGAGATGGCATTCCGGACAATGGTGGGCTCCTGACGAACAATCAGATTTAAAACAAAATAGCATAAATGTAAACAGATCGCTGAAACCGTTAAAATCTAGTACACGACATTGCCAATCGATGAAATATAAATAATTCTAGACAGGACTGAATCAATTAATAAATAAATGTAATTAATCATCAATTAATCATTTGATTTAGAATGTTCTGACTGTCTGTGTGCATGCTTGGCTGCCCTAATCTAAATAAAAAAGAATGAGAAAAAAATCAACGTTTCCTATTGTAAGTTTTCTGTGTGCCATTTATCGTTAATGCTTGAGATTATCATAACAACCTCTTCAAATATATTGGGTAACACCCACTACGAAAAATGGCACTACTCGTTTGTACTATATGCGACGAAAAAGGAACTATCCGTTTGTACTACCCGGACCCAAAAACGGATACCCTCCGATCCGTTGTACTACCGAGAACAAAAAAATGATTTCATTTAAGTACCCTCGCCAGAATTGATACTACTCCCTTGTACCACCCAATCATATAAAAGTTGGGCCTACCTGTTGGTACAGCCCGAAGCAAACTGTAATTGGCACTTTAGAAACGAGTGGGGGGATTAGAGCGAGTTGTCTCGCAAAGGCGATTGGGATCATATGAAATCATCGAGTACTAGCAAAGAAAGCGAAATAAATTGAAAGGAAGACATTAGACCAGAAGTAAAGCTGAAGTGTTAAAGAATGCGAGTGCTCTGTTTTTAGACGTCGGCCTTTATAATCTGCAGGAACGAAAACTACTGGTAAGCTAGCAGATAATTAACTTTAGTATAAACCAACTACTGGACTATTACAAATCCTGCACCTATTATAGGTCTATTTGTGATCGTCCATGGTAGATAAAAACCGGACGCATTTTCACGAAATAATAAAATATTTTCAACTTCAATAGGTTTCTTTATTATTTTCTACTGTCCGACTAGTTAGTTTATACTAAAACAATTAGACCTCTCGCCCTCATGGGCTACGAGTTAAATAACTTATTCGGCTGCGCCTCATGGGCTATTGACTCGAAGCCCATTCGGGCAGCCGGTCAAATTGTTAAATAAAGTGCAAGTATGTGGTCAATCGCTACAAATTAAACACGGCACTCGAACGTTTTATTACTACAGGGACAAAATTTGGTACTACCGTACCCGGAACATCAAAAATAGTACTACCCGGAACCAGCATTGTTACTATCCGTTTGTACTACCCGGAACAAAACAAATGGTACTACCCGGAACCAACATTGTTACTATCCGTTTGTACTACCCGGAACAAAACAAACGGTACTACCCGGAACCAACATTGTTACTATCCGTTTGTACTACCCGGAACAAAACAAATGGTACTACCCGGAACCAACATTGTTACTATCCGTTTGTACTACCCGGAACAAAACAAATGGTACTACCCGGAACCAACATTGTTACTATCCGTTTGTACTACCCGGAACAAAACAAACGGTACTACCCGGAACCAACATTGTTACTGTCCATTTGTACTATCAGTAACAAAACAAACGGTACTACTTTGACCAAAAGAAATGGTACTACCCGGAACCAACATTGCTACTATCCTTTTGTACTGCCCGGAACAACTACCCGGAACCAAAATTGATACTACACGTTGGTTGCATTGAACACAAAATAGTTATTGCTGGAACGAAAATTGATGTTATCCGTTTGTACCGGAACAAAAATTGTTACTATCCGGCCGTTTTTACTTCATGAATATTTCTCGAGTAGTTGGTACTTGTGACCTCCACCACTGAAGTCCACTCTCATTTGAATGCCATACCAACTCCTTCCCAAATGCTTTATCATAAAAGATTATCCACGATTCTTGATTAATCACAACGCATTTTAATAAGTTAATAAACTTCAGATCATACAAAAGAATCAATAAATAAACTCAAGGCAGTTAAATACATGTGAAACAAAAGAACATATGTGATCAACTCCTGAAATGAAATCATGAAGATGAGCGCCATACAAAAGTAAACATTTGTGGATTTTCATGTGGATACATGTCAGAGGCGGATCCAGGGGGTTGGCTTGCAATCCCCCTATGACTTCTGGTGATCACTGTAAATGGCATTTCAGAGTCTCGAGATTAAAAAAAAACATATTTTTGCAACCCCCTATGACTTGCTCAACCCCCACCCCCTACTCTTTCACAACATACTGGATCTCCCTGCATATCTTCCAGTCAAGTAGTTATACTTTAAATACTGTATAAATCATGAAATTGTTGTGCTTACAAATGGATTTCGTATGAGTGGGCAAGTTACGGCAGTTACCTACAGCACGGTAACTGTCGACATGCCGGGACGTTGATATGGTTTCCCCCGTTGTTTTTGTCTTTCTGATCCATCAAAGTACGGTTATACCGTACAGTTCGTTACAGTACGGTTACGGTAAGGCTACATATTGACGGGCTAGCGCCTGAATATATAAATGATTTAATTATCATTAAGGGTGCATCGCGTTATTCTTTAAGATCAAATAATGAACTTCTCCTTGAGTTGCCAAGAGAGCGAACAAAGAGGACATTGGGGGACAGGGCCCTTTGTGCTGCTGCCCCTAAACTATGGAACTCGCTACCATGTAGTATTCGTAACTGTAGAGCCTTGGATAATTTTAAGAATGTGTTGAAAAGGCATTTATTTAAGTTAGCTTTTTTATAACTAAGATCTATTAGAATTATTTTATTATTCTTTTAATTTTATCTTATTATCGTTTTACTGTGGTTTTAGCTCAATTCTTATATTATTGTATATTTCTGTTTTTAATAGTTAATTTTGTGATGTGCAGGCGATCATATATTCATGCAGCCTGCGCACTATAAATGTAAATTATTATTATTATTATTATTATTATATACATGTTGTATTTTTGTCCCAATCATACGAAATCCGCTCTAAACAACAAACTTAGATAGTTTACTCATAGTTAATAGAGGGAAATGGTTAGGAAATCCGGCATACTTCAAAGGGGCTAACAAAGGCGTTGCAATTTAGGTTGGAAGGGGTAAGACAAAATATTGTGCACGGTCATAGCTCATTAGCGTCTCCTGAATGACTGAACCCACACGTTGCTATTGGCTGATTGATTAACATATTGGAATTTCTTATTGTTTTTAGTGTACGGTCACCGTTGAAAAGAGCGAACAAAGACCTATAACAAAGAAGGTCGCTGGGTTTCCTAACCATTCCCCTCTATTAACTATGGTTTATTACACTAATCCAATGCATGTGTAACAAATGATGATATGTCATTCAAATCAGTAGTTACACTTCACATACTGTGCTAATCATGAACTTGTTCTGCTTACTAGCTTGTGAAATAATCAACAAACTTAGATAGCTTACTAAACTAATCCAATTCATGTGTAACAAATGATTATATGTCATTCAAATCAGTAGACAGTAATAATTTATATATATACTGTGTAAATCATGAACTTGTTCTGCCTAAATTCTTGTTAAGTAATCAACATACTTGCTAGATAATTTATTATAAGTAATACCATGGCATGAGGGGTATTAGTGATTAAATTGCCCCGCGAGCCGAGGGAGGATTTGTGGCGTCGTCGGGTTTTACAAATCCTCCCGAGGCTTGAGGGGCAATTTAATCACTAATACCTCGAATTGCCATGGTATAAGTTTGTGATACTATGAACGCCAAGAACAATAGCGACACCTCGCGGTCACGTCTTCGGTGTTTTGAACAAAGAACAGCAAAAGACCCAGAGACGCATAGCTCGAAAATAGATGAAAAGCGCTTTGAATAAATTTAATCAATATTCGGTTCAGAGCCTTTGTTGGTTTCATTCGAACAAGCGCTCTCTTAAAAATGGCGGAACGCTTCGCGTTTGTTCCCGAACAGGATGTTGTAAATATAAGGGAGGAAAGAGTTCCTATAAACACTATAAAACGTGTTGGAGTCCTATTGTCTATCAATACACGGTATCACTTCCGTCTTTCCTAATATTAAAAAATCTAAAAGTTATTACAAGCTATTACAAATCCTAGTAGAGTAGTTTTGAAATGAGTATCGTAAAACCAAAACTTCAGCCAATCACAGGAGTAACAAAAAACGCAATGAACCAATCACGAGCAAGTAAAATCACAATGAACCAATCACGAGCAAGTAAAAACACAATGAACCAATCACGAACTGATGTCTGAGCTCACGATTGGTTTTACTTGAACCAATCACGAAACAAAGTAAACGCAATCATGAATAACTAACCAATCACATTCGAAAGCAATCACCTAATGGGCCTTTTGCAGGAATGCAATCATGTGGTTGTACTGGGTGGCAAAAAACAATCTTACTTCATTCATTTGAAGACACTTGTACGATATCGGTAGTATTATTAGCAAAACCTGTTTGTAAATGCTATTTTCCACCTCCAATCGATTGTCGATCTTTCTGAAACAGCGTTTTTAAAGATAGCTTGACATACAGCATCCATGACAACGCCTTCCCATGGGGATCACGAGCTCAATTCATTCGTTGAGGAAGTATTATATCTGCACGTGACTGTTTCCTGCAAAAGGTCTATTACCTTTTGACACTCAATTGAAAACCGCTCTACTACGTTAATAACGAACGCCTAAGTTATTTACAATATTATCTATCAAGATATCAATTATAATTAATCAATGAAAGGTCATGTTTTAATTTCTTGCTTTAAAATTACTTTTAAAACTGATTAGGGATTAAATGTCAGTATTTTACGAAATCTGCAATATTAATACCAACACGTAATTTTTTAAAGTCAGATATTCTGAACTAGGTTTTTCGGTAAAATTCTTCTTCACTAAATTGATTTTTACCAAGTTAATGGTAAGAGTTCCACATGGTTATAAACATTTTACACAATATTTAAAGAGCTGGTCAGCTCAATAACGTTCTGTACCAAATCCAACCAAACACCATTTAAAATAACAAAGTTTAATTTCGTTTGAAGTGTCATTTATCCCACCATATTTCAAAAAAATGGTAAAACAAATAGTTCTACGTACGATAATCCATCTGTGGTATATGGTTCATTTCCAAACGCAGTCACTTATATTTAGACCCTATATACAGCATGGTAAATAAACTAGTATACAAACCGTTTTCTTCTGATCTGGTTAAAAAGTGAGAGGTATACATTAAACTCTGAACTGAACAAGGCTCAAAATGCATTGGAAATTTCCAAAGACTTTTTCCACTGATCTGGTTAAAAACTGAGCGCTACATGTAACTCTGAACTGAACAGGGCTCAAAATGCATTGGAAATTTCCAAAGCCTTTTTCACTGATCTGGTTAAGAACTGACCGCTACGTTAAACTCTGAACTGAACAAGGCTCAAAATGCATTGGAAATTTCCAAAGCCTTTTTCACTGATCTGGTTAAGAACTGAACGCTACATGAAACTCTGAACTGAACAAGGCTCAAAATGCATTGGGAATTTCCAAAGACTTTTAACACTGATCTGGTTAAAAACTGAGTGCTGCGTTAAACTCTGAACTGAACAAGGCTCAAAATGGATTGGAAATTTCCAAAGACTTTACACTGGAAGGCTGACAAAATGCATTGATAATTTCCAAAGACTTTACACTGATCTGGTTAAATACTGAGCGCTAGCTACGTTAAACTCTGAACTGAACATTAGGCTAACAATGCATTGCAAATTCCTGTTCTGTCTTCTCTTTATACTCTAGATCGTCTATACAGCAACAATATTCCTAAAAGAGAATTAATATGTTAGCCATTAAATGTATATTTAAGAGCGACGTCATGAAAAGTTATGTGGTGAGGTCAGGCATTAGCGCATTGGACCGCTTTCTTTAAACCCTACACTTTTACCACTGACATTAAATACCTCATCAAAAATATCACTTTCGATAAGTACTGCATGCTGGTTATAAACAAGTCGACTGGACATTTTACACGGTAAAGCTAGTGAATAGTGGGTTACAACGAGACAATTTCGGCTTTTAAGAGATTCGTAGCGCTGAATAAATAATGTTGGACTTGTTCAGTTTATCGACTCGCTTGCTGCTATTTTGATTCAATGGGTGCTCCAAACATGCCGTGACCTTGGTTTGCTTTGGCTTGTGTTTTTTTTTTAGAGAAACGTACTGGTCGCAATACAGATAAAGTTGAACTCGTACGCCGCGGTTAAATGAAAGCAAACTTGATCTAAATCACACACTATATCAATAGCTATCTTGTAAGTAATTTGCAGTTTGAATTATGAATATTGTGTTGTACCATCAAATAGGAAAAAAGCTACGAATTCTTACCTTCAAGTGAGCGTGTATTATCCTGAATATTCCTATGAACAACGAGGCTTATGTGGTTGATATCAAAGCTGAAGACTTGTAAACGCCGAAGTGCAACGGAAATTAATGTGACACTTAATCTGTTTTGTGCTAGTTTTCAAATTGTGCGCGGAGCTGAATAGCCAATAATCCTCAAGAGTATTAGGAAATAATAAAAGCATTATAGTCCATGATCCACTATTGGTTAACGTTGACCCTTCACACGTGTGAAGTGTCAACTAAAATTTGAACCTGACACAGCTCGGCTGAATCCAAATTTTAATTAACTGTTACGTTAATTTCAGTTACACGGAGCGTTGTGTGCATCAGACCATATGCTCTTAGATTCGTGAAACCAACTTGTTCTTCATATGATCATGAATCTTCGGGATTACACGCTCACTGAAGGTAAGTATCGAAGCTTTTGCCCAAAATGACAGTAAAACACAACATTCATAACTATAATTTAAGCTGCAAATTACTTATAGCAGATAGCTATGGCAGCTAAGCGTGTAATATACCCCCGGGGGGGGACTCCATTATGTGAGGGGTACATGGATGCTCGTCGTACCTTTTAGGGGTCAAAATCAGGAGTTTGGTACCACTTAGGGTATCCACCATCAAACACAGACATTTCTATGTAAAGCGGTACCTTTTAGGGGTCGGGTGTCAATTTAACAAAAAAGCTGTTATCAATTTACGTTTTTATTATCTTTTAGGGTTCAAAATAAGCTTGAGCCACGCCCATTTTAGTACCTCTTAGGGGTCAAATCGAAAATGTCCGACGAGCATCCCTACCCCTTTTATATCGGATTCCCCCCCCCCCCCCCCCCCCCGGGAATATACCTTAGATCAATATTTCTTTCACTGTATATCGCGGCTGACTGCGGCGTGCGAGTTCCTTCATATCTGTATTTCGACCGGTTAGTTTATCCAGAAAACCAAGCCAAAGCAACTGAAAGCAATTAAAGCATGTTTGGAGCACCGATTCTGTGAAAGTCAATACTAAATACCTAATAGATTAAAGTTCAGGATGAAAATAGCAGCAAAGCCAGAGAATTTACCCAAGAGCACCAGAGGTGGGATCAACGAGAGAAGGACTTCTGGCACCCGGCACCCAGGGAAGTCGGTGAACTGAACACGTTCAAAAATTATTCAATGATTATCAAAGTCGAAATTGCCTGGTCATAGTATGAAGTGTCGAAAGTGGTGCTTTTGATGTTGTATTTAATGGCTTGGTATATAACGTGTTACAAGATACAATGATACGGAGATACCAAGATACAGTGATACAGTGATACAGTGATACGGTGATACAGTGATACAGTGATACGGTGATACGGTGTTACAGTGATACGGTGATACGGTGATACGGTGTTACAGTGATACGGTGATACGGTGATACAGTGATACGGTGATACGAAAATCTCAAATTTCCTTTAAAATTTTTAAAATGGGGGAAAAATACTTTCCAACAGAAATGTAGTTTTGGCTAGCCTGAATTTCAGCCGTCTTGGTATATAACGTGTTACAATATACAATGATACGGAGATACGGTGATACAGTGATACGGTGATACGGTGATACAGTGATACGGTGATACAGTGATACGGTGATACAGTGATACGAACATCTCAAATTTCCTTTTTTTTTAAGCAGCCGCGAAATGGCCCCGCTAAATACAGGTTTCTGTATGAAACGGCCGGACTGTTGTATGGGTCACTTGAGCTCTTGCAGCCGTGGCGTGACGCTAATTTAACGGTATTATCTTTCAGCATGACTGCTTTGTCTGACTATTTTGTTATTTAATTTTAACTTTTGAACGTTACGCATTTAACATTGAACCACTTTATTGCCCTTGTTGAAGAAAGGTTTTTGCAACACAAATACGAAATTAACGCTGAAAGCTTTATTCTCATTGGCAACTAGATTTAGGGACGGACCATTTGAAAATTTATGGAGAGGGGGCCCGGTTTTTTTAGCTCGAAATTTTTTTACGACTTCTCAGTTGCTGCAGAATTTTTTCTCGCATCAGAACCTTGCACGATTTTTTTAAAGTTTCGCCCTTGCTTGATTTTTTTTTCTGGGTGATATTGCAATTGGCTCGCTCGATTATTTTCTGTGCAAATTCGGCTTGTTCGTTTTTGTTTTTTGTTATTTGGGGGGGGGGGGGGGGGGGGGGTGGGGTGGGGAGGGGGATTTTGAAAAATTTTCCGCGATCCCGTTTCTCCGATCTAGTGAGATGGCTTTCAGAAGCTCCAACTCCAAAAATATGTTATGGTTGCTTTGTCGCATTTCGGAGGAATCGTATTACAAAACCGTGCAGGGGAATATCAAAATTCGATTTGGTTATCATGCTTTCGGTGAAAAGGCGAAAACATATATCCGACTAGATATAAGGGTAGATATGCGGGAAACACCGTCAAGAGCTCTCTTTTTAGAATTTCCCAATTCCCCAACAAATTGTTGTTTTGCAGCAGAGTTATCAATTGGCATTGTGTAAAAAATTCAGACAAATCGAATCAACTCTTCTTGAGTTAGAGCTTTTTAAAAACTCTATTTTGGTTGAAAATCGAAAGCGTAGAAAATAGCCCAAGATTTCCCGAAAATGCAATGTTGTTTTCCGATCAAAGCTACGCGCCGCATCGAGAATATTTTATAGCCGGTTCTAGTTTTCTTATGACTTGGAAAATGGAAAAGACGAAAGGTCCTTGAGGGACAAAGCCAAAGCGAACACCTATAAATGACAAAGGAAGGGCACAGAACTGATCAAAGGAGTCTGAAAGGTCCTGAAACAGCACGGCAAATAGCGAGATCGTTTCAAGCGATTCAGAGTTTTAATATGTTTCGAATTCCATCTAAGCTTTCTTGGAAACAAATCTTCTCTCGGCTGGTTCCTATCAATCAGATCAATTCTTCTTTATGTTCAGATGTGGACCACTCGGCACTCTGTCTGAACTTGTCGGGTTTTGCGAGGCTCGTAGTCGTATGCATTGTTTGGCCTTGTTTGGCTTCTTTCCAAGCTAAGGGCATCCTGCTGGAGCTTAGCCCTGCTTGCTTTTTGGAAGACATAAGGCCAACAACCCATGGATCGGGGCTGGAAAAACGTTTCTCAATAAACATGAAATGAATTTATGCTAGCTTTCGTTACGGGCGAGTGAGCACATGTCATGTGTTAATTGACCTGCTGTCCATGAAACAGAACTTTTTACTTCCGGTTAAAAACTTCCTTTTGCGTACTGATTATTTAAAACAGTTTTTGGTATGTGAAAAATTGCTGCCAAAACTTAGCTTGAATTTCAGCCATCTCCTGCGGTTCGGAGGAACGAACCGGAGGAGACGGCTGAAATTCAGGCTAGCCAAAACTACATTTCTGTTGGAAAGTATTTTTCCCCAATTTTAAAAATTTTAAAGGAAATTTGAGATTTTCGTATCACCGTATCACCGTATCACCGTATCACCGTATCACCGTATCACTGTATCACCGTATCACTGTATCTTGGTATCTCCGTATCATTGTATCTTGTAACACGTTATATACCAAGCCGTATTTAATGGCGGTGGTAATGAAGAGGAAGATGCAAAGGGCCGGTCGGTTATTAAAGAAAGTCTTGCGCTTGATCTAGCGAGACATTTCTACACCTAGCCCGGGTTATTGTTTTTCTTTTAAGTGTTCATAAACTCGTTAGAACCTATGAACCCTTCTGTTTAAATATAGTCATGTACTGAATTTTCTTCCAACCGCCTCATAACGTTTCATCCTGTGACTCGTAATATCTATATAATGCTAACATATGAATTCTCTTTGGGTAAAATTGTTGTTGTAGAGCCGACCTAGAGAATAAGGAGAAGACAAAACTTTAAAACCATTCATACGGCAGTGTATTTCAAATATTCAAACTACGCAGATGGGATAAGTCAAATTTCAGGATCACGGGAGCAGCGAAAAACGACGATCAGTTTGTAAAATTTGATACAGTTACTGGAAATTTCCAATGCATTTTGAGCCTTGTTCAGTTCAGATTTTAACATAGCGCTCAGTTTTCAAACAGATCAGTGTAAAACGTCTTTGGAAATTTCCAATGCATTTTGAGCCTTGTTTAGTTAAGATTTTAAGGTAGCGCTCAGTTTTTAACCAGATCAGTGTAAAACGTCTTTGGAAATTTCCAATGCATTTTGAGCCTTGTTCAGGTCAGAGTTTAACGTTGCGCTCAGTTTTTAACCAGATCAGTCTGAAAAGTCTTTGGAAATTTCCAATGCATTTTGAGCCTTGTTCAGTTCAGAGTTTAACGTAGCGCTCAGTTTTCAACCAGATCAGTGTAAAATGTGTATATGCAAAGGTTTGTGCCAGTGTGTATAGAGTGTCAAAAATAGGTACTGTATTATACAAAGTATGCCAGTTTGAATAAAATATCATAATTATTAAAACTTTGTCGTTTTGGTAATAATCATGTATGATAGGTTCTCAGCGCACCGCGTTTGAATAAAATGGCAATATTGATAAATGATCACCCAAATTTTTACCAAATTTCGCCTACTTCAGAATATCTGACTTTAAAAAATTACGTGTTTACCTTTTTGTGAGAAATAAACACAATAGTACAATATAATTTGTTTTGGACATTATACTTGCACATTAAGTCTCCATATTTGAGCTGGCCTGTATCGCTCGAAACGAGCCACAGCATTGGCTTACCCAACACTACAAACCACCCTAACATTTAGAACGTGCAGTACGAAAACAATAGAACTACAGTACAATGGGTGCAATCAGAGTGGTACTGTATTATTCCCATAATTGAGAAAGATATACACCCTATTCCAAAATGACGAATCTTGTTTGAGTAGTATAGAGAGCAGTAAATAACAGTTGAATGCCACCATGTTAAAGAGTATGTCAAGATTAGCAATACTTTGAATGTTAGGGGTGATAGCATAAAATGGTACTGCGTTATCGAGATTTCAATATATAAATTTTTGTATGGGTTTGAGCCAGTTATAGCTACTAGCCTCGTTTTCGTGATTTACACTGTATTTAAATATCACATATACAACTACTCAACTAGTTTTGTTTGCATTCAGTTTGCAATCTTTAATTCTAGTGCGTCCCACGGACTCATGCAATTTAGAAATTCTGAGAAAGCTCCCTCGTTTTAATAAACCCCGAATTGCACTCGAAGCCAAATGATTTATTTTTAATAACACAGAAGCAAAAATTAAAACTGATAAAATTTGCGTGAGGACATCATTTGGTCAGGTGGATGAGTTTGGAAACCCAATGAAACATCAGTTGAAAATCACTAGTGTTTCAATTGATTTTCATCCATAGTGATGAAACTGTTCTTATATAATCATCATATTCATGAACCACTAACTTCTTACATACTATTGAGTGAAGAAGTAAAGAAACGACATATAGAAATAAAAAGTGTGCCTCCACTGGAGTTCGAACCTCGACCCTTCCAACTGCTTGTACTAACTGTTCACCACTACACTACTGGTACGCTAGTTGAAATCCCTGTTAGCAAAAAATGAATAATAAGCCATCTATTGAACAATTATATACAACAGTCCGAACGGTAAACAATACTTGCTAATGATGTTTGAAAAGAAGCGTATGCAAATGTTTGGTTTAGCCATTCGTATGAGAAGTAATTTCAAACACTTATTGTTCATGTTTGATCAGGGGATCCAAATATTTCGAAAACAATAAAATCCTCTAGGCTACGCCTCTCGGGTTTCAATTGTTTTTATTTGGATTCCCTGATGAAACACTACAATTCGTTGTTTGAAATAGTACTTGTTAACTTTTCACTCAAATGCAGGAAAATGTTATGCAGTGTTTCCCCTTTCTCTGCACTTTCCTTTATCAAATATTTGCTAGAAATACCGGTAAATACAATGCTATTAATTAGTATATTTAGTCAGAATCTCGACAAAAAAATTGGTGTTTCCTCAACCACAACATTGAGAAAATAAAAGGTCACGTGACAAGCGCTTCTGATAATATGGTTGGACTAGGCGCGCAAAGCATGCTGGTGAAACAACCTCCAATGCATATGGATCTCACGTGTAGGGATAACTACAACCTTGGCCAATTAAGTACGGACCGCCCGACAAAATAATGCTATTCGGAACATTGAACGAACCCCTCTGACACATCGCGGGTATTTTTTATGACTTCGCTTGTCCCCCCTCCCCCTTCACAATGTTGGGATAGAAAGGCAACATTTCGGTCTTTTTGAAAACCAACATTGCAATGGAGGGGGAGGGGGTGGTGTTAAAAATAGCCGGAAATTGCTAAAGAGGTCCGACTTCATTTAGTAAATGGCATGGGTTGTCTGAGAAATCTCTTTGAAGCTAAATCGGAGCCACACTTGGCGGGCTCTTTTACAGTCAGAATCTACATCTCATGTATTCTGTTTGAAGTCCATCGCTGCTGAGTGACGTCACAATGACGTCATGGAGATCATAGCATTCCCAGTATTGAATGATAATAACTTAATTGTTTTCATTTTTGTACCGTAGGTCTTACATAGATCCAATTATTACTGCTATTGTCATCATTTTTAAAGCTGGTCTGGCCAGCATCACTATATTCTCGCCAAAGCACTGGCACGTTTAGTTCAGATTTGCTAGGTTTTTGGCTTTTCGCCACACGTAATGACATGTGACCCGATAACCAATCTTTTCTGTGAGTTAAAAATAGCCGGAAATTGCAAAAGAGGTCCGACTTAAATGGCAGGGGTTGTAGATCAAGCTAGAGCTTGCATAAGTAGTACAGCATTGTACTGCACTTTTCATCATTCCATAAACCCTCATCTACGCGAAGTCCTACACAGTCCTCCTCCCTTCCAAAGTTGTTTGGCTCACCAGATCTCCAGTTCGTGTAGTCAAGTACCGTGCCATCTATCCAGGTAAAATTACGTTCAGCCGTCTTGTCATTCAAACCGATCCACACATCCAGATGGTTTTTTGATCTAGTGATGAACGCATTCTCTTCACTGCTGTGGATGGAGGCAAGGCTTGCACCATACGACTTGCACTTGGATTTAGCAGCATCCCAGGATTCCTCTTCGTTAAAGTACTTGTAGCAGGAACCGTTAAAGTATAACTGCCAGTCTGATCCGCACGCTGAAAAGACAACAGAATATTAGCTGAATTTATTTCAATTTAAACACACTACCGCTTACTACAGGTGATTATATCTAAACGTCTCTCTGATACCCTATACTTTGTGGCTGCAATCAATGTTTGCCCAAGCCATCAAGTTTCATTGCATGGTTGTGAGCCGATTCGCTGCAGGTACCCTTAAAAAGTATTTAGGCCCGGTTTATATGAAGGAAAGTTGGCTCGGGGGGAGGGTTACCCTCCCCCCGAGCTACCCTGGGCGAGCCAACTTTTCATACATTTCTTTATAAAACGAAGTCAACTGTCTACATGAGAAACCGCAAACTTAGCTCGGGGGGGGGGGGGGGGGGGGGGGGGGAGGTGACCAATCAATCAATCTTTATTTAGACACGGTGTGGCTCATCAGGTATAACATTTGGAGTAAAATATATAATTATATTAATTATAGTGATATAAACTACTACTAACATTATGAAACTAATAATATTGGTATACTAAAATATTACTACTAATATTGGTTTGCTAAAAATACTACTATATAAAAGAATTATAATTCTACTCTACAACTCTATAATCCCTATTATACTAATTCCTGTTTTACATTAGCGCCGTGTGATCTAAATTAATTACAATGGCGTATTTGTGAAGTCGTAGCAGTTAATTTTATTCTTGAAAGATATTAGAGATTTTTCCTCCCGTATATTACTTGGCAGGCTGTTCCATAGGGTTGCTCCACGATAGCTGAAGCTGCGCTTGCAATAATTTGTGCGTGGATATGGAACAGCAAGTTTGAAGGAAGAATCTCTAAGAACATAATTAGTAATCTCATTTCGTGCTATGAATTTAGAACAAAGATATTCGGGAGCTAGATTATTTAGACATTTGAAGACCATTATCGATAAATGAACAAGCCTCTGAGTCTTCAGATTCTTCCAGCCCAACGTTTTGAATAATCGTTCAGCATTGGAGTCATATGAAGCGTTTAAAAGAACACGGACAGCACGGTTCTGGAGTTTTTGTAGTTTGTCACTTAGTCCCTTGTTAAAATTTTCCCACACTTGACTACAATAGTCAAAGTGTGGTTGGACCAATGCATTGTACACGCTTAGTAATACTTTAAATGGAACAAAGGGTCTAATACGTTTTATGGCTCCAATGCCGGAGGCAATTTTCTTAGACGTAATTTCAATGTGTTTTTCCCACGATGTTAGCTTGTTAGCTCTAAGCCACTCATGAGCGCATGCTAGATCAGATACAATGTTGTTGCTTAAAACATCAATGTCATTACTTGAGAAGGTTAGACTGGTATCGTCAGCATACATTCTTGGTGTAGAGTTTATAACGCAGTGAGGGAGATCATTGATGAATAATAAAAACAACAATGGACCAAGGATTGTTCTCTGAGGAATGCCATGACTGAGATAGCATGTTCCTGACAAAGACCCGTTGACAAAACATTTTTGAGAGCGTTGATTTAAGTAGGATGAAAACCAATCGTGGGCTTTTCCTTTGATACCGTAATACTCAAGTTTAGACAGTAAAATACTATGATTGACGGTATCAAAGGCCTTTTTGAGGTCTAGAAAAACCACAGCATTTATGTTTCCCCGGTCGATATTTAGCGCCCAATCATCAGTTGCTTCCAGCAAAGCCGTCAAAGTGGAATGTAAACGTCTGAAACCGGATTGTTTGCTTGATAAGAGTTTGTTGTCATTAATATAAGTAAACAATTGGTTATTATATACAAGCCTTTCGAAAATTTTAGCGACGATTGGAATGACTGATATGGGACGATAGTTATCATGGTCAATGTGTTTCCCTTTCTTATAAATCGGGGATACTTTGGAACACTGTAGTTCGGTTGGAAAAACACCAGTGGCTATTGATCGGTTAAATAACCGGCAAGAGAGGGATTCTGAAACAATATCCGCACACTCTTTTAACAATTTTGCTGGGATATTGTCCAGGCCCGTTGCCTTAGACTTGTCTAATTTTGAAATCAGTTGGAAGACATGGAGGCTATCAACTTCGTTTATAGAAAATGCAGAATTTGGAGATATCTCTGGTAAACAATCTTCGAAGGAATTTCTGGCAGGTTGTAGCTCTTCGCTTATCTTTTGGGCGACATTAGTAAAATGTTCATTGAAAGCGTCTGCTATCTCCGCAGGGTTACTATGTGTATCACCGCCATGTTCGAGTAAATTTATATTAGAAAGTTTGTTCGCTTTGCGCGAGCTTAACTCGTTAATGGTCTGCCATGTCCTTCGGGAATCACCAGCACAATTGTGAAATGTTTCCTTATAGTATGAAGCCTTTGCTTTCTTATTTTTGTTGCTTACCATGTTTCTAGATAATTTGAACTCAGCCCAATCACGCAGGTTATTAGACTGTATGGCTTTAATTTTCAGTCGGTCCCTACGGCGCATTAAGTCTTTCAATTCAGATGTAATCCATGGAGACTTAGCCGCACGGACTCGTTTTGTTCTTAGTGGCGCGTGCTTATCTGCTACATTAAGAAAAAGCTCTTTCCATTTGCGCCACATTTCATTGACATCAGTTATACACAATAGTGACTGCCAAGGTTGAAGGGAAATGTCCCTGCGGAATTGGGTTGAGTTGAAATGATTGAATTTTCTATAATAAATGCTATGCGGGCCTTTGGACGAAGAATTAATTGCTATTTTGCGATATGCATAGACGAGGCTGTGATCGCTGATACTTAAATGTGATACTCCAGAGAGAGTCAGTCTATCTGGGCGGTTTGTTAATATTACATCGATCAAAGATTTTGTTGTTGCAGTAATACGATTTGGATCAGCGATCATTTGAGTTAAATTATAAATATCGATAATATTTTGGAGTGCGTTTGCGTTGTTATCCCTGATATCTGTAGCGAAATTGCAATTCAGATCTCCCAGAATATAAAATTCCTTGTCCTCCAAATCTAATTGTTGGACAAGCAATTCGAAATGATTAAATATATCTATTTTTGAACTGGGAGGTCTATACCAGGTCGATACCAGGAAAGGTTTAGATCTGGGTTTGCAGATTTCAATACACAAATTTTCCAAATCTGTCAGGTGCAAGTCTGATCTCAATATGTAATTAATGTTTGAGCGAATATAGAAAGCAACTCCCCCACCTTTTCGATCCCTATCTCTAGGTACTATATTGTAACCGTTTATATGAATATCGCTATTTTGGATTAAAGTATCGAGCCTAGTTTCATTAAGGGCGAGGATATCAATTATTTGGTCAGACAGCATAATTCTCAATTCATCTATATGCTTTGTCAAACTTGTAATATTTAGTGATGCCATTTTAAATCCGCGCTCATTAGGTAAAATGGAGCTGCGGGCATTTAGGTTATTAATCGATGAATTATCCTTTCCGAGGCACTCGGTTCACAAGGTAGGGTAACCCTGGGGGGCAAGCCAACTTTTTCTCATATAAACACTTTGGCTCGCCTAACCGGGACAACTCGGGACACACAGAGCATACGTAATCCAATATTACGTGCCCAGACTCGTTGTTCAAGACAACGTTGTCTCGGGCACCCGGGACAACTTTTCTTCCATATAAACGCTCGGTAAAATTGGTCCCCCGAGCCAACTTTCCTTCATATAAACAGGGCCTTAGTCGAGGAACGTAAGCGACGAGATGGAACATATTTTTCGTAAAGTTTCATATGCGAATCGCCAGATTCTACTGGGGTTTAAAAATCCGCGTGGAATTTCGAATTCCGACGGAGCAGCCTAAGGCATTTGAAATTCTCACGAGGGTCTTGAAACCCTCGACGAATCTGATGACCAGTATAGTATATGAACAATCTTCTACTACTCAGTATTTATTACATGATTCAGTTTATCTTTCGTTGGTTTGTGTTGTGTTTGGATTGTGTAAGCTAAAACGTCGGGGGAGGGGGGAGGGGGGGGGGGGATTCAGCAGGAAGAGCTGGGGGTGAAGGATGATAAAAAATATTTTAAAACTTCATTCATTTAGAGTAGCTATGTTTCATGTTTGAAGTGAGCCCGCGATGAGAGGCAGTTGTTTCTTCAGACTACATTTCTACTTGGGCATTTTATTTGCTTTATTTGACTTAATTAGAAAGTTTAAACAGAACGTAACTTGGAATTTTATAGAGTAATCAAAATGCAAACGTCCATTGTTAATGAAAAGACGGAATGTTAACAATTATGCCATTGCTTTAGTGGGAGTACGTGTTTACACCTGGCGTGAAATGTTTATGAAAGGGGGAAAATTCAGAGGTCGTATCTAATAACCCAGTGAGATTAAAACTATAATTAAACTGGGCCTTTTTAAAGAAAACTCAATCTGTAATATATAGTTGAACTTCATTCAAAGCCTATTTGACACGAATTCATATATTGATCAATTAATCAATATACTAAGGATTTAGAAATTAATTGATTTGTCAGTTGGTTGTTTATTTAATTGATTTATTTATCATAAAATAGATAATAACTCACCCTTACACGTGTACCCGTCTCCATGGTAACCTGCCAAACACACACATTCAAATGAACCCATCGTGTTGGTACAGGTGGCATCTTTGGAGCATTTATGACTTCTATCATTACACTCGTCAATGTCTAGAAGAACAGTGACATTATTTGATTGAGATTTCGACTACGATAGTCTAACTATCAACTGAATACAGTTGTTGTCTGTATTTAAATCTAAGATCAAGAGTTTGAGTGTCACTGAAGTAATGTTTCATGTACGGCTATCTCAAAAAGGTTGTCTCGTTCATGTGTCATGTTGCATGTGTCATGTGTCATGTTGCAAATTGCATGTGTCCTGTTGCATGTTGCATGTGTTATGTTACAATTGTGTCATGTTGAATGTGTGTTCTGTTGATTGTGTCACATGCATGTAGCGTCATGTTGCTTGTATCATGTTGCATGTGTCATGTTGCTTGGTCATGTTGCTTGTGTCATGTTGCATGTGTTATGTTGCATATGTCATGTTGCATGTGTCATGTTGCATGTGTCATGTTGCTTGTGTCACGTTGCGTGTCACGTCATGTTGCTTGTGTCATGTTGCACGTGTCCTGTTCCTTGTGTCGCGTTGCACGTGTCATATTGCGTGTCACGTTGCATGTGTCCTGTAGCATGTGTCATGTTGCATGTGTCCTTTTGCTGGTGTCATGTTGTATGTGTTTTGTTGCATGTGTCATGATGCTTGTGTCACGTTGCATGTGTAATGTTGCATGTGTCATGTTGCATGTGTCGTTTTGCTTGTGTTATGTTGCATGTGTCCTGATACTTGTGTCATGATGCTTGTGTCACGTTGCATGTGTCATGTTGCATGTGTCCTTTTGCTTGTGTCATGTTGTATGTGTTTTGTTGCATGTGTCCTGATGCTTGTGTCATGATGCTTGTGTCACGTTGCATGTATCCTTTTGCTTGTGTCATGTTGCATGTGTCATGTTGCATGTGTCGTGTTGCTCGTGTCATGTTGCATGTGTCCTGTTGCGTGTTGCAGGTGTCATGTTGCATGTCTCTTGTTGCATGTGTCATGTTGCATGTGTTACATTGCGTGTGTCATATTGCATGTACCATGTTGTATGTGCCATGTTGCATGTGTCCTGTTGCACGTGTCCTGTTGCATGTGGCATGTTGCATGTTGACTATTGTGTGTGGAATTGATAAACGACCTATTCATAGCTTGATTACGTAGTATTTCTAGAACCTTAACCTAATTATATTGACTCACTATGATAGTGCATGTAGTTTAATTAGTTCTGGAATCTTCCAATGGTTCTCCTAGCATCTAAACAAGCATTGTGTGACTACGTGTCAGTTGCGGTAAATTATTTAGTGTAGCTATAAATCAAATTGATCGAGAAAAACCTGAAACACATATCGAAGAGGTTAAAGCGAGTTTTTAGCCTGTCCAAATCGGCGCAGCATTGAGTTTTGGGGAAGCTAACTCTATCCAACTTTAAGGCTTATAATTCAGACATTGTACAAACGATATCCTAGGACCAATTCAATAAAACTTTACACGTGTATTTTACAAGTCTGTCATTATTGAAACACATGATTTGTTTTAGTACGAGCGCCTAGAATAAACAATATTCGTCCCATTATTATTTGGAGTCCTGAGCAAAACCTTAGTTATTGTATTTGCCTGATTATTCACTACCATTGCAACAAGGAATATCATGTTTGGCAAATGCCAGCTATTCGAGGTCAGTTCGTTTGAGACTCCAAACTTTAATTTGCCCAGCATCTTTGACGAAATACTGGATCAAAGGTAAAGAAAAACCTTACTATTGTTCTGTATAAGACTTATTTCGAGATGAATTTAGTAAGAAAGAAAGAAAAACTCTTCGAAGTCCATCTACATATATGATACCACGAGGTCGGTCACGCTATGTTGGTTGTCAAGGGAGAGCTGGTTAGCTTGCAACCCACTATGGAGTTGCTATGGGCCAACAAGTCACGTGACAATCTGTTACAAAAGGCCTATTGAGAGTATTGTTTGACTTCTTCTTTTAGGGAGATCAAAAGTAAAGTAAAATAACAACTCATTAGTATAGTTGGTAAGGGAGAGGACTAGAATTCTATGGGTTCTGAGGAAGTTAGTTCCAATCCGGTCCCGCTAGAAGCATATCGTAAGGAGCTGCAGCCTGATGGTTTATCAAAATTAGCAGGCTAAGGTGCCTAGTAACCACTCGCAGTGCAAAATCACAGCATGTGATCAGTGTCCTTTTGATGTCACTTCACTTTTTTACTGTAGACATGTTAGTTTCCCAGTGATTATGGATACGGGTCTTCAAAGACCCTCTACTTTCAATTCAGATTTCAAAGTTCTCGGACTTTGAAGTAATATATCTAAAACGATAGCGATTTTTTAATCAGGGTTCCAAACACCGAGAAACAGATGAAAGAACGACGCCGAAGTCGGAGTGCTTTTATTGTTTTGCGGCGTTTGGAACCCCTGATCAAAAGTGTAGCACGAGATTTTTATATCTATACTCTCACACGAATACAATACCTGTATTGATAAATCATTAGGACGTATTGCTGATCATGAGTGTTTGCCTGGACTATTTTGCTGGATACAATTATAGATCACAATGGTTGTGATTGTTATAGTCGACAAATGGCCTGATTGTGCATTGGACAAGACCAGCATTCCGAAGCAATCGAGGTTCGACTCGTACTCCAGACTTCTTCTTTACCTTAACTACTCTTCATGTAAAATAAGCCATTAGTACTTATTAAAATGCAAGTGTGACTTTAAAAGAGGGAGAATGTACGTCATGTATCGTATTGTAAAGACACTTAAGTAGTCAGGCGCTACTCGCTGTTGGTAGATACTTTCATGTTAGCAGGGAGTTACGTGTTCGGCGTCCATGTTTAATACATTAAGTTTCGTGTTGCATCATCCCAAATCATGACATGAGCTTTCTTGGTCTTCACTTAAATCACATGAAAATTAATTTACGGGGGACAAACTTCAAAAATTACAGAACAGAGCGACACGGATTATAACTGGATCTCGATATGACACCAGTGGTAAAGATCTAAACTGGATGAGCGTTAGAGAAAGGCAGAATGAGCTGAAATTTGTCACGAAGTATAACATCCTAAATGGCTTATTTCCTTAATATCTTAGAGCACAATTTGTCGATTTGGCTGACACCACAGAATATAACTTAAGAGACATGTCAGCCAAACTTGCTTTGCCTGCTCCAAGAACTAATTACTTGAAGAAGAAAACAGAGTTAGGAATAGTGGAGCTTCCTTGTGGAATAATTTACCGGAAGAGATGCGACTAGCAAAATCTCTTTCCTCTTTTTAAATCTCTAAGGAGGTATAATCAGGCCAACTGTCATAAGGTTATTCATCAGATGATTGACTATTTTTATACGATTTTATTTATTTTATACATGTAAATATTCTTCCAGGTCTCTTTATATTATGCACGGCGTCTATGTAAAACAGTTAGCCATACTATAAATATATGTACTCATAGATCCTCCCGTGGATAAATAATAATACTTGACTCAAGACTGATAAATGCAGTCGGTCCGTATGGAGAAAAACTCTGCCAGAGGTCTTTAAAGTGGACTACTGGCCGCTAAATGCCATATACATTTTTTTGTTAATAGTTTATTGCTTCCACATTAGGATTTTTGATATCGGAATCTTTGTTTCAAAATTAGAACGCGTTTTCACTGAACTAGATTGCCATAGCTGAGATGGTTTTGAACTCCTTGTAAAAGTCACCATTGACTAAATAGATAATAATATATGGGCGCGCGGAGATATGGAATTTATCTTCGAGTGTTCAACACGATATCTCACGAGTGAGCGCAATACTTGGACCTGGGCCCGGTTGTTACGTTCGAAGCAAGGGTAAGCGCGTGACGTGGAAATCGCTGATTGGCTGAGAGGCGACATCCACACGGCACGTAAAATTCTTGAAAGTTATCGTATTTTTACGTGTGTTCAGATACTGGCTTGGAAATCCTTGTAAAACACTGTAGTAGTTTATAGAATAAAGATCATTAAGAGTGTGAGCAACAGGGTGGCCGAGCTAGTGGTTGATCTCTCGTCCTGACCTCTGTGACCCGAGGTTCGATTCCCGGACATGGAGACATATGTGAGTTCAGTTTGGTGGTATTTCACCCTTGCTTCAAAGGTTTGACTCCGGGTTTTACGGTTTTCCTCCCTCCGCAAAAACCAACCTATATTCCAATTCGACTCTGGAGTCCGTCGAAATATTTAATCATAAGCCTTGTTATCGGCTCGCTGCATCTTCGACGCAAAAAAAACCTTTTGGCATTTGGCATTTTTTTTTAATAAATAATCATTCTTTTACGACTTTGGTCTTTTCCCAGACAAGAAAAAATCGTGTGTCTTCAACTCACCTACACAGTTTCCCCACAGCTTATCTTTGTCGTAGTTGGAAGTAATGGCGCACCAAAGTCTGTGGTGGTTTTTCTTGGTACAATCTGAGTATGGCATGTCCCTGTACGTGAAGGGGAACACACAGCAACGTCCATCCGTCGTCTTTACAGTCTTAAATACACCACACTCTGAAAGTTAAGTACAAATCCATCAATAAATGTTTTCAATGTTTATGTCGCAGTGAAAGCAGATGGAGTTGAGTAATGATCCGTGTAAAAAGTACGATAAAATCCATTGTATAGTCTGCGGCATTGAGCTGATTGAGCCTAGTCCCTCACGCGGGATTTGTCTGTGTTTTAGACTACGAAAACGCTGGGTGATAATTATGAACATTCTGAAATAAAAGTAGTAAAAAGTCTTAGTGTCATTCCATTTTTATGAACAAATTATCTTCCAACCCGAATAGGAACAACCTAAAACAATAGCTACGAAACAGGCACGATTGATAAGGTTCCAAACATACTTGCATATTTGCTTTATAAACAACGTTTGGAACCGCAGTGCAAATCGCAAATTAGACGTCTTCCTAACGTTTAGAGCGATTTTCATGTTTCAACCAATGAGATCAAGAATTTTCACAATATACAAAATTAACACCTTGCTCCATCTGAAGCCGTTCGGTGCCGTACTTCTTACACAGATCATTACTTAACTGCTACAGTATACAACTATTACAGAAAATGTTGGACATCACGGATAAACGACAAAGGATCGTGGTTATATTAAACTTTCCAGCAATACGAAACTGGGAAACTAGTGAACGATGTATTGCGAAAATCGCTTTGTACGAAATCAATTGAAACTCCTTACGAAACGAGGAAGGGTGGTGTTTTCCGTTTCTCAATATCAAATTTTTGCAATACCAAATGTGATGAACTGTGACCTTCATTAGCTTGACACATTCTTGGGACAAATCACAACATGAAGAATATCTCTCCAAATAGTGGTAAAAACAATTAATTGAAACTTTACACATGTGTAGTACCATAGTTAATAGGGTGGAATGGTTATAAAACCCAGCGAACTTCTTTGTTGTATGTCTTTGTTCGCTTTTTTCAACCGAGACCGTGCACAAAAAACAATAAGAAATTCCAATATGTTAATCAATCAGCCAATAGCAAGGTGTTGGTTCAGTCGTTCAGGGAACGCTAATGAACTATGCTTTTTGCTCAATCTTTTATCTTACCCTCTTCCAGCATAAATCGCAGCGCTTTTGTTAGTCCCTTTGACGTTTGCCGGGTTTCCTAACCATTCCACTCTATAACTACGGTGGAAATTATGACATTGCAAAGCTAAGGAAAAACTCTTGGCCCCAGGCTCCTTTCACCTTGAAAAAAAAAGTATTTTTTTTGTTTCTGTTATAGAAAATAATTTGCTTAAACACAAATTTTCGGTGTAAAACGAAGCCACATTGCAAATTTAAACAAATTCTCATAACTTTCAATTTGTTTGTCTGATTCTGCTCAAATTTTCACAAACAGTACACAATTTATTGATACGACTGATAATGTTAAAATTCTGACTCGATCTCACATATTAACTTATGTAATTGTGACTTAATTGTGACCCCACTTTTTACATTTTGTGGCATTACTTGAAATCTAGTCGAACGATTTTGTTTAATCAACTGAAATTTGTTGAAACTTATGACACACATAGAAAGTGCAAATTTTATCAAAATCCCTTGAGCGGAAGTTGGCGAAAATTTGATCTCAGAATTTTTCCCCTTACTCAGAAACTCAGGAACTCTACGCTTAGTTAGGACAGTTTGTAAAGCAATTCAAGAAAAGGGGTGAGAGAAGTCTGGAAGAGCAGTGTCATTTTCAGATTTTATCAGAGGTCAGGGTATTGAATATATTCCCCTTGCACCTTATTGGGGAAATAAATTCAATATTCTCTTTAATAATAATAATAATGTCTCACTTATATTGCGCATTTTCTATAAAATACTCAAATGCGCATTACAATCTTTACATTTATCGTATAATATAAATAATCGAAATCTTTAAGTACTAGACAAAGTTACAAATGTTATATAAAAGACAATAATAATTCCAATAATTCCTAATTAAAAATTCCTAATTAAATATCAAATTCCTAATTAAAACCTAATAACCGAGGGTGACTTAAAATAGCTAACTAAAGGCCTTACGGAATAAAAATGTCTTAATTACACGTTTAAAGTGTCTATATTGTTCGTTGACCTAGCAGACGCGGGTAAGTTGTTCCATAAAATTGGGGCCGCAACCGCGAAGGCTTGGTAACCCATAGTTTTCTTGTTCTTAACGGCTGCGATCTTGATAAAAGGACACCACTATCGTTGCGGCGTAAACTGGAATGTGATGACGGCAAAACAGAAACTAAATCCTGAAGGTGCTAAACCCTGTAGAATTTTGACAGTTATTAAGAAAATCTTAAATTCTATGCGCATGCGCACAGGTAACCAGTGAAGCTCTTGAAGTATAAGAATTATACGGCAAAATTTCGGTTTTTATATTGTAAAAATGAGTGTAAATAAATATATTTTTGTTGTTGTTGTGTTTTACTTGCACGAGCAACTTGAGAATATATTGCACAAGGAAGTTTAATTATGATTTGGAAGTTATTTCCTTCATAGCTGGATGCAGAACACTAGAGCTTATTGATAAGTTTATAATCGACCCATTTTGGAGACTTTATTGAGAGATAAGATCTAAATGTTCAATATGGATATGAATGAGACTGAAATATCAGCAGCTCCTAAAGTGTTCTGAGAAATGGTCCATCGATCCCACGTACTCTACTCTTCAACTTTTGAAGATGTTTCAGTGAAAAGGGAGGACTGCCTTGCCCGAAAAACTGATCAAGCTTAGTCCGTACTGCGATTCCATGACCCAGTATTGTTCTCGAATAAATTATGTTTTTTTTGTCTTGTCATCAAAAGAATGCTTTCTGATCATCTTAAAGGAGGTTATATCAGTGAAAATGCCTAGGAGAACCTTAATGAAGAGAATAAGAGTGGTCCCGAGTCAAATGTTCTTCCTAAACTTAATGGCCGACAGAGAAGCCTAATGCTACAACTTTCGTTTATGAGAGGATCCTCATGTTTTCAAAGAACAACACCAGAAATTGGCGAGATTCCGTCAAACCGGAAAAAAAAAGCCAAAGTGACGGACCTTGCAAGAACATCCCAGCAGAGTCAAAGGCAGGAGTTCATCGTTACACTAATTACTTCGGTACATCTATTTCTCAAAATGTATCTATCTTAATTGTAAACTAAATGAAAAGAACTGTGTATGATTCGTCATGTTTTACTCACCTTTGCACATGACTCCGTCTCCGTAATAACCCTTGAGACAGGTACAGTTAAACGAACCCTCCGTGTTGGTACAGCTAGCGTTCTGTGAGCAGTTGTGAGTCCTATTTCTACACTCGTCCATGTCTGAAAAGAAACAACAGGAAATCAATGGAATTTGAATTTGTTGAACATTGAGTTTGTAGTTCACTTTATGCAGATTTGAAAGTGGCCTCTTACCACTGCACGTGACTCCGTCTCCATGGTAACCCTTCAGACAGGTACAGTTAAACGAACCCATTGTATTCTTACAGATAGCATTCAGTGAGCAGTTGTGAGTTCTATTTCTACACTCGTCCATGTCTGAAAAGAAACAACAGGAAATCAATGGAATTTGAATTTGTTGAACATTGCATGAGTTTGTAGTTCACTTTATGCAGATTTGAAAGTGGCCTCTTACCACTGCACGTGACTCCGTCTCCATGGTAACCCTTCAGACAGGTACAGTTAAACGAACCCATTGTATTCTTACAGATAGCATTCAGTGAGCAGTTGTGAGTTCTATTTCTACACTCGTCCATGTCTGAAAAGAAACAACAGGAAATCAATGGAATTTGAATTTGTTGAACATTGAGTTTGTAGTTCACTTTATGCAGATTTGAAAGTGGCCTCTTACCACTGCACGTAACTCCGTCTCCATGGTAACCCTTCACACAGGTACAGTTAAAAGAGCCCCTTGTGTTGGTACAGTTGGCGTTCTGTGAGCAGTTGTGAGTTCCATTTGTGCACTCGTCTATGTCTGAAGGAAAAACAGGATTAGAATAAAAAGTGTACGTGGTAAATATTTCGATAGAAATTTAAATGTATTTTACTCACCCTCACACTTAGCTCCGTCGTCATGGTAACCATCCTGGCATACACTCTCTGTGACCTAACCAATAATTGTAAACAAGTTTTATTAGGTGAACGAATTTTAAGAACAGCAAATGGTTTTGATGTACTATTAATATTAAATAAGGCTGGCCCGATCAGTCCACTAGGCCTGCTGCAGGACACAGTCACGTTCTGATATATCATAATCACTTCAATAACGAATGAAATTGAGCTCGTGATCCCATACCCTGCGAAAACAGCCGAATCTTTGCGCTCGCTCCAACGGGCTGCCCCACAGAAACGTCTGTGACTCGAGACCAAAAATTCCATACTGATATTATGCCCAGAATCCAGGCATCGTTTGTGATTGGCCAATCTATTTTATACTGCAGAAATATGCAGAAATTAACCTCTATTTATGTTCACAAGTTTAAAATGGCGGCTGACAAGAGGCGAGAGATAACTCATGATGTCTTTAATCGATGTTTCAAGGTCAGCCAAGAAGGACGTGACGTCATCAGTATGGAATATTTGGCCTCTAGTCGCAGACGTTTTTGGGGGGGAGCCCGTTGGTTGGAGCGAGCGCACTGAAATATTCGGCTGTTTTCGCAGGCTAGTGATTCCATGAGAAAGTCTTTTCTGGAGAGCAAACAATCTTCAAAAACGCAATTTTGGAAAGATCGACAATCGATTGGAGGTGGGAGATAGTATTTACAAACGTAATAGGTTTTGCTAATAACAATTGCTGGTTTGTACGTGACGTCATAGCCGCCATGTTGGTGCCCTTAAACAATAGATTCCTCGTTAGCTTCTTTTGTTGGGGCACCAACATGGCCGCCATGCCCTTTGTCATTTGAATCTCTGGGGATTGAATGAAAACCAGCAATACCGATCTCGTTCAGGTGCGTTTAAATAAATGAAGTTAGATATTTGTTGTCCTCCAGTACAACCACGTGATTGTATCCTGATAAAGACGCACACTGTTTGCCAAGATTAAACGTACAGAGAATTTACTGCGGTTCTTAACATTACAGTGATTATTATTATCATCATCGATAATAATAATGATAATAATATTAATAATAACAATAATAATAAACGTTATTAGAGTGTCAAAGGTATTTCGCATGGTATTACTGGTGTGGGAACACTGTTAGCTCTATGTATGTTTACATGTTTAATATAGATAAGCAGGTTGGTCCCCACTCGACTGCCTCTCTTTGTTCTCGTCACGTTGTGACGTCATGAAACAGACGCACAGAAAAATGACATATGTTGGTGCCAAAACTCGACACTACCTTATTCAAAACTGGCCGCCCTTTGCTCACTGAATACCATCCCGTGTTTTATACCGTCTTGGGGAGCTGGCGGTGCACCGTATAAGCGCTCGCCACTGTGACCCGGGTTCAACTTCCGGACGTCATAGTGAGTTGAGTTGAGTTTGTTCTCTGGTTTTCCACCCTCTGTACCGTAAACATCAACATGTACATGTGAGCTGAGCGTCGAGTGCAGAGAATGTATGAATGTACACATAGTAAGGAGTGTGTGTGGTGAATGCTTGGATCATTGGCAGGATCATATCCGGCTAGAGGCCTAATAAGCCTCGATAAAAATATTTGATTTTTTGATAGTAAGTAATTAATACTGAAATGTTTGAAGATTTCGTCGTTAAACCTTTAAGCCCCACACCTCTAGCACAAAGAAAACACAATGGTCCGCAATTAGAAGCCGTTAGTCCCGCTTTTCAATGTCGGGAAAAACATGGCAAAACTAACTTATTCCCCGTACATGACGTCACAAATTACAAGACTTGAGCCGTCTGTATAGAGCGGAGGTTGTGAGGAAGGTTTTCGGATTTTCTCTTCCTAGACGCGCAACATAGAAAAATTAAATAACGGAACCTATTTATTTCGAATACATGTTTGTGTAGACGTTGGGTTGATTTTAGGGTTCAGTTCCCGTTTAACGTGGAAGATTAACAAGTAATCAAATTAATGTGACCTTCTCGGATAAAAACTTTACATCGTAGATTTCCCGTTGGCCTCAGGTTTATCAGTATTTCAAGACCCCTCTGACTGTTACGAACGTCCAACATTAAATATTAAGGTCACTTTACCTCTTTTTCGTTACCGTTGCAATTTTTAATAGTAATAATAATAATCAGTTTATTGCCAGTTATCTTGTATGGTCGTCGTTGCGATTATACATGTATACCCCTTTTATAATTAAATGCTCTTAGACTAATGTCGTCTAACTTGTGATGTCGTTTTGTACGAGTCTTCAAAACACAAGTTTGGCTCGGTAAAGATAAATGTTTATGTAAACACCGTAATTGCCCTCGTAACATTAGATATTCAGAGACAGAGAAAATATATGTCCGTTTAAAAAAATATGACAGTAAAGGGTTTCCTGTTTTACTGAACACCATTTTAGAATAATAAGTGTCACCCTGGAGCTTGGGTCAGTTGATGTTTATATTCTGCGCGTTCTGCTTGGAAAATTTCACTGAAAACAATGTTCAGTTGACATTATCCCATCTGGCTTTTAACGTTGGTCTGCCAATAATGAGTGTCACTGTTATGATTGTCTAGTTTTAATTTCTCTGAAATTCACTGATGAAATTATACTAATTAGCAATTATTCACTGAAGTCGAAGTGACTATTGCTGAATATTTACCTCGACTTCGTTTCGGTAAATATTCACCATCATGTGATTTCCTAGCAACTGTTGCTACGCCGCCAAGTTGGATGGCAGGTAGAACCAAAATGGCGTACTGTTTGACTGAACGGCGCGAGTTCGAGTGATGAAATATTGACTACCTAAAAGTGTCGTCGTTAGTTTCAGTTTATGCAATGAAAGCAGGATGAAAGGAAGAAGTTTCTGAAAGCTTTTTTTTGTTAAATCACAAAATGCGTGGGATGCGACAGGCCAGATGTTTCCCGCGATTAATCCGCATTGAACATGTATTGAAGTCATGTCTTAGGCTGCGTTCGATTGACCGTATTCCTGAATAAGAATACACAGAATGATAACTACAAATCGCTTATTTCGGGAATTTTTAGTCCATGGAATACAAGATGTATCCTGAATATCATATTTCAGCAAACTTTAGTAGCTCCAGTGATGTGCCTGAACCAGTGATTTCCATAGATTATTCCATCTATTCTTATTCCGGAATACGGCCAATCGAACGCGCCCTTAGTTTCAGACAGATCGTGAGCCGAATGGTAAACCAAAACTTTTTGAATGTTTTCGAAGATTATCTTAAAACTAAATAATAACAAGTAAAAGGCTTTTTATTGATTCTTCAGAAAGATGCAATATGTACGTCAGGTGAGTGGAGCAGTTACTGTTGACCATAAAGTCGAGCAAAGAGTTCAGCCGGCCGTCAGTGAGCGCACCTCGTAAAAGCTTCAAACATTGCTAAGATCACTTAAATACGGAAGCCCAGGAGGGCCACGGAGCGAAAATAAAATCGAGTTTGTCGAAAATTAAATTGAGTTTGAGTTTGCGTTTACGTTTACATCTAGCTAGACATTAGAACTAACAGCAAGGATCTCGCCAAACCTGTAGCTCGTCACTTTAACCTTCCTGGTCATTGCATTAATCACATCACTGTATGCGGCATTTCTCTGCATCAAGGTACTACCGACACTCGTAAACGCAAAGAACAGAACTTTATTTTCAAATTAGGAACTTTGTCACCTCACGGTATTAATGAACGCTTTTCGTTCATTTAATTTCAGAATTCACGTATTCAATAACACTTAGATCAGCATGTTTCCTTAGTTTACTCTTCAACACTTGCTGTTACAACTATTAGCATTTCTATACACGACTTTCATAATGGCCGCCTCCTAATTTGCATATGTGATTTCCCGTTTGGGTAGTTTATCCACATGTATAGAAAATATGAACATTGCCATGTGAAAGAGCATGTTGACATTAGTGAACTTGTGAAAGTTGAGTGCTGTAGCTTATAAAGCAATGAAGTTACAGCCATTTGAAATTAGAGAGATTTGTATGAGAAAAACAACGGAGGCCTTTATAGCCTCGTTTTCATGTTTTGCTGCATTACAAATGCTTATAGCTCAACAGCAATTGTCCACATTGCTCTAAAACTCAAAACAATTACTAGTTTTGATGTGATCTTTCATGTAGTAGCATCGGTTTCCCCCAACAGATTTAATTTCCAAATTATGCAAATTAGGAGGCGGCTGGAGGCGGCCATTATGAAAGTCGTGTATTGTTGGCGCACTTTTCTTTGATCACAATTGATCCGAGCACATGTTTCCTCAGCGGTATTCATGCACTCGACACTGTATAAACCGTTTCCCCACCCACAATTCCCTCTTTTGCTCTGACGAAGGGCTAACGCTCGAATAATTTATTACAAAAAGGCATTTCGCATTTAACGCAAATGTATTTTGTGACGTTAAAGCACGAACTAACATTTCCGGCAGAGCGTCATGCGGCAATCACTTCCGATAGGCCGCCATTTCGCCTTTGTACAGCGCATGCTAACCAGGGGGAATCAGTGTAGATATTGTTTTCACGGTTTGGGCACAATCCATACTATTTGCATAATGTATTTATTATTTTACATAATTTATGAATTTAGTTCGACGCGTGTTAAGAACGATGTTTGCCGTATAGTCGCACCAGAGTCGTAATTCCCGAATTGGCTACTCCAACCTCATGCCGGAGTCGTACCTATTGAATAGGTCGATCTCAATTGCGGCAAATGTCGTACTATCCATGAGCCTATTTCAAAATTAATAGGTTCGACTGAATTAAGTTCATGGCTAGTTCGACGTTTGCCGTAGGCCTTACACACGCGCAGAATATACATGCGTTTTCCCGCTTTGCTCAGAAGGCTATCGAACTGCTGATCCCAATTTGTGGGATCACTCTGGAAGCGAACTCCTAGAAGCTTTACAAGGCTCTTGTTCAATGCCACGAGCTATATCTGGCGAGGGCCTTTCAACCTTCCCCTTAACTACTAGTTCCTTGGTTTTAGTTAGGTTAATAGACATATGGTTGGTGTCAGTGTTTGAGGCCCTTTCAGCGAGTATAGTGCGGAGCCATGGACTGAGAATTATACAACCACAAGATTGTATCTAAGATCTAATGAAGAAATCAGGTGCAGTAAAAGAAAACAAGGCGAGTGTCTGTGTAACTTTAATACTTCGGTCGAACTATTTTGTCAATGAAACTCGGCGATGGCCACCCTGGTTCCAGAGGGGCTCAGGTACGAATATACTGTAATGTGCCGCGATCGAAAGAGTTTTGATTCCCCGAAGGAGTTTTGTTTAAAGTGTTTCACCAGCGCGCGTAATAGAATAGTTTTGTGACAACATTTGCATAATCAGGTGCCGCTACGGTTCATTGCACAACGCGACTCGACTTGTAGAGACTACAATATTGGATTTTCTAAAGCCAGAGAAATACCGAAAAACGCCATTTGCATACTATAATTACAATTGAAGCAGCCATCTTCACTTTTGACACCTCGTAACGTTACAAAATGTTATGAGTGCCTCATATGTATAAGAACAATTATGATAAACTAGGCTACTATAAGAATATTGATACAAATACGAGAAATCTGCAATAAAAATGCCCTACAGTTAAAAATATAATATACACTCGTTTACGGTTATAATAAATCTACTATAAAAATAACACACCAGCTGGCTTTATAAATTGGCGCCGGTTGCTTAGTAACGATCGATTTCTTTTAAATTTCAACTGAAGTGGGTCTGCATGACTGCCAAGCAGCATGACATAAAATATAATACCTCGAGAATAAAAAAAGACATCAAAAAGGAGAACTGTATTTGAACTTCTTCTAATACTTCAGCAATATTGAAATAGCTTCGTAATTCAGCAGTTTCATCCATCGGATATAAAACTACAGTATGGTTCAGTCTGTTACGCTGCTGATCTAACTTTTGTCAGAAGTTCATGAAAAGTTGTTCTTTCAGTATTAAATCATTTATCTAATATTAATTATGATTCTAATATGTTAATCGTATCTGGCTTTCTACTTTATTCTGGCAATGTGTACTGAATGTTTTTTTTTTCAAACATAGCAACATCTTGAACATCAACTGACCAAAGCTCCTGGGTGACACTTGTTATTCTAAAAAGGTGTTCTGTAAAACAGGTGAAACCGTTTGGTTAGGATATCCGGCATTAATTACTAAACAGACATGTCTTTTCTCAATTTATGAATAACTAATGTTATAAAGACTATAGTGTTTGCACAAACATAGCTCTCGATCTTTTCATTATAAGCAAATGATTCGATATAAATTATTTTTTTACCGAGCCGCGCTTGTGTTTTAAAACATGGCACAACACAACATCTCTTTTAATCTCAGAGCAGTTAAAAGGGATATAGAATCGCTAATAGTACCAGAGAGAACCGTCCCTGACAACGGGCCTGAGAGAGAAGAGAGGACAAAGAAACTAACCGGCAAAGAAAAATATTTAAAAGTACAACAGTACATATTTTTATAAGGAAGAGAAAAAGAGGACTGGCTTTATAGGAATATTTATTTTGTTAATCACTGAAATACGTACTAAAGCTGGTCAGGGACGAGTCAAATATTCAAAGGACAATTAATCTGCAAAACACAGCATGTGTTTTAACACTTTCCGATTGTGAATTAAACAACACAATTAAACATTTCGAGATATATGAACTGCCACATTTTGGATTAGTTTTGGCCTGTGCTTGAAACACACAAATGCACCACTTTGTAGGATTCCTACATTTCAATAATTCGAACCATCAGATATCAGATATAATCTTGTGGCTGTTTATCTCTATAGTTACTAGTATACCTAATAGGTAGTGAATGCTGCTAACCTACAGTAGCACTTCGGCAGGAAAAATAGATTACTGTGTGATAAAAATGCCAAGGTGTTAGATGAATATATTTTGTAGTTTTGGAGCTATCGTGCGACTGAATCCTGTTTGAGCTGTGGTGTGTATCTCAAAAGTTATCCCGATCTATTTTCGTTTTTTCCCTGAGCCTACCAATTCCCGACATTTTCTTATTGATTCCCGGCACAATAACACTGTTCTCCCCGGTGAAGTTTAAACATCGGAAATCAACTGTAATTGAGAATGTAATTGTAAATGCTAATTGTGCTTTGAACAGGCAGCTTGACGGCCTTTATCGAAGGCCAATAGAAGAAAATTATCTGCTGCATTTTGCTCTTTGGAAACTGATAGTTCACAGAGAGTTCGCCTACACGAACTCTGTGTGAACTATCGCGTCAACAAATTCATGATTACACAAGAATCGCATACACAGATATGCATTAAAGAACGGTTTCCACCTCGTGTAATGTCACGTGATGATCAGATCCGTACAAAGCATTGTGGTAAAAAAGATAATAGAAGTGAAGCATTGTGGTAAAAACAAGAAATCGAGATTTGGACCCGCTTACAGATTAGAACTGCTGCCTTATTCCCTCGCTTCAGGCTCGCTCGCTGCAGCAGCAATGAGTTAACAACTCCATACTGTCAGACTAAGTGACGTAGAAGCACCTACTCAATTGCTTAATTGATCTTATATTCAAAGGACTATAAAGTTTAGAATACTTTAGTAATTATTCTAAACTTCGTGGCCCTGCTGTTCGAAGGAAGGCTAACTTAATATGTACTAACGGTTAGCTTCGAACAACCAGCCTATGTAAGGTTTTACTATATAGAACTCATTTAGTTAACATTTGTTAGACGGATGATCCTAATGCTTGTCATGTGTATCATGATAGCTTATTTTACTCACCACCCCGCGCTCTCAGTTGTATCGCACATTTCCTAAGCAATGAAAGATCAAGAGTAAGAAAGAACATTCTTACCTTAGGACAACTGAGCTCTATTGTGACATATCCATCCTCGGTGTCAAACACCTCTTTCACTGGTTTACCGGGATTCTCTCTACATTGATTGGAATTACACAATGCCTTGTAGCGCTCTTTAATCTTCTTGGTGAGTTCATCGTCATCATCATCCGACGTGTTGGCATAGCTTTCTGTTAAACTCGCTCCGAGTAAAAAAGCGACAACCAATACTTTAGAGCTCAACATTTTTGCCACCTGCAAAACAAAACTGCACACCTTCAAACACCAGTCCAGGTGAACTGGAGCAGTTGTTGTGATGTTTACACTGTCAGCTTTATTACCGAAATGCCTGTTTAGTATGACTATGAACGCCATATTGTTGTATCCTGATTGGATAAGAGACAATATAATGACAATACCAGTCCAGTAGAAACTAGTAGAAATAAAACATCGAGCTGATGTTTGCACATCTGTTTCATCACCAGAATATTTTTTGTTCGGTTCTTTAAGTGAAGTATTTTAAGTGCTATATTGAAAATATTTATTAGTTGATTGTGTTGAGTAGTACCAGTAGAGCACGAAAATTACTGCAAAGAAAACCAAACACGACTAACTAAAATTAAACTTCTGTAAAGATGATATGTTCTAAAATTGAGATAAAAAACAACTAAGATGTTAATAATACTATGTCAATAATATTGGCACGCGCAACTTGCCAAACCCGCAGTTAGTTAAAAAACTATTCGAGGGGGGCAAGGACCTGAACAATAATAAACTAAACAGGTATATCCATGCGTAAGCGCTACGCAATATGCTCTGCTAGTAGGAGAAGTAAGTACGCTAACATGAGTTACTGTGCGGCTATTCGAACCGGACCCACCTGAACAAAGTTGGCCAATCAGAGAGCAGATCGATAACAAAAGATTCCTTACAAATTTACTAGTGGATGAAACGATTTGCTTCGTAGGGAAAACGTTCTTTTTGCTCTTTTGTTTTGGTCTCGGATGAAAATCCCGACGTTTCTCCGATAATTCAGTCTCTGACAAAATCTTAACAGTAAACAATGCTGTAAATATGATTAGGTCGAATTCACACAATTTTAATTTTCAACCGTCGCGGCTGATGCTGGAAGAAAGTCGGCGGGTCTAAAATGCGGGTAGAGGGTAGCGGAAAATAATTCATGCTCAAATGTTCCAATGTCATGGATCTACTGTGCATGGCCGCTTGGATAAGGCAGGAAATATTTCGAGAAACACCTCTGCCTTTTCTTGAACTGCTTCCTTTTCGTTCCGTTTTATACTAGGAGAGAAAACTGATTCAATAATACTACCGCAGCAACAACTGAAATTGAAACCAGTTGTGTTTTTTTAATTTTCTCTCCTAGTACAAAACGGAACAAAAAGGAAGCAGTTCAAGAAAAGGCAGAGGTGTTTCTCGAAATATTTCCTGCCTTATCCAAGCGGCCACAGTAGATCCATGACATTGGAACATTTGAGCATGAATTATTTTCCGCTACCCTCTACCCGCATTTTAGACCCGCCGCAATTTACCAAACACGATCCGTTTTGGCATTTTGTTTTGGGTGCTCAGGCATGTGACAAGTCGAGCAAATTTTAGCCCGTTTCTCTGCCAAAGTTCCGCAGTCATCTATTTCTTTCTTCTGTCTTGCTATAGCTGCTTTTTTGCGCTCGCGATCTGGCATTATTTCCACATTCTGCATGTGTAAGCTGAACCTGCCGCTTGTCTAAATACTTGGGTTGGCTAGTAGTACTTGTTTACATAGCTAAAGTTGCTGAACCCGGGGGATACTCCTGTTTGTGACGTATTATCTATGTGCTGCGGGGGTGGGTCAGGGTTTTGAGCTCAGTTTGGGCAGGTAGGGTCAGAGTTTTGACCTGATTTCGGCAGATCAGGGTCAGGATTTGAGTTTAATTCCTTTTCAGGCGAACAATATATTTCACAGGGCCTATTTGCTTTTATTTAAAGAAGGGGCAATCAGGTTTTTTTTCCCCAAAAGGGGGTAATCAGGGTTTTGGAGCTCGGATTTTGGTTCAAACAGGGTCAGGGTTTGAGCCTCTTGGCCTCACATACATACCCATTTTTCATGTAAGTATACCCTCCCTAAGTTCATTAGTTAATGTATATGATGTATTTAGAATATCAACTTTTAGGAGAGTTGTATCTATATTCTTCTATATTTTGTAGTTTGTAAATTGCTATATATCAGTTGTAAAGCGCTTTGATCTGACTGTATAAGCGCTATAAAAGTTTATTAAATTATTAAATTGAAGCGCAGTGAACTAATCAAGCGAGTGTATCAACCTCTCCTTTAAAATGCTAGATCATTTTTTTAAGGTTTAAAATTAAACAAGCCATACAAAAGTGACCAGAGTATTTACTTACAAACTCTCACTGTAGTCCTTATTATATTTGAAGTTTTAAAACATTAATATGTGTTTCATTTGAATTTCGCGTGATAAGCAATCAGTAGGGAGCACTCCAGCAGAACATCACATAAAGGCTGAGTGACAAATGAAGGTGGAAAACCCCTGGGCCCCTTTTGTACCGAAACTTCGTGTTTAAAGTGTATATAAGCCCAACGAGGTTATTATTGATTTCCCCGTAATCCAGCCCTCAAGTTCGCAAATCCAGCCCTATCAAGTTGGCCGCGCACTGACAGAATGGTTTGACATTATTTTGCCTTTGGTTTGAGATGAAATCTTCCGGTCTTTGCACTTCGCTCAAAAATCAATTTTAGCGCAAAAGAAAAGCAAAATACCGTGTAATTCCCGGTTCCATTCTCAGTTTAATTTACGTCACAAAGTGCCATTATTCCAGTGCGAGGCCAACTTGGAAGGAATGGTGGGTTTGCGAACTTTAAGTCGTAATTACGGGGGCGAATACGAGTCCAAATAATGTTTTTTAGCTATCCATATTTACTCAATTAACATATTTCTTATATGTAATAGCATGGCATGAGGGAAATTAGTGATTATTTTTTTCCGAGAACCGAGGGAAGATTTATGCTATCACTTTGTAATATATAGTATTATCACCGATGGACGGACACCATCTCTGCCTAAACTACAGACTTCGCAGTAGGACGTTTGCATGATGGCGTCACATACTACAACTACCAGAACTCTTTGCGCGGATTCTTTTGTTTCTCTAATTTGGACCATTGTCTTGGAATTCTCAAATTAAAGGAGTTGAAAATTTCAATGAGAAAAAGAATTTGAAAAGGATTCTGGTAGTTGTAGTAAAATGACGTCATAATCCTAATTCCCGTTGAGTTGCTTTCGAATATGTTTTGTTATTATGCTTGATTGAGCGCCACGAATGACCCTGGCTTCCCCTGGAGACAAGCATGTTGTTTTTAAGAAGAATAACACTAAAATACAATGTAATTATGTGGTATTCAAAGCGCATTAGCATGCATTGACTTCAATTACGTGACGTTTATGGTTTTAAGTATGCCACATGAAAGAAGCGGGTTTAAGAAATGAAGAGAATAATGTTCTTGAGCGCTACAGGGTTAGCAGGCATAGCGCCATATGCATAACCGAGTGTGCCATGGGACAGCCCAATGTTCATCCGCGTGCATGCCCTACTAGTTTTCCCTCCTGCATGTCAATGAGGGAAAATTAGAAAAAAGTATGCATGCTGATGAGGTAATTTAGAGATGAACAAACAATGAAAACCGAGGTGATCATGGTATTAAAATCAACAATAACCTCGAGGGATTATATACACTTTATAAAGGGGATATGTTATTCAATTTAACCTGTTTATTAGTTATCAATAATTGTTGACCTTTTTTTATACCAACACTAACTCTTTAAAGAAGTTAGTTAAAACAATGAAATTAATCAGCTACTTAAAAATAGAATGATGCTGCCAATAAAATGTAGGTCGACGAGTGCGTTGGGAGGAATGGTACGGTTATTAGAATGCTGAAATGCAATGTTGATTATTGATATCGATGGTTGGCTGCAAAGGTCTGTCCTACATCGACTGGTTGAGAGCGTTTGAACTCAGGAAAATAGGAACATTTGATAATTATGATCCTCAGGAAAATATGATATTACGTTTGGTCCAGTTTACAGTTTCATTTATAGTTCCCATGGCTCCCGCATTTTCAACAATCCAACAACTAACCTCGCTCAACTTCGTTTGTGCTTAACTTTAGTGATATGCTTGTCTGTACCTTTGTGGCAGCGGAAAAATTATCGGAGAACCACAGGCAAGTCATGCTTTGTGGCATCGGGTTGGATTAGAAGTGCTACGTATTATATTAACTGAGCGGCCTAGTGCGAAAGCAAGTGTAATAAATTGTCTTCATATTCATGGTGGAGTACATCCATACAGTTCGGCTCTCATTGAGATGTGGTTGTACCAAACTTTAGGAATAAACCTGATGTAACGAGTTTGGATCTTTTCAGGCAGCTCGTGAGTGACGACAGTGTCTCTGTCGGTATTCCCGGAAAATTCCTAGTAACAGACAAAAAATAACATCAATTATTAGAGAGTACTACCCTACCTAGAGCCTATCTTCCTGAATTGTATACAGTATACTAACATCGAGACTGTACTGAGGAATATTAGCCCTCGGTTGTTTAGGGACGTAAGCTCGATCCTCAAGCCGATATTCACAGTACACTCCCTACCAGTAGGCACTTATAACACTGGTGGTACAGAGTCATGTAAAATACGTTCTATACATCTAACTCTTGTAATACGCTTTGATGGTTTGTTACTCTTTGGCTACTTTACCTTGTTTGCCCCTTCATGACGATAACTCGTCCAATTGGTACCGTCCTGACTGTACGCTATGTTGTACCGCGTCACCCACTGGTTGCAAGGGCAAGTATTTCTGCCTTGTGTAGCCACTTTAGTAACCATCATCACACGTTTCAAGTCAATCTGTAGGTATTCACCAATACGGTTTACTTTAGCTGACCACGAACCTCCATAATATTCCTTGACAGTGAGATGGTGAAGGCGTGCCCGCCACGGCTGTAGCGTAACATCCCACAACGAGGATGCCGTGATTTGGGAATTGCTTATTCGTCCGTCTTGCATTCCAAGTGCGCCGCTGCACGCTGTGTTTGAAACAATTTGTATATTACTTAAAGGGAACCTCGGCTGAAAAACAATGTTTGCTCTTAAATGTTTGTTATGTGTGCCTAAATCTACTGCTGTGTTTGTCTCCTGTAAATTGTACACTACGTGTCAGTTATGGACCGGTTTTCCTGTCGATAAAAGTCATTTGAATGGTCCGCGCGCCGCCATCTTGGATCTTATGACGTCACACTGTTGCTTCTATTGTCATAAAACGGCGCGCAGGAAAATGGACAGAAATAATATCTAGTGCACAATTTACAGTACACAAACACAGCAACAGATGTAAACATCCACAGGGAATATTTGAGAGCAGACATTGTTTTTCAACGGAGCTTCCCTCTATAAGTACCGAATTATATTCAAGACTCAAAGTAAACATTTTGACACGAGCATCTAGTCACGGGCATCCACTTAGCTCTCAGATTTAATATTTTACTTCCATGAGAATTATGCAAACAACGGTACCATAAGACCTTCATGCCTTTCCATAGGTATTAAAGGAAAGTAACTGGATGTCCACTGAAGAAATAACTGATGCTATTATATGGCAAGCTGGATTCGTGGCAAATGATTCAACGATCCGGTAAATCGCCGTACATCCGGTCGGTATGGGTTTGGACCGCTGCGAGCTAGAGTAGTTGATTGAGATTGTTTCCACACGAACATTTAGTGAAAAATGCAACGAAAACGTTTCTGACACAAGGGATAATAAAAGGTAACGTCAAAAGATATAAAAATAACATTGCAAAACTAGAAAAACCTTTTGCCAAAAGCAATGTTTAAATTATTTATAAAACACAGAGAAAGGCATGACAACGTCAAAGAAAAGAAAGAGTCGTATTTTGCGACTTTGTAGATGTGGCTACATTTAGAATTAGAATTCCCGTGTTGAAAGTGAGAAGAATGATAATGAATAATAATGAGAAGTGACCGATTGTCTAAGACAACATCAGATGGCCTTTGTTTATTTCGTACGAAATGCAATTCTAAATATAGCCACATCTACTCCTGTGCTGGGAACAGAACCAATGGGGAAGATGGACGCTCCTGGTAATGGCTCCTGACTATACAAAAAGTAGGTGGTTCTCCCTATAATACGATAAGTCCAGCATTGTAATGTGATTATGCATTTATCAGCGGCCATCCGAGGGGGGGGAGGGGGGTGACCCCGGGGACATACGCGGGCATCCTAGGGGATTCATTCACTTTTGTAGGCAGTTTTTTATCCTGAGACTGGCCGACTGGAAGCTTTTTGCACTTTCCTCGAGGATACCCGTAGGTACGGACCCACAGGATTTGCAAGAAATTGGTCAGGAATTGGTCAGGAATTGGTTTCTTCTTTCAGAGCACATAGAACATTGTGCTCGTACGTCGAAGTGTAGTCTGAGTTGGAATATGGAAAAGTTGGCTCATTTCGCTTAAATTTTGCACAATTTTATGTTTATATCTAAAAGTAGGTAATTCACTCTTTTTACCTAGTGGCCATCTTGGAATCAAAGCGAGGCAATCCTTTGTTTTTGCCAGGTTAGCCTCGTTTTGACTATCCCTCACTACGAGGCTAATCTGGCAAATACAAAGGATTGCATCGCTTTGAATCCAAGATTGCCACTATGTGAAAAGAGTGGATTAAAGCTACTGCTGAATGAATGACCAAATAGTAGTTTAAAGTGCCCAAGGGGTACGGATTATTCGTAGCTTTTTGTTAAAAAATACTGCCCTTGCGTATGGGGGTTGGTTGACATCATTGTACAAATACCCGGGGGTTCTCCGGAATGGCCGCTGATAAGTGCATTATTAATAAATCTGCCAATCAATTTCATTATACCAAAACTAAAAGGTATGCCTGGTCCACTCAGACCCGAAGTTTCTCGTAATAAACCCAATTTGACATGCATTAATGTATCCTCCAGCCACAAAGTTATGTTTACTACATGTGCCTGTATTAATTTAAAGAATGCCAATCAGGATTAATGCTTTGCGAGCCCGTGTTTACATTTGAACAATAGAAACAGTACGAAAATGGCGATTGTAACGTTTTTTTATTGTTCAAGCTCGCAAATCATTAATCCTGATTGGCCTTCTTTAAGCCAGTCGAGGGAATGACGTTTATTATTACTCGCACGTATAACACCTAGTATAACACGATGGGCTATACGGGTGTGTAAAAATATCACGGCATCCAGCAACTTTTATAATAGACGATGAATGATGATGCAACAATTGCTCAGTCAATCACATGAAACATTATTTAGTCCCATAACAGATTTTCCTTATTAACTGAGAAAGAAGCTTGCTTTGGAGTTATATCATCCGTTGTTTGGCGTTTCCTAGCCCGGTTTCCTAGTCAGCTTGCTTTCAGGTACGTAAGGGGTTGATCATCAAGGTTTCGTGTTTCGTACGGACACTTGCTTACTATTTACCGTCTTTTGTATCACAGGTCGGCCCAGCTGATTTTACAGAGCGTCTGTACACCAGGAACTTTGGGTTGAAATTGAATTTTCAGACAAAGCAAACATCATTTGCGGTGTTATTTATAGGCAGCACAACTCTCCAGAGAGTTTCCAAAATTACTTTGACACGACCTTTGAGAAATTTAATACCTCGAACAACAGACCAACCTACATACTCGCTGAGTCAACATAAACCTCCTTCGTTTTGAAACTTGTAAATATGCCCACAATTTCTTACTCCCTTTGTAAAGCTACTAGAGTATATAACAATTCGGCAACACTTATTGTCAATATTTTAATGAACGAAGTAAATAACATGGTAATCAGCGGGAACATTGTGTCAGATATCAGTGACCATTATTCTCAATTTTGGATAGTCCGATCTTGTTGAACATAAATTAGCCGGTAAGGCTTTCCAAAACAAATATCGCGATTTCTCTCATTTTTCTCCGACCAGATTCAATAATGATCTTGTGGAAATTAACTTCGAAAAGCTATATGAAAACACAGTTGACAACGTAGATAAAATGTTTTCGACTCTTTATAACAAATCCAATAAAATAATTAATAAACACGCGCCTCTGAAACCAGTACCTCAACGTAAACATAAACAATTGTTAAAACCATGGATAACAAAGGGCATACTTAGATCGATAAAAATTAAAAATAAGCTATTATACTTAGGCGATGAAGATATATATAAATATAAGTTATATATATAGAAATATAATTTCCTTACTTACTATAATATAATAACATGAAAAAAAACATGGAAATTAATTAATAGTTTGATAAATAAAAAAAGGCAAGAATAGACGAACGATTACGGCGTTAAAAAGGCCTAACAATGGTGGAATAACGAACGATCCAACCGAGATTCCTGAGGTGCTCAACAGCTATTTTGCTTCAGTTGGAAATAATATCGCGCCACGTTGTCGCCCTCTAAACGTGATTTTTGAGAATACTTAAAGCGGTCCTACACCAACTAGCTCTTTTCTATTTGATTCGGTTACCCCTAAGGAAATAGAATTTGAAATAGACTCGTTGCCAAAGCCCATGGACTCTATTCTTTCCCAACGCGGATTTTAAAATGCGCCAAGAGTATTTTATCTGTACCATTTTCAAAAATAATTAACCTCTCAATAGAAACAGAAACATATCCTCGTAAATTAAAGCACTCAAAAATTATAGCCATCACAGTATAAAAGTAACGAGGAAGGCGAACCGAGAAACTACAGGCCCATTTCCCTTCTTTCTAATATTAATATAATTTTTGAAAAGTTAATGTATAATAGACTCAAAATATTTATTGAAAAGAATGGCATACTGCATTCAACGCAATATGGGTTTCGTGAGAAACATTCCACACAGCACGCTTTACTAGACATAGTCAATAAAATACAAATACACATAGATAAAAAACAATTTTCATGTGGTGTCTTCATAGACCTTCAGAAAGCGTTTGACACTGTCAGTCACACAATACTATTAAGTAAACTGAACCATTACGGAATAAGGGGTATCATCAATAACTGGTTTCGTTCATATCTCATAGGACGATCACAAACTACTCAGATAAACCCTAATATATCAACTAAACAACAAACATTATGTGGTGTTCCATGTTTCCGCATTAGGTCCTTTGTTGTTCCTTATTTATATTATTTAACGATATCCACAACTCCTCTGATAAGTTCAATCTTTTTCTTTTTGCCGTGGATACCAATCTACTTTATGCTGACAAAAACTTGAAATCCCTTGAGTACGTTGTTAATAAAGAACTGACGCATGTTTCCGACTGGTTACTTGCAAACAAGTTAACATTAAATATTAAAAAATCTAATTTTGTCATATTCTACCCGTATCAAAGGAGACTAGACCATAAACCTAACATTATAGTCTTTGACCATAAATCTGGCCATCTTATACCCCTTGAGCAAAAGAACTACATAAAATACCTTGGTGTTCTAATAGATTCTAATCTTTCTTGGAAGACACACATAGACTATATTACTTTAAAAAATTGTAAAACGATAGGTATAATCTCTAGATTAAGGCATTTTGTCCCTCTATCCACTCTTCTGAATATTTACCGTTCACTTATTTATCCTTGCATATCCTATGGTTTAGCAATCTGGGGTCAGGCAGTCCAAACACACCTCAATAAAATCCTACTTCTACAAAAACGTGTCTTACGACTTATGTATTTTGCGACAAATAGAGAACATGCTATACCATTAATTTTAGCCTCTAATATCCTTCCAATTAATATATTATATTTTATAATATAAATTATGGGATCATCCTAAGAACAAGCGATTTGATTGGATGCTCAGCGTGCTTGATTTTGTTATAAATGCACGCTCATGAAAAAATCAAGCACGCTGAGAATTCAATCAAAACAAAACGTATCGGTGATTGTTTTTCGCGCGTTTATATAACTAACGGAGATAATTTCATAGACCGGGAAGAAAACATGTTCGACTTTGAGTTGTTAAGGTCTGTCGAAGAAGAGGAAAATAAAAGTCGCTTCCCAAAACTAAAAGAAAATGATCGGCGAGAGAATTTAGCACTGATCGGCTTCGTACACTAAAGCGACCACAAACTGGGATGCTAAAACGCTTGAAGTTGAGAAAAGCAATGTCCACATTCTAATACAGTGTTACTCATTGAGAGTTTGATATAAAAAAAGATTGAATTTAAGAAAAATGTGGTTTTTCTAACAGCCTGGTGTATTATTAAAACGAGAGGAAAGTGACAACACAACAACAAGACATGACTCACCAATAACTCGACGATAACTGTAATACGCCTGCTTTATGCTGAAATCTGAACTGTGAATTGCGAATAATACAATGGGATTTCTCTGGTTTAATGTAGAAATTCGTTTGAGAGGTTCCTGAATATTCCTGAATGAATATTAAACGGGAGATAAAACTTGCAGAGAACCCAGAACTAGCAGAATTTGAAGAGTAGATTGGCCATGCCAACGAAGAGAGCCTCAAAAGCTACGCAACACGGCCATCAGAGCAGCAGTTACAACACTGTTCCTTGGGATAAAGCAGATATCCTTCTTCAGACCACAGAATCAGTAATCAGTCATCAGTGTCAACTATGCACTTGCTGTAGAAAATAGTCAGCAATCCTCAACTCACGTGTCCAACTCTGTGAATGCTTTTCCATCAGGCATTTTTAACGCCTTGCACTATCACAATATGCAGATAAACCTCTCCTGTGCTGACCAGAAATTGTAAAAAGAAAGCACTTTGTTTCCTGCAACAGTTTTGACCAGATGACAATATTACAACCCATTTCATTTGCCGGCTCTTGCAATTTCTGTCTTTGACTTTTATCGATTGACACGTTCTATTCTTAGCATATTACTTCATCCAATAAGAAACGAGCTTTCAGACCGTCAATGTCCAGCTGTCACAATTGAACCAATCAGCGACGAAAAAAGCTGTAAACAAGTCAAGTACATTAAAATGGGGTTTCCGCTGTCGTCAGTTCGCTTTTAGATTTTTACTCGGGTTCTAAAGATAGCTTTATTTCCTTCGTCTACATTGAAATTTATATTATAAAACAAATAAAAAATGGTTCTCCTTGTTATATAACAAAATAATGCACTTTCGAGGTCTTGAAAAGCTGCTAAATGCACTCGCGTTCCGGTCGTGCACCCGCAGTTTTTCAAGAGCTCGCGCGTGCAATATTTTGTTGTATCACGATTCACTGATCACTTTGTTTACTTTTGAGACGCCAATATAACATGGTATTGCGTCTCAGAATACCAGCCTCTGATTGGCTCTTGCGCGAGCCCTTGCAGTTACATGGGTTCCAGGTCAAGGTCAAAAGTCGTTTGTTCAACAGCAAGATTTCTACAATTTCACCTTCAAAACACTGTAAATTACAAGATAAGCATCATTCAATCCTAAAGGTAAGGTTGGCATTGTAGTTTCCGTCAGAAATCTAACACTCTTATTCGCTAAAAGTACAATTTTCATAATTTTTGAAGAGATTTCAAAACACGTCGCGAAAGTTTTCGCCACTCAAGCCGTGAAACCGTTGCCATAGATATACTAGGCGCCTTTTGAGAATTGAAATTACGATCAGAATAAGTTTGGTGCTTCATTCTCTTCTTTCTTTTAACAATTCCCGACTTAACTGTTGAATCGAGATACAAAACTAATTGAGATTTTGAGACGCGATACCGAATTATATTGCCGGCGTTGGAAGAAAATATATTCTTCGTATTGGGCTTCGTCGCTGCGCGACTCCGCCCAATACGGAATATATTTTCTCCCAACTGGCCGGCAATATAATTCGGTATCGCGTCTCAAAATCTCAATTGGTTTATAATGTAACAAGGAGAACCATCTTTTATTTGTTAAATAAAACACTCTCAGTCCTAATGTATGAAATAAACAATAACGCGGCTCCTAACATAATACTTATTAAATATATTTACCGTGTAAGCTAGGTACATTCCTATAATACTAGATCATCAACAAGAGGAAAATTTTATTTGAAATATTCAAGAACTAAACATCAAAGTGAATCCTTCCCTCGTATTGGTGTAAAAATATGGAATGGGATTCCTGATCACCTACGGCGAAAACAGTCTAAAACATTATTTAAGGCAAATATCCATAGAATTCTTGTACACGTATTGAAAAACGTCCTTAACGTCATGATCATTATAAAAACAAAAACAAAACAAACAAACGAAATTCTCTTCCTATTTATATATTTATAGGTATTGTAAATTTGTTTAATTATTATAAAAATGTTATAGTTATTGCAAAATATCTTCCATGTAAATAAGAAATATTATAGCACTACCCGCCTCGATTAGCTAAGCTATCTGCGGGTGTGTTAAGTAAAACATATTCCATTTATAGATACTTGTTAATAAACTTGAAATGTTGAGGCCAATGAGAGTGGTACAGTAGCATAAAAAATGTGGTATTCTTTCACTCTACGTATGGCACGTTCTACACGTTATTCTACAAGAACCGACAACAGAACCATGCAAAGGTAAGTTAAGAACAAATATCATTTGTGAATTTGAACCCAGTAGGATGACTTTTGCCGGATAATTTTTGATCGGACTATCTTTGATACGCAGTAGTCAGCGGTGGTCAGGAAAGATGGCGGCAAAATGTATCGCTCCGCTTCTAATTCCCTCTATGTGAATTTGAGTCTTTATATATGTGTTTTTTTTAGCTTTGGAAATAGCAGGATGGCCGGTCATTCAAGTGCTGCACTTATTCAAGAAGTTTGTGAGCCAGGAAATGTAATTACTCGAGAAATTCTCGAGTCGACGCTAGACCGGAAACTACAACCGATCACCTCCAAACTTGAAGGGCTCGAGTAGTTTATAAACCATATAAACGTCATGTACGATGGTCTATGCAGCAAAGTGAAGACTTTAGGAGAAAACATCTAAGGTTAGTCAAGAAAACAGGTTGTAAAGGATGAGGTTCTCGCTTTATCAAACAGCCGCAAGCTCAACGCAGAAGCTTTGAAAACTAACAACAGTAACGCTCACACTGTAGATATGACTATTTTCCAAAGAGCAAATCACGCTCTTATCAGCAACAAATAATTTTCTTCTATTACCTTAAAATCAAATCAATAAAGTTTCAATTTGAAAAGTGACAGCAGGGTTCAAAACACACAAATTAACGTATATCAATAACAGTTGATTTCCAATGTTTACGCTTCATCAGACTCTTTAAAAAGTGCCCCTACGATCACATTTTGACATATCAGTTTTTTTCCCATATTCGTAAAGTAGAGTGGCTATATTATTACCAGTTCAAACCGTTTTTCGATACGACGACGGGAAGTCTTATTTTTTGAACTCCGAATCTTGAATTTTACATCCGCCATCACGCGAACCAGTTCCTGTGGGCGAGGAATGCCTGGTCATTTTTTAGCGTGACGTCATACACTTAAGGTTATCGTATACCTTCAGGGTACTGTTCCGGATAAAATTAAGTAGCGTCTTGAATATTCGTCGTATTTAGATAAATTATACCTCATTTAAAGCCTATAAAATTGGCTACAACGATATACCTAAGGTTTGTAATTTTGATAAAAGTGCGATGTTTAAATAAACTTCTTTTCCGAACAAGCGAGTTGGTTTCCAAGAGCTCCAACTCCACGGCAATTTAATGAATTTAAGATCTGTTTGCTTTTCTGGACTCCCACAGACCTTATTTACGAAACTGTGCCGGCGACTCTGGAAATTCGAAGCCGTTCTGAAGATATTTTGGTCTTCGTGAAACTGCTAACGCGAATCCAGCGCCTCTCTTTTAAAAAATAAAAAAATCGCCGACACGGTTTTTTTTAGCTGATATAAATTGCGAACAATCTGTGAAAATTTGAAGTAATTCGCACAAATTGGCGTCGAGTTGGAGCTTTTTTCAAACTATGTTTGGAACGAAAATAGAAAGTCAAGAAAACGCTCTGAAACTAGCCGGCCGGCGAGACTGATTCTTTCAACCAGTGACTGGGAAATGTCACAGTCAAAACTTTCCACAACAACACGTGTGGCTACTTTTCCCATACAAACCTTCACGCGAACTAACATATGTAGTAAGAAAGTGTACCATTTTCCCGCTTTGAAAAGCAAACAAAACGTTTTGAATAGAAATAATCGTTCAAGTTTGTGCATTGTACAGGACTGTAGCAATTTAACGAACCACAAAGCTGGCATTTCGCTACATGAATAATTCAAGCCTTTAGTTGAGTACCAAGAATACGGTTTGTAATTCTCTCAAGCCTCATGCAAGGATGGTTTGTGTACGTTTTGAGGACAGAAGCTTCTCCATAATTGTTTGTATCACATGGAATAGCCGGTAAGACCGTACTAGTATAGATTGACCAAAAAATAAGCGGCTACGTTTGCTGAGAACATAGTTTATCATAAATAACTCATATTGCTGTTTCCTATAAACAGATAAACCTATCGATGTAGTATGCCTTTTAATTTACTGCTAATTTTATTTTCAAGACAATAAACCACAGAAGAAACCACCAATATTATTTCATGAAGTACCTTGTTTCAGTTGTTTGTGTCAAACAGAAACGGGGGGCGCGAAGTTTGGTTCTGTTGATTCTGTGATAGCCACTGTAAAAGCTGCAGATCAGTCAGTTTCAATACATTGTTTTAGCCTCGGTCGTTATTTACTAAACCACAGCAAAATTCGCAGTGTGAGTTTGTCGACAATATAAGAAGAAATGTATGGGTTCGAAGCAACTTGAGAACGATGCGTTAAGTGTATGACGTCACATACGCTAAAAAAATGACCAGGCATTCCTCGCCCACGGGAACGGATTCGAGTAATGGCGGACGTGATTTTGACGGTAAACTCTCTTTAAAATGTGGTCTAATTGGCCCCATTCAAACTTTTCACTGATTTGGATATTTCTGCCACTGTTTGTTCTTATGGAATACAAAAAAGTGGCAAAAGACTGAGAAATGGTCAAATTTCGTCGTAGTGGCACTTTAATATATGAATCTCTATAGAATGTTGGGAATTTATTGGGAAATTATTGATATATCAGGACAAACCGAAAATAAATCCGGATAACTTGAGAAAATGCCACAGCTCTAGCCCCAAAGCTACACAATAGATTCATCTAACACACCTTGACATTTGTTAGAGCTACTTCTAATACATTTCCTTACTTTGCAGCAGCATTCACTATTACTATACCCTGTCCAGTAGTTTTATCTAAAGTTATATTTCAGTGAAAGGCAGAGAAGTATTGAAGCAAAGTGAATGTCAAAACAAGCAAGGACAGTGTGTGTTCGATTTATATTTACACCATCAAACAGTTGATAAAAATGCACTTATTTCAGAGAAACATTTAGAATATAAACTAGCTCTTACATTATCCTGCTCAACATTCTGCACCAAATAATTTTGGGGTGAGTGATGTGAGAGTGTTTTTTTTGGCGGCGGCGGAGGGAGGGAGGTTGATTCTGCAAAATCACCTGCCCACTTCCCAACCCATCGATAATATACATTCCCTTATTCATTATTGCTGCCGCAGCGAGTTCATCTAACACCTTGGCATTTTTATCTCCCAGTAATCTATTTTTCCTGCTAAAGTGCTACTATAGGTTCTCTTCTAATACACTTCCTTAACTGAGCGGAGCAGCATTCACTACCTATTAGGTATACTAGTATAAATAATATTTCAACTAATAAGTGCATTATAAGCGACGTCGCTCACCAGTAAAGAAACACAGGTAACCAATTAACACAATCAGAAAATGAACGCAGACAGAGACTAGGCTGATCCAATATCTTTAACCCCATACCTCGCGAGGGCCTTCGTTTTGCCAGTTAATACACAGCTAGATATAGAAAACTCCATATAGCTTGTTCGAAATATAACGTTTTCAGAGTGTACATAGCGCGATGTACGATGTGAAGTTTGAGAGATTAGTTTCATGTCGAGTTATATAATTTAAAGACGGAACGTCAAATGTAAAGTTCATTTGGTAGACATGTTGATATGCATCTAATCACGTAATCTGCCACGTCCCACTTCCTTTCCATCCAGCGATGTAAAAAAAAAAAACGCTTTGATTTAGTAACGAGAATTAAGAAACACTCCCCAAGTCAATGGTATAATCTGCCGTTTATTGAAGTTCTTAGGCATATTGTTACAGTAATATCTCAAATGTGCTTCTAATTGTTAAGTCATCTCAATGGTTATTGAGCGAAGATGAAGCCAAAGCCAGCAGCACTCTCGTTTCCTCTATCACCTCCATACCGAGCCTCGTTACCACTGGAGTAATCTTTCTGTCCACATGCCGTGCCACCTGTGCCGAATCCGATTCGCGAGTCGATTTTCCTGATTAGAAACGATTCCAATCCTTGCCTTAAAGGAAGAAACATTGTATGATTCCAAAGTTATATTGTACAATGATTATAAGTTTAGAATATACAATACAAATACCATATATTAGCAATACACTTTCTAAATTAGATCCCGAACCGTAATCAATATTAATTAAGGGGGCAGAGGTAAGTTACGTCGCAGCAGTATAAAAGTATAAAAACTGATTGGGTTGAACTGAGTGTCGTTACTAAATAATATTAAACACATTAAGGAAAATTGGGTGCTACGAATTACGAATTATTTTGAGCCCTAATTACCTTGGAATCTGTTTTACCGACTGGGTTGCTGTTAAAGCCCTCTTTGTTACAGTGCTTCTGGAGAGATGCACCAGGGACGAGTGTTTTCCAAGCGTTTCTACCAAGGTGTGTAGCGGTGTATCTGCTGTATGCAATGATGGAATAGAGGGAATCAACCTTTTTGGACATGGGAAGGGATAGCCAACGAGTACTACCACCAATCTTCATTCCGAGGCACAGTTTAGAGAATGGCAGGTTGGAATAAGTGTCGAGCTTCATCTCTTCATGGTGAAGTCCTTTAGACACGGCTTCGACATTGTAAACGTGATGAGTTGTCCAGTAACGAGAATTGTAATGGAAAGTGTTCTGTGGTTGGAATAGACACAAACCATACATCACGGAAAAGGATTTACCTAGTCTTATTATACATGTACGAGAGATAGCTAATAAGTTGATGCATCAGAATAATGGTTTGCAGAGCCAGTTTAGATTTTTTTAAATGCAATAAACTTACCTAGGAATACGAGATTCAACCTTATGGTTGTTAAATGGCGAAATGAATATATGTGATGTCAATCGTTTAACGAGCATATCAGATTCACTAAAGATGTAGCTTATCACGATGGTTTCATACCTTAGTACCATCAATCTTCATAAGAAGAGTTCATCCACTGTAGCCACAGATGACGTCCATGTGACAGTATACCTTGGTAACTTTACCGCGTAAGTTGAGGTAGTAAGCACCATTACGGCCATCTCTATGAAAACAAGTTAGAGAAAGTGAGAAGACTGCGTCCCCTATTGCTACTAAGTATTCTCTATTTAGATTATATCGGAGCGCTACGGAATCAATCTTAATTTCGCAGTTGAGCCGAGTCTTTTCAAACTAATTGGTTTAGAAGCACTGGTAATAGGCCTTTTGCATGTGGTTCTATTCTGAGCTTGCGAAATTCGGATTTTTTTTCTCAGAGAATCTAATAATAACAATTAGCTTTACTATTTCTCCTTTCAAAACTGCTGGACTCTGCAGAACTCGCACTAAGGGACATGTGAATTTCGTTCGTAAAAATCAGGTAGAACAGGGTTTGCGGCGAAGCATTAAAATATTCAGAAATCATTCTACGCGTACGTTCAATGCCTAAATTATTTTAATGTTCCACTCGTGTATTATTCAAAGTACAGCAAACCCTGTAGTATTTGTTAAGGTAGACAATCGCCAAAGTCGTTCTTTTTCGGCATGTTCATGTTTTTATCTCCCGGGTAGAAGTGACGGCGCCTGGGTCATGGCAACAGTTACTAAGGGATGGAGTAATTTTGAGGGTTTGGAACATAAAATACACTTACGCTCGTGCGGTTTTGATGGCCTTGCAAGAGTGAGCAGGATTGTCAAATGATCCAGCACGAGCCACTTCCAAGTGTTCTTGGGCGAAGATGTAGCCAAAGATTTTGATGCTCTTGTTACCGTTGTCAGGCGTGCCTCGTTACCAGCGCTATTCTTGTCATTCTGTCCGCAATAGCTACCACCTGTACCAAATCCAATGCGAGAGTCTGGTGAATTGCAGTCGTTCTCCTGGTTACTGATAATACCAATTCGTGCCATGGCACCATTGCCATGCATTAAAACCTTCACGGTTGCAGTTACGCTGTAGTGAGGAACCAGGTATAAGCGCCTTCCAGTTAGCATGCCCAATGTAAGTCCTACGGTATTGGTTGTCTACTATCAGTGAGTACAATGACATGGCTCTGAAGTTCAAAGGCAGCCAGTTGGTTTGACTTCCTGTCGTCATGCCAAGACACAGGTTTTCGAGTGCTAAGTGTGAATAAGTGTCCAGCTTAGTTTCCTTGCGGTCAAGACCTCCGGCTGCACCGGCGACGTTGTAAGTTTGCTGGTTAGTCCAACTTGTAATGGAATGTGTTCTGGATTGCGGACATTAATACATGGAGTACATATAGGTTATTACAAGAGAAAGAGCTATACTGTGTATAGAGAATTATATAAACATCCAGTTTACTCCGAAAGGTTACTTGTACACAGTTTTATATTTATTTGGAAGATCATGCAAGTGCCTACATCTAAGCTGGTTATGTTCCCGCTCTTTGGGTTCGAAAATTTAAGCTCATATTTGGGTTAAGTTTGTATGGAAAGTGAATTATATGACCGAATGGTATTCTATAGGTGGAGACCGTATTCACGCGGAAAGTTTACTAAAGTCAGTGAAGAAAGTTATACAAAATATTAAAGTTAATAGTAAATCACAAAGATGTTATATTTACCTTATTTCCGTCGATCTTCATTATCATAGTCCATCCTCTTGAGTTACAAATCTTTCCCATGAAGCAGTATGCCTTTACGATAGTATTTCCAAGTTTGAGGGTGTACAAGCCACTTGCAGCAGAGCTACGAGTGAAATACAATATGAAGCCGTAAGCAGAACTAAGGATATTGGATTGACAAAGCTCGCACGTTGAGAATATCATCTTAACCAACAGCGAATATGTTGTAACTGAAATGTTCTACTAACAACATAGATATTAACTCTTTGTCGTCCGATCGTGTGTGAGCTCAATTGGTGAAATCCTGAGTGCTAACTCAACCCTCCCCCTCAGTTCAAGTTTGGCTAGCCCGGGGTAGTCAAATACTGCTGACTTTTTAAGCCGAGAGCTCAAACCTTTCCCACAATGCCATTTGGGAGAATTCTGTGCACTCGTTGACGGTAGGTATGGCTGCTTCGGTAGGGTTTCCAATGAAATGTGCTCTAATTTTGGAGAAAAATGCCACTGTCAGAGAGCTTGAAGACATCGTTAAGTCTGAGGACGGCTGAAAAGTACTTGGTTTGCTTTTAGTAGGCCTTGTGAGAGGATTTCACAGGGTTTTTCCGTTGTGTTTGTGCTTAAAGACACAGAAAAAAATATTCAATGAAATCCTTGAAATCCTGCCGTTGGCAGTCTTTTACCCCTGCTCAACCTATTAGGATGTGTTTTTGTCACTTTAAAGCAACGGCTTGAGTCCAAATCACCGTTCTTGGTTGTAGGGGTAAAAGACTTATAAAAGAAATCCTACCGGAGTCCCAGAGGGGGGACCCCTTGTGGAATTTTTGTCCATTACCTAGCATGCAATTGGAGGTGAGAGCAGGAAAATGTGGTCGAGTGAAATGCAGTGCAAACATCGGCGTGGTTCACCGTCGCTTGGTGTGTTTTGTGAAAACAAACCTGCTGGTTGGAAAGATTAAACAAGGTACTGTAACGACTGGGTGGTTATTTTGTGTTTGCTCTTGATTTCAAGTGCGAATGGGAAGGTTTTTGTGAGCCGATTTTCAGCTCTTCAAAATTCGTGAAAGTCGAAGGAACGAAACATCACCAAAACAAATGAGCTTTTCTCCATAGTAAAAGAGTTGAGCGATCCCTGTTATAGCTCTGACTTTAAAGCCATACATCTCTTCGCATAATATCGCAACATAGTCTTTCCAGCATGTCTAGATGTGATGCAATAATTTTTCTAGTAACGGACTCATGCGTCTCCTATTTACAGGCTCGGACGGTAAAGAGTTAAAAAGATCATAGTGTTTTTTTAATGAAAACGTTATTGCAACCTAAGGTAATGTTAACCTAATGTAATGTCGTTTTAGATTTGCAATCATTTTGGCAACATTAGAATCACTTTCCAGGGCTTCTTGCATCCCTGAAGAAGAGATCGCGGTCGGTTTCGAAACCGCCTCGCGTATTCACGAACAGCGGCCATTTTGCTTTTAGAGACGTGGAGGCTATTTTAATTATACGTACAGAAAAGATCAATCACGGTCAAATCATTACAAACAATAAAAGCTAAATAGTCTTGCTTACCTGTTCTCGTCAAGATTATGTCGGCAGGACTTAGCAGGGTTGTCGTCTGTTCCAAGTCGAGCTTTGCTGGGACCACACACGTTCTCATACGCATCACCATTACAGATTTGGAGTTTGCCGTCATGGTAACGCAAAGCACCCGTTCCCTTGGCATTGCAGGTACAGCCGTGACTAAAAACTTGGTAGATTTTATAGTAATTCTCCTCGTTCTGACAGTAATTCCGATGAGAGGCTGATGTGCAAGCCACGAGGCTAAGCAGTAGGACCACAAACATCTTTCTTGATTTCACTGGAAATGAAATCCATGCAATTATAACCTATAAAAAAAGGATTTTTTTTACGAGTCTTAAGCAATATGAGCGGTCGCGTTTGGACGGCTGCAATTCGTACACCACAGACCGATTTTTTAAATGTTGAAACTCTATCTCTTGCCGTTGTTTCTTCGTATATATCAGTCGGTTCCAATTCACGAAGATCACGATAATTCAACTTTCATCCGTGGTAAAGAGACACTATTGACACTTTTCAGTTGCCAAAATCGATAGTATATTTCTCCAAAAGCAACAAATTCATATTTTGCAAAACCAAATACAGCTGGCTAAGTTCTTATGTACGGCTTGCCTTCAGGCAGAGTATCAGCTAAATCAATGTTTAGAGTTCCTCAAAGAAAGTCACACTTTCTATTTCAAGATAAAACACCATAATCTTCGAGACAATTCACAAGCTTATTACCTTCAGTTCTCGTTGTGTTAAGTCACAACCACCGTTCTCTCACCTTCTTCTTGAGCTTTTCCAGATTTTTAGCTCTTTTTATGCACTCAGAACTAAGTATTCATACCTGTTACGTAATACCCTCTTTCTATCACCATTGTTTCACGTGTTTGTGTGTATTTCTTTTCCAGGTTATGTAACCCTTTATTGTATCACACATATTTTACTCTTTATGTTACCTAATTTGTTTGTTAACTTATGTCATATCTTATTGTACTTCATTAAGCATACTAGTTACGTTACATGTTTATTTAGATAGAAAACCCATGTGCAGCATAATATGTTTGTTAAGACTAAACCAAGTTTACGTATCTTGTAGGTATATTTAGGACATTACGTAATATCTATATCATTCTTTTCAACGTTTCAAATAGAACACAATACCGCTGTAGATTAACGTAATAATATAAATACGCCCCACTCGCCTTTAGAGTGATTGTCGAGTAAAGGAAAAGTCAAAAGAAGGAAATAACTTTATTATCTGAAATCCATCAGCAGCTAGGGAGGGATTTGTGTAGGTGAACGGGGAGAAAACGAAGGAATTTAAGTGGAGTTAGAGAAAACGGAGTCGTTGGAGTTCACGAACCTAAAGTTGGGTGGAGTTCAGAAAAACCAAAGGAATTAGTTTATTGCTCGGGCTGCCTGTGGAAGCACCGAGTCTAGGTTTCGGCTTTCATTTTATTTACCTCCGTCGCAAATCGGGATTCTTGCGCAATAGTAAAAATGCTACGCATTACGCAATAATGTAGTTTAAGTTAATTTCGAGAGAAAGAAAAATTAATATTTTGCCACGCATGGCCGGCATAAGTTACCTCAAAATCGATCACTAAAAGCGAGCCAAAAATATATAAACCAGCACATCTTGTTTAATTCGCTGTCAAATTTAACGAAATTTTCGTATGTTAATATTAAAATGAAATAACGTCTTCAGGATCAAACACGTTTGTATATTGACGTTCGCGTGACGTCATAACGAACGACTCCTATTAGGGTCAAATTCTGCGTTACCTATACGTTGAAATAAAGCATGTTATCACAACAACATAAATATGTGTTTTCGATTGGCGCAATTTTAAAGTCTCTACGATAAATATTTGCTGAGTTATTAAGAACTGAAGTTTCCTCATCGGGTAGAATCCCATTGTTTTAGGCGACATTTACTCGCGTCCGTGAGATATGAATAATTATGATACGCCTTATTAGATATTCAGCAAAGCGCTTGTGATTGGCTGCTAGGGAATCCTTCTGGGAATACCTCATTCCCATACTTGCTCTTGGGCCTGTCAATCACTGTTATCTATCTTGTCATGGGACTAACTGAAATCCCAAAGCTCTTTAAGAGATTTCAATAGAACTTGGGTAAATAGGTAAACTCGGTTACAGTAAAAGATCACCGAAAAATCAATTTGCCGTGGCTACTTGGGTTATAAGTTTTATCGCGCGAAGTTTCCAAACCTATTTCGTTTGCGTTCGAGGTTTGACTCATGTCAACATTAAAATGGAGTATAATGTCTGCATTTAGAGCTTATTCGAAAAGCCTAAGTCAAATTCAGGAAGCTTTATTTTAGTGCCATATTTGTGAAACTAGTTAAATAAAAGTGAACTTCGGCATTGTTCGCACGAGCTATCCAAGCGAAAGATTTCAAACTCCATACAAGCTATAAAAGTTTTTTTAACTCTTGACCAAAGCGCTTTATTAAACACGAAAAGTCATGATCACTCACTTTGAGAGCGCACCATAAAAATGTGTGGAAACAGTTCTGTAATTTTGTAGCTTTAAAATCAAAATACGAGTTGGTTCAGATCACAGCACTTTACTAAACATAAAATAACGATCACATTCAGAAGTTCGCATCACTGACCTAAAGGTTTAGAAACAGATTTATGTACTTTTGTAGCTTTAAAATAAGATATCATTGAAGCTTATCTGACCACTAGAAGTCTAGATATCAGTAAAAGTTCAATCAGTAAAGCCGAAAATTATTTTCGGAACAGTTCGCTTCTAGGCCACACATAATCGTGGGAAAGGTCTCGTTTTAAAGCTTAAGACATAAACAATCCGTCTGTTTAATCGCTTGTGATGCGCTCTTGATTTCTGAACTTGTTTTTTTCGTTGTAGTTTTGTCATTTCAGAAAGCGCGTTGGTTTTATACCAAAGGCAAAGTGCCGCTTAACTATAATACTGATCAGAAGCTGGTCCTTTGTAAAGCCTAACCCATGGATACTTTTCGATGAATGCGCGATAAAAACGAATCCGGGATTGGAAGTGGGAACGTGAATTCCGATATAGTTTTCTAGTGTTTAACGGTGTATCTCGGATTTGTGTAGTCTCGAGCTTTCTAACGAATTTTAACGAATTTTAAGGCAAGCAAAAATATATAACTCAGCGCGATAAATACAAAATTCGGGCCGAAATTTCTTGTCAAAATCGTTTCACAAGTGCCCGGTATTTTCTTCTAGTGTAAACACTTACCGAATCCAGGATTGTTATTTTTCAAGAATCGGGATGATTTCGAGTTTTCCTGAAGAAAGTATAGTTTGTATTCTGTAGGATTCACTACGCTACAAACCGCGTAAGACAAAGAGCGCTGGTGTAGAAAGAGTAATAAATAAATAAAGTCCGTGTTCGGTGAAAATATTTTCCTTTTTATATCAGATTGTAATTCTAATTACAACGCTAACAGTGATATAGAGAATAAAATGCGAATGTAAAGTTTATCTTGATGCGTCTTCACTTTTTGTTGTAGTTCCTTGGCATTTGTTATTGCAGTTTTGTCAAATTCAAAAGCCAGGCGCTACCGCTGATATGATTATCCAACTCGATTGACTAATTAGCTTCCACTGCCGCCCCTTTGTTTCGGTCTCTTCTATTTTAACCCAGGAGGCGGAGCTTATGTTAGCTTGCCGGTCTCCCGGGAGTTTTGAAAGGTCGATTAATATGCAAGCATTAAGGACAATTTCACTGCTAGAAATACTTTTAAACTTTAATGGCAGAAATATTTAACGGATTTCGATAAAAGAACGCTCGATAACAGATAAGTTAAAAACTAATATTTTCCCGTTTTTACAATTTTTAAGAGAGGGTCCATGTGAAAACCATGCAGACGAGTCTACAGTGCACCTCTCCGATTTCCTTTAAACTTGGCACACATTTATATCTTAACTAGCTAATGTCCCATGTGAAATAGTTTGGCTGAAATGTAAAAGGCCTTTGAGATATGACAATCAAACTGTTTGACCCCCTGAAATGCTCAAAATCAGAGCAAAATATACCTTATGTTGTAACATGTCGCAATCGCAAATGATTTTAAGTAGAAAGATAATATTTTTACCTGCTTTAGTACTAAGTCCCGTCAGCATATTAAAACCAAAATCAACTAATTTTATTAATATTTTGTCGCTTCTGTCGAATTTTTATTTAACGCTACTTTAATAGGTCTTTTTAAAACCCGATAAATGCTGTCTGGCAATGGCCGTTTGCAGAGTTGCGGCGTTCTTGATTTAGACTAGTGCATAATGGCTCACTCTCTGCTTAAAGCTGCCTGTGATACACTTGTATGCGATTTGTTACTGTCGTCCTCGTATCTCTTTATAGCGGAGCTCGTTGCATAAAAAAAAACAAAGAAAATCAATATGGAAAACAAAAGATAAAAGAACAACCCACACAAGTAAAAAAAAAATAACGCCGCGCGCCTCGCCCGCTCGCAGACGTAAAGGTCGGTACACACGAAGGGACAAGTCACGTGTCCTGATATCCTGTTCCCCGCGGACACCGGACATCCTACAGCTGAGAAACTACAAACCTCGTACACAAAGAATAACGTATTTCTTTACAATTTTAAGGTAATAGACCAGTTCGCGGTTTATTATAATTCCGACATTTTGAAAGGGGTGTAAACATGGCGCGAAATACAGTGTTTGTATGGGAATCCGATGACAAATAAAATCCGTAAAATCGAATTTCTGAAATATTCTTCAGATACAAACTTAAGATACCAGGTAAAAGATTAACTGATCGACATTTGAGGGATGTAGCTGTGCTGGGAAGCATGCAATCGTGGATTTAGTTTTCCATACATTTGTCTGTAAAGACGAGTCAAAGTCCGCGGGAAAATTTGCGCAAAAAAAATCAATCTTCCAGGAATGAAAACATTTTTCTGAAGCATTTCAAAGACATTTTTTTGTTTCGATGAGGCAAAATTTGCTTCCGCAACAATGTTTTCACGTTGGCTTTTGAGGAAAACAATGTTTACTAGGCTCCAGTGACACACAGCATATGTGTTTCTTAGCAACACAAACCCAGACCCCACCGGCAAGACAATTTGACACAGTGCGCATTCGTTAGTTTTTTTTCGGCAACAACGTTTCCTCGTATATCCACCCGTGCAGCAAAACATTTGTATGCTTCCTGCTCGTTCAATTAGCCACCCAGGCAACATTAAGAGAAACAGAGAAGCGCAGTGTTCGCGCCTACGCCTTTTCGAACCCTCGTGCCTCGATCGGATGATCACGTAAAATGGCGGTCCCGTCTCACGCAATCTCGTTCTCATAACCCGCGATCTTTTGGCCAGTATCTTCGCGCTGGTCAAATGATCGCGGGCTCTGGGAACGAGATTGCATCTCACGACGTGACGCTCGTATTCATCAGCAGCTGTGTATCACAGGACGCTAAGGAACCACTTTGGACATTAAACAAATATCTGGCAGTGACCACCCTCAGTGCATAACTACTCATGCTTGTAAACTGCGTGGCTTACCGTGTGTCTGAACATACATGTATATGTAAATCCAGCGTAATTCAGGTCTGGATAAAGTCTGTCACGATCCACACAATATGTTTCATCGTTCACCCAGATGTTTTCTGAACCCTTTTCTAAGATAGTTTGTAGCAATAGCAACATACGTCAGACATTTCTGAACTTCGCTTTCCAGGATGGCACTGCGCTCCAGTTCGGCACCGACACAGCTGATTAGGCCATCCCAATAAAATGCAAATACGTAGAGAGCTAGGAAAAGAGGTGTAGTATGAAAGTATGTTCTACAAAAAAATTGTTTAACTTTTCCCTAAAATTGGGTCAATGTCAAGCTTTGTATTTTTGTTAACTTTTCCAAAAAAAATTGGGTCGGTCTGGCGATTGGAAACGGAACATTTTATTGGGATCGCCGTATGTGGGTCGTGTGAATATACAGGATATATGCACGGGATGTTAGAAATCATTTATAATTCATTGTTGTGACCTTGTGTATGAATGTATGCAAACATTTGACCCCATAACAGTTACATATATCAGGTGCATCATGGGTAATTTTAACCTATAATCAGCTTGAAAAAATTAAAGTTTTGCAAACAAAATTATGTAGATGTATTAAGTAGTGCATTATGATTATTTTCAGTTCTGTTTCATGAGATTCATAAATATTTCAATATAAATTACCCACTCTGGTATATATGTTGGGCACCACAGACGAAATGATAAAACACCGGATCTCCTAGCGTGTAGGGATCTGATCAGCAATATATACATATAAATAGACAAGAAAGAAAAGGCTGATTCAACGGTAGAGAGTTTTTTCTTCCAATATTCCACATGGAATGTACACATATGTGTTCGGGCTACCTGTGGTGCACAACAGCAGACTGGGTTCTAGTCCTAAATAAAATGGCGGATGCTACAAAGCCATCTGTATAAACTATAATGGGTAAATGTTCTTTCGGTGTAAAATCGACAAGAAGATAATTATCGTAAGTTGTGGCTTCGAGACCATGACAGAGCTGGGGAGGAGAGCACAAATAAGGCTAGAATCAGGTATGCATTTATCGCTGATTCATCCTTCGTATTACTAATTTCTCTTATTTTGAAGTTGATTGTTAATTAGTTGTTGTTTATTGCAAAACCATAGGCATAAGTGACAAATAAATTTATCACCCAGTTATTTTAGGGCTATGTTTCTCATTCCTGTCCGTTATTTGTCCCGTTATTCTGCACACGATACAGATTGCATCTGGCGTTGATTGTTTATTTACGTTGGACCCGGGCGTTGGGAGTATGTTACTTTGGCCTCACTGCTCCTAAGCTGAATAAACTTTACAAACTTTTTAGTCCCCAGTTGTATTTCCAAATGACTGATCTACAAAATAATAACTCTCTCATCTTCTACAATTTCGCCGCATCGATAGTATTCGAATGTCATTTTACCCTAAAATTTGACTTTTTGAAAAATAATTTCGGAAGTCACTTGTACATGAAAGCCTTACTCCTTGAATACTGAATATTTGTTGGCACTTATATCATAATTAAATTGCAATTGGTCGTGTTTATGCTGTAGAAACGTTTTGTGTATATAGCTTATATGGTTTGTTCAAAAATATTCTGTAAACATGACTAAAAATACATAGTGGAAATACCCCTCAAACCGAGGCAGTTCGTACTGACCCCCATATCTCTTACAGTTTTTGGAATTTTTCCAAAATATTCTACCAAGTCTAATGCCAGGCCAATAGTAACATATGTGCAAAATATGAACAAAATCTGAGATGTACCATGTAGACTCATATTTTCAGGGTGCATGGTTTTCACATGGATGCCCTCTTAATGATATTAGACTTCGTGAGAAAATAAGTCCTGAATAGCAAATGAGAACACTTTCCATACGTTTTCGACCTGAAATAACCCAAACTTCAGCCTTTATTTAATGGCAGCAGATTCCACTTAATCTACCCCCAAATTAGTGGAAATTGCAGCGTAACATCCCTACTTTAAAATCCCGTGTTTACATTTTTGTGGATATCAGTTTTTAAACCCCAAAATTGGCAATATTTTCAGGGCATAGACCAGTTTGAGGCAGTTTTCTTCGTTATTTGGCATGTGCGCTGGAGCAGAAATTTAAATCCAGCGCGCTTGATCGTGTCACGTGACTAAGTAATGTCGCCTGATTCTGCCCGATGTGTGACGTCACATTTCTGATGTCATGGGTCTGACATCAGTCATGCTTTCTAAGTTGAAGAAACATAAAAGACCATATTGCGGCTATTCAGTATACAGTAAGTACAGTTCCTCTTTAAAACCCGGAAAAAAAATCGAATAGTTATTTTTAAAAGACTTTTTCAAAAATATATGACGTCATAATGACGTTTCCTCTTTTTCACGGTGAATTTTAAAGTATTTCCTCTCAAAAATTGAAAATTCTAAAAACATACGATTGTGGGTACCGATTTACTCTTTTGATTGCTAGATTGTCGTAAACAAATATTTTAAACTCTAAAAGATGAATGAAGAAGTTATTTTGTAAATGGTTCTGTAATGAATATTTCCCGCCAAATTTTGCAAGGAAAATTACCAAAATTCAAAATTTAATAACTTTTCTCCCTCTTAACCAATCAAACTATGGTTTTCGGTTTCTTCGTTGTCGACATGATGGGAAATCGAAAATATAAAATTTACTGACGTTAAAGGTAATTGAAAACATCGAGAAACCTATTATAAATTGATACATGACGTAACTGTGACGTCATCAAGATTTTTACGGTAGTTCAAAACATCGGATTTTGTTTAGGTCATCGGTCTTTATCCTCCCACAAAAATTCAATCTTCTACGTTGGAAACTTTTGAAAATATAGCAAAGTGATCGATTTTAGGGTCATTTGTGCCAAGCGTGGCTCTGAACTCACACCACGTGCTTATGACGACGACGCCATGTTTTTGAACAGTTTACACCGTATTCGGAGTGCCGAACAGAAGTCCGACAACAACAACAACAACAACATGTTTTTATTTGTACTTACAGTGGCAGATTACATGGGTCGGATGAAAGTAAACAAGTTATAAAGTAACCGGACACCCGAAATAACTATAAGGAGCTAATCTAGTCGGGTGCGCATTAAATGATAGAGTTAATTTTGCAAGTCAGAAAAAGGCGAAAAATCAGCAAGCACATAACATTAAATACGTCGAATAACTAATTAAGGTGATAATAAATACACACGCAACACACAATATACACACTAACAAACAAAGTTACTATTAGTAAAATAAGCAGGATGTGGGTCAAAACAGTTATTTATGAAAATTTTGCGAAAACCTCGTCAAGTATGAAATAAGTCAGTTAAATACCTCGAACCTCAGCTTTTATCCAGATACATCTACGGTCCCTCGGGATGTATCTGGCTAAAAGCCTCGGTTCTCGGTATTTAACTCTTCCATAATTCATTATTGACTGTTGTCTCGAGTGTCTGTAGATTTGTATGAGAGAAGAATAGGTTTGAGTCATCAGGAAAGCGGTGAAAATCGAAAGCTGTAGAAGATTTATTAAAGTCATTGATGTAGAGAATAAACAGTAAGGGACCAAGGACAGAACCTGTGGAACACCACAGGTTATTAAATGCTGCTCAGAAGATATATCACTTAAAGAGACATATTGCATTCTATTGCATAAATAAGAGCAGAACCATTCCTTAGCTATTCCACGTATTCCGTAATATTCCAACTTTTTAATAAGTATTCTATGATCAACAGTGTCAAAGGCTTTGCTTAGGTCAAAAACAGACCACAAGAAAGCATTTTATTCTATATTGCTCTTTGAATCTTATCTGCTATCATTAGAATAGCATGGGTTGTAGAGTGATTGCGTCGAAAACCAAACTGGTTTTCATTCAGAATTTCATATTTCCCTAAATAATTTATTAATCTTTTATACATTTACTTTTCAAGGATTTTATTGAAAATTGAAAGTAATGAAATTGGGCGATAGTTAGAAATAACAGCATGGATTCCATTTTTATAGATAGGTGTAACCCTAGCAACCTTTAGCTTATCTGGAACTACACCCATAGAGAAAGAGCAGTTAAATAGATAATTTAAAGGGTAACTAAGAAGAAATTTAAGGATTTTAAGTAATTTTACAGGGATGCTGTATATATATATATATGGGCCTGAAGATTTGTTTGGATTTAGGTTGCTTATTTCCTCTTCAATTTCTTCCGGTGTTGTTGGGTTCAGAATAAAACTATTGCACTGAGGTTGACATAAAAAATCACTGAAGGATTTACAAACAGTTGGAATAGATTTGGCTAGTTCTTGTCCAATTGTGGCAAAAGAATCATTAAAAGCATATGCAATAGATTTAGTATCAGTTATTGTAGAGTTATTTACCTCTATTTTACTAGGAATAAAACTTTTATTTTGTTTAGTGGTAACAATTTGTTTAATGCCATTCCAGGTATCTTTCATATTTTTTATGTTGTCAGGAAAGTATTTGCTATAGTATAGCTTTTTGCTTGCGATTAAAATATGTTTTAATTTATTTCTATATCTCTTAAATTTAGAGTGGTGGAATTCAGATTTATTCATTAAATATGTATGAAAAAGCTTGTTTTTGTTAGCTATTGATTTACGAAGACCCGAGGTAATCCAGGGTTTGATTTTATTCTTTACTTTCTTTTTAGACAACTTTCTTAATGGGGCATGTTTATTAATAATGTCTGAGATACATGAATAGAAAGAATCGAAGATCTGATTAACATCGTTATTGCAAGACAGTCTATCTTCCCAGTTTATACTTTGAACATCATTTATGATGTCATGTTCATTAACTTTTGAGTAGTGAAGCTTAAAAAGGTTTAGATTTTTGTGAGCAATAGACAGTTTGTTGATAATTAAAAAATTGGGAAGGTGATCAGTAATATCATGGACAATATTGCCACTTAAAGAATAATGCTCAACAGAGCTTAGAAAAATATTAGCTATTAAGGTGGCAGTATGATCGATAATTCTAGTTGGCTGCAAAATTTGCGGTAGCATATAGTAAGATCCTAAAGTATTAATAAAATCATCTGTCAATGTGCAAGATTCATAGTTAATGAAATTAATATGGAAATCACCCATAAAGATACAATGCTTATTTTCCTTAGACACCTTATCAATAACTGAGAATAAATAATTATTAAATTGATCGAGTTTGCCATTTGGATGTCTATATATTACCGCACATATAATATTTTTTATAAGGATTGCAGCTAATTTCAATCCACAGTGATTCATACTCTGTAGTTATAGAACTAAGGTCATCCCTAAAATGAAATTTGGTACCATGCTTCACAAAAAACCCACTCCACCGGCATTGCTAAGTGTTGGTTGTGACATAAAATCATAGCCTGGCAATGATGTGTTACAAATTTGTCCAAAGTCTTGTTTTATTTTTGTTTCCGACAAACCAATGATGTTGAAGCTATAACGTAAATCAGTCAATAGTGTTGTCAAGTTATCATAATTTGCAGCAAGACTTCTGATGTTGCAATGCAAGGTAGAGAATGAGTCCTTTGAAAATGCTCTATTAATAACTTCGCTGTTTTTAAAATCATTTATAGTGTAGTAATCAAAATTGACTTCCTGTGCCATATTTCTTTCTACATCAAAGTGGGATAAATTGGGGACTTTATCTAACTTAGACAAAATCTCAAATCTAGGTAAGTTATCTAACCGTGATAAGGAGGCTTAGGAGTTCAGTGTTTCAGTGTGCTGCTCCATGAGTAATTCTGTCCAGATCCTTTTGGCTGAGAATCACAGTTGCAGGCCTATCTTCGTCTTTGCGGAGGTAGATACGTCCATACTCAGCCATTATACTCTAGCTCTATTGTTTTCGTACTGCACGTTCTAAAGGTTAGGGTGTTTTGTATTGTTGGGAAAGCCAATGCTGTGGCTCGTTTCGAGTGGTACAGGATGGTACTTGCCATCGGACAGGTTGACCAATGAGAAGAAAGTGATCATATGGTAATTAGTATGCACACTAGTGATTGATGTAGGCGGGTGTGTGGTATCATGGTGGGATCAAATTTAAATCAGCAAATTTACACAAGCATGCATACTGCATATTTTTTATAATCTATACATTCAAACAATGTTGTGACTGGGGCAGAGGTTTCTTTTTCACTGTCAGTTCCTGAAGCGATCACAAAAGAAAAGGAGTAAAATAAACCTCTGCTTGCAGAGAACTTTCATTATTATATAAAAAGAACATTGTTCTCTTTACATAATATAATCTGGAGCATCTTCGTACGCGTTTTTAACATTTATATTTATAAGATTTGACACCTATATGGTACAGCAACCAAGCAATCTTGAAGAGATTTTACACGCCGGGCACGAATAACCATAAAAACGGCGGGGTTGAGTGTAACAGAAAACGTAAAAGTAACGCCATTTCCTTACTTCTACTCTAAATTTGACAAAATGTTGGCAGGTTGGTAACAAAGTATAACTACATTTTTGGGGACATTTTTTACAGTATTCTGACGATGTTGTGACGTCATAAGGGTTGCCTCCTTTTTGGTGAAAATTAACCTTTAAAATACGTTTCAAACATATTACGTCATCAGAATGCCTTTATGAAATATAATCATTTGGCGAAAATTTGAACTTTCTACGATAAATATATTCAAAGTTATGGACGATTGACTATTTTTATGACGTCATTATTAGTGACGTCATACTTCAAGCATAAATCAGATTGCCGACCATAAAAATATTATTAAAGAGAATACTATGACTTGTGAGTGTTATCCAAATGCATTTCATCGACCAAATTCCCAAAAAATTGAACTGGCTATTTTCCGAGGGTACACAAATATATTTATGACGTCATAATGACGTATCCAAAAAATGAGGCTTCAATTCTAATCTGTTATAACATATATGTTTATAAAAAAATATCAAAATTCTAAAAAGAACACGTTGTTATTACTAAAGAGCTCTATTATTGTGCATTTTTTTAAAAAGGAGAGCGTACAAACTGTAACAACTACAGGCCAATTTCAATTCTTCCTATTTTTAGTAAAAAAATTGAAAGAATAATATATAATCAATTATCTACTTACTTATGTCTTCATAATTTGTTATCTCCTCTGCAATATGGTTTTCGCTCAGGATTAAATATAGCCTGCGTCGCATTCGAACTGAACCCCGGTTAAGTCCGTCTGCGAAACAGTGGACAAAAGCTTGTTCTCGACCCCCAGCGAAGTTGCAGGATTATTTATAATCGATTTTGATTGGCTTTTACTAATGATCATTCTTACACGTCTTCTGATTGGCTGGCCATTCAACTGTCACCAGCCTCGGAGATTGTTATGACGGGCATTCATGTCAGAGGCCGCTCGGTTGAAACGCTTCGTTTGCACGTGCACGCGTGAGTCAACTGTTTACTTGAGATTTCTCGCCCTAATAACTGCTGAAGAATACCGTAGATCAACAAGACGAGCTATGTCGTCGTTTCCCTGTGTTTTACTATCGCAGAAGGTTAGGTTTATTTCAACTTCGGGTCAGGTTTTGAAGTAATGTAACGTAATAGGTAGCTGCCCGTGGTTTAGTGCCAGATAAAAGGAAACTTGCCGAACACATTAAATAGAATCTGTCACGACAAAATGCTCGTTCGAAGAACACACACACATCCCCCATGCAGCTTAGAAAGATCTAGTATCTCAACTCCGGTCAACTGCTCTTGTTCTAGCAAACGAATCTCGATTTTAAACTGATATTGTACAAATATCATTGCTCTTTTCGACGTGTATAAAAGCCGCCGCATTTTGAAATGTAAATTAGCCGTTAGTCGCACTGTTGACAGGCTGGTGACAGTTGAATGGCCAGTCAGAAGACGTGTAAGAATGAGCATTAGTAAAAGCCAATCAAAATCGATTATAAATAATCTTGCAACTTCGCTGGGGGTCGAGAACAAGCTTGTGTCCACTGTTTCGCAGACGGACTTAACCGGGGTTCAGTTCGGATGCGACGCAGGCTAGATTAAATACAACAGATTGTGTGGTAGATCTTATTGACGAAATAACTCGATATTTAGATGAAAGATTATATATGTGATTACAATATTTTTAGACCTTGCAAAAGCTTTTGATACGGTAGACCATGCCACATTACTATCTAAGCTAATTAATTACGGTATCAAAGGTAAATCTCATTACTGGTTTAGATCATATTTGCAATCTAGACAACAAAGAGTTTTTGTAAATGGAGTATTTTCTGATCAATTAACCTTATCCTATGGTGTACTAGGCCCTTTACTTTTTCTATTATATGTAAATGACTTTCCAGCGTCGACAACTTATTTTTCTGTCCGTATGTTTGCTGATGATACATCGGTTACTGTTGCTGGACCTGAGTTAGATTTAATTATACCCAATATAAATAGCAACGTAAGTGATTTGTATAACTGGTTATGTGCCAACAAACTCACATTGAACATTGAAAAAACTAATTATTTAATATTTCAACCTCGACAAAAACAATCATATAATCTATATCCTCCTTTACAAATAGCCAATAAACCTGTAAAAAACTGTCACAGTATCAAATATTTAGGTTTTTACATTGACACCCACCTTACTTGGTCAGAGCATATTTGAATATTTAAATGATAAACTTAGTAAAAATATTAATGTTCTCATTAAGTGTAACAATAGCCTTCTAAATTTATATTATTCTCTAATTTACCCATTTATAAGCTATGGCTGTATAATTTGGGGAAACAACTATGACAGTCCGTTATCTATCCTAGCTAAACTTCAAAATAAGGTTATTCGTGTTATATGTGATGTTCCTATAAGAGAGCATATCACTCCATATTATATTAAACTTAATGCACTTAAACTTCCTGACATAGTTAAAATGAATACATGTCTTTTCATTTTTGAATGTATGACCGAAAGCAAAAACTGTTCAATTAATATGAAATATGTCGCAGAACAACATTTCTTACCAAACAAGAAGCTCTACAAATCAATTTTTTTACATTGAACGATACCGATTAAATTTGAGAAAATTTCCCCCCACAGTAATAGGTCTTTATTATTGCAATAACTTACCTCTTCGAATTAAAAGCATTCATTCCAGAAAACAACTAATATTTATTATGCATTTTTTGGCAGAAATGTTCCTTTTAATTTTTCTAGTAATAATTATCACGAGCTGATTTAAGGGCATCGTATTTAGGTAACTATTTGATGCCCTAACACCAATGATTAATGTTGAGTGTGAGGTATCGTTTTCCTATTGTAGTATGTGTGTGTATTTTATTGTCTGTTATTTAATGTTATATTGTATAAATTTGTAAAATCATGGTGTAAAATAAACTCAAATCAATCAAATCAATTGTGACGTCATAATGATGGCTATAATTAGCTAAACTTATCAGACTATGATTTGTTTACACTCCTTTATACACCTACCAAAAAATTCATTCTTCTATGTCGAAAACTTTAAAAAATATATATAACCCGCCGTTTTTACGATCATATGTGCCCGGCGTGTAAAGCTATGTTATCAAATATAGCATTTTATGACTATGCTTATTATGTTAACGATGATTTCACTTACTTGACTTGAGTTATAAACCTGATCCATTCAGAATTTGTCAACTTTTCGTTTCCGATTTCGTCCAATTAGCTCTTCAGTTAACTTTCATTTCCCTTCTCGATTGGCGCATTATCCTTTAAATCTGTTTTCACCCAATGTACAACTCCGGGAGTAATTGCAGAATACCCCCTCCAGTGGTTCATTAATAATTCATTCCTCAACTTTTTCATACAAACCTTCTAAAAACCTAACCCTGAAATAATAAAAAAACCTAATCATTCGACCCAAAATCATCGATAGAACGAGTCTAAATACACCCGGTTTCACATCTTCTCGAGACTCATGCTCGCAACATTTAGTTTTCCGACATCGAAAATTTATTTTTATGCATGAAAATACTTGTATCGTATTTAATATGATACACTTTAGTCCGTTTAATACGACAAGCATTTAGGGCACGGCACTCCTGAACTTGGGTCCGCGGGCCGATAATTTTGGGATTTTTGCCATATAAATGAAGATATTTTGATAGTATGCTTTACATTCTGGACACGCAGAAAGGGCCGATATGATTCTAGGATCAGAAGAACTTCAAGATTCCCTCCACATAATTCTTATCCCCAAACATTTCAGACCAATGAATCAATAAGCGGTCTTGCACCTAAGTGTGCTTGGTAGCCAAAGCAATGATATATTCGGGGAATAACTTTTAGGATCGGAAGGCAATATTTTTTTTAAGAATGTGCTTCACAAAGATATCGTTAACGTTAGACAAGAACTCAGCTATTATTTGTAATTGATACTTTAATCACATGGTTTAGCTTCGCAACTACATGTACAGTAAACTCGAATTAAACTTCTTTCCTAGTGTGATTCTTGAAGCTTTTAAAAGTCGTTTTTACCACTTAACTGCAGCCTATTTTCTTAAATAGGTTTTTCCATGAAATTATACAATTAGAGTAGCTATAATTACTCTCATACATAGTATTTAATATTTTCCCTGTTGTTGTGGTTGTGGTCAGTTTGATCGGGCAGACTATATAACGTCCAAGTACTGCGCGACAACGTTAAATGCCATGCGAGTAAACTAGCATGAAATATATGTATGTGTATCTTTATCAAAGAAAGAAAAACTCAAGGTATTTTAAGACTAAAACACTTTCGATAACATAAAGCAACGAAATCAAACATCCATGGCCAATCGCAATTGAATTCAGTAATGTTTACTTTATTTACGGGGCCTGAATGTGAACTTTTGTCTCTACTGAGTTATCTCATATATCCCCCTACCATCTTTTCGTGTAATAATTGTTTTCAGCTCTGACAGCTTTGAGAGGAAGTCTGCCAACTGTTAGTTAAACAATTGCTATAGGTTCTGATAGTAAACATGAAAATTCAAATCGAGATCAGAAAAGCTTCGAAACGTTTTATTTGATGTGTGGCTGGCCATAATTTAGGGCAAAACCTCATTAATATTTTATCTCAGATTACAGCAGCGAACCGAGTCAAGCAAAGAACAACGGCGAGCTCCACCCAAAGAGTTAATCAATATACGGAGAAACGACAATCAAGAAAATATTAAAAGGAGTATTTGATTTCAGAACGGAAGCCCACGAAAGCATCATGTTCACAAGATGACATTTTAATTTTCGAATGCGATAATTAGGTTTACAGAAGAAAGATCTATATCCTTTCTAAAAAAACAGGGTTGTACTTCCGCTTAGTCGAATTATTCAATCGTTTCAATTAATCGTCCCGGAAGCGCTGTTGGAGCGCTTCATACGAAATCAAGACAAGGCATTGAAGAGAACATAAAATTGGAGTTGAAAGGATAAAACCTAGTAATATGACAATCGCTTGGTCATCGCGACAGAAAGATTAAACGATCTAGTTGCGCTAAGTACATGAAAAAGAGATCGTTTGTGTCAAATAATAGCACAGACACTAAGAAAGAAGGATTATAGCTAGCATTTCAGAGAGTTGGTCCAGACAAAAAAGGTATACTCTCTCGGGAAAATAAAAAGGAACAAATATTGCGTTTGAGGTATTCCACATCCTCCAATCAAGTCAGAATACTAAATATCTGTACAAAAAAAATTCGCTGAGGAAAGTACAAAGGTATTGTCATCACTCATGTTATCGTTGTCGAATTTACTGGATCGGGTAAATAGAGTACCTCCAGAAAGTCTCCAACATTCGGGAAGATTGTCAAAACTGACAGGGATAGGAAAAAAGGCTGGAGGAACACCAACAAATTTTCAGAAGAAGAAAACATGTACCGAAAAGAAGAATAGATTAATACACAAGATAACGAATAAACGAAAAAAAAGACCGAGAAACTCAGCTCGTGATAAAGAAAGTTTACAGTGGAAGTAAGATAACAAGCAGATTGTTAGGATCTCACTGTTTTTATGATGAATAGTACCAACGCCACCGAAGTCACTGGGTCAGCGAAACTCACTATGCGCGTCATGCGCCTAACGCTCTACCCACTCACGTTGCTGGTAGGGACAGTAGGAAACATTCTAGTTTGTGCTTTGATATGTATCTGGCGCAAGAAAGACAAGTTCAATCCCTCTCGCTACTTCATCCTCAATCTCAATATATCTGATCTTTCGTCTTGATAATGTTCATCCCATTCGATATGGCCTACCTCGAAAACAACATGGTCTGGAAGTACGGTTTAACGATGTGCAAGTTGATAAGTACATTGTCGTTCCTCTCCGTGATAGTCTCAGGAACAACCTTAGCAGCAATTGGTATCGATCGCTATCGTGCTGTTGTCCATCCGTTGAATCCCCCATTGATGCGTCGCACGGTGTTCATCATCATCATTGTTATCTGGATATATGCCATTGCGACGTCGATGCCTTTTATAGAGTCCTTGAAAGTCTTCCCAAGCGGTACGTGCGAGAATGATCACACGTGGTGGCCCAGTTATGAGTGGGTTCAAGTAACATTCATCCTGTGCTTCTTCTGTCCTGGTTTTGTTATTCCAATGACTTGCATAAGCGTCTGTTACGTCCTGATTGGTCATCACCTCAGGAAGGAAAGGCGTAACCAGCTTCATGCTGGTCTTCTGCGCTCCGATATTGCGCGTATCAGAGGTCGGCAGAACTCCAAGACAATTAAAATCCTTACTTCGCTCGTCGTTGCTTATGTAATCTGCACGTTTCCAAACTATATCGTCATCATGATATCAGTATTCTACAAGAATGCGAGGTTTCTGCCTATTATCAGAGAAACACACGAGTTTACGCGACTTCTCATGACGGCGAATAGCTGTCTCAATCCTGTCTTGTACAGTGTTATCAGTAGAGTGTTCAGGGCTGCGTTGAAGTCACTTTTGACGAGGAAAACGTCGTTACCAACACACAGCAGCTTGAGAAGTAACTCGAGTAACGCAATCTTCTTGGGCCCCCAGACGTTACACACAGAGACGCAGTTTTAGATGATGTCACGCGCCTGGCATACTCAAACAAATTAGAAAAAGTCAACAACAAAAAAGGCAACGACCTCGACAATGGCACTAATACAAAGCACAATAATAGCGACGCGAAAAATCAGCCCTGTTTCGATTCAGTAAAGAGACGGCAACGACTAAGAAGACGGTACTTTATGACTATCATTGGATGGTGCCTGGGTCGCGCAAATGCTTCGCGCTTCGCATCTTACCACGGTACGCGGGTTAGATTCCAGATCGTGGCACCCTTACTCCGAGGGTTTTTCTCCGGGTTCTCCGGTTTTCCTCTCTCCACAAAAATCAACACACTTAATTCCAATTTGATCTGTGGTTTAGCAGGGTCCTGACTTTGATCAGCTCCTATGGTTGTTTCAGTGTTTTTTTTTGTTGCCGTAGCCTATATACCGGCACATGAATCGTTCGTTAGGGCAGGGTGCATTCGGTTGACCGTATTCTGGAATAAGAATATACAGAATGATCACCACAAATCGCTTATATCTGCACTTTTTAGCCACTGGAATACTAAATGTACCTGAATATATCACATTTCAGCAAGCGTTAAGCTTACAGTGGAAAATGCGCCTGAACCAGTGATTTCCAGAGACTATTCCAGCTATCATTATTCCGGAATACGGTCAATCGAACGCGTCCTTAGAGTAAAGAAAGCTTTTGCGGCGTTCAATTGAAGGTTGGGGTTCACTTGGGTTATAAAAATTATTCTAAAAAGTGATAATAATTGCATCATGTTTTTTAATTGCCCTCATAAAACGCGCTCTCTGACTGGGTAAATACCATGCGAGAGAATAGATGACGATCAAGAAGTTTAAAATGTATGACGTTTGTTAGTAATTTTCGGGCTGTTGTTTAGTGTGAATGCAGGATCCATTATTTGGAGCGTCCATCTGTCATATATTCGTCATGCAGCGTTTTCTCAGACCTCGGGTTATTTTTAGATTTCGATCATTTCTAATTGTTCGCTTTCATCGCGGCATGTTATTAACAAAAGATGCCTCGTTAGCTTCTCTTGTTTGGTCAACCAACGTGCATGCTGCAACATCATTAATCATTTGAATTAAAATCCACGCAAACGCTTGTGATTGGCTAGCGGAAACCGAACTCGCCGGAAACGCATTCTAAAAATAACCCGGTCTGTAAAAACAATGCATCATAGACGTAGTACGGGATATGGCGGCAAGTACTTCATGTAGCTGCACATACTGTCCCAAACCCTTATAAAACCCTGACCCTACATTAAAAAAAAAACACCCTAACTGTCGACAACGGGTGCTCACTAATTCAGGGTGTTTGGAGGTAGTCACTAATTTTTGGTGTTTTAGAGCTAATAACTAATTAGGCTAATTTAGGCTATTGTCACAGCTACATGAAATAGTACCCGAGATGGCATTCTGGACAATGGGCTCCTGCTGAAAGTAAATTGCATTGCTTAAACGTGGGACGAACAATCAGATTGTCAGATCTAAAACAAAACAGCATAAATGTAATCAGATTGCTGAAACCCTTAAAATCTAGTACACGATATTAGCAATCGATTAAATATGAATATTGCTAGACAGGACTGAATCAATTAAATAAATGTAATTAATGATCAATTAATCATTTAATTTGATTTAGAATGTTCTGTCTGTCTGTGTGCATGCTTGGCTGCTCTAATCTAAATAATAAAGAATGAGAAAAAAATAAACGTTTCCTATTGTAAGTTTTCTGTGTGCCATTTATCGTTAATGCTTGAGATTGTCATAACAACCTCTTCAAATATATTGGGTAACACCCAGGTAACACCTGATACCCTCCGATCGGTTGTTCTATATACCGAGAACAAAAAAAAAAGATTTCATTTAAGTACCCTCGCCACAATTGATACTACTCCCTTGTGCCACCCACTCATGATAAAAGTTGGTCCTACCTGTTGGTAAAGCCCGAAGCAAACGGTAATTGGCACTTTAGAAACGAGTGGGGCATTAGAGCGAGTTGTCTCGCAAAGGCGATTGGGATCATATGAACTCATCGAGTACCAGCAAAGAAAGCGAAATAAGTTGAAAGGAAGACATTTGACCAGAAGTAAAGCTGAAGTGTTGAAGAATGCGAGTGGTCTGTTTTTAGACGTCGGCCTTTATGATCTGCAGGAGCGAAAACTACTGGTAAGTTAGCAGATAATTAACTTTAGTATAAACCAACTAGTGGACTATTACAAATCCTGCATTCTGATTGGCTAACCTATTATAGGTCTATCTGTGATAGCCCATGGTAGAGAAAAACCGCACGCATTTTCACGAAATAATAATAAAAAATTAACTTTAATATGTTTCTTTATTATTTTCTACAGTCCGACTAGTTAGTTTATACTAAAACAATTAGACCTCTCACCCCCATAGCTTATTCGGCTGCACCTCATGGGCTATTGACTCGTAGCCCATTCGGGCTGCCGGTCTAATTGTTAAATAGAGTGCACGTATGTGGTCAATCGCTACAAATTAAATACGGCACTCGAACGTTTTATTACTAAAGGAACAAAATTTGGTACTACCGTACCCGGAACAAAACAAACAGTACTACCCGGAACCAACATTGTTACTATCCGTCTGTACTACCCGGAACAAAACAAATGGTACTACCTGGAACCAACATTGTTACTATCCTTTTGTACTACCCGGAACCAAAATTGTTACTGTCCGTTTGTACTATCAGTAACAAAACAAATGGTACATTGATACTACACGTTTGTTGCATAGAACAAAAAATAGTACTAGCTGGAACGAAAATTGATGTTATCCGTTTGTACTGGAACAATTGTTTTTACTATCCGGCCATTTTTTCTTCATGAATATTTCTCGAGTAGTCGGTACTTGTGACCTCCACCACTGAAGTCCACTCTCATTTCGATGCCATACCAACTCCTTCCCAAATGCTTTATCATAAAATATTATCCACGATTCTTGATTAATCACAACGCATTTTAATAAGTTAATAAACTTCAGATCATACAAAAGAATCAATAAATAAACTGAAGGCAGTTAAATACAAGTGAAACAAAAGAACATGTGTGAGTAACTCCTGAAATGAAATCATGAAGATTGAGCGCCATACAAAAGGCAAAAAGTAAACATTTGTGGATTTTCATGTGGATACCTGTCAGAGGCGGATCCAGGGGGTTGGCTTGCAATCCCCCTATGACTTCTGGTGATCACTGTAAATGGCAGTCTCGAGATTAAAAAAAACATATTTTTGCAACCCCCTATGACTTGCTCAACCCCCACCCCCTTTCACAACATACTGGTCTCCCTGCATGTCTTCCAGTAAAGTAGTTATACTTTAAATACTGTATAAATCATGAAATTGTTGTGCTTACAATCTTGTCAAATAGAACGGATTTCGTATGAGTGGGCAAGTTACGGCAGTTACCTACAGCACGGTAACTGTCGACATGCCGTGACGTTGATATGGTTTCCCCCGTTGTTTTTCTCTTTCTGATCCATCAAAGTACGGTTACTGTACGGTTACTGTACGGTTACTGTACGGTTACTGTACGGTTACTGTACGGTTACTGTACGGTTCGTTACAGTACGGTTACGGTAAGGCTACATGCACATGTGGTATTTTTGTCCCATGCAATCATACGAAATCCGCTCTAAACAACAAACTTAGATAGTTTACTCATAGTTAATAGAGAGAAATGGTTAGGAAATCCGGCATACTTCAAAGGGGCTAACAAAGGCGTTGCGATTTACGTTGGAAGGGGTAAGACAAAAGATTGTGCACGGTCATAGCTCATTAGCGTCTCCTGAATGACTGAACCCACTCGTTGCTATTGGCTGATTTAGTAACATATTCCAATATCTATTGTGTTTTGTGCTCGGTCATGGTTGAAAAGAGTGAACAAAGACCTATAACAAAGAAAGTCGCTGGGTTTCATAACCATTCCCCGGCTATTAATTATGGTTTATTACACTAATCCAGTGCATGTGTAACAAATGATGATATGTCATTCAAATCAGTAGTTATACTTCACATACTGTGCTAATCATGAACTTGTTCCGCTTACTAGCTTGTGAAATAATCAACAAACTTAGATAGCTTACTAAACTAATCCAATTCATGTGCAACAAATGATTATATGTCATTCAAATCAGTAGTTACACTTCACATACTGTGCTAATCATGAACTTGTTCTGCTTACTAGCTTGTGAAATAATCAACAAACTTAGATAGCTTACTAAACTAATCCAATTCATGTGTAACAAATGATTATATGTCATTCGAATCAGTAGTTACACTTCACATACTGTGCTAATCATGAACTTGTTCTGCTTACTAGCTTGTGAAATAATCAACAAACTTAGATAGCTTACTAAACTAATCCAATTCATGTGTAACAAATGATTATATGTCATTCGAATCAGTAGTTACACTTCACATACTGTGCTAATCATGAACTTGTTCTGCTTACTAGCTTGTGAAATAATCAACAAATTTAGATAGCTTACTAAACTAATCCCGCTACATGTGTAACAAATGATTATATGTCATTCAAATCAGTAGACAGTAATAATTTATATATAATTATACTGTGTAAATCATGAACTTGTTCTGCCTACATTCTTGTTAAGTAATCAACATACTTACTAGATAATTTATTATAAGTAATACCATGGCATGAGGGGTATTAGTGATTAAATTGCCCTGCGAGCCGAGGGAGGATTTGCGGCTTCGGGTTTTACAAATCCTCCCGAGGCTTGAGGGGCAATTTAATAAAGACGGCATTCACTTCGCCTAATATCCTAAGTTTTTTTGGCATTATGCAAATAAGAGCAGCCATATTGGAATAAGATGTATGCGGCCATGAGGAAAACCTTTCGCCAAAACCTTTCTTCGTACAACTAGTTTGGTTTGCATTCAGTTTGCAAGCTTTTAATTCTAGTGCGTCCGACGGACTCATGCAATTTACAAATTCTGAGAAAGCTCACTCGTTTTAATTAACCCCGAATTGCACTCGAAACCAAATTATATTTTTTTAATAGCACAGAAGCAAATATTAAAACGGATACAATTAAAAATATGCTTCATATTTGTTTTTAGTCGTGCGCTCATAAACAAGCAGTCCTGATCGCGCGCTCTTTGTTCGAAAATAGCGTGATCATTTGCGTCAGCTGCGCAGCGCGCGCGAACTAAAATTCTCAAAATCATTAATAATTCATGAGCTTTTAAGGCAATCAGAGGACATCATTTGGTCAGGTGGATGAACTTGGAAACCCAATGAAACACCAGTTGAAAATCACTAGCGTTTCAACTGATTTTCATCCATATAAGTGATGAAACTGTTCTTAATCATCATATTCATGAACCACTAACTTCTTACATACTATTGAATGAAGAAATAAAAAAAATGTGTGCGTCCACTGGAGTTCGAACCTCGACCTTCCAATTGCTTGTACTAACTCTTCACCACTACACTACTGGTACGCTAGTTGAAATCACTGTCAGCAAAACAAGAATAATAAGCCATCTATTTAATAATTATATACAACAGTCCGAACGGTAAACAATACTTGATAATGATGTTTGAAAAGAAGCGTATGCAAATGTTTGGTTTAGCCATTCGTATGAGAAGTAATTTCAAACACTCATGTTCATATTTAATCAGGGGATCCAAATATTTCGAAAAAATAAAACCCTCGAGGTTACGCCTTCAATTGTTTTATTTGGATGAAACACTACAATTCGTTGTTTGGAATAGTACTTGATAACTTTTCACTCAAATGCAGGAAAAATTATTAGTGCAGTGTTTCCCCTTTCTCTGCACGTTCCTTTATCAAATATGTGCCAGAAATACGGGTATATAAAATGCTATAGTATATTTAGTCAGAATCTCGACAAAAAGTTTGGTTTCGAAAAAAAAAAGGTGTTTCGTGAACCACAACATTGAGAAAATAAAAGGTCACGTGACAAGCGCTTCTGATAATATGGTTGGACTAGGCACGCAAAGCATGCTGGTGAAACATCCTCCTTTTCTAAAACCTTTTACATTAATTTTCCGAAGTCCTTTACGATTATTCTTGTATCATGGTATCTTTTTTTAAGAGAACAGAAAAAGTATATTTCAATGCATATGGATCTCACGTGTAGGGATAGCAACAACCTTCGCCAATTAAGTACGGACCGCCCGACAAAATAATGCTATTCAGAACACTGAACGAACCCCTCTGACATATCGCGGGTATTTTTTATGACTTCGCTTGTCCTCCCTCCCCCTTCACAATGTTGGGATAGAAAGGCAACATTTCGGTCTTTTTGAAAACCAACATGGAGGGAGGGGGGAGGGGGGGGGGGGGGGGGGGTGGTGTTAAAAATAGCCTGAAATTGCTAAAGAGGTCCGACTTAAATGGTAGGGGTTGTCTGAGAAACCTCTTTGAGGCAAACTCGGCTCTGGGATCTCGAAAATTAATAGAATACTAGCGACACTTGGCGGGCTCTTTTACAGTCAGAATTTACATCTCATGTATTCTATTTGAAGTCCATCGCTGCTGAGTGACGTCACAATGACGTCATGGAGATCATAAAATTTCCAGTATTGAATGATAAGTAAGAGTTTCATACCGAGAACCGAAGGTTCTCGGCATGAAAGTGACTTATATCACATTTGGGGAGGTTTTCTCAAATAGAAGGAGGTTTAAAACTGAGTTATAAACCTCCCTGCAACAGTTATAAACCTCAGATATGTTATTTAAATAGTCTATTGTTGAACGGGTTTATACCAGAGTTTCACCCTTTGAAGAACAAAGAAAACCGTGTCAAGTGTGATATAATAACAGTAAAGTACTTGATTGTTTTGATTTAGATCCGATTATTACTGCTATTGTCATAATTTTTAAAGCTGGTCTCAGGCCAGCATCACTATATTTCTCGCCAAAGCACTGACACGTTTAGTTCAGATTTGCTTGGTTTTTGGATTTTCGCCACACGTAATGACATGTGACCCGATAACCAAGCTTTTCTGTGAGTTAGAAATAGCCGAAAAATGCAAAAGAGGTCCGACTTAAATGGCAGGGGTTGTAGATCAAGCTAAAGCTTGCATAAGTAGTACCGCACTTTACTGCACTTTTCATCATTCCATAAACCCTCATGTACGCGAAGTTCTACACAGTCCTCCTCCCCTCCATAGTTATTTGGCTCACCAGGTCCCCAGTTTGTGTAGTTAAGTGCCGTGCCATCTATCCAGGTAAAATTACCTTCAGCCCGCTTGTCATTCAAACCGATCCACATATTCAGATGGTTTTTTGATCTAGTGATGAACGCATTCTCTTCACTGCTGTGGATGGAGGCAAGGCTTGCCCCATACGACTCACACTTGGCTTTAGCATTATCCCAGGATTTCAGTTCGTCAAAGTACTTGTAGCAGGAACCGTTAAAGTATAATTGCCAGTCTGATCCGCACGCTGAAAAGACAACAGAATATTAGCTGAATTTATTTCAGTTTTTTTAATATCTCCTACATTTCTGAAACTTTAAACACACTGCCGCTTGTATATAATAATAATAATAATAATAATAATAATAATAGATTTATATAGCGCTGTTTCTTCGAAAATCCAAAAGCGCTTTACATTCTGTAAAAACATATTAAAACTATAACCACTGGTGTAGTTAACTATGATAAGATTAAAAATATATCTATATATAAAAACATACGAATAAAAATGTTGGGATTAGTAAACAGAAGAATAATTTAAAATTACATCATGAATAGTATGCGCGCTTAAAAAGAAATGTTTTAATGGAACTTTTAAAATCAGTCAAAGATTGAATAATCCTTATGTTTTCTGGTAGATTATTCCATAAGGACGGCGCCGTAACTGAAAAAGCTCTGCGACCATAGGACTCTAAATTGTACTTAGGAATAACTAAATAATTTTTGGTAGCAGAGCGTAGTGACCGTTTCGGAACATATGGAGTTAAAAGTTCATTAAGATAAAAAGGTGCCATATTATTTAAAGCCTTAAATGTCAGTAGTAAAATCTTAAAGTCAACCCTCTCTGCTACGGGTAACCAGTGCAATTCCTTCATAATAGGACTGATATGTTCATATTTGCGTGAGTACGTGAGAAGTCGTGCAGCCGAGTTTTGAACATACTGTAGTCTCTTCATTAAGTCCCTTGGCAAACCTGATAACAGCGAGTTACAGTAATCAAGTTTAGATGAAATAAATGCATGAATAAGGATTTCAGAATGTTTAAGTGATAGGAATTTCCTTATACCAGCGATGTTTCTAAGATGGAAGAATGCCGTTTTACATATTGAGTTTACTTGTTTCTGCATAGACAAGGTATCATCGAACCAAACACCGATGTTTTTGGCGAACTTAGATGAGTGTATTAGCTCATCTGCAACATAAATCGAATCAAGAGCAACTTGAGGACGATGACGAGCATTAAGCACAAGCAGCTCAGACTTATCATTGTTAAGCTTTAACTTATTTAATGTCATCCAGTTGTTGATATACTACAGGTGATTATATCTAAACGTCTCTTAATCTCGTACCCAGATCCCACGCCATGTTTTCCTATCCAAAGAAGTGGGATCTGGTAAAGTTCGACACTACGTTTGCTCTCATTGGCTACAATGAAACACAATAGCCTCATTGTAACACTTGTTTTGATTGGTTGTCCAGTTTCCTAAGATTTACGATGGAGTGTGTTCTGAAATCAGAAGGGAAAAGAAGAGTATCGCAGATACATGTAGTATCAAAACTAAGGACGCAAAGGATTAACTAAATGTGGCGAATACTTTCTACATTTCGGGAGAGGAATACCTGCAAGATTTCGAGGTATTCTGATTTTGGAATACGTCCCAAAAGAACACGAGTAAGTGCCATTGTACGGAGAGATAAGTGCACAGATGGATATGATATCACTGCATATCAGACTTTTTGTCCGATTGTGGGAAGTCTTTATAACTTGAAAACATGATATTGCGGTTTGGAGACATGTGTGTGCAAGAAGAAGATAATCTTTAGTGTAAAAATGTAATGACAAGTTGAAAACGTTTAATTATGTGTAGAGAAACAACTCGACTCTGTACTGGGTATATAAAATGCTCCCACTCGTATTCAAGCATAAACATTTCCAAGAAGCAGTGATTGTTCAGTGATGCATTCATTCCTTATGATATAGTCGTACACAAGAGTCCAACATTCCAGTTCTTGTGAAAGTCCAAATAGTGGAGAGGCCAGCTAGGCTGCAGTAATCTCCGCGGGTACATAGCAATTAGCATTTTCGACTAAAAAAATCAACTGCTGCAGTTTTCTCATAACTTCTAACCTCCCAAGCCTTTATAGAGTGGTAAAGTGTGACGTCACGAATTTGTAAATTTCTGAATTTTAACTTTTGGTCCATCGATATTGAAAGACCAACTCAAAAGAATGTTGCACACCAAAAACGAGGCAAATTGGTTAAAATGCGGCTGAGATATGAGCAGCTGAATACATAATTTTCTTTAACAAATCACTGTATTTTCAGCTCAGTTCTAAAAGTTTAGAACTGAGCTGAAAATACAGTGATTTGTTAAAGAAAATTATGTATTCAGCTGCTCATATCTCAGCCGCATTTTAACCAATTTGCCTCGTTTTTGGTGTGTAAAGTTATTTCACGGCGATCTTTCAGATTCAATGTTCAAATATTGTTAAAGCGAAAATTTATGTTTTGTGACGTCATCGCTTTACCACTCTATAGCAGATTCATATTAACCCTTTTTTGAGCTCATGGTTTTATCTAAAAACCTTCAGGTATAAGTTTTATTAGGGACTGTGTACATGTAGGCAGGTTGACCGTAGTGCATGCTAGGACCAACAATTCTGGTTGTTGAAATACAAACAGTCTCAAGAGATTTCAAATATAAACAATACACTAACCAATGGAGATAGCCCTGGTACTAGGGTCAATAACAGGCCCCCTCTCAGCTTCTGGCTTTTGAAAGCTTGAATTTTTTGCCTACTCAAAATTGATGTTTGAGCAACAAATTTATACAAGACTTTACTAGACATATATTGTACAATGTACACATTGCACTTGAAGCTTTCATATATCAATTTTTCATCCATCTTTAAAAATGCACTAGTATTGCTATATTCTTGTAAGACTTTTTTCTCACATATCTATAATCTATTTTGTACTTTATTTTTATTACTACTTTGTCAATATTGTAATATGAATAATTGATGACTATATATAACCTTGTAGAGTCAGAATAGGTTATCCAGTTGCATATCTCAAAGGAACTAAAATTGAAATTTCATTCTTTGACATGATCACATTATTACAACAAATTATCATAAGTTTTGCTTCTGGCTTTAATTGTAATGTTATGGAGTTATATTTGCTGCCCTAGAAAAGCATACTTGAAATCAAAAATCCTGGAAAAATATTCTGTAAAATAGTTTTTATATATTAGTGACAGACATTGCCCTTCTTTCCAGATTGGATAAAGTTTCTCCATCACATAGAGGTCATCGAGGTGTTAACTGACAGTCAATTCATCAATAACCTGCAAAGACAATACTGAGCATGTACCAGTTGTGCATAGCTTAATCTTAACTTCAACAGCCTTCTTAAGTCAAGAAATGTAAAGAAAACTCTGAATTTTTTTAACAAGACCTGAAACAACCATAGGGGCTGACCAAAGTCAGGACCCAGCTAATCCACAGATCGAATTGGAATTTAGGAAATTGTATCTGTTATTGTATCCTTTTTGCTGGTTTTTGATTTGCCTTCCTGATCAGTGTTTGAGATGGAAACACTTTATACACATACTACTAAACACAGCTTTCATGAGACTCCCCTTCAAGTTTGCAATTCCAATCCCAAAGTAGTTGAGAATTATTTAATGTGTTCTGCAATAATTATTGTTAGTTTTCAGGGCTCCTACAGTCTTTTGTATAATCAGTTTCATACCTTCAATGTTAGCTTTTAATATCACTGTTATTGGTGGTGGATTGTCCATCCCTGCATTCCAAGATGGATTATAATATACCTCCTCAATAAATGAGGAGTCAACTCAGTACGATACCTTAGGCAACAGGATAGCAAATAACACACTGGACAAGATTCAGACAAAATCATTTTACTCTTCATTTTCTCAATTTGTGGAGAATGAAAGTCTGTTTCTTGGGATTTTGGATGCCATCAGTCTCAGGGAAAAAATACCCAGTTATAGTTACTTTACACAGATTACAGAATTGGGATAAATCCAGGGATATATAATCATGTTATTAATGACTAATATATATAATTAAAAAAAACAGAACAAAAATACAGGCACATGTAATGTGCTGAGGGACAGCCTAAACAGGAATGAGCTTCCCTAAAGAAGGCTAAGAGTAAATTAATGTTACAGTGCAGCTACTGAAACCAGGGCCACTCAGACAACAATAATTAAACACATTGCAAAACTATTCAAAAGTATATATCCTACGATATCCCATGCAATTTTCTTCATTATGATGACCAAATTTGCCTTTTATATTATTGGATCAAAGCTCGAGCAAGTCAAAATGTTAGGTCTTGTAATCAACATTGATTGGCTCAAGTAACTTTGTCAGTTTTTGTTCTGCAATGTGATTGTCATTGGTTCTCATTGTCTTTAAGAGGCCCTGGTTTCAGTAGTCGCGCCAGAAAGGCATGCTAATTTTGTTGATTTCAATTGAAGGGCTGTGTGCAAAAACGGCACAAGTGACTATCACATTCTAAATTTTCCTTCTATTTCTTTGTTTGCTAAGGGAGGATTTAGAATGTGATCATGAATCACTTACACCCTTTTCCCACATAGCCCTTCAATTAATGTTGTGCTATTGGGGACAGCACTTCTTCAAAATTAACTTGTTTGACATTCATGTATGAATTAGTGCTACAAGCTTTGTATATTATCTGGTCTGAATGTGAAAATTATAATAATGTGGGTGAATATAAAACACCTGTGTGACTGCTGGCTTTGTAAAAAGCCTAACAGTTTCCTTGTTTGTTTTGTACTTTCATTAAAAGTAAAGTATAATAAGGCTTAACAAATTTTATAAGCATATTTAATACATAATCAGTACAAATATATTTCCTTGTTTACATAATAAGTAAAAGTCTGAATTATTACCATTCACTGAGCCTCATCGACCACGAGAACCATTAATTTTGTTCTAGTGTGCTGCATCTATTTTAGGATGTATAACCCGGGATATAATAAATAATCTGATTCTGATGAGTGATGTCTTCTCGAGCCGAGGTCTTGTGAAGAAGCTGCATCGACATATAAATGCTAGCCAATCCGTCCGAAACTCGTTGCATTTACTCCAGTGCGACGAAGTTTATGTTTACAATTCGTCGTAAATCTACTGTTTTTCCACTCTGATATGATGACTATAAGTATAACTGACTATAGATCGTTTTCACGTGACGTCATCAAAATTCTAAAATCTAAACTAAATGATCTATAACCCTGTTCTTTTAATATAATTTAGGTATCGGTATACTCAGTATTCTTGTAAAATCTTACGTCGATACGGTGAGTCGTTATTGAGTTAGAGTATTTTGAATTTTGTGACAGCCCAGCTCAGCGTGTTTCCTAAATGTCATGGAAATCCATATATTTCTGCCAATTTAAAATGTTAGACTTGATTTAACGTTAAAAGTGATATCTAAAGTGTTTTTAAGTGAATGCTAATCATATTGCTGGGAAAAACAGCTTTATTTGTAGAGTACGTTTTCGGCCGCCATCTTGGTGTACCAAAGAGGTACACCAACATGGCCGCCGCATACAAATTACACTAAATTGTTTGAATATTATTTGTCCGACAGCTCAGTTAGGAAGTACTCTAATGCTCCAAAATTTCGGTCATTTACATATTTTTACCTGCTCTATACACACCATTAAAAATATTTTACTAATATCAGTCTTTTCTTGAGGCAAATTTTTTTGTGACGTCAGTGAAAACGATCTATAAGTATAAATGAGCTTTGATTTTTTGAAGTTCACAACTTAACTGTCTCTTGTCGCCTCCTTTTGTTTCGGTTTTGCTTTTCAACTGCGGAATTTCTAGACTCCAGAGCCGGCTTTCTTTAAAGTATCCTTGAACTTTTTTTTGCCCAGATAAGAGAACAATTAAGGTTCTTTATATGAAAAGAATTCACTTCCACAGCAATACAACTACGATTTCGCAACAGGCCGGTATATTCGGCCTTGCGATTACTGCGCATATGTTGAATTCGAACTTTTCCAGATCTCCCTTCCCTGTGACCGTGAGTAGAATGGGAGATCTGGGTACGAGATTAAACGTCTCTCTGATACCCTATACTTTGTGGCTGCAATCAATGTTTGCCCAAGCCATGCATGCTTTCATTGCATGGTTGTGAGCCGATTCGCCGCAGGACCCTAGCTTAAAACGTATTTAGTCGAGGAACGTAAGCGATGAGATGGAACATATCTTTCGTAATGTTTCATATAGTTTACCAATCGCCAGATTCTACTGGGGTTTAAAAATTCGCGTGGAATTTCAAATTCGGATGGCGAAGCCCAAGGCATTTGAAATTCTCACGAGGGTTTTGAAAGTCCCGACGAATCCGATGACCAGTGTAGCATATGAACCATCTTCTACTACTCAATATTTATTACATGATTATTTGTCTGTTGTTGGTTTGTGTTGTGTTGGGATTGTGTAAACTAAAACGTCGGGGAGGATTTAAATGAAGAGCTGGGGGTGAAGGATAATCAAAACATATATTAAAACTTCATTCATTTAGAGTAGCTATGTTTCATGTTTGAAGTGAGTCCGCGATGAGAGGCAGTTGTTTCTTCAGACTACATTTCTACTTGCGCATTTGATTCAGTGCTTTATTTGACTTAATTAGAAAGCATACTTAAGTCAATTAAAACAAAACAGAGTCTATATCGTACATACATTTTAAGTGGTAATTCTAATAAGCTTAACTGGTTAAAAAACGAAAGTAGGAGAACATATTATGTGGCACATTTCCAAATGTATAAAGATAATCTAAAAGCAACTTGGAAACTTATTGGTACTCTAATTAAGCGGAAAACGAAAGGACAGACAATACCAACTAGGATTATAAGAAATAATAAAATCTACATAAACAATATCAGTTGCTGATCATGAAAGTCCAGTACAATATATGCGGAATTCACCAATATCTAGCTTTGTTATGTCTCAAATTACTAAGGAAGAAGTTAGTCCAATGTTCTCAAACTTAAATGCTAGCAAGGCCTCACTAGATATCCCAAATAAACTGATTAAACATGCCAATAATCAACTTGCAGTGCCCTTTACCTATATCTATAACCAATCTATAGCAACAGGCACTGTACCAGATATTTTTTAAATTTCACGAGTAACTCGAGTCTATAAGAGTGGTGTCCTCACTGATCCAGCTAACTATAGCCTATTGTAATTCTCTCACCTTTCAGTAAGGTACTAGAAAGAATTATTTAGAACCAGCTTGTTAAATTTTTGGACAAACACAATATCTTATTTTAGTATCAATTTGGATTCAGAAAAAACACTCTACTGAACAGGCTATATACTTGAGATTACTAATAAGATGGCAATTGATAAGAAGCAGATTACTTGTGGAATATTCCTTGATTTTGCCAAAGCTTTTGATATTGTTAACCATGAGATTTTAGTAAAACAAACTATATCATTATTGTATCAGAGGTACTCCATTCAATTGGTTTGCTAGCTATCTTAAAAATCGTACCCAGTATGTTAAAATAGACGACATAGCATCAGGCACTATGATTACTAAGTGTGGTGTCCCTTACTGGTCTACACTTGGCCCCTTATTGTCCCTACTTTATAAATGATTTACCAAACTCCTCAAGCAAACTGTCATTTCGAATATTTGCTGATGATACAGATATATGTTATTCTGATAAAGACCCTAAACAACTTGAAACCATTATGAATGAAGAAATGAAAAATGTCTTTACATATTGTGCTATAAATTAATTGTCGATAAATTTTAAGAAAACAAATTATATGATTATAACTTCTCCCGCTAAAAAAGTCAATATCAGCATTAAAGACTTGGAGCGCAAGTCTTATATAAAATATCTTGGAATCTTTATTGATGAGAAACTGAAACTGGGAACCCCAAATAAAACATGTCAGTAGCAAGATGGCAAAGAACATTGGCATAATCAATACACTACGTCATTACCTTGATTTACATATGTTAAAACAATTGTACTATACCCTGATCTACCCTTATATAAATTACGGTTTAGTTAGCTGGGGTAATACTTATACCTCTCGACTGACCAAACTGTCAACTAAACAGAATCAAATGTATTAGAAGTATTTTTTATGTTCCAAACCGGGAAAGCTCTACACCTTATTATAATTTACTGGGGATATTGAAACTTAACAACATACTTAAGTTTAAAACTGCAGTTCTACCTCATAAAATCCTCTATGATTAACAGAATATTCCATTGATTTTACAAAATGTTCTTGCCCCAGCTTCTCAAATACACAGTTATAATACTAGGTATTCCTCAGGTGATAATTTACATAAACCACAAATAAAAACTAATTATGGATTATTCTCATTTCGATATTTCGTTACTCTAGTATGGGAATAAACACCACTTAATATAAAACAATTAGGAATCTGGAGCTTCAAGAAAGAATACAAAAACCATTTGTTGTTGAAGCAAGCATATAATTCCTTTATATAATAATTAACAGAATATTCCATTGATTTTACAAAATGTTCTTGCCCCAGCTTCTCAAATACACAGTTATAATACTAGGTATTCCTCAGGTGATAATTTACATAAACCACAAATAAAAACTAATTATGGATTATTCTCATTTCGATATTTCGTTACTCTAGTATGGGAATAAACACCACTTAATATAAAACAATTAGGAATCTGGAGCTTCAAGAAAGAATACAAAAACCATTTGTTGTTGAAGCAAGCATATAATTCCTTTATATAATAATTATATATATTTTTTGTAATGTTCTAAGCTATTATTTTAAACTTAATTTTACATAATTTGTAAAAGCATTGCCCTTTTATGGCAGAGGCCAACTCGAAAGCTCTGCTACTTTGGCCTCTGCACACTTATATATGTAACTATTTTTTCATATTCTTTTCTTATTTTTCCTCTTGATTTATTATCTTCTATTCTCGCATTGTAACTTACTCTATCGATAAGTGTAAAATAAAATTGAATTGAATTGAATATAAACAGAACGTAACTTGGAATTTTATAGAGTAATCAAAATGCAAACGTCCATTGTTAATGAAAAGACGAAATGTTAACAATTATGCCATTGCTCTAGTGGGAGTACGTGTTTACACATGGCGTGAAATTTTTATGAAAGGGGAACATTTTTAGCAAATTTCCCCTGGTTTTCCGTGGTGTGGACTTTTATTTACCACGATTTACGTCATCACATGACGTAAATGTGATGACGTAAATCGTGATAAATAAGAGTCCACACCACGGAAAATCAGAGGAAATTTGTTTTTTTTACAACAATATTAGATAACGTACAAGGAAGTTTTGTTACAAAGCGTGACAAAGCCTGACAGCTTTGAAAGAGCCAGCATTGTCTATAACTTTCTCGCGTCAGCACCGATGTCTGGACTCTCATTTACCACCGCATATCGACTAATCAGATCGCGAGATTACCGGCAATTGTGGTCAAAAGGCTATTTTGACGATGTTGCGCACGCATCAGTAGAATAATAGACACTCGTTCTGGTTCACAAGCCTTTTGTTATTTAAAACAGATAGCCATTGTTCTAGCTGCGCGCGCAACATCGCCAAAACGGCCTATTACAGTTCGGCGCTTTAGCTTGCTTCACGGTCATGCGCAGTGCGCGGTTGTGAGACCTGCCTGTGTTGGATACTGAACTTTTTAATAAAACATCAGTGTTTGTATCACTGTTACAAAAACTGATGTTTAATTAATTAAATAGACGGTAGTTTGTACATTTCAAAGTCCAAAGACTTTAAACTATAGTTGAACTTTTCATGAGAGTATTCGACGGGGTCAAAGTACGGCACGTGGTACAAATTGGTTGGTAGTTGTCCTCATGGATAATTAATGAGTAGTAGAAAAGCATTTTACTAATAATTACATAACCGTGCAAAATTATTAAGACCCTTATCAGTAATGAGTAATATCTTAAAGACAATGAAGGAACATGCGTGATATTCTCAGTGTAGTCATGTATAGCAACTGTCAGTACTGAAAAGGTCGAATAAAAGACCAGTTCGCGGTAAATTCCGACATTTTGAAAGGGGTGCAAACATGGCGCGAAATACAGTGTTTGTATGGGAATCCGATGTCAAATAAAATCCGTAAAATCGAATCTCTGAAATATTCTTCAGATACAAACTTAAGATACCAGGCAAAAGATTAACTGATCTAAATTTGAGGGATGTAGCTGTACTGGGAAGCGTGCAATCGTGTTTTCAGTTTTCCATACATTGTCTGTAAAATTTCACGCAGAATTTGACTCGTATATCAGAAATAGTATTTGGGGCAAAAAGAGTTCATGTTGTTTTATGGCGCTACTTGCACTTTAAGGCCTGCATACTATTGCGAAGCAGGGTTGCACTGGGAATAAATTGAAATTTGTATTGGCGATTTTGCAAACCTTGAAAACACAAGTGAAATTTAATTATCATTAATTTTACTCGATACCATGCGATTACGTCTGTATAACATAGAGGAAAAAACAAAATCTACGACTGCGTGAGCTCGATGGAAAACTTAGTCAAACATTACATTCGCTTCACGTAATCTCGACAGGAAAACTGTTTTAAATTAAATTCTAACTTGATTACTATAATATTTGCTCTTACAGAGAGGTTTAAAACGGAAACGAGAAACTTGTGAACTTAGTTTGTCAGACAAAAACCTCAAACTCACTCAGTCACTGTCAAAAGACCTTTACAATGACAAAATTGACGACAATTAAGCTAATTACCTCAGTATTCACTTAAAAAGTTGTAAAATAACACTTAACAGATTGGTGACTCACCTATAAACTTTATGCTGTTAGTAAATGCTTGAGAAATATTTTTAATATTTGTTCGGTTTTTGGAGCAGAAGTCACCACCCGAGCTGAAGGCAGACTGAAAATTCTCGACAAACTTTGACCAGCGCGAAGCCTGTTGCTAGGCAACTTATCGACCAATCAAAAGTTAGAAATGTTGCCCCAAATTAAGAAAAAAGGTTATCCTTGAGTGCCAATGAGATTAAATAAATTTTGCACTCCATGTTATAAGGTCTCTAAGCGAATTGTTTTCCACCAATCAGATTGAGGGTAGCTACAGCGATTTTAAAATAGATAAAACTACTTTTATTAAAATATCTAACATGATACCCAGCTCAGTCACAAATTTGTAAGTTTGGAATTTAACACATACAGATTTAAATGTCCGGGGATTTTCAAGGTTAGCCCCTTTGACCAGCACTTATTGTTATTTCAGGTCTCGTTAGAAATTCAGAGGTCGTATCTAATAACCCAGTGAGATTAAAACAATAATTAAACTGGTCCTTTTTAAAGAAAACTCAATCTGTAATATATAGTTGAACTTCATTCAAAGCCTATTTGTCACGAATTCATATATTGATCAATTAATAAATATACTGAGGATTTAGAAATTAATTGATTTGTCAGTTGGTTGTTTATTTAATTGATTGATTTATCATAAAATAGACAATAACTCACCCTTACACGTGTACCCGTCTCCATGGTAACCTGCCAAACACACACATTCAAATGAACCCATCGTGTTGGTACAGGTGGCCTCTTTGGAGCATTTACGACTTCCATCATTACACTCGTCGATGTCTAGAAGAACAGTGAGATTATTTGATTGAAATTTCGACTACGATAGTCTAACTATCAACTGAATAGAGTTGTCGTCTGTATTTAAATCTAAGATCAAGAGTTTGAGTGTCACTGAAGTAATGTTTCATGTACGGCTATCTCAAAAAGGTCGTCTCGTACATGTGTCATGTTGCATGTGTCATGTTGCATATTGCATGTGTTATGTTACAATTGTGTCATGTTGAATGTGTGTTCTGTTGATTGTGTCACATGCATGTAGCGTCATGTTGCTTGTATCATGTTGCATGTATCCTGTTGCTTGTGTCATGTTGCATGTGTCCTTTTTGCTTGTGTCATGTTGTGTGTTTTGTTGCATGTGTCATGATGCTTATGTCACGTTGCATGTGTCCTGTTGCATATTGCATGGGTTATGTTGCATGTGTCATGTTGCTTGTGTCACGTTGCATGTCCTTTTGCTTGTGTCATGTTGCATGTGTCCTGATACTTATGTTACGTTGCATGTGTCCTGTTGCATATTGCATGGGTTATGTTTCATGTGTCATGTTGCTTGTGTCACGTTGAATGTGTCACGTTGAATGTGTCCTGTTGCTTGTGTCCTGTTGCTTGTGTCATGTTGATTGTGTCATGTTGCTTGTGTCATGTTGCATGTGTCATGTTGCATGTGTCATGTTGCTTGTGTCAAGTTGCATGTGTCCTGTTGCATGTGTCATGTTGCTTGTGTCAAGTTGCATGTGTCATGTTGCTTGTGTCCTGTTCATTGTGTCATGTTGCTTGTGTCATGCTGCATGTGTTATGTTTCATGTGTCCTGATTCTTGTGTAACGTTGCATGTCTTCTGTTGCATGATGCATCATTATCAGAAATGAACGACAGTCTGGCGTCCAAGCATGCATACTTCATATTTAATTGAGAATTTCGAAATGGCGTCGGAGCTTGAATTTGACTGAAAAAGTAATAAAATGTTTTATTTTGGTAGCTTGTATCCTGTATCCAAGTTCCGAGCATCTGTAGTCAGCTTTCTGGACATAAGCAACACTTCGAATTATACATGTATTATAAGAGAACTCAACATCATTCGTATTCGCGGTTACCAGCTGCTTTAATTTTGCCTCTTTGACACCTTACTTCTTCTAATAAATTAGCGAAAATATGCAAAGTATGCCTCGGCTTAAAGTTTGTGGTGTAGGGTTGAGTACATGTTTCCACCTTCCGAGCATCGGTATCCGCACTTCTAGAAATGAGCTATATTTCTCTAGTATTCTTGACCACACCAGTGATAAGTTCGCTGTTACCACGGGGATTGAAAAGTTTCAATATAGAGCATTGATATCTTCATCGGTTAAGCCAGGTAAAGGCCCAATATCATAGGTTTTCTTTACTTTTCCGACTCTTTCAGGCTTTGTTTTCTTTCTTCCTTGTTCGCCATCTTGAAAGTTAGTATGCAATGCATGCCCTAGTCACAAAGAGAGCTAGGAAAGGGTAGGGATAGTTTTTTATAGAAATACTTCTGGGTAATCCACAGCTATATTGGTCTGTCTGTCCGCCAAAAAAGGTTTTTTTGTCATGATTATAAAAAAAACGGTTCAATTGAGTGAATATGTCTAATATTCTACTTCTCTCTTCTATTTTCCAAATAAAATTGGGAATAGAAAAGCCATCAATTAAATATGCATCTCATAAGCTGTTACTAACATGCTGGAAGCGCGCCCGCGCGACGTTTCCGCTGTCTGTCGATTATTTCTGATAATGTGTGTTATTTTGCATGTGTCATGTTGCCTGTTTTCTAGTTGAATGTTGCATGTGTTATGTTGCATGTGTCATGTTGCATGTGTCATGTTGCTTGTGTCATATTGCTTGTGTCCTGCTGCTTGTGTTTTGCTGCTTGTGTCCTGCTGCTTGTGTCATGTTGCATGTGCCACATCGCCAGAAATTCGAGACATTGAGGCCTGATAGTATATAGATGGTAGACATAGCATGTATGTTACATTGGGACACTATAACGCAGGATACATAAAGCACCAACCCGTAATTGGGTAACACCGCTCATGCACCAAAATTTTATTGCAGACTCGTCTCTTTTGGTCCGTTTAGGATCTACTTTCCAAAAGGACAAATTAGCTTGAATAACTGCTGGCTGTTTAAACAAACACACTGCAGTTTCTAGAGTACAGAACAAGGTTTCCAAAGCTGCCATGTTTGTTGGATTTGGTCACTTGTGGTCAGAGTTATGGCAGTCTCAAGACGAGCAATATTACGGGTTTTAGCGTGGAAATATGGAGTCTGAGATTTCTTGTCGAAAAGCTGAATTTACAAGAAGGAAAAGGAATCACCGAAAATGAACTTTGGGACATCAGAAGGGAAGAATACGGTAGGTCTTGTTTATGTTTTCAACTCTTCGCCCGCACATTATTTGCTAAGGTTTTAGATTTGCAGCAGATACATTTTATAAACTCTTATCTGCATGTTTTTACTGGAAATCTTTAATGTCCACTGTAAATAAATCGAACTTTTATGCTTCCTCTAAAATCAAAGAAAGGAATCACCAAAGTTTACTACTTAGCTTTGAATTGCTTTGAATTGAATTGATAATATCTGTAGAAATAATGCCTCGATCGCACATTTTTACGACTGTACCGTATTTCATGAGAAATAAGGAAAATGTTTAGGATCCCATACATTTCTCTGTAAATTTTCACGACCCATTTCACACAGTGAACAGGGGTCAATATGTATTGCGCAATAACCATGTCTCGAATTTCTGGCGATGATGTTGCATGTGTCGTGCTGCTTGTGTCATGTTGCATGTATCATGTTGCGTGTTGCAGGTGTCATGTTGCATGTCTCCTGCTGCATGTTTCATGTGTCATGTTGCATGTGTTACATTGCATGTGTCATATTGCATGTGCCATGTTGCATGTATCCTGTTGCACGAGTCCTGTTGCATGTGTCCTGTTGAATGTGGCATGTTGCATGTTTACTATTGTGTGTGGAATTTATAAACGACCTATTCATAGCTTGATTACGTAGTATTTCTAGAACCTTCACCTAATTGTGTTGACTCACTATTATAGTGCATGCAGTTTAAGTAGTTGTGGAATCTTCCAATGAAATCTTCTAGCAGCTAAACAAGCATTGTGTGACAACGTGTCAGTTGCGGTATATTATTTAGTGCAGCTAAATCAAATTGATCGCGAAAAACCTGAAATCACATATCGAAGAGATTAAAGCGAGTTTTTATCCTGTCCAAATCGGCGCAGAATTGAGTTTTTGTGAAGCTTATAACTAGACATTATTGTACAAACGATATCCAACGGCCAATTCAATAAACTTTCCAAGTGTATTTTACAAGTCTGTCATTGTTTAAACACATGATTTTTTTAGTACGAGCGCCTAGAATAAACAATATTCGTCCCATTATTATTTTGAGTCCTGAGCAAATCCTTATTGTATTTGCCTGATTATTCACTAGCATTACAACAAGGAATATCGAAAAAGTTCAGCATTTCTATGGCAAGTTAGTGTTTGTGCGGGTTGAGCGACCGCCATATTTGGCAAATTCCAGATATTCGAGGTCAGTTCGTTTGAGACTCCCAACATTATTTTGCCCAGCATCTTTGACGAAATACTGGATAAAAGGTAAAGACAAACCTTACTATTGTGTTGTATCTATGTATAAGACTTATTTCGAGATGAAGTAGTAAGAAAGAAAGAAAGAGCTACATGTATGATACCACGGGGTCGGTCACGCTATGTTGGTTGTCAAGGGAGAGCTGGTTAGCTTGCAACCCACTATGGCGTTGCTATGGGCCAACAAGTCACGTGTCAATCTGTTACAAAAGGCCTATTGAGAGTATTGTTTGACTTATTCTTTTAGGAGATCAACAAAATAACAACTCATTAGTGTAGTTGGTAAGGGAGAGGACTAGAATTCTATGGGTTCTGAGGAAGTTAGTTCGAATCCCGCTAGAGGCATATCGTAAGGAGCTTTTCAAAATTAGCAGGCTAGGGTGTCTAGTAACCACTCGCAGTGCAAAATCACAACATGTGATCAGTGTGCTTTCGATGTCACTTCACTTTTTTACTGTTGAAATGTTAGTTTCCCTGTTATTATGGATACGGTCTTCAAAGTCCTTCTACTTTCAGATTTCAAAAGTTCTCGGACTTTGAAGTAATATATCTAAAATGATAGCGATTTTTTAATCAGGGTTCCAAACACCGAGAAACAGATGAAAGAACGACGCCGAAGTCGGAGTGCTTTTATTGTTTTGCGGCATTTGGAACCCCTGGTCAAAAGTGTAGCACGAGATTTATATATATATATATACGTAATATACTCTCACACGAATACAATACCTGTATTGATAAATCATTAGGACGTATTGCTGAGTGTTTGCCTGGACTATTTTGTTGGATACAATTATTGATCACAATGGTTGTGATTGTTATATTCGACAAATGGCCTGATTATGCATTGGAAAAGACTAGCAGTCCGAAGCAATCGAGGTTCGTCTCGCACTCCAGACTTCTTTTTACCTTATCTACTCTTCATGTAAAATAAGCCATTACTTATTAAAAAGTGTCACTTTAAAAGAGGGAGAATGTACGTCATGTATCGTATTGTAAAGGCACTAGTAGTCAGGCGTTTCCGGCTGTTGGTAGATACTTTCATGTTAGCAGGGAGTTACGTGTTCTGCGTCCACGTTGAATACATTAAGTTTCGTGTTGCATGACATACCAAATCATGACATGAGCTTTCTTGGTCTTCACTTAATCACATGCAAACACGCATAATACAACATGGTGGGAGTCGGTTAAACATATTAAAAGACAGTCAGAGACGCCCAGAGACAAAGGGAATCCCAATGAAAGTCACAGTGAAGAGTGTTGCACTGAAATAGCCCCAATCACTAATTTCCCTATTATCGGCACTCGGGCATCAAAAGGTAAATGACAAGTGTTGCAAAGAAGCACTCACCCTCGCACTTGTCTCCGTTGTCATGGTAACCCTCCCGACATTTACGTTCTTGCTCTGCGTCCTAAGGAATAATTATAAAGGTCCAGGATATTAAGAAAAATAGTATGTTTTGATTATATACATGTATTATACAAGGCTGATCTGCTCAGTCCAAATATTGTTGACAGCCCAACTTTGATGTAGCTATTTAAATTACAGTCTTATCGTGTTGTTTTATATACATGAGCCAATATGATGGGTCAATATATAAATTATTAAGCCTCAGTTACAGTGGCGTAGGGAGGGGAGCGAACCACAGCCCCCCCCCCCCCTCCCAGTACCAGAAGAGAGATTGACAGAAGTCATCAATGAAAATGTCCCAGAATTCATCATTTTGCCTCCTCTCCCCCCCCCCCCCCCCATTTTCAGGACCTCCCTACGCCCCTGCTCGGTGAAACGGTTTCAACTTCTCTTCAACATCGGTTTATCGGGGAGCCGGGATGGCGCAGTACTAGTGGTTAGGCGCTTCGCCTTTCACCTCTGTGGCCCAGGTTCGATTCCCGGACACGGCGCCATATGTGAGTTGGGTTTGTTGGTATCTCGCCCTTGCTCCGAGGCTTTTTCTCCGGGTTCTCCGGATTTCCTCCCTCCGCAAAAACCAACACGCTAAATTCCAATTTGATATGTGGATTAGCCAGTTCCTGACTTTGATCAGCCCCCATGGGTGTTTCAGGTCTCGTTAGAAATTAGAAAACCTCTTCTCAAACTCATTAATAATTCATGACGTAATCAGCCAACCAGGATCTCGTATTAGGTCAGGTGGATGACTTTGGAAACCCAATGAAACACCAGTTGAAAATCACTAGTGTTTGAGAACTGATTTGAAACACATGTGATAAAACTGTTCTTAATCTACATATTCATAAACCAGTCAAACAAACTCCAACATGAATCAATACTTTTAATCGTAATTTTTTTCAACAAATGTGGTCCATGAGTTACATTTCATTTGGCTATGTCATTGACAAGATTCCATTGTGTTTCGGTAACTTAAACATTTCAGATTAACTATTTCAAATTAAAGTTTACCGTACAATTGTTAAAGTCACCGAAACAAAATGGAATCTTGTCCATGTTATCAGCAACTTGCTGTTCCACCTTCATTACGAGTTCCTTCTTTCATTTCAGCATTCAGTATTCTTCTCAAGATTACAAACCCGACAATAACACGACAAAATGTTAGGATACTTATCATTTAATATTTCCAAAGAACACTGCGACATTACATACTGCAGTAGAATGTTTAAACCCGCAAATGCTTTTATCTGAAGGATCCAGCGGATTAAAATCCATGCTTGAGTTCTTTTCAACTAAATACCGGCGAATGGAACATACAATCTGGTACAGCATTTTAGGAGGGTACGGGTCTTTTGAACTCTTTACAACCTCCAGCACAAATTTCGACACCAGTGGTTTAGTGTCAACGCGTCCATGTCCGATAAAGGTTGACTAAGGGACGGACCATTAGAAAAGTGATGGGGGGGGGGGGGGGGGGGGGGTGGGGAGTTTCGAAGATGAAATCTTTTTTTTTTTTGGCCACTTTAAGTGGAATAAATTATTTTTTTTCATTTGATCGCTGGGAATACATTTTTTTAAGGTGATTTATTTTGCAGCATATCAATTTTGTTTGTGATGAAAAAACAATAATGTAACAATAATAATACGTGTTTTAATATTGGACCTCTTGCAGTTGAGAACTGAATTACAGGAACAGTCAATATAAAAAATATATAACATATATAACAAACTGTATCAAAAAGAATAGCATTTGAAATGTTAAAATACCAAGTATCATAGTAGTTGATAGATAGGATCTCGTCATTGAAGCCTGTTTAATATTCAAGGCTGGTTTAAAGATCTGTATTTTGTTTAGTATTAAAATGTATTGATTGCATGCCTCAAATAGGCAATATGGCTAATGCAGGTCAATTTGAGCAAAGATATTAAGCATATATTTAATATTTGCATATTACTCTGATAATTATGGAGGAATGCTGCTGTACTGTGATAATAAAAAAATATGACACACCAATCTTCAGCTGGCAATATTTTTTTTTTGTAGGTAACAGGAAGAATAATTTTTTTTTAACACATTTTTTCTGGAAATATTTTTTTTTTTTGCTTTTGCCCCACCCCCCCCCCCCCCCCCCCCCCCCCCCCCCCCCATCACTTTTCTAATGGTCCGTCCCTAAGTGGCTGAACTTTATGAAAGTCATACTCCTTAAAAGTCCCTTCTTGTTCGCTGCCATTCTTCAAAGAGACTAGCCGCCCACTTGTTTTTATATCGAGTAGAGTTCGGTACTGACTTTTCTACACAAAGTTCCTCCTCCTCTGCTGTTTTGGGACAGCGCCGGAAACCTTCCCTCCGCCATGGCAAACACAAATATGTAAATTCTACTAGCATGCAGTGATTTTTGGATAAAAATGTTGTTTCATTAAAAACAACAAATACGTTCTAATGATTTATGGTGCAGGTATTGTATTCGTGTGAGAAGTTATTTCTCAAACTCGAACTTTGTTGTTCATCAGGGATTCCAAACACCTCGAAACAATTGTTCTCGGTGTTTGGAACCCCTGATAAACAACAAAGCTCGAGTTTGAGAAATATAACTTCAAGGATCGGTTTAAAGCATGCGTGTCAAACGTTTCAACATCGATCAACATTCCGATAAGTAAAACATAGGGTTTCAACACTGTTCAGCATACAAAAGAGAGCAATGCGTATTCTTCATGGCTACGACTTACCTTACGAACAAGCTCTTGCTTTGTCCGGCCTTACTAGCCTTTATCATCGCAGATCTGAACTATGTCATACTCTTTTTCGTAAAATCATATCTAATCCTAATGGTAATTTATATCATCTTTTACCACATAACCTTAGTAATCCGACTGTCACACTACGGTATAAGAGGTCTTTCACACTTCCGCTTAGTAAAACAAACCGATTCCGGAACACTTTCATTAACTCTAGTGTTCGACACTATAACTCACATCATTTAAGTTAGTACACAGGTCTTGAATTAGCCAAATAGCTGCTTTTAACTGTTAGTTTTAATATTATAACATTTTATCGAATTAGTTTATAAGTATACGTAATTAATGTTTAGAATTGTGATCCTTAGTAATTCAGTTATGCTGTAAGTAAGGTAATTATAATAAACGATCTATCTATCTATCCATGCATACATACATATAACGGTAAAATAATCAGTTCTATAGATACAAGAATTAGAAAATCTAATAGATACGCAACTACTTTACATGAAAGCCATGTTGCAGGACACTATAAAATATTTTAGATAGTATACGCGCGTTGTAACTCAGTGGCTGATAGCCATGTTTTCATTAGCCTGTACAAACATGGAATGACAACAAACCGTAAGACAAGCACCGTAAGTGCTTGTTTTATCAAAATATTTAAGTCGAAATGTTTGGGAGAATTCTCGAGAAGGTACAAACACTCGACCTGCGGTCTCGTGTTTGTTTTGCTCTCGAATTCTCTCCGAACTTACATCGGTTTGCATGAGCCTGTGCAAACACCGAAGATCTGTTTCATTTATTAACATTAGGCTAAAATATTTACAACTTAAGTAAAATGGTTGAATACCTGAAGTTTATTTTAAAAATCATTTACAGTAGTCGATTGCTTACGCCTCAGGTAGACCATCCATAATTTTGCCCCCCTATATCGGAAAGCTGTTTACCATAGTTGGTTCGTAGCCGTATTGTGAGGGTAAATATTAGTGAATTTAAGATACCGCGAATATGGACTACGAAACGTGACCTATTCACATTTTTCGCCATTTATATAACGGTCTTCAGTGATAAAAAGTCAACCATTCCGGACCGATTTTCTCATTTCCCATAACAAACTTAACATTCAAAACACCAAAATACCAATCTTTAAATGTTAAGACACACGATTACCGTATTATTGCAAAGTTATAGGGTATTTCATACAAAAATGACAAAGATAGCGAATTTTGAATGTTTTATCAGAACTCTGCTCAAAAACCATGTTAACATGCTTGCGTTAGCTAGCCCTTTGGCATTAGGATATATACTAGTAGTAATCGTAGATTATCAAAGTGCGTTCGACATATTTTTGTAAGAGAAATTGAGGACTGTGGTCACAGAAAAGGCTGAAAGATTCCTGCAATGATGTTGACGGTGTAAGTAATCCTGATCAAAATGCTTGTTTTTAACTAATGTGAAAATTTGGATGTCTTGACTTATAAGTTAATATACAAGGGAATGCATCTGGGTATAAAACTGTAATTATCTTTGTCACGGTAACATTAAATCATTGGATGCAATGTTTATGTGGCTATATGTATACATGGGTGTTTTATATGGTTATGGCATTCATTTGAGCATTCATATCACTTTTTTCTGTGTGGTATACAGTGTACAGCAATAATTGGAGTTAGTGTAGAACACAAATCAACCCTATTAGCTAGCTATGGCTATTCAGATGTGTATAAACTGCATTCCAGTTCCTAGCATTCATAATACTAAGTACATTCCAGTGTAGAACATAAAATATATATGCATGTGTATAAAGTACACCCCATGCAGTTCCTTAGATCATTCACAGTATTTTTCAAGTGAAAACAAGGTTGGCTGCCATTGTTTAGTTGCAGAATAATTTATGGTCAATGTTGGTAGCCAGGTCCTGGCTTTGATCAGCCTTGTTTCAGGTCCGTCAGAAATTCAGTGTAGATTAATCGATTAGGGAACACAGCAATGAACTCAGTATTTTAAATTTCCCTCACCTCGTACTGTGTTGATTTTCCAGTTCCTTGGCATATCAAAATGTCGTTATAGATTAACTCTCTGCCTGAATATGTTAGTGTTGAATATTTGTATAACCAAGATGTACACAGTGTCGCAACTCACACAAGATCTGACGGCGATTACGAGTATCTAGAAAACTCAGACCTAGATTTCTCTTCAGCCAGGTCACATCTTACTGTTCAGTTATAGTTTTGGTATCTGTATGTACAGCGAAAAGCAGAATCCAATACAGCGAGCAAGCCAACAGAATTCACTCGGTTGTTACTGGACAGCACAAATTATGGCCAAGTTGATTCGATTCAGTTCTCTGTTCAACGACCGCGCCGACAAAACAGACGATGTTTGACTTGATATAGTTTGGACATCAGACTTTGTCGAATGCTACAGGCCTTGATATATCGTGCTTGCTAACTTTTTAAATATTATTGCATTGGATTGGGAAAATAATAAAACACTTATACTCGACGTTTCTCCGAGCATCGTGTATATAGTTACCAGTTCCCCGGCCGTTCATGATATCGAGGCATTTTGTAATACGCCTTCGAAAAAACTTTTTTTTAGCCTGCGTAGCAGACTCTCGGGGATATATTCAGAGTGTAGCCGACCGAGGCCGAAGGACGAGCGACCCTCGCTCGGGCCCGGTCGCTCGGCCTTCGGCCTCGGTCGGCTACACTCTGAATATATCCCCGAGAGTCTGCTACGCAGGCTAACTTTTTTTTGGCTACCGGCAAACACGTCAGACACAGGCACAGGGAACCCGTCACCAGGGTCAAGATCTGACTCTGATGATATAACGTGTTCTCTAATTGGCTAATTCAAACGCTTGATTGGATTAGAAAAACAATCGCTTACAACGGGCGGCCAGAGGTTGCAGCCGCGTTGTAAAAATAGTATGAGCTACGTTGTCGATATTGTGAGCTAGGATTTCCAACCTCTGATCCAGGGTAACATGGTCGAGGAAAAAGTGAAACTGAAGACGCCAAAGAGGTAGAAAATACGAGAATAACTACCCAAAACATCAGGAAAACGGTGAGCGGAGCCACTACCAATAGTTTTGTCGCAGTTATAGAAGCGAGCTTGAAAAGAAAGCGAAGAAAGCGCCAAAAGAATAAAATATGTCGGATCATGAAGGAGAAAATCCGCCACAGCCACAGGCAGCACAACAAGCACAAAATTAATACAAATCCCGGTAAACATTCCATTACCATCTAAACTATAGCTCAAAGGAAATGTAGCTCAAAACTGGAAGAGATTTGTTAGAGCTTGGGAGAATTATGAAGTGGCAGCGCGCCTTAAAGATCCAGAAAACCCGAATCAAAATAAAGCACTTAGAACTGCCACGTTGTTATCTTGCATCGGATCAGATGCATTATATGTGTACGATAGCTTAGACTTCGACAATGATGACCAGAAGAACGATATAGTCATTGTTGTTGATAAATTGCATAAACACTATATAGGGGAGACAAACGAGACCTTTGAACGGTATTGTTTTAATAAAAGGGATCAGGAGCCTAGTGAAACATTAGATGAATATCTATTGAGCCTTAAGAAACTAAGCAAAACCTGTAACTTTGGTGCACAAGAAGAAAGTCTAATCAGAGACAGGATTGTAGTTGGAGTACGAGACACAGCTACAAGAAAAAGGCTGCTACAGCAGCCCAAGCTCACCCTGAAAGAGTGTATCAATATCTGTAGATCCTATGAAACAACTTCCCAGTGCTGAACAAAATAACCAAGAGGAGGTCAAATCAGTGCAGAGAAAATCACGTAAACAACAACCAAAGGGTAAAAAGAGCACATTAAGGATCCCAGTGCTAAACAAGAATTACGGTGTAAATTATGTGGAAAGAAACACCCCTGTGACAAGCTCCAGTTCCCAGCCTGGGGAAAATCTTGTACTAAATGTGTTAAACAGAACCACTTTGCAAAAATGTGCAAACCTCTGACCAAGGGGCCCAGCAGAAAACCAGTGAAGGCACTTTACAGAGAATCTCTGCAACTATGGTATTGAACGTCGCGAAGAAATGTTCCAACTAGACAGCGGAGCAACAGTCAACGTGCTATCCGAAGAAACCTAGTACAAACGGGTGTACAGATGCAACCTTAATCATGTATAATAAGGCTGAAGAGAAACCATTAGGCAAAAAGAGAATAAGGTATAGCATAGAGTTCATAATAGTCAGTGGTAAATGTAAATCACTACTGTGTGCTAGAGCTAGTCAACAAATGCAGCTCATCACGGTAAACAAGAAAAAACATTCAGACAGTAGAAACACCTGTAATGAATGCACCAGATAGTGAAAGTCTTAGTGGACTGAGTAAGACCCAGATAAATAAGAAATACTCAGATGTATTCAGAGGGGAAGGCGAACTGGAAGGTGACTTACACCTCCAGATTGACCCTACACAGTCAATCTACAGCTACAGTCCCACCAGTACAGCTTCCCACAAGGAATGTACCCTTAGCTGTTAAAGAAAAACTAAAAGAAGAACTAGATCGCTTAACACAGCTTAGTGTAATCACCCCTGTTGATGTACCCAAGGACTGGATATCGGCAACAGTAGTTACCATGAAGAAAGATGGAAGAATAGGACTATGTACTGATCCAAAGCCACTGAACGGAGCCTTAAAGCGAAACCACTACCCGTTGCCAACAATCGAAGATATCCTACCAGAACTGTCTAAAGCGAGATGCTTCTCGGTATTGGATAACAAGAATGGGTTCTGGCATGTACAGCTTGACGAACAGAGCAGCTATGTAACAACATGTGCCACCCCATGGGGGAGATACCGATGGTTACGGATGCCCTTCGGCATCTCTCCAGCACCCGAGGAGTTTCAGCGCCCGAGGGGTTACAAGGCTGTAAAGCAGTCGCTGATTCATAGTGCCATACTAGTGTATGGAGCCGGTGATACAGACGAGGAAGCTATCGAGGATCATGACAAACAGCTCAACCCAACATCCAAAACAGAATACATTCAAGCCACATAGGCATACAAGGCTGGTTACGCCGGACCAGAGAGATAGTATACTGGCCAGAAATGAAAAAAGACATAACAGAGGAGATCTCTTAAAGTGTCAGGTATGCTGTGCCCACCCACAGGAACAAGCTAAAGAACCACTTATCAGCCATGAAATCTCATCGAGTCCCTGGGAAAAAGTCGGATGTGTCTTTTTCGTGCTAGATGGGAGAGTTACCTCATAACAGTAGATTACTTCTCCAGTTGCTTTGAAGTAGACCGGTTAAGATCCAAAACAAGTCCGGTGTTGTAGGGATTTCGTCCCCCCAGGGATCTCGCCCCCCCTCCCCCTAGGGGGCGAGATCACTAGGGATTTCATTCCCCCCCCCCCCCCCTTTAGGGATCTCACCCCCCCCCCCCCCCCCCCCCCCCCTCCGGTGAAAACAGACTAAGCTGGGGATTTCGCCCCCCCCCTCCAATTCTATCGTACTAAAAGCAAGATCGTTCGACGTTGCTTTAGCTAGAAACAGCTTTCGTGATCCAATAGGCCTTTTGCAACAGACGGTCACGTGACTTGTTGGCCCATAGCAACGCCATACTGGGTTGCAAGCTAACCAGCTCTCCCTTGACAACCAACAGAGATTGACTGACCCGTGGTATCATAGCTGGACTTCGAAGCGTTTTTTCGTCTTACTTACTAAATTGATCTAGAAATAAGTCTTATACAGAACAAAAGTAAAGGTTTTTCTTTACTTTTGATCCGGTATTTTGTCAAATATGAAACCCTTACCCTGTTTAAGACAAAACAAAACTCAAATTTCCATATCTTGTTCAAGACAAAGTGTTAAAATTTTATATCCTTCTATACAGACAAAAATACGACAAGAATCCACCAGAAGTGTCAATAAAGTCGACATTGTTTTATTTAGAGGTCAGGGATAAACTGATTACAAATCGATATCTGGTAATGAGTATGATGTTTACATCAGATAAATGTCATGTCGAAAGTGATAAATACCATACCCTGTTCAAGATCTGTCAATGTGAAAATGGATACCCCGTCTAAGACCAGAAACTCGAAAAACCATACCCTGTCCAGTGGATCATCCCCGTATAGTCCATATATCAAGGGTACCCAACGAAGTTTTCGGTTAAAAAGCTGTTCGGGAGAGTAACTGTTAGCCTAAAACTTTCGGATTTTAAAAAAAATTCCCTAGAATATTTTTTATGAAATACTGGCTACAAAATTAGTTTTAAAACCCTAGAAAATGATAGAACTGAAAGGGGAGACTAAAAGGTTTCCCCTAAAATATTCGTACGTCCCAATTCGTCTGATCAATAGAGTCAGAACAACACATTTTCATTCCCTAAGAATTAATAAACACCACAAAAGCATTTATAAAAACATCGCTTCATTCAATTTTTAGAGTTGTAAATATTGTTGCATGACATTTTGTCCAATCATAAAACACGTTGGTGGCTAAAATCGTATGTTTTTTGAATTTTGATTTTTTGTCCATAACCGGCTTAAAATTGAAGTCATATTTTCAGCAACGTCATTATGACGTCATACTTTTTTATACATGCCCTTAGAAAAAAATCCTTTGAGTGATTTTCGAGATTTAGTGATGAAATGCGCTAGTCTGGCACTCAAAACCCACATTATTTTCTTTTCTTGATTTTTTAACAATAGGCAGCCTTATTTAGGTATGACACCTGACGTCACTAAATATGACGTCACAGCAACAGTCATTCCTCTATAACTTTTGCTATAAATAGTCGTAGAACGTTCAAATTTGCGCCAAAGGAATGTGTGTCATGAAGGCCATTTGATGATGTAGTCTGTTTGTAACATCTATTAAAGGGGGAATTTTACCAAAAAAGGTGGCATCACTTATGACGTCACAACAACGTCATCATACTAACATCAAACACCTAAAATATGTAGTTTCATTTTGTTAACAAGTCACCAACATTTCTTCAAATTGAGACTATAAGTAAAGAAATGGTTTTAATTTTAATTATTTGTCCACGCTCACTGATGCCGATTTTGACGTACTTTATGCCCGACGTGGACTACTAACAAATTCGTAGGCCGGGAATATTTTGCCATAGTATTTTCGGTTGACGCGATTTCCACCTAGAAATTCCGAACAGCTAATAGCTTTCTAGAATACGTCAAAAGACATAGTAGGTGCCTTAAAATGGCTAGATAAGCTGCAGACAACTGGTTTCAAACGAATTTAAAAAAGTACTCGTTGGGTGCCCTTGATATATGGGAGTACCCCTATGAAGCAGCAAGGCATATAAAACCAAAAAAATAAGGAATTAGGGAATCAGAATTAAGGAATTAGACCCTAATTCCTTATTGTTTTGGTTTTATATGCCTTGCTGCTTCCTGGGGGTACTCCCATATTAATCTAGTATATATTTTTACATGGTCTAGTGGATGTCAAAGGGGCACTGTCATTGAAATTGAATCTTCAAGTTTCTTTTAAACAAAACTACAAAAATAACACCCTGAATTCGAAGAGTAATACTATGTGAATGCCCTAATATGGTTTTCAAAAAAATTCAATAAAGGATGACAAAGTGGATTACAAAAGCTAATTCTATAAAGAGGCCTGGTTAGGGATATTGGGGATAAGCTGGATAACGTTAACTAGCAAAATAATGACTGGGATAAGGGATAACAAACCAGAAAACAGTAGCCTGGGATAAGGGATAACCAAAATCCATCGGGATAAGGGATAATCGATAACAGCCATCTGCATCTCAGGGATAAGTGATTACCTATCCTGAAAAAATATAGGGATAAGGGATAACAGCACCCCCCCCCCCCCCCCCCCTCCCCTAATAACCGGGCCTCTATAAACTTGATTTCGGTTACAGTAGACATATTTCAAGTTGCTCTAAATTTCTCTTAATTAAAAGCAGTATTTTTCATCCACTCAAATTTTTGCCATCCTTTATCAAAATTGTCTCAAATTTTCTCGGCTAGTACACTGCATTTTCTGGTAATCTGAGTAGATTTTGTCTTTAGCCATGAGAATGTTTATCACTTTGGGGTTAATTGACAGTGTTCCTTTAATAATATTATTTTTTTATAGCGAGTGGTTAATAATGTATGCCTGTTACTGGCTAATAGCAAAATAAGAAACAAAATATATATAACATTCTCTCCAATGGCAAAGTATAGGAATATATAAAACTTATCAAAGTCCTGATATTTTTCTTTGCTTCAAAACTGGACATGTAACACCCACTGATTCAGTATCAAACTAAACAAATATTCTAAGATAATTTCTGCATCTCCTCAAGTACATGCATGTAGCTAGCCATAGCCTGTCCTTTTCTAAGTTAAGGCAAAGGAAACGAACATTTAAATAATACAACATTTATGAATATTTTTGTAGCTTAAAGTTGACCACAGGATTTTTTTTAAGTACATGTACGAGCACCTAGAGTTAAACAGTATTCATCCCAATATTCTTTTGAGTCCTGAGCAAAAGCTTATTGTATTTGACCGATTATTCACTAGCATTAAAACAAGCAATCGAAAGAGTTCACCAAGTTGTGTTTAGCGGCCGCCATGTTTGCCATGCCTGAGATTCGAGGTGAGTTCGTTTGAGCGTCCAAACTCTATTTTGCCCAGCATATTTGACAAATACCGGATCAAAAGTAAAGAAAATCCTTTACTTTTGTTCTGTATAAGACTTATTTCGAGATCAATTTAGTAAGTAAGCCGAAAAAACGCTTCGAAGTCCAGCTATGATACCACGGCTCAGTCAATCTCTGTTGGTTGTCAAGGGAGAACTGGTTAGCTTGCAACCCAGTATGGCGTTACTATTGGCCAACAAGTCACGTGACTGTCTATTGCAAAAGGCCTATTGATGTCATACTCGTACTCGTTCGCTGTATTCACTCGTTGGATATCGAGTCTTAGATACATTTCATAAACGTTTATCTTCGATCGTAATTCTTTTGGTGAAGACTTGATATTTTGAAATAAGAATTGGACGCATTTCAACTTTATCAAACATTTGTGGCTTGCTCTACAGATTTGTTCAAATAAGTCGAATATCCCAAAATCGCTAGAAATGCCTCTCTTTAGTATATAAAGCAACTAATAACTGATGCCGCGTGGGTTTACAAATGAGTGACTAGGAAACATTGCGGAGTCACTAAAAAAGCTCTGCGTAAAACTGAGGTAGAACTATGAATATGATTTGTTTGCTATTTAAACAGTTGAGTTAGTTGCTCTTTTAATTCTGCAATTAGACTGTGAGCTTTGTGAAAAATAAACGAGTCAGGCCCAGGATAACAAATTTTTGAGATAGCTTGTTTAGACAGAGCTTTTTGTCAATCCAAAGAAATCCCGCCTCTTTATTTTGGGCGCGCTTGGTTTTTAATACAGGCCACAAGCACGACTTGAAAAATAGTGTAACAGATGAACAGCAACATTTTCGGCCTTCCTCTACAGATTTGTTCTAATAAGACGAATACCATTGCCACGCACTCTTTAGTATAGAAAGCGAAAAGAAGACTCCAAAGGCAAAGAATGTCAACAGCGCTAGCTTTGGTTTTAATGAAGCGGCGTGATTATTACGTTTTTCAAGCGCTGTAATATAGTCAACAATCGTATTTCAAGAGTTCACTTTAGTCTGGTTCCCAATGGTTCGCAGTGAAGAGGACCGCGATGAGATCAATCGTAAGTTCGTTTTATAGACGGTTTTATTGCGGATTAAGTAATCAACTGTTGCAACAGTCTTAACAGTGAACATTTATTAAAGTTCATGTTCACTCAGCAAATCGTTAGGGGAGGGCGAAATCCCTGACTAGGGACCAGTGAGGGGGGCGAGTTCACTAGGGTGAGATTACGGGTGGGGGGCGAAATCCATGGGACACCGGAAGTCAAGAAGGCTGCAGAGTCTGGGAGAGACCCATACCTGTCTATATTGGACTGGCGCAATACACCTAGTGAGGGACTCGGAAGTTCTGATCACCTGCCCAACGGCTTTTCAATCGCAGAACCAGAACGTACACTGCTACCAACAGCTAACAGTCTACTGAACTGAACCTGAAGTGCCTAACAATACCACTCAAAAACTCAAGCTACAGAAGGCCAAGCAAGCCTTATACTTCAACACAGGCACTAGAGAGCTGAGTGAACTAAGGTTGGAGACATAGTGAGGATAAAGTCACTTAAACCAACAGAAAAGCACAAGCAATGGACAAGGGCAAGAGTAGATGGCAAAATTGACATTAGGTCATTCCAGGTGAGGACTGAGGATGGTCGAGTATTTCGTCGCAACCGAAAACACCTCAGACACACAGAGGAACCAGTTGAGCAACAACAAACAGAGAGACGACCACCACTCCTAACAGAGACTCCAAGTACAAATGCTCAGCCGATCAAGCCTGTGTCATTACCAACACATTGTCAGCGCAAGTTAGAGTCATCAACTCCAAAGCAGTGCAAACCAGCAACACCCTCAAAAGAGGTAGAGACTTCAACAAACAGTCTCCCAAAGAGAAGTTCTCCAAAGAAAGAACAACCTATTAAGCAGACTACCAAGGACGCGGTAACAAAGACAAGAAGTGGACGTGCTGTTCAGAGGCCAAAACATCTCCAGGACTATCTGACCGAAGAACATGTTAAGTGTATTGCTCTAGAAACCTGAACTGGATTTGACAATTTGATTTAATTATTAGATTTGTTTAGAACAAGGACAGTTTTTTTGGGCGTTTATTAATTACTCCATTAATTATTGTAGCTTTCATTTCTTTTATAAAAAAGGTAGATGTGACGATATGTACTTCCAGTGACGTCAGGAATGCAGGGACCATATGCTTTCCGGTTCACAGTCCAGTTGTGTTGTGACAGAGCTATCGGTATTCGATTGTACGGAAGCGATTCAAATACAAAGGAGTTACCCTAATGGTTGTGTTCTTGATAACAGGAGAGATCTTGCTCTTGGGAAACTGATAACCATTATCTCCACCCCAATCTATTAAACTATATATGCTCACACTGAGTCTGATCGCCTACACGACTCCAGTGATTCGTGCAGAGTCAGTTTTGTGATTAACTCGCTGTTTTAGTAATCTTCACGTCAAAACACAAGACTAATAACGAGCACTGAAGGAACTGTGGTAAAATACAAACGAAGACGATCAGAATTAGCCTGAAGTACAGCGTACGACAAAGCACTCGCGAATTTGCTTAATCGGCGAAGAATTAATATAAACCCGTGAAAGGATTGCTCCTCGCCTCCCCAATGGAGACTATTATGGTACAAGTATTCCTTGAATTAATTAAGAAGGAAGCTTAAATGTTGGAGAATATATATAAACAACCAAGCATATAACCTACACAGTAATTATAGTATATCAATGACGCGCGGATCTTGCCCTTATCGATCTTGCCCAGTATCGATCGTATCAGTGACTGCAAAAAATGTCCTTCAGTGGGGAGAGGAGGAGCGCATTATGGTTGGCCACGCAAGGGATTGTGGTCGAAACAGCGAATTAATGCAATGAACGCTTGCGAGATATTGTCCAATTATCTTAGAATTGGTATTGACCATTTTATATATTTTTAATATTGTAATGTGAGTCGAAAAGCCGCTCGGGGAACACTCAAAAAAGTATAATTTTATATGTATCTTATTAAGTGAGTGAGTGGGCGAGCGAGTGAGTGAGTGATCATGACATGCATGATTTCCAAAACCATCCCGGTAACTCGTTCCTGCGCTTGCGTGCAACACGAGTTAAAAAGGAGAACTGTATTTGACCTTATACTAATACTTCAGCAACATTGAAATAGTTTCGTAATGCAGAGATTTTATTCATCGAATTCCAAACTCTACAGTATGGCTCGGTCGCGTCCTCGGGCAGGGACATTTATAATTAAGCCGTTACGTTGGCCTTGTCTCTAATCAGTATTTGAAGGAGACGTGAGAGAACCTGCTGTATTACTCGAAAAAAGAGTAGGGGATTGTGACCCGGTACAGCAGCCTGGCCATAGTGTACTAAACACACACTGATTGTAAACTGCGTGGCAGTTATTAGCGCCGTAAGCAGTCCGAAAAAACTCACTGACGAGACATTCAGTAATATGTAAAGCGCCACGAGACTGGTGATATGGCGCTGTATAAATATGGCCATTATTATTAGTATTATGGCTCGACCTCAGTGTTGCTGAGCTAACGTTTGTCAGAGGTTCTTTGAAAAGTTAACTTGTGTTCTCAGTAATCATTGCTTTAGTATCAGGATTGATTATGATTAACACTAGTAGTATAATCGTAGATTGTCAAAGTGCGTTCGACATATTTTTTTGTAAGAGAAACTGAGGACTGTGGTAACACAAAAGGTTGAAAGATTGCTGCAATGATGTTGACGGTGTAAGTAATCCTGATCAAAAATGCTTGTTTTTAACTAATGTGAAAATTTGGATGTCTTGACTTATAAGTTAATATACAAAGGAATGCATCTGGGTATAAAACTGTAATTACATGTATCTTTGTGTAACATTAAATCATTGGATGCAATGCTTATGTGGCTATATGTATACATGTGTGTTTTATATGGTTATGGCATTCATTTGAGCATTTATAGCACATTTTTCTGTGTGGTATACAGTGTACAGCAATTAATTGGAGTTAGCGTAGAACACAAATCAACCCTATTAGCTAGCTATGGCTATTCAGATGTGTATAAACTGCATTCCAGTTCCTAGCATTCATACTACTAAGTACATTCCAGTGTAGAACATAAAATATATATGCATGTGTATAAAGTACACCCCATGCAGTTCCTTAGATCATTCACATTATGTTTCAAGTGAAAACAAGGTTGGCTGCCATTGTTTAGTTGCAGAATAATTTATGGACAATGTTGGTAGCCTGGTCCTGGCTTTGATCAGCCTTGTTTCAGGTCCGTCAGAAATTCAGTGTAGATTAATCGATTAGGGAACACAGCAACGAACTCAGTACTTTAAATTTTCCACATCTCGTACTGTGTTGATTTTCCAGTTCCTTGGCATATCAAAATGTCGTTATATAGATTAGCGCTCTGCCTGAATATGTTAGTGTTGAATATTTGTATAACCAAGATGTACACAGTGTCGCAACTCACACAAGATCTGACGGCGATTACGAATATCTAGAAAACTCAGACCTAGATTGCTCTTCAGCCAGGTCATCTTACTGTTTGTAGTTTTGGTATCTGTATGTACAGCGAAAAGCAGAATCCAATACAGCGAGCAAGCCAACAGAATTCGATCACTCGGTTGTTACTGAACAGCAAAAATTATGGCCAAGTTGACAACAACAACAACATTTTATTTCGTACCTCTAAATATTAAATACAAAGTTTAATCAAAGAAAGATGAATTATTCAAAAAATATGGTACAGGCTACACTGAATACTGAGTCAAAAGACTAATCTAGCAGGTAGCACTTACAAAGTATATTAAACTGAAAATGGTTGGTAGAATAAGATGAACAAGAAGGTTATAAAATTAAACATACAATTATGTAGATACATAAATAATACAGGATACAGTTAAAGAAAAACATTCAAGTAAACTTTGCGAATAATCATGAAAGAGTATACATGTATAAATAAATAAATGCTACATTCAGTATCAGACAAGCACAGGGGACCTAGAGAGTACGAGATATAAGGTATATTTATACTAATCGGGAACAGTTTTAATATTTATCTAGCAAACTTTCTTTGATCTTATACTTAAACTGTGACTTCTTCAGATCTTTTAGCGATATATCAATAGCATTCCAAATTTTTAATCCTGGAAACGAACGGAAAATTTACCATAATTTGTTCTCACTGAAGGAGTGTAGAATGGTTGTTATGAGGATAGCCTAGTGTTATAATGAACTTTATTAATTTTTTGAGAAAAAGTTACCAAAAGCTGATGGGAGTGACCTTGTTTAGTATTCATACATAAATAGGGAGTTATATAATTGAACTAAATCAACACATTTAACAATATTAAGTTTTTTGAGCAGAGAGCTAGTATGTCCATTATAACTTGAGAAAGTAATAATCCTTCTTGCTTTTTTTGAAGTACGATAATTGGGTGAAGGGTGGAGGTGTAGGTGTTACCTCATACGATTAAGCCATAGGTCATAAATGGCTAAATCAGTGAATAATATAATTGTACTAGAATTTTTACATCAACATAATCTCATTTTTGAGAGTATGCCAATGTTTCTTCTTAATCTCTTAGATATGTAATTAATGTGTTGCTTCCAATTAATATGAGTATCTATCGTTATACCCAGATATTTAATGTATGACTATTGTTTAATTAACATATTATTGATATATAATTTTACTTCAAAATTTACTTTTTTCTGTGGTGGATGGAAAATTACAAAATTAGTTTTGTCAATGTTAAGTGATAGTTTATTGGTAGATAGCCATGTATTAACACTTTTGAGCTGATCGTTTAGCATTGTTTCTAGTAAAGGCAAGCTTTTATTTGTGCAAAATATATTGAAATCATCTGCAAAAAGATGAAAATCGAGTTTATCAGAACAATTTTTAAAGTCATTAATATAGAGAAGAACTAAGATTCGATTCGATTCAGTTCTCTGTTCAACGACCGCGCCGACACAACAGACCATGTTTGACTTTATATAGTTTGGACATCAGACTATGTCGAATGCATCAGGCTTTGATATATCGTGCTTGCTAACTTTTTAAACATTATTGCATTGGATTGGGAAAATAATAAGACACTTATACTCGACGTTGCTACGAGCATCGTGTATATAGTTACCAGTTCCCCGGTCGTTCATGATATCGAGGCATTTTGTAATACGGCTACCGGCAAACACGTCACACACAGGCACAGGGAACCCGTCGCCAGATTAGGTTGCGTTCTCCTTCGTCGAACGCAATAATAATATTAATCTTTTCTCGCTTTCTACATTAGTCTGTCAATGTGTCTAAATGTTTTTTGAAATTTTCAAAGCAGAACGCAATATAAACATCGATTTACCAAAGCTCCAGGGTGTCACTTATTATTCTAAAGGGGTGTTCAGTAATTGATTTAACAGCAAACCGTTTGCTTAGGATATAATTTATTATTAAACAGATATGTCTTTTCTCTGTTTATGAATAAGTAATTTTATGAAAGCTGTCTAGCATTTACACAAACATTTATTTTTACCGAGCCGAACTTGTGTTTTGAAAACTTGCACAAAGCGACATAACGACCGTGCAATAATTATCAGAGACAGACAGACAGAGACCGAGCCAATTACTGAAATACGTTCTAATGCTGACCAGGGACGATACAAGCAGCGTTTCACACGACAATCAATCTACAAAAAACAGCATGTGTTTTAACACTACGATTGTGACCTTGCGTTCAGAAACAAAATTATAATTAAATATCTCGATATACAAACTTTCACGTTTGGATTAGTTTTGGTCTGTGCTTGAAACACACAAAATGCACCACTTTGTAGGATTCCTACATATAAACCTCTAACGGTCCACTCTAATTTAGTGCATGCTACGTAAATAAGCACTTTCTTTAAGTTAATGAAAAGCTTCGAACCGCTGCGTAGCAATATTTAGTGACAATGTTACGCCGATGTTTATTATATTTATTAATTTGAATTTTGGCTGTCTCGAGTTCTCTTTCTTTCTTTCTACATTTTTTTCTTTTCTGCACATGTTTCTTCGTCAGGTCTTAGATACAGTCTTGTGGCTGTCCTATTAAGACCCTTTTTCAATTAATCAATTGCATCTTGTATACTGCCCTATACTCGGTTGTCTGTCTCTTACTATTATGAGTTCAATTAGTTAGCGCGTAGAAGCACTTACTCAATTACTTAATTGATCTCCCTAAAAATTAGGATGGGGGTGTGCCGCTGAGCCCTTGAAAACCTTACCCTGTTCAAGATCAAGAAATTGTATTTTTGCGACCCTGTTCCAGACGAAATGGCAAAGGTACCATGTTCCAGACTAGAAACAACGGAAACATACCCTATGCCAGAGCGAGGCCATGCAATTGCCAAAGATCGCAAAATAGACCAGGCTAGCGTCTGATATGATACGCACGAGACGTTGCGCTCCACTCGTCACTCGAATCATAAACAGATAAACGGACTCTGCGTTTGCAGCGGCAAGGAACCATGAATAAGTAAAACGCTTAACCGTATCTGAGGCCCTTCCAAAAAATTACGACCCTGATCCAGACCAAAACAGTGATTTACATACCCTGTTCCAGGCTAAGAATCGTCAAAAACCATACCATGTCGAGCGGCACGTATATATATAGCCTAGTTCCCCCGGGACTTCATGTCCCGGCTGTTCGGCAAGGCCAACTTAATCTTAACTAACAGTTAGCTTCGAACAACCAGCCCATGCCATGGTTTTACTAGAACTCATTTGGTTAACATGTGTTAGACGGATGATCCTAATGCTTGTCCGCCGTGTGGATCATGATAGCTTATTTTACTCACCACCCCGCGCTCTCAGTTGTATTGCACATACAGTTCCTAAGCAATGAAAGATCAAGAGTAGGAAATAACGTTCTCACCTTAGGACAACTGAGCTCTATTGTGACATATCCATCCTCGGTGTCAAACACCTCTTTCACTGGTTTACCGGGATTCTCTCTACATAGATTGGAATAACACAATGTCTTGTAGCGCTCTTTAATCTTCTTGGTGAGTTCATCATCGTCATTTTCCAAAGTATTGGAATAGCTTCTTGTTACACTCACTCCGAGCAAAAAAGCGATAACCAATACTTTAGAGATCAACATCTTTGCTACATGTATCTACAAGAAATCGTACAAACACAAACTGCACATCTCTAAAAACACCAGTCTAGTAGGACTGAAGCAGGTGTTGTGATGTGTGCACCTGCTTTATTTCCGAAATGCCTGTTTATGTGACTATGCGTGCCATATTGCTGTAATGACAATACCAGTCCAGTAGAAATAAAACATTGACCTAATGTCAAAGATCGCAAAATAGACCAGGCTAGCGTGCCATATTGCTGTAATGACAATACCAGTCCAGTAGAAATAAAACATTGACCTAATGCCAAAGATCGCAAAATAGACCAGGCTAGCGTCTGATATGATACGCACGAGACGTTGCGCTCCACTCGTCACTCGAATCATAAACAGATAAACGGACTCTGCGTTTGCAGCGGCAAGGAACCATGAATAAGTAAAACGCTTAACCGTATCTGAGGCCCTTCCAAAACGAATGTTTGCACATCTGTTTCATCAGCATAATTTTTTTTTGTTCAGTTACCTAAGTGAAGTATTTTAACTGCTATTTTCAAAATTATTTATAAACAATAACATTTAGTTGATGGTGTTGATAACTACTAGTATAGAGCATGGAAATTACACCAAAGAAAAAAAAAACGACCAACGAAAATTAAACTGCTGTAAAGATTACATTTTCAAAAATTGAGATGAAAAATAAGATGTCAATACATATATGTCACTATATTGTCAAACTATACTGCCAAACCCGCAGTTAGTTAAAAATCTCTTCGAGGGGGGCAAGGACAAACAATAATAAACTAAACAAGTTTATCCATGCGTATTCGCTACACAAGAGGCTCTCTGCTTACATAGGCGAAGCAAGTACGATGACATGAGTTAAGTATAGGGCTAATTCTGGAGAGCAATAGTAATAATAGCGGACCAACACTTACTTATAATAGCTAGCGATTGAAAACGACTGATACCACTCGCGTCCCTCCGCCCGCCCCATGCCCACCTCTTCTAGTTGTAAAACGTTTTCTCCCGACGTAAATGATTAATGTCGCGATAGCTCATCTGGCAGCGCGAGATTTTGTGGGATGAAATTTGCATCAGGTATAATCTAGAAATGGTCCTATTCGTAGTTCTTGAAAGGGAACGAAACCTTAGCCTTGCTTAGCCTCGCATGGAGCATGGAGTTGACCCTGTACTGATACAAACCCTCTTCTATGAACATGGATAGATCTTGATTATCATGCTAACTAGACTAAGCTGACTCAACTTCAGCCTCGATGTCACCAAAGGCTTGATTACCTTCCAAGAAATGGCCGTGAAGAACTACGAATTGGACTATTGAGCTTCTAATCTCTCTCTCGGAAAGCGAGGAGCAAAGCGACGAGAGTCAACTGTCCAATAGGTAGATGTTTGTGTCCTACATGGCACAATTTCGGCTGGCACGTGACACTAATACACACATTTGATCGGTGGATTACGTGTAATGTATAAATTATAAAGATTACAACTGTTAAGAGCAGGTTTCTGTAAGAATCAAGGAAAGTGGGAAATGAAAATTGTTGACCTCCTTTCATGTTTTATGTGCAGGTAAATAAAAGTGGCTGTTATTTTTTTAAACTAGATGAGGTGTCGTTCAAGTGAGAGACGTAAATATTCCACAGAAATAAAATATTACAAAGGAAACAAAAAGTCATCCAAACAATTATATAACTGGTACTTCAAATTGTGTTAAACTGTGTAACAATGTCTCTAAATATTAATTTGGGTTAATTCACTACGTTACTTACCGTCTACGGTACTAAATCTTGGCTGCCACAAACTATTTCTAGTTGATTCTGAAATGACGCTTACTGTAAACTAAGGCTTTTATCTGAGAATATATAACAGCTAGCCAAGAGCTACAAAGGCCTATGACAGTGGAAATAGTTTTACTATTCAATCAAACGTTGTGACGACGTCGCGTGATATTGACAATGTTCCTTCTCAGACACCTTGTAACACTAATCCCTTAACTGCTATATTTGACAATAGTAGTGAGCAAGCCTTAAGTTTCCCCAACTCCTCCCGTTCAATGTTGGGAAAAAAGTGGCGGACCAAACCAGTATGAACATTGAAATGAGGGGGTGCGGGGGACGTGTCCTAACGTCCAACGCCATCTTTGGACATGAATCTTGGAACACTAATTCCTTAATTGTTATTAATTGCTATTGACGATTTCACTCTGACGAAGGGCAAGCGCTCGAAAAGTCAGCTGCTACCACAGGCAGCCCAAGCTCTGTATTTGCACTGTGTGACTATTATTTCACAAAATTCTCAGATAAAGAAAATAAACTTACCTTAAGAGTTTCTTGTTGTCCTGTTGTCCTGTTGTTTCTCTGGGGTCTAGAAATGGCGGTTATGGGGCATTTCTCTTACTTTGGGTTTTTCTCTCTTCTCTGTCTAAAAGAAAGGAAAGGCTGCACACTCAAATTCAAACCACGAGGCACTTGAGGCCAAAATTTCGCAAGAAAACCCGTCCGATAGGCGTAATTTCGTCCGTCAGGTGAAAGTTAGGTAGTTTTTCTTACCCCAGAAGTTTTCAGACTTGAGAAATCATTATAGACCCCAGAGAAACAACAGGACAACAACAAACTCTTAAGGTAAGTTTATTTTCTTTATCTGAGAATTTTGTGAAATAATAGTCACACAGTGCAAATACAGAGCTTGGGCTGCCTGTGCTGCTACACTCTCCCCACGGCGGTTAACATACCTTAATCGACTTTTAGTTGATCATAACAGTCCCTAATTGCTATATTTGATAATAGCAGCGAGCAAGCCTGAAGTTCGCCCACATCTCCCCGGAAATGATGGGGTGCTGGGTCGTGTTATAACTATTCATGTACAATTATCAACGCTTTGGATCAGAGGCTAATGTTCAGGAAAACAGAGTTTTGCCGATTTTTCGCTAGTTATACAAGCTATACAAACCAAACTTGGCAAGTATATTGGTATCATGGTCCTTAAAATTTATAATCATATAACCATGGAAACCAATTTTAAGGGTGGTCCTTAATTTTCGAAAATTTGAGTGCTTTAGTGAAAATGGGGTGGTTAAAACGAATTTATTTTTGCAACATTTCTATACTATAGTCTTTATATGTATCTAGGACTACATATATTTCTGCCCGGAATGGTTGTCCACCTATCAAATTAGCTGAGATTATAAATGAATGGTAGTGGTTCTCACGATCATGTGATTCGAGGACAACCATCACGGGCAGAAAAAGCTGTGGATGGGTTTGATTGTTAGAAATCTGTGCTTACTTTTTATATTTTCAAAGGTTCTATATACCCCATTTCGGGGAAAAGGAAATTCTTTCAGCGCCGCCTTAAACTGGGCTGCCATGACATTTAAAATAATTTCCGACAACATTGATTTCCCCGTAATCCAGCCCTCAAGTTCGCAAATCCACCATGCCCTTTCAACATGGCCGCGCACTGCATCCTGGTACCGAATTTGGGTGTTCTAGCTTTAGAAATGACAGAGTAACAAATAAAAGTCATATTTAACACCTAATTAGCATATGTATGCCAGAATCCAGGTCTTAACATACTCGAGACGTTGCCACACAAAAGCGTGTTCACATGAATGCGAGGCTAATGATTCCAAAACAAGGTTATTCAAATTGGACGCCATTTATGCAATAGGTCGATGGAAATAAAACCAAATTGAATGAAATGTGATAACTTGGTATATACTGCATGGTTGTGTTTCCTTCTGTATAGTCTCCCTGCATAATACTGTAAAACAGTAGAGAAAATAATTATGTAGGGAGACTATATGGAACGAAACACAACCATGAAGTATATACCAACAATTCACAGTACCGAAAAAGCTTGTACATTTACCCACAATCCTTTACGCGCGAAAAACTTATAAAATCGCGGTAGAGAGGTTTTAAATATTAAAACCAAGCCAGTACAGATGCTGTTGCCAATACACTGTTATCGAAGAGAATAGATGATTTCTACGTATTATTTTGACCGTGTTAGGTTCGCAAGGAATTGTGGTCAAATGTACAGCCGCCAACTTTTTCGGTACGGTGGATTTTATTTATTGTCTATACTCCGTGCCAACAATAACTTATTTATGCTATAAACCTTTATCTCCGTATAAAGCAAAGAACGCCTGTATGTAAACCATAATACTTATTATTATTGGTAGGATAGGATATGTGCAGTGCTAGGATGCGAAACTGAAAAAGCATAGTTACAATTGCTTTGATAATACTTTACAGTCTAATATTCTTAGCCACTATTAGCCGTGCCTCAATTTTGTCACACACATAGCCGTCTTTGCCTGATTCAGATTTCCACCTGCCGTGGCCGGATTTTAAATAATCTGTCTGGTATGTTTAGATTCGCCGCTGCGGTGGCCCCTCCAGACCTAAATCTGTGGTTACTAAAACCAGGAGGATGTACTCCAACAGATACCAGATTAGCGTTTAAGTATCTCTCTAGATCTATTGGCGCTAATAACTTTTGTAGAAATAACGTTTCTTTTGGCTTGTTTGTCATATCTTACAGATCTAAATATGAAATCTTGTGAATTGTTAGGTATCTCTGCAGCACTCAAGTATTTAAGGAGAAAGGTATATGTGCATGTATCACTGCCCGTTTTGGCAATATAAACCAAGAGTCTTCTCTGTATTTGTCTGTTTTGCCGACTTCTACAAGGATCTTGTGATACTCATCTTGGGTTACAATATTATTCTTCATATTCAATAATTCAGAAATGTGGAAAAATCCCGCATAAGAAAGTAAACACAATCTAATGTCTACTAAGTTACTACTATCCCCGTAACGCTTACAAAGTATCCTTAGAACCTTAGGGGTTATAGGTTCCACTTTCTTAACAGCTTTAAAATTAATACGCAAGGATTTCTATCCTCGAATCCTGCCAACTTATGTATCCAGTTTATTGCATAATACATGTTATGTATGGTTGCCTTAGCCTTATTTTCTTCAAACATTGATTTAAGATACATAGTAACTGTAGTAGGTGTAGCAAGAAGGAAAGAGTTACTCATATTACTGAATTTACACCAATATTTGAACTTACAAAAGTTTCTCGCTAAGTCGTGCATGTATAAATACCAAAGCAGTAATATTTACATATTCCAGACAGGTTCCAAGTGGAACCTGCATGGTTAGTGCTTATCAATATAACCTAGATAACGTCCAGGTGGGCGCTCGATCTGAAACATCCAACTAAGGACCCCAAACCATGATCATGCAACTTTATGCCAGATGGTTGTCTTCCGATGCGCGTCAATCACTTCTACTGTGAAACCTTCTACTATGAGCGAAATTCAGGTGAACCAAACAAAGCTTTCTTGTTATAGCCAAATTCAAACACCTCTGTACCACACAGGATTTCACATATATCAGTAAATATACACGATAACCCTCTATCTGTGTATACCATAGGCCAGAATACGGCAGAAGGTCATTTTGGTACCAGAAAGGGTACCTCTACACCCTGTGGCAATGTAATTAATAACTCTAGGGATGAGGAAAATAGGCGGGACTACCCAATTATTTTCATTCGCCCAAGAAACCATTACGAGCCGCAAATCCTTAGTTACCAAGTTACCCCCTGCAGATTAGGGTCTTTTCGAGTACCGTTTTGTAATAGGAGCTCAGATCCTTAATACGCGAGATCCAAGATCATCAATCAGCCTTTAATTAAATGTCCATGCTTTTGTGACAGTCGCTGTAACGAAAGATTGAACAGAACACCTTAGAAATATAATTGGTCGGCTGATTAGCGCTGAAATATTCAGTTTTCTGACTGAAAATACGCGCGCTGACTATTGGAGATTTTATTGACAAAGGTGAATTAGCGAGGAGACAGAGTTTGAAACATATGGTTGTTAAAGTACCTAAATTCAACCTCTGTTTAAGTTGTTTAGTCAGTTTAGTTCCGGCCTTCATGTCACTTTAACATTGTGAAATTATTCGTCTTCTCCAGTCGTTATTATAATTCAAAATGAGTTCATTTGATTATCCCACTTAGTCATATTATGCCTTTATGCTTTCATGAAATATCAAAATTAACACAAGCACCGTTTACTTGTTGATTCTGAAGATAGATCTTTCATTCAAAATTCTTTCATCCTTTTTTTTTCCCATTTTTTTTCATGATGTGCCAGGAAGCGCCAGCATGACTCAGGATTGGCCAGAATGAATTAGAATGATGCAGGATGATGCAGGATGATGCAGGATGATGCAGGATGATGAAGGATGATGCAGGATGATGCAGGATGATGCAGGATGATGCAGGATGGTGCAGGAGGGTGCATGATGATGCAAGTTCATGCAGGATGATGCGTGATCTTCAAGGATGATGCAGGATGATGCAGGAGGACACGTTGTATTTATTTATTCATGTATTAATTTCCCTATGTATTTCTATTTCTTTTTATTACAATCTATTTCTTTTTATTACAATCTATTTCTTTCAATTTCTTTCTTTCTCTCGTTCTCTCTCTTTTCTTTAAACTTTCTTTTTTTAATACTTTCTTTATTTATTTCTCTCTCTCTTTCTTTCTTTCTTTCATACTTTCTTTCTTCTCTGTCTTTCATTCTTTCTTTCGTACTTTCATTCTTTCTTGTTTTTGTTTTTTTCATGATGCAGGATGATGCAGGATGATGCAGGATGATGCAGGATGATGCAGGATGACGCAGGCTGATGCAGGATGATGAAGGATGGTGCAGGATGATGCAGGATGGTGCAGGATGATGCAGGATTATGCAGGATGATGCAGGATGATGCACGATGGTGCAAGATGGTGCAGAATGGTGCAGAATGGTGCAGAATGGCGCAGGATGGTGCAGGATGATGCAGTATGGTACAGGATGTTGAAGGTTGATACAGGATGATGCAGTATGGTTCAGGATGATGCAGGATGATGCAGGATGATGCATGATGATGCAGGATGATGCAGGATGACGCAGAATGATACAGAATGACGCATGATGGTGCAGAATGACGCAGAATGGTGCAGGATGATGCAGGATAATACACTATTATACAGGATGATGCAGGATGATCCGAGATGATGCAGGATGATTCAGGATGATGCAGAATGATGCACGATGAGGCAGGATGATGCAGTATGGTTCAGGATGATGCAGGATGATGCAGGATGATGCAGGATGATGCATGATGATGCAGGATGATGCAGGTTGGTGCAGGATGGTGCAGGATGATGCAGCATGGCGCAGAATGATGCAGGAGCACGCGTGGTATATATTTATTCATGTATTAATTTCCCCATGTGTTTCTATTTCGTTCTATTACATTCTATTTATTTCTATTTCTTTCTTTATTTAACTCGTTTTTTTTCTTTTTTTAATACTGTCTTTCTTTCTTTCTCTGTTTCTTTCTTTCTTTAATACTTTCTTTCTTCTCTGTCTTTCATTCTTTCTTTCATACTTTCTTTCTTTCTTGTTTTTTGTTTTATTCATGATGTGCCAGGAAGCGCCAGCATGAATCGGTATGGGCCAGAATGAATGAGAATGATGCCGGATGATGCAGGATGATGCAGGATGATGCAGGATGATGCAGGATGGTGCAGGATGGTGCAGGATGATGCAGGATGATGCAGGATGGTGCAGGATGATGCAGGATGATGCAGGATGATGCAGGATGATGCAGAATGATGCAGGATGATGCAGGATGATGCAGGATGATGCAGGATGGTGCAGGATGATGCAGGATGGTGCAGGATGATGCAGGATTATGCAGGATGATGCAGGATGATGCACGATGGTGTAAGATGGTGCAGAATGGTGCAGAATGGTGCAGAATGGCGCAGGATGGTGCAGGATGATGCAGTATGGTTCAGGATGTTGAAGGTTGATACAGGATGATGCAGTATGGTTCAGGTTGGTGCAGGATGATGCAGGATGGCGCAGAATGATGCAGGAGGACGCGTCGTATATATTTATTCATGTATGAATTTCCCCATGTATTTCTATTTCGTTCTATAACATTCTATTTATTTCTATTTATTTCTTTATTTAACTCTTTTTTTTTTCTCTTTTTAATACTTTCTTTCTTTCTTTCTTTCTCTCTTTCTTTCTTTCTTTCATACTTTCTTTCTTCTCTGTCTTTCATTCTTTCTTTCGTAGTTTCTTTCTTTCTTGTTTTTTTTTTCACGATGTGCCAGGAAGCGCCAGCATGAATCGGGATGGGCCAGAATGAATGAGAATGATACAGGATGATGCAGGATGGTGCAGGATGATGCAGGATGATGCAGGACGATGCAGGATGATGCAGGATGATGAAGAATGGTGCAGGAAGATGCAGGATGATGCAGGATGATGCAGGATGGTGCAGGATGATGCAGGATGATGCAGGATGGCGCAGAATGATGCAGGAGGACGCGTCGTATATATTTATTCATGTATTAATTTCCCCATGTATTTCTATTTCGTTCTATTACATTCTATTTATTTCTATTTATTTATTTATTTAACTCGTTTCTTTTCTTTTTTTAATACTTTCTTTCTTTCTTTCTCTCTTTCTTTCTTTCTTTCTAACTTTCTTTCTTCTCTGTCTTTCATTCTTTCTTTCGTACTTTCTTTCTTTCTTGTTTTTTTTTTTTTTTCATGATGTCCCAGGAAGCGCCAGCATGAATCGGGATGGGCCAGAATGAATGAGAATGATGCCGGATGATGCAGGATGATGCAGGATGATGCAGGATGACGCAGGCTGATGCAGGATGATGCAGGATGGTGCAGGATGGTGCAGAATGATGCAAGATGATGCAGGATGGTGCAGGATGATGCAGGATGATGCAGGATGATGCAGAATGATGCAGGATGATGCAGGATGATGCAGGATGATGCAGGATGGTGCAGGATGATGCAGGATGATGCAGGATGATGAAGAATGGTGCAGGAAGATGCAGGATGATGCAGGATGATGCAGGATGGTGCAGGATGATGCAGGATGATGCAGGATGGTGCAGGATGATGCAGGACGATGCAGGATGATGCAGGATGGTGCAGGATGGTGCAGGACGATACAGAATGATGCAGGATTATGCAGGATGATGCAGGATGATGCACGATGGTGCAGAATGACGCAGGATGGTGCAGGATGATGCAGGATGGTTCAGGATGTTGAAGGTTGGTGCAGGATGATGCAGTATGGTTCAGGAAGATACAGAATGATGCAGTATGGTTCAGGATGTTGAAGGTTGATACAGGATGATGCAGTATGGTTCAGGTTGGTGCAGGATGATGCAGGATGGCGCAGAATGATGCAGGAGGACGCGTCGTATATATTTATTCATGTATGAATTTCCCCATGTATTTCTATTTCGTTCTATAACATTCTATTTATTTCTATTTATTTCTTTATTTAACTCGTTTTTTTTTCTCTTTTTAATACTTTCTTTCTTTCTTTCTTTCTTTCTCTCTTTCTTTCTTTCTTTCATACTTTCTTTCTTCTCTGTCTTTCATTCTTTCTTTCGTAGTTTCTTTCTTTCTTGTTTTTGTTTTTTTCACGATGTGCCAGGAAGCGCCAGCATGAATCGGGATGGGCCAGAATGAATGAGAATGATACAGGATGATGCAGGATGGTGCAGGCTGATGCAGGATGATGCAGGATGATGCAGGATGACGCAGGCTGACGCAGGCTGAAGCAGGATGATGCAGGATGATGCAGGATGATGCAGGACGATGCAGGATGATGCAGGATGATGAAGAATGGTGCAGGATGATGCAGGATGATGCATGATGGTGCAGGATGGTGCAGGATGATGCAGGATGATGCAGGATGGCGCAGAATGATGCAGGAGGACGCGTCGTATATATTTATTCATGTATTAATTTCCCCATGTATTTCTATTTCGTTCTATTACATTCTATTTATTTCTATTTATTTATTTATTTAACTCGTTTCTTTTCTTTTTTTAATACTTTCTTTCTTTCTTTCTTTCTCTCTTTCTTTCTTTCTTTCATACTTTCTTTCTTCTCTGTCTTTCATTCTTTCTTTCGTAGTTTCTTTCATTCTTGTTTTTGTTTTTTTCACGATGTGCCAGGAAGCGCCAGCATGAATCGGGATGGGCCAGAATGAATGAGAATGATACAGGATGATGCAGGATGGTGCAGGATGATGCAGGATGATGCAGGATGATGCAGGATGACGCAGGCTGACGCAGGCTGAAGCAGGATGATGCAGGATGATGCAGGATGATGCAGGACGATGCAGGATGATGCAGGATGATGAAGAATGGTGCAGGATGATGCAGGATGATGCATGATGGTGCAGGATGGTGCAGGATGATGCAGGATGATGCAGGATGGCGCAGAATGATGCAGGAGGACGCGTCGTATATATTTATTCATGTATTAATTTCCCCATGTATTTCTATTTCGTTCTATTACATTCTATTTATTTCTATTTATTTATTTATTTAACTCGTTTCTTTTCTTTTTTTAATACTTTCTTTCTTTCTTTCTCTCTTTCTTTCTTTCTTTCTAACTTTCTTTCTTCTCTGTCTTTCATTCTTTCTTTCGTACTTTCTTTCTTTCTTGTTTTTTTTTTTTTTCATGATGTCCCAGGAAGCGCCAGCATGAATCGGGATGGGCCAGAATGAATGAGAATGATGCCGGATGATGCAGGATGATGCAGGATGATGCAGGATGATGCAGGATGACGCAGGCTGATGCAGGATGATGCAGGATGGTGCAGGATGGTGCAGAATGATGCAAGATGATGCAGGATGGTGCAGGATGATGCAGGATGGTGCAGGATGATGCAGGACGATGCAGGATGATGCAGGATGGTGCAGAATGGTGCAGGATGATACAGGATGATGCAGGATTATGCAGGATGATGCAGGATGATGCACGATGGTGCAGAATGACGCAGGATGGTGCAGGATGATGCAGGATGGTTCAGGATGTTGAAGGTTGGTGCAGGATGATGCAGTATGGTTCAGGTAGATACAGAATGATGCAGTATGGTTCAGGATGTTGAAGGTTGATACAGGATGGTGCAGGATGGTGCAGGATGATGCAGGATGATGCAGGATGGCGCAGAATGATGCAGGAGGACGCGTCGTATATATTTATTCATGTATTAATTTCCCCATGTATTTCTATTTCGTTCTATTACATTCTATTTATTTCTATTTATTTCTTTATTTAACTCGTTTTTTTTTCTCTTTTTAATACTTTCTTTCTTTCTTTCTTTCTCTCTTTCTTTCTTTCTTTCATACTTTCTTTCTTCTCTGTCTTTCATTCTTTCTTTCGTAGTTTCTTTCTTTCTTGTTTTTGTTTTTTTCACGATGTGCCAGGAAGCGCCAGCATGAATCGGGATGGGCCAGAATGAATGAGAATGATACAGGATGATGCAGGATGGTGCAGGATGATGCAGGATGATGCAGGATGATGCAGGATGACGCAGGCTGACGCAGGCTGAAGCAGGATGATGCAGGATGATGCAGGATGATGCAGGACGATGCAGGATGATGCAGGATGATGAAGAATGGTGCAGGATGATGCAGGATGATGCATGATGGTGCAGGATGGTGCAGGATGATGCAGGATGATGCAGGATGGCGCAGAATGATGCAGGAGGACGCGTCGTATATATTTATTCATGTATTAATTTCCCCATGTATTTCTATTTCGTTCTATTACATTCTATTTATTTCTATTTATTTATTTATTTAACTCGTTTCTTTTCTTTTTTTAATACTTTCTTTCTTTATTTCTCTCTTTCTTTCTTTCTTTCTAACTTTCTTTCTTCTCTGTCTTTCATTCTTTCTTTCGTACTTTCTTTCTTTCTTGTTTTTTTTTTTTTTCATGATGTCCGAGGAAGCGCCAGCATGAATCGGGATGGGCCAGAATGAATGAGAATGATGCCGGATGATGCAGGATGATGCAGGATGATGCAGGATGACGCAGGCTGATGCAGGATGATGCAGGATGGTGCAGGAAGATACAGAATGATGCAGTATGGTTCAGGATGTTGAAGGTTGATACAGGATGGTGCAGGATGGTGCAGGATGATGCAGGATGATGCAGGATGGCGCAGAATGATGCAGGAGGACGCGTCGTATATATTTATTCATGTATTAATTTCCCCATGTATTTCTATTTCGTTCTATTACATTCTATTTATTTCTATTTATTTCTTTATTTAACTCGTTTTTTTTTCTCTTTTTAATACTTTCTTTCTTTCTTTCTTTCTCTCTTTCTTTCTTTCTTTCATACTTTCTTTCTTCTCTGTCTTTCATTCTTTCTTTCGTAGTTTCTTTCTTTCTTGTTTTTGTTTTTTTCACGATGTGCCAGGAAGCGCCAGCATGAATCGGGATGGGCCAGAATGAATGAGAATGATACAGGATGATGCAGGATGGTGCAGGATGATGCAGGATGATGCAGGATGATGCAGGATGACGCAGGCTGACGCAGGCTGAAGCAGGATGATGCAGGATGATGCAGGATGATGCAGGACGATGCAGGATGATGCAGGATGATGAAGAATGGTGCAGGATGATGCAGGATGATGCATGATGGTGCAGGATGGTGCAGGATGATGCAGGATGATGCAGGATGGCGCAGAATGATGCAGGAGGACGCGTCGTATATATTTATTCATGTATTAATTTCCCCATGTATTTCTATTTCGTTCTATTACATTCTATTTATTTCTATTTATTTATTTATTTAACTCGTTTCTTTTCTTTTTTTAATACTTTCTTTCTTTATTTCTCTCTTTCTTTCTTTCTTTCATACTTTCTTTCTTCTCTGTCTTTCATTCTTTCTTTCGTACTTTCTTTCTTTCTTGTTTTTTTTTTTTTCCATGATGTGCCAGGAAGCGCCAGCATGAATCGGGATGGCCCAGAATGAATGAGAATGATGCAGGATGATGCAGGATGGTGCAGGATGATGCAGGATGATACAGGATGATGCAGGATGACGCAGGCTGCTGCAGAATGATGCAGGATGATGCAGGACGATGCAGGATGATGCAGGATGGTGCAGGATGATGCAGGATGATGCAGGATGAAACAGGATCATGCAGGATGATGCAGGATGATGCAGGATGACGCAGGATGGTACAGGATGATGCAAGATGATGCAGAATGATTGAGAAGGATGCAGGATGATGCAGGATGATGCAGGATGGTGCAGGATGATGCAGGATGATGTAGGATGATGCAGGATGATGCAGGATGGCGCAGAATGATGCAGGAGGACGCGTCGTATATATTTATTCATGTATTAATTTCCTCATGTATTTCTATTTCGTTCTATTACATTCTATTTATTTCTATTTCTTTCTTTATTTATCTCGTTTTATTTCTTTTTTTTAATACTTTCTTTCTTTCTTTCTCTCTTTCTTTCTTTCTTTCATACTTTCTTTCTTCTCTGCCTTTCATTCTTTCTTTCGTACTTTCTTTCTTTCTTGCTTTTTTTTTTTTCATGATGTGCCAGGAAGCGCCAGCATTAATCGGGAAGGGCCAGAATGAATGAGAATGATGCAGGATGATGCAGGATGGTGCAGGATGATGCAGGATGATACTGGATGATGCAGGATGACGCAGGCTGAAGCAGGATGATGCAAGATGATGCAGGATGATGCAGGATGAAACAGGATCATGCAGGATCATGCAGGATCATGCAGGATCATGCAAGATGATGCAGGATGGTGCAGGATGGTGCAGGATGATGCAGGATGATGCAGGATGATGAATAATGGTGCAAGATGATGCAGGATGGTGCAGGATGGTGCAGGATGATGCAGGATGATGCAGGATGATGAATAATGGTGCAGGATGGTGCAGAATGATGCAAGATGATGCAGGATGGTGCAGGATGATGCAGGATGGTGCAGGATGATGCAGGACGATGCAGGATGATGCAGGATGGTGCAGAATGGTGCAGGATGATACAGGATGATGCAGGATTATGCAGGATGATGCAGGATGATGCACGATGGTGCAGAATGACGCAGGATGGTGCAGGATGATGCAGGATGGTTCAGGATGTTGAAGGTTGGTGCAGGATGATGCAGTATGGTTCAGGAAGATACAGAATGATGCAGTATGGTTCAGGATGTTGAAGGTTGATACAGGATGGTGCAGGATGGTGCAGGATGATGCAGGATGATGCAGGATGGCGCAGAATGATGCAGGAGGACGCGTCGTATATATTTATTCATGTATTAATTTCCCCATGTATTTCTATTTCGTTCTATTACATTCTATTTATTTCTATTTATTTCTTTATTTAACTCGTTTTTTTTTCTCTTTTTAATACTTTCTTTCTTTCTTTCTTTCTCTCTTTCTTTCTTTCTTTCATACTTTCTTTCTTCTCTGTCTTTCATTCTTTCTTTCGTAGTTTCTTTCTTTCTTGTTTTTGTTTTTTTCACGATGTGCCAGGAAGCGCCAGCATGAATCGGGATGGGCCAGAATGAATGAGAATGATACAGGATGATGCAGGATGGTGCAGGATGATGCAGGATGATGCAGGATGATGCAGGATGACGCAGGCTGACGCAGGCTGAAGCAGGATGATGCAGGATGATGCAGGATGATGCAGGACGATGCAGGATGATGCAGGATGATGAAGAATGGTGCAGGATGATGCAGGATGATGCATGATGGTGCAGGATGGTGCAGGATGATGCAGGATGATGCAGGATGGCGCAGAATGATGCAGGAGGACGCGTCGTATATATTTATTCATGTATTAATTTCCCCATGTATTTCTATTTCGTTCTATTACATTCTATTTATTTCTATTTATTTATTTATTTAACTCGTTTCTTTTCTTTTTTTAATACTTTCTTTCTTTATTTCTCTCTTTCTTTCTTTCTTTCTAACTTTCTTTCTTCTCTGTCTTTCATTCTTTCTTTCGTACTTTCTTTCTTTCTTGTTTTTTTTTTTTTTCATGATGTCCGAGGAAGCGCCAGCATGAATCGGGATGGGCCAGAATGAATGAGAATGATGCCGGATGATGCAGGATGATGCAGGATGATGCAGGATGACGCAGGCTGATGCAGGATGATGCAGGATGGTGCAGGAAGATACAGAATGATGCAGTATGGTTCAGGATGTTGAAGGTTGATACAGGATGGTGCAGGATGGTGCAGGATGATGCAGGATGATGCAGGATGGCGCAGAATGATGCAGGAGGACGCGTCGTATATATTTATTCATGTATTAATTTCCCCATGTATTTCTATTTCGTTCTATTACATTCTATTTATTTCTATTTATTTCTTTATTTAACTCGTTTTTTTTTCTCTTTTTAATACTCTCTTTCTTTCTTTCTTTCTCTCTTTCTTTCTTTCTTTCATACTTTCTTTCTTCTCTGTCTTTCATTCTTTCTTTCGTAGTTTCTTTCTTTCTTGTTTTTGTTTTTTTCACGATGTGCCAGGAAGCGCCAGCATGAATCGGGATGGGCCAGAATGAATGAGAATGATACAGGATGATGCAGGATGGTGCAGGATGATGCAGGATGATGCAGGATGATGCAGGATGACGCAGGCTGACGCAGGCTGAAGCAGGATGATGCAGGATGATGCAGGATGATGCAGGACGATGCAGGATGATGCAGGATGATGAAGAATGGTGCAGGATGATGCAGGATGATGCATGATGGTGCAGGATGGTGCAGGATGATGCAGGATGATGCAGGATGGCGCAGAATGATGCAGGAGGACGCGTCGTATATATTTATTCATGTATTAATTTCCCCATGTATTTCTATTTCGTTCTATTACATTCTATTTATTTCTATTTATTTATTTATTTAACTCGTTTCTTTTCTTTTTTTAATACTTTCTTTCTTTATTTCTCTCTTTCTTTCTTTCTTTCATACTTTCTTTCTTCTCTGTCTTTCATTCTTTCTTTCGTACTTTCTTTCTTTCTTGTTTTTTTTTTTTTCCATGATGTGCCAGGAAGCGCCAGCATGAATCGGGATGGCCCAGAATGAATGAGAATGATGCAGGATGATGCAGGATGGTGCAGGATGATGCAGGATGATACAGGATGATGCAGGATGACGCAGGCTGCTGCAGAATGATGCAGGATGATGCAGGACGATGCAGGATGATGCAGGATGGTGCAGGATGATGCAGGATGATGCAGGATGAAACAGGATCATGCAGGATGATGCAGGATGATGCAGGATGACGCAGGATGGTACAGGATGATGCAAGATGATGCAGAATGATTGAGAAGGATGCAGGATGATGCAGGATGATGCAGGATGGTGCAGGATGATGCAGGAAGATGTAGGATGATGCAGGATGATGCAGGATGGCGCAGAATGATGCAGGAGGACGCGTCGTATATATTTATTCATGTATTAATTTCCTCATGTATTTCTATTTCGTTCTATTACATTCTATTTATTTCTATTTCTTTCTTTATTTATCTCGTTTTATTTCTTTTTTTTAATACTTTCTTTCTTTCTTTCTCTCTTTCTTTCTTTCTTTCATACTTTCTTTCTTCTCTGCCTTTCATTCTTTCTTTCGTACTTTCTTTCTTTCTTGCTTTTTTTTTTTTCATGATGTGCCAGGAAGCGCCAGCATTAATCGGGAAGGGCCAGAATGAATGAGAATGATGCAGGATGATGCAGGATGGTGCAGGATGATGCAGGATGATACTGGATGATGCAGGATGACGCAGGCTGAAGCAGGATGATGCAAGATGATGCAGGATGATGCAGGATGAAACAGGATCATGCAGGATCATGCAGGATCATGCAGGATCATGCAAGATGATGCAGGATGGTGCAGGATGGTGCAGGATGATGCAGGATGATGCAGGATGATGAATAATGGTGCAAGATGATGCAGGATGGTGCAGGATGGTGCAGGATGATGCAGGATGATGCAGGATGATGAATAATGGTGCAGGAAGATGCAGGATGATGCAGGATGATGCAGGATGATGCAGGATGATGCAGGATGATGCAGGATGGTACAAGATGATGCAGGATGATGCAGGATTGCGCAGGATGATGCAGGAAGATGCAGGATGATACAGGATGATGCAGAATGATGCAGGATGGTGCAGGATGGTGCAGGATGATGCAGGATGATGCAGGATGATGCAGGATGGCGCAGAATGATGCAGGAGGACGCGTTGTATCTATTTATTCATGTATTAATTTCCCCATGTATTTCTATTTCGTTCTATTACATTCTATTTATTTCTATTTGTTTATTTATTTCTCTCTTTTTTTTTCTATTTTTAATTCTGTCTTTCTTTCTTTCTCTCTTTCTTTCTTTCATACTTTCTTTCTTTCATACTTTCTTTCTTCTCTGCCTTTCATTCTTTCTTTCATACTTTCTTTCTTTCTTGTTTTTTTTTTTTTCATGATGTGCCAGGAAGCGCCAGCATGAATCGGGATGGCCCAGAATGAATGAGAATGATGCAGGATGATGCAGGATGGTGCAGGATGATGCAGGATGATACAGGATGATGCAGGATGACGCAGGCTGCTGCAGAATGATGCAGGATGATGCAGGACGATGCAGGATGATGCAGGATGGTGCAGGATGATGCAGGATGATGCAGGATGAAACAGGATCATGCAGGATGATGCAGTATGATGCAGGATGACGCAGGATGGTACAGGATGATGCAAGATGATGCAGAATGATTGAGAAGGATGCAGGATGATGCAGGATGATGCAGGATGGTGCAGGATGATGCAGGATGATGTAGGATGATGCAGGATGATGCAGGATGGCGCAGAATGATGCAGGAGGACGCGTCGTATATATTTATTCATGTATTAATTTCCTCATGTATTTCTATTTCGTTCTATTACATTCTATTTATTTCTATTTCTTTCTTTATTTATCTCGTTTTATTTCTTTTTTTTAATACTTTCTTTCTTTCTTTCTCTCTTTCTTTCTTTCTTTCATACTTTCTTTCTTCTCTGCCTTTCATTCTTTCTTTCGTACTTTCTTTCTTTCTTTCTTTTTTTTTTTTCATGATGTGCCAGGAAGCGCCAGCATTAATCGGGATGGGCCAGAATGAATGAGAATGATGCCGGATGATGCAGGATGGTGCAGGATGATGCAGGATGATACTGGATGATGCAGGATGACGCAGGCTGAAGCAGGATGATGCCAGATGATGCAGGATGATGCAGGATGAAACAGGATCATGCAGGATCATGCAGGATCATGCAGGATCATGCAGGATCATGCAAGATGATGCAGGATGATGCAGCATGATGCAGGATGAAACAAGATGATGCAGGATGGTGCAGGATGGTGAAGGATGATGCAGGATGATGCAGGATGATGAATAATGGTGCAGGAAGATGCAGGATGATGCAGGATGATGCAGGATGATGCAGGATGGTACAGGATGATGCAGGATGATGCAGGATTGCGCAGGATGATGCAGGAAGATGCAGGATGATACAGGATGATGCAGGATGATGCAGGATGGTGCAGGATGATGCAGGATGATGCAGGATGATGCAGGATGATGCAGGATGGCGAAGAATGATGCAGGAGGACGCGTTGTATCTATTTATTCATGTATTAATTTCCCCATGTATTTCTATTTCGTTCTATTACATTCTATTTATTTCTATTTATTTATTTATTTCTCTCGTTTTTTTTCTTTTTTTAATTCTGTCTTTCTTTCTTTCAATTCTGTCTTTCTTTCTTTCTCTCTTTCTTTCTTTCATACTTTCTTTCTTTCACACTTTCTTTCTTCTCTGCCTTTCATTCTTTCTTTCATACTTTCTTTCTTTCTTTTTTTTTTTTTTTTCATGATGTGCCAGGAAGCGCCAGCATTAATCGGGATGGCCCAGAATGAATGAGAATGATGCAGGATGATGCAGGATGGTGCAGGATGATGCAGGATGATACTGGATGATGCAGGATGACGCAGGCTGAAGCAGGATGATGCCAGATGATGCAGGATGATGCAGGACGATGCAGGATGATGCAGGATGGTGCAAGATGATGCAGGATGATACAGGATGATGCAGGATGACGGAGGCTGATGCAGGATGATGCAGGATGATGCAGGACGATGCAGGATGATGCAGGATGGTGTAGGATGATGCAGGATGAAACAAAATCATGCAGGATGATACAAGATGATGCAGGATGATGCAGGATGATGCAGGATGATGCAGGATGGTGCAGGATGATGCAGGACGATGCAGGATGATGCAGGATGGTGCAGGATGATGCAGGAGGATGCAGAATGATGCAGGATGAAACAAGATCATGCAGGATGATACAGGATGATGCAGGATGATGCAGGATGATGCAGGATGATGCAGGATGGTGCAGGATGATGCAGGATGATGCAGGATGATGAAGAATGGTGCAGGAAGATGCAGGATGATGCAGGATGATGCAGGATGGTGCAGGATGGTGCAGGATGATGCAGGATGGCGCAGAATGATGCAGGAGGACGCGTCGTATATATTTATTCATGGATGAATTTCCCCATGTATTTCTATTTCGTTCTATTACATTCTATTTTTTTCTATTTATTTCTTTATTGAACTCGTTTTTTTTCTTTTTTTAATACTTTCTTTCTTTATTTCTCTCTTTCTTTCTTTCTTTCATACTTTCTTTCTTCTCTGTCGTTCATTCTTTCTTTCGTACTTTCTTTCTTTCTTGTTTTTTTTTTTTTCCATGATGTGCCAGGAAGCGCCAGCATGAATTGGGATGGACCAGAATAAATGAGAATGATACAGGATGATGCAGGATGGTGCAGGATGATGCAGGATGATACTGGATGATGCAGGATGACGCAGGCTGACACAGGCTGAAGTAGGATGATGCAGGATGATGCAGGATGATGCAGGATGATGCAGGACGATGCAGGATGATGCAGGATGGTACAAGATGATGCAGGATGATACAGGATGATGCAGGATGACGGAGGCTGATGCAGGATGATGCAGGACGATGCAGGATGATGCAGGATGGTGTAGGATGATGCAGGATGATGCAGGATGATGCAGGATGAAACAAGATCATGCAGGATGATACAAGATGATGCAGGATGATGCAGGATGATGCAGGACGATGCAGGATGATGCAGGATGGTGTAGGATGATGCAGGATGATGCAGGATGATGCAGGATGAAACAAGATCATGCAGGATGATACAAGATGATGCAGGATGATGCAGGATGATGCAGGATGGTGCAGGATGATGCAGGATGATGCAGGATGATGCAGGATGATGCAGGATGGCGCAGAATGATGCAGGAGGACGCGTCGTATATATTTATTCATGTATGAATTTCCCCATGTATTTCTATTTCGTTCTATAACATTCTATTTATTTCTATTTATTTCTTTATTTAACTCGTTTTTTTTTCTCTTTTTAATACTTTCTTTCTTTCTTTCTTTCTCTCTTTCTTTCTTTCTTTCATACTTTCTTTCTTCTCTGTCTTTCATTCTTTCTTTCGTAGTTTCTTTCTTTCTTGTTTTTGTTTTTTTCACGATGTGCCAGGAAGCGCCAGCATGAATCGGGATGGGCCAGAATGAATGAGAATGATACAGGATGATGCAGGATGGTGCAGGCTGATGCAGGATGATGCAGGATGATGCAGGATGACGCAGGCTGACGCAGGCTGAAGCAGGATGATGCAGGATGATGCAGGATGATGCAGGATGATGCAGGACGATGCAGGATGATGCAGGATGATGAAGAATGGTGCAGGATGATGAAGGATGATGCATGATGGTGCAGGATGGTGCAGGATGATGCAGGATGATGCAGGATGGCGCAGAATGATGCAGGAGGACGCGTCGTATATATTTATTCATGTATTAATTTCCCCATGTATTTCTATTTCGTTCTATTACATTCTATTTATTTCTATTTATTTATTTATTTAACTCGTTTCTTTTCTTTTTTTAATACTTTCTTTCTTTCTTTCTTTCTCTCTTTCTTTCTTTCATACTTTCTTTCTTTCATACTTTCTTTCTTCTCTGCCTTTCATTCTTTCTTTCATACTTTCTTTCTTTCTTTTTTTTTTTTTTTTCATGATGTGCCAGGAAACGCCAGCATGAATCGGGATGGCCCAGAATGAATGAGGATGATGCAGGATGATGCAGGATGGTGCAGGATGATGCAGGATGATACAGGATGATGCAGGATGACGCAGGCTGCTGCAGAATGATGCAGGATGATGCAGGACGATGCAGGATGACGCAGGATGGTGCAGGATGATGCAGGATGATGCAGGATGAAACAGGATCATGCAGGATGATGCAGGATGATGCAGGATGACGCAGGATGGTACAGGATGATGCAAGATGATGCAGAATGATTGAGAAGGATGCAGGATGGTGCAGGATGATGCAGGATGGTGCAGGATGATGCAGGATGATGTAGGATGATGCAGGATGATGCAGGATGGCGCAGAATGATGCAGGAGGACGCGTCGTATATATTTATTCATGTATTAATTTCCTCATGTATTTCTATTTCGTTCTATTACATTCTATTTATTTCTATTTCTTTCTTTATTTATCTCGTTTTATTTCTTTTTTTTAATACTTTCTTTCTTTCTTTCTCTCTTTCTTTCTTTCTTTCATACTTTCTTTCTTCTCTGCCTTTCATTCTTTCTTTCGTACTTTCTTTCTTTCTTTCTTTTTTTTTTTTCATGATGTGCCAGGAAGCGCCAGCATTAATCGGGATGGGCCAGAATGAATGAGAATGATGCAGGATGATGCAGGATGGTGCAGGATGATGCAGGATGATACTGGATGATGCAGGATGACGCAGGCTGAAGCAGGATGATGCCAGATGATGCAGGATGATGCAGGATGAAACAGGATCATGCAGGATCATGCAGGATCATGCAGGATCATGCAGGATCATGCAAGATGATGCAGGATGATGCAGCATGATGCAGGATGAAACAAGATGATGCAGGATGGTGCAGGATGGTGCAGGATGATGCAGGATGATGCAGGATGATGAATAATGGTGCAGGAAGATGCAGGATGATGCAGGATGATGCAGGATGGTACAGGATGATGCAGGATGATGCAGGATTGCGCAGGATGATGCAGGAAGATGCAGGATGATACAGGATGATGCAGGATGATGCAGGATGGTGCAGGATGATGCAGGATGATGCAGGATGATGCAGGATGATGCAGGATGGCGAAGAATGATGCAGGAGGACGCGTTGTATCTATTTATTCATGTATTAATTTCCCCATGTATTTCTATTTCGTTCTATTACATTCTATTTATTTCTATTTATTTATTTATTTCTCTCGTTTTTTTTCTTTTTTTAATTCTGTCTTTCTTTCTTTCAATTCTGTCTTTCTTTCTTTCTCTCTTTCTTTCTTTCATACTTTCTTTCTTTCACACTTTCTTTCTTCTCTGCCTTTCATTCTTTCTTTCATACTTTCTTTCTTTCTTGTTTTTTTTTTTCCATGATGTGCCAGGAAGCGCCAGCATTAATCGGGATGGCCCAGAATGAATGAGAATGATGCAGGATGATGCAGGATGGTGCAGGATGATGCAGGATGATACTGGATGATGCAGGATGACGCAGGCTGAAGCAGGATGATGCCAGATGATGCAGGATGATGCAGGACGATGCAGGATGATGCAGGATGGTGCAAGATGATGCAGGATGATACAGGATGATGCAGGATGACGGAGGCTGATGCAGGATGATGCAGGACGATGCAGGATGATGCAGGATGGTGTAGGATGATGCAGGATGAAACAAGATCATGCAGGATGATACAAGATGATGCAGGATGATGCAGGATGATGCAGGATGATGCAGGATGGTGCAGGATGATGCAGGACGATGCAGGATGATGCAGGATGGTGCAGGATGATGCAGGAGGATGCAGAATGATGCAGGATGAAACAAGATCATGCAGGATGATACAGGATGATGCAGGATGATGCAGGATGATGCAGGATGATGCAGGATGGTGCAGGATGATGCAGGATGATGCAGGATGATGAAGAATGGTGCAGGAAGATGCAGGATGATGCAGGATGATGCAGGATGGTGCAGGATGGTGCAGGATGATGCAGGATGGCGCAGAATGATGCAGGAGGACGCGTCGTATATATTTATTCATGGATCAATTTCCCCATGTATTTCTATTTCGTTCTATTACATTCTATTTATTTCTATTTATTTCTTTATTTAACTCGTTTTTTTTTCTTTTTTTAATACTTTCTTTCTTTATTTCTCTCTTTCTTTCTTTCTTTCATACTTTCTTTCTTCTCTGTCGTTCATTCTTTCTTTCGTACTTTCTTTCTTTCTTTTTTTTTTTTTTTCCATGATGTGCCAGGAAGCGCCAGCATGAATTGGGATGGACCAGAATAAATGAGAATGATACAGGATGATGCAGGATGGTGCAGGATGATGCAGGATGATGCAGGATGATGCAGGATGATGCAGGACGATGCAGGATGATGCAGGATGGTACAAGATGATGCAGGATGATACAGGATGATGCAGGATGACGGAGGCTGATGCAGGATGATGCAGGATGATGCAGGACGATGCAGGATGATGCAGGATGGTGTAGGATGATGCAGGATGATGCAGGATGATGCAGGATGAAACAAGATCATGCAGGATGATACAAGATGATGCAGGATGATGCAGGATGATGCAGGACGATGCAGGATGATGCAGGATGGTGTAGGATGATGCAGGATGATGCAGGATGATGCAGGATGAAACAAGATCATGCAGGATGATACAAGATGATGCAGGATGATGCAGGATGATGCAGGATGGCGCAGAATGATGCAGGAGGACGCGTCGTATATATTTATTCATGTATGAATTTCCCCATGTATTTCTATTTCGTTCTATAACATTCTATTTATTTCTATTTATTTCTTTATTTAACTCGTTTTTTTTTCTCTTTTTAATACTTTCTTTCTTTCTTTCTTTCTCTCTTTCTTTCTTTCTTTCATACTTTCTTTCTTCTCTGTCTTTCATTCTTTCTTTCGTAGTTTCTTTCTTTCTTGTTTTTGTTTTTTTTCACGATGTGCCAGGAAGCGCAGCATGAATCGGGATGGGCCAGAATGAATGAGAATGATACAGGATGATGCAGGATGGTGCAGGCTGATGCAGGATGATGCAGGATGATGCAGGATGACGCAGGCTGACGCAGGCTGAAGCAGGATGATGCAGGATGATGCAAGATGATGCAGGACGATGCAGGATGATGCAGGATGATGAAGAATGGTGCAGGATGATGCAGGATGATGCATGATGGTGCAGGATGGTGCAGGATGATGCAGGATGATGCAGGATGGCGCAGAATGATGCAGGAGGACGCGTCGTATATATTTATTCATGTATTAATTTCCCCATGTATTTCTATTTCGTTCTATTACATTCTATTTATTTCTATTTATTTATTTATTTAACTCGTTTCTTTTCTTTTTTTAATACTTTCTTTCTTTCTTTCTTTCTCTCTTTCTTCTTTCTTTCATACTTTCTTTCTTCTCTGTCTTTCATTCTTTCTTTCGTAGTTTCTTTCTTTCTTGTTTTTGTTTTTTTCACGATGTGCCAGGAAGCGCCAGCATGAATCGGGATGGGCCAGAATAATGAGAATGATACAGGATGATGCAGGATGGTGCAGGATGATGCAGGATGATGCAGGATGATGCAGGATGACGCAGGCTGACGCAGGCTGAAGCAGGATGATGCAGGATGATGCAGGATGATGCAGGACGATGCAGGATGATGCAGGATGATGAAGAATGGTGCAGGATGATGCAGGATGATGCATGATGGTGCAGGATGGTGCAGGATGATGCAGGATGATGCAGGATGGCGCAGAATGATGCAGGAGGACGCGTCGTATATATTTATTCATGTATTAATTTCCCCATGTATTTCTATTTCGTTCTATTACATTCTATTTATTTCTATTTATTTATTTATTTAACTCGTTTCTTTTCTTTTTTTAATACTTTCTTTCTTTCTTTCTTTCTCTCTTTCTTTCTTTCTTTCATACTTCTTTCTTCTCTGTCTTTCATTCTTTCTTTCGTAGTTTCTTTCTTTCTTGTTTTTGTTTTTTTCACGATGTGCCAGGAAGCGCCAGCATGAATCGGGATGGGCCAGAATGAATGAGAATGATGCAGGATGATGCAGGATGGTGCAGGATGATGCAGGATGATACTGGATGATGCAGGATGACGCAGGCTGAAGCAGGATGATGCCAGATGATGCAGGATGATGCAGGATGAAACAGGATCATGCAGGATCATGCAGGATCATGCAGGATCATGCAGGATCATGCAAGATGATGCAGGATGATGCAGCATGATGCAGGATGAAACAAGATGATGCAGGATGGTGCAGGATGGTGCAGGATGATGCAGGATGATGCAGGATGATGAATAATGGTGCAGGAAGATGCAGGATGATGCAGGATGATGCAGGATGGTACAGGATGATGCAGGATGATGCAGGATTGCGCAGGATGATGCAGGAAGATGCAGGATGATACAGGATGATGCAGGATGATGCAGGATGGTGCAGGATGATGCAGGATGATGCAGGATGATGCAGGATGATGCAGGATGGCGAAGAATGATGCAGGAGGACGCGTTGTATCTATTTATTCATGTATTAATTTCCCCATGTATTTCTATTTCGTTCTATTACATTCTATTATTTCTATTTATTTATTTATTTCTCTCGTTTTTTTTCTTTTTTTAATTCTGTCTTTCTTTCTTTCAATTCTGTCTTTCTTTCTTTCTCTCTTTCTTTCTTTCATACTTTCTTTCTTTCACACTTTCTTTCTTCTCTGCCTTTCATTCTTTCTTTCATACTTTCTTTCTTTCTTGTTTTTTTTTTTCCATGATGTGCCAGGAAGCGCCAGCATTAATCGGGATGGCCCAGAATGAATGAGAATGATGCAGGATGATGCAGGATGGTGCAGGATGATGCAGGATGATACTGGATGATGCAGGATGACGCAGGCTGAAGCAGGATGATGCCAGATGATGCAGGATGATGCAGGACGATGCAGGATGATGCAGGATGGTGCAAGATGATGCAGGATGATACAGGATGATGCAGGATGACGGAGGCTGATGCAGGATGATGCAGGACGATGCAGGATGATGCAGGATGGTGTAGGATGATGCAGGATGAAACAAGATCATGCAGGATGATACAAGATGATGCAGGATGATGCAGGATGATGCAGGATGATGCAGGATGGTGCAGGATGATGCAGGACGATGCAGGATGATGCAGGATGGTGCAGGATGATGCAGGGAGGATGCAGAATGATGCAGGATGAAACAAGATCATGCAGGATGATACAGGATGATGCAGGATGATGCAGGATGATGCAGGATGATGCAGGATGGTGCAGGATGATGCAGGATGATGCAGGATGATGAAGAATGGTGCAGGAAGATGCAGGATGATGCAGGATGATGCAGGATGGTGCAGGATGGTGCAGGATGATGCAGGATGGCGCAGAATGATGCAGGAGGACGCGTCGTATATATTTATTCATGGATCAATTTCCCCATGTATTTCTATTTCGTTCTATTACATTCTATTTATTTCTATTTATTTCTTTATTTAACTCGTTTTTTTTCTTTTTTTAATACTTTCTTTCTTTATTTCTCTCTTTCTTTCTTTCTTTCATACTTTCTTTCTTCTCTGTCGTTCATTCTTTCTTTCGTACTTTCTTCTTCTTGTTTTTTTTTTTTTTCCATGATGTGCCAGGAAGCGCCAGCATGAATTGGGATGGACCAGAATAAATGAGAATGATACAGGATGATGCAGGATGGTGCAGGATGATGCAGGATGATGCAGGATGATGCAGGATGATGCAGGACGATGCAGGATGATGCAGGATGGTACAAGATGATGCAGGATGATACAGGATGATGCAGGATGACGGAGGCTGATGCAGGATGATGCAGGATGATGCAGGACGATGCAGGATGATGCAGGATGGTGTAGGATGATGCAGGATGATGCAGGATGATGCAGGATGAAACAAGATCATGCAGGATGATACAAGATGATGCAGGATGATGCAGGATGATGCAGGACGATGCAGGATGATGCAGGATGGTGTAGGATGATGCAGGATGATGCAGGATGATGCAGGATGAAACAAGATCATGCAGGATGATACAAGATGATGCAGGATGATGCAGGATGATGCAGGATGGCGCAGAATGATGCAGGAGGACGCGTCGTATATATTTATTCATGTATGAATTTCCCCATGTATTTCTATTTCGTTCTATAACATTCTATTTATTTCTATTTATTTCTTTATTTAACTCGTTTTTTTTTTCTCTTTTTAATACTTTCTTTCTTTCTTTCTTCTCTCTTTCTTTCTTTCTTTCATACTTTCTTTCTTCTCTGTCTTTCATTCTTTCTTTCGTAGTTTCTTTCTTTCTTGTTTTTGTTTTTTTCACGATGTGCCAGGAAGCGCCAGCATGAATCGGGATGGGCCAGAATGAATGAGAATGATACAGGATGATGCAGGATGGTGCAGGCTGATGCAGGATGATGCAGGATGATGCAGGATGACGCAGGCTGACGCAGGCTGAAGCAGGATGATGCAGGATGATGCAGGATGATGCAGGACGATGCAGGATGATGCAGGATGATGAAGAATGGTGCAGGATGATGCAGGATGATGCATGATGGTGCAGGATGGTGCAGGATGATGCAGGATGATGCAGGATGGCGCAGAATGATGCAGGAGGACGCGTCGTATATATTTATTCATGTATTAATTTCCCCATGTATTTCTATTTCGTTTTAACTCGTTTCTTTTCTTTTTTTAATACTTTCTTTCTTTCTTTCTTTCTCTCTTTCTTTCTTTCTTTCATACTTTCTTTCTTCTCTGTCTTTCATTCTTTCTTTCGTAGTTTCTTTCTTTCTTGTTTTTGTTTTTTTCACGATGTGCCAGGAAGCGCCAGCATGAATCGGGATGGGCCAGAATGAATGAGAATGATACAGGATGATGCAGGATGGTGCAGGATGATGCAGGATGATGCAGGATGATGCAGGATGACGCAGGCTGACGCAGGCTGAAGCAGGATGATGCAGGATGATGCAGGATGATGCAGGACGATGCAGGATGATGCAGGATGATGAAGAATGGTGCAGGATGATGCAGGATGATGCATGATGGTGCAGGATGGTGCAGGATGATGCAGGATGATGCAGGATGGCGCAGAATGATGCAGGAGGACGCGTCGTATATATTTATTCATGTATTAATTTCCCCATGTATTTCTATTTCGTTTCTATTACATTCTATTTATTTCTATTTATTTATTTATTTAACTCGTTTCTTTTCTTTTTTTAATACTTTCTTTCTTTCTTTCTTTCTCTCTTTCTTTCTTTCTTTCATACTTTCTTTCTTCTCTGTCTTTCATTCTTTCTTTCGTAGTTTCTTTCTTTCTTGTTTTTGTTTTTTTCACGATGTGCCAGGAAGCGCCAGCATGAATCGGGATGGGCCAGAATGAATGAGAATGATGCAGGATGATGCAGGATGGTGCAGGATGATGCAGGATGATACTGGATGATGCAGGATGACGCAGGCTGAAGCAGGATGATGCCAGATGATGCAGGATGATGCAGGATGAAACAGGATCATGCAGGATCATGCAGGATCATGCAGGATCATGCAGGATCATGCAAGATGATGCAGGATGATGCAGCATGATGCAGGATGAAACAAGATGATGCAGGATGGTGCAGGATGGTGCAGGATGATGCAGGATGATGCAGGATGATGAATAATGGTGCAGGAAGATGCAGGATGATGCAGGATGATGCAGGATGGTACAGGATGATGCAGGATGATGCAGGATTGCGCAGGATGATGCAGGAAGATGCAGGATGATACAGGATGATGCAGGATGATGCAGGATGGTGCAGGATGATGCAGGATGATGCAGGATGATGCAGGATGATGCAGGATGGCGAAGAATGATGCAGGAGGACGCGTTGTATCTATTTATTCATGTATTAATTTCCCCATGTATTTCTATTTCGTTCTATTACATTCTATTTATTTCTATTTATTTATTTATTTCTCTCGTTTTTTTTCTTTTTTTAATTCTGTCTTTCTTTCTTTCAATTCTGTCTTTCTTTCTTTCTCTCTTTCTTTCTTTCATACTTTCTTTCTTTCACACTTTCTTTCTTCTCTGCCTTTCATTCTTTCTTTCATACTTTCTTTCTTTCTTGTTTTTTTTTTTTTCCATGATGTGCCAGGAAGCGCCAGCATTAATCGGGATGGCCCAGAATGAATGAGAATGATGCAGGATGATGCAGGATGGTGCAGGATGATGCAGGATGATACTGGATGATGCAGGATGACGCAGGCTGAAGCAGGATGATGCCAGATGATGCAGGATGATGCAGGACGATGCAGGATGATGCAGGATGGTGCAAGATGATGCAGGATGATACAGGATGATGCAGGATGACGGAGGCTGATGCAGGATGATGCAGGATGATGCAGGACGATGCAGGATGATGCAGGATGGTGTAGGATGATGCAGGATGAAACAAGATCATGCAGGATGATACAAGATGATGCAGGATGATGCAGGATGATGCAGGATGATGCAGGATGGTGCAGGATGATGCAGGACGATGCAGGATGATGCAGGATGGTGCAGGATGATGCAGGAGGATGCAGAATGATGCAGGATGAAACAAGATCATGCAGGATGATACAGGATGATGCAGGATGATGCAGGATGATGCAGGATGATGCAGGATGGTGCAGGATGATGCAGGATGATGCAGGATGATGAAGAATGGTGCAGGAAGATGCAGGATGATGCAGGATGATGCAGGATGGTGCAGGATGGTGCAGGATGATGCAGGATGGCGCAGAATGATGCAGGAGGACGCGTCGTATATATTTATTCATGGATCAATTTCCCCATGTATTTCTATTTCGTTCTATTACATTCTATTTATTTCTATTTATTTCTTTATTTAACTCGTTTTTTTTCTTTTTTTAATACTTTCTTTCTTTATTTCTCTCTTTCTTTTCTTTCTTTCATACTTTCTTTCTTCTCTGTCGTTCATTCTTTCTTTCGTACTTTCTTTCTTTCTTGTTTTTTTTTTTTTCCATGATGTGCCAGGAAGCGCCAGCATGAATTGGGGATGGACCAGAATAAATGAGAATGATACAGGATGATGCAGGATGGTGCAGGATGATGCAGGATGATGCAGGATGATGCAGGATGATGCAGGATGATGCAGGACGATGCAGGATGATGCAGGATGGTACAAGATGATGCAGGATGATACAGGATGATGCAGGATGACGGAGGCTGATGCAGGATGATGCAGGATGATGCAGGACGATGCAGGATGATGCAGGATGGTGTAGGATGATGCAGGATGATGCAGGATGATGCAGGATGAAACAAGATCATGCAGGATGATACAAGATGATGCAGGATGATGCAGGGATGATGCAGGACGATGCAGGATGATGCAGGATGGTGTAGGATGATGCAGGATGATGCAGGATGATGCAGGATGAAACAAGATCATGCAGGATGATACAAGATGATGCAGGATGATGCAGGATGATGCAGGATGGCGCAGAATGATGCAGGAGGACGCGTCGTTATATATTTATTCATGTATGAATTTCCCCATGTATTTTCTATTTCGTTCTATAACATTCTATTTATTTCTATTTATTTCTTTATTTAACTCGTTTTTTTTTCTCTTTTTAATACTTTCTTTCTTTCTTTCTTTCTCTCTTTCTTTCTTTCTTTCATACTTTCTTTCTTCTCTGTCTTTCATTCTTTCTTTCGTAGTTTCTTTCTTTCTTGTTTTTGTTTTTTTTTCACGATGTGCCAGGAAGCGCCAGCATGAATCGGGATGGGCCAGAATGAATGAGAATGATACAGGATGATGCAGGATGGTGCAGGCTGATGCAGATGATGCAGGATGATGCAGGATGACGCAGGGCTCACGCAGGCTGAAGCAGGATGATGCAGGATGATGCAGGATGATGCAGGACGATGCAGGATGATGCAGGATGATGAAGAATGGTGCAGGATGATGCAGGATGATGCATGATGGTGCAGGATGGTGCAGAATGATGCAGGATGATGCAGGATGGCGCAGAATGATGCAGGAGGACGCGTCGTATATATTTATTCATGTATTAATTTCCCCCATGTATTTCTATTTCGTTCTATTACATTCTATTTATTTCTATTTATTTCTTTATTTAACTTTTTTTTTTTCTTTTTTTAATACTTTCTTTCTTTCTTTCTCTGTTTCTTTCTTTCTTTCATTACTTTTCTTTTCTTCTCTGTCGTTCATTCTTTCTTTCGTACTTTCTTTCTTTCTTTTTTTTTTTTTTTTTCCATGATGTGCCAGGAAGCGCCAGCATGAATTGGGGATGGACCAGAATAAATGAGAATGATACAGGATGATGCAGGATGGTGCAGGATGATGCAGGATGATACTGGATGATGCAGGATGAGGCAGGCTGGACGCAGGCGGATGAGGCAGGCTGACGCAGGCTGAAGTAGGATGATGCAGGATGATGCAGGATGATGCAGGATGATGCAGGACGATGCAGGATGATGCAGGATGGTACAAGATGATGCAGGATGATACAGGATGATGCAGGATGACGGAGGCTGATGCAGGATGATGCAGGATGATGCAGGACGATGCAGGATGATGCAGGATGGTGTAGGATGATGCAGGATGATGCAGGATGATGCAGGATGAAACAAGATCATGCAGGATGATACAAGATGATGCAGGATGATGCAGGATGATGCAGGACGATGCAGGATGATGCAGGATGGTGTAGGATGATGCAGGATGATGCAGGATGATGCAGGATGAAACAAGATCATGCAGGATGATACAAGATGATGCAGGATGATGCAGGATGATGCAGGATGGTGCAGGATGATGCAGGATGATGCAGGATGATGCAGGATGATGCAGGATGATGCAGGATGGCGCAGAATGATGCAGGAGGACGCGTCGTATATATTTATTCATGTATGAATTTCCCCATGTATTTCTATTTCGTTCTATAACATTCTATTTATTTCTATTTATTTCTTTATTTAACTCGTTTTTTTTTCTCTTTTTAATACTTTCTTCTTTCTTTCTCTTCTCTCTTTCTTTCTTTCTTTCATACTTTCTTTCTTCTCTGTCTTTCATTCTTTCTTTCGTAGTTTCTTTCTTTCTTGTTTTTGTTTTTTCACGATGTGCCAGGAAGCGCCAGCATGAATCGGGATGGGCCAGAATGAATGAGAATGATACAGGATGATGCAGGATGCTGCAGGCTGATGCAGGATGATGCAGGATGATGCAGGATGACGCAGGCTGACGCAGGCTGAAGCAGGATGATGCAGGATGATGCAGGATGATGCAGGACGATGCAGGATGATGCAGGATGATGAAGAATGGTGCAGGATGATGCAGGATGATGCATGATGGTGCAGGATGGTGCAGGATGATGCAGGATGATGCAGGATGGCGCAGAATGATGCAGGAGGACGCGTCGTATATATTTATTCATGTATTAATTTCCCCATGTATTTCTATTTCGTTCTATTACATTCTATTTATTTCTATTTATTTACTTATTTAACTCGTTTCTTTTCTTTTTTTAATACTTTCTTTCTTTCTTCTTCTTTCTCTCTTTCTTTCTTTCTTTCATACTTTCTTTCTTCTCTGTCTTTCATTCTTTCTTTCGTAGTTTCTTTCTTTCTTGTTTTTGTTTTTTTCACGATGTGCCAGGAAGCGCCAGCATGAATCGGGATGGGCCAGAATGAATGAGAATGATACAGGATGATGCAGGATGGTGCAGGATGATGCAGGATGATGCAGGATGACGCAGGCTGACGCAGGCTGAAGCAGGATGATGCAGGATGATGCAGGATGATGCAGGACGATGCAGGATGATGCAGGATGATGAAGAATGGTGCAGGATGATGCAGGATGATGCATGATGGTGCAGGATGGTGCAGGATGATGCAGGATGATGCAGGATGGCGCAGAATGATGCAGGAGGACGCGTCGTATATATTTATTCATGTATTAATTTCCCCATGTATTTCTATTTCGTTCTATTACATTCTATTTATTTCTATTTATTTATTTATTTAACTCGTTTCTTTTCTTTTTTTAATACTTTCTTTCTTTCTTTCTCTCTTTCTTTCTTTCTTTCTAACTTTCTTTCTTCTCTGTCTTTCATTCTTTCTTTCGTACTTTCTTTCTTTCTTGTTTTTTTTTTTTTTCATGATGTCCCAGGAAGCGCCAGCATGAATCGGATGGGCCAGAATGAATGAGAATGATGCCGGATGATGCAGGATGATGCAGGATGATGCAGGATGACGCAGGCTGATGCAGGATGATGCAGGATGGTGCAGGATGGTGCAGAATGATGCAAGATGATGCAGGATGGTGCAGGATGATGCAGGATGATGCAGGATGATGCAGAATGATGCAGGATGATGCAGGATGATGCAGGATGATGCAGGATGGTGCAGGATGATGCAGGATGATGCAGGATGATGAAGAATGGTGCAGGAAGATGCAGGATGATGCAGGATGATGCAGGATGGTGCAGGATGATGCAGGATGATGCAGGATGGTGCAGGATGATGCAGGACGATGCAGGATGATGCAGGATGGTGCAGGATGGTGCAGGATGATACAGAATGATGCAGGATTATGCAGGATGATGCAGGATGATGCACGATGGTGCAGAATGACGCAGGATGGTGCAGGATGATGCAGGATGGTTCAGGATGTTGAAGGTTGGTGCAGGATGATGCAGTATGGTTCAGGAAGATGCAGGATGATGCAGGATGATGCAGGATGGTGCAGGATGATGCAGGATGGCGCAGAATGATGCAGGAGGACGCGTCGTATATATTTATTCATGTATTAATTTCCCCATGTATTTCTATTTCGTTCTATTACATTCTATTTATTTCTATTTATTTCTTTATTTAACTTTTTTTTTTCTTTTTTTAATACTTTCTTTCTTTCTTTCTCTGTTTCTTTCTTTCTTTCATACTTTCTTTCTTCTCTGTCGTTCATTCTTTCTTTCGTACTTTCTTCCTTTCTTGTCTTTTTTTTTTTCATGATGTGCCAGGAAGCGCCAGCATGAATCGGGATGGACCAGAATAAATGAGAATGATACAGGATGATGCAGGATGGTGCAGGATGATGCAGGATGATACTGGATGATGCAGGATGACGCAGGCTGAAGCAGGATGATGCAGGATGATGCAGGATGATGCAGGATGATGCAGGATGATGCAGGACGATGCAGGATGATGCAGGATGGTGCAAGATGATGCAGGATGATACAGGATGATGCAGGATGACGGAGGCTGATGCAGGATGATGCAGGATGATGCAGGACGATGCAGGATGATGCAGGATGGTGTAGGATGATGCAGGATGAAACAAGATCATGCAGGATGATACAAGATGATGCAGGATGATGCAGGATGATGCAGGATGGTGCAGGATGATGCAGGACGATGCAGGATGATGCAGGATGGTGCAGGATGATGCAGGAGGATGCAGAATGATGCAGGATGAAACAAGATCATGCAGGATGATACAGGATGATGCAGGATGATGCAGGATGATGCAGGATGATGCAGGATGGTGCAGGATGATGCAGGATGATGCAGGATGATGAAGAATGATGCAGGAAGATGCAGGATGATGCAGGATGATGCAGGATGGTGCAGGATGGTGCAGGATGATGCAGGATGGCGCAGAATGATGCAGGAGGACGCGTCGTATATATTTATTCATGGATGAATTTCCCCATGTATTTCTATTTCGTTCTATTACATTCTATTTATTTCTATTTATTTCTTTATTTAACTCGTTTTTTTTCTTTTTTTAATACTTTCTTTCTTTATTTCTCTCTTTCTTTCTTTCTTTCATACTTTCTTTCTTCTCTGTCGTTCATTCTTTCTTTCGTACTTTCTTTCTTTCTTTTTTTTTTTTTTTTCCATGATGTGCCAGGAAGCGCCAGCATGAATTGGGATGGACCAGAATAAATGAGAATGATACAGGATGATGCAGGATGGTGCAGGATGATGCAGGATGATACTGGATGATGCAGGATGAGGCAGGCTGACGCAGGCTGAAGTAGGATGATGCAGGATGATGCAGGATGATGCAGGATGATGCAGGACGATGCAGGATGATGCAGGATGGTACAAGATGATGCAGGATGATACAGGATGATGCAGGATGACGGAGGCTGATGCAGGATGATGCAGGATGATGCAGGACGATGCAGGATGATGCAGGATGGTGTAGGATGATGCAGGATGATGCAGGATGATGCAGGATGAAACAAGATCATGCAGGATGATACAAGATGATGCAGGATGATGCAGGATGATGCAGGACGATGCAGGATGATGCAGGATGGTGTAGGATGATGCAGGATGATGCAGGATGATGCAGGATGAAACAAGATCATGCAGGATGATACAAGATGATGCAGGATGATGCAGGATGATGCAGGATGGTGCAGGATGATGCAGGATGATGCAGGATGATGCAGGATGATGCAGGATGATGCAGGATGGCGCAGAATGATGCAGGAGGACGCGTCGTATATATTTATTCATGTATGAATTTCCCCATGTATTTCTATTTCGTTCTATAACATTCTATTTATTTCTATTTATTTCTTTATTTAACTCGTTTTTTTTTCTCTTTTTAATACTTTCTTTCTTTCTTTCTTTCTCTCTTTCTTTCTTTCTTTCATACTTTCTTTCTTCTCTGTCTTTCATTCTTTCTTTCGTAGTTTCTTTCTTTCTTGTTTTTGTTTTTTTCACGATGTGCCAGGAAGCGCCAGCATGAATCGGGATGGGCCAGAATGAATGAGAATGATACAGGATGATGCAGGATGGTGCAGGCTGATGCAGGATGATGCAGGATGATGCAGGATGACGCAGGCTGACGCAGGCTGAAGCAGGATGATGCAGGATGATGCAGGATGATGCAGGACGATGCAGGATGATGCAGGATGATGAAGAATGGTGCAGGATGATGCAGGATGATGCATGATGGTGCAGGATGGTGCAGGATGATGCAGGATGATGCAGGATGGCGCAGAATGATGCAGGAGGACGCGTCGTATATATTTATTCATGTATTAATTTCCCCATGTATTTCTATTTCGTTCTATTACATTCTATTTATTTCTATTTATTTATTTATTTAACTCGTTTCTTTTCTTTTTTTAATACTTTCTTTCTTTCTTTCTCTCTTTCTTTCTTTCTTTCTAACTTTCTTTCTTCTCTGTCTTTCATTCTTTCTTTCGTACTTTCTTTCTTTCTTGTTTTTTTTTTTTTTTCATGATGTCCCAGGAAGCGCCAGCATGAATCGGGATGGGCCAGAATGAATGAGAATGATGCCGGATGGTGCAGGATGATGCAGGATGATGCAGGATGGCGCAGAATGATGCAGGAGGACGCGTCGTATATATTTATTCATGTATTAATTTCCCCATGTATTTCTATTTCGTTCTATTACATTCTATTTATTTCTATTTATTTATTTATTTAACTCGTTTCTTTTCTTTTTTTAATACTTTCTTTCTTTCTTTCTCTCTTTCTTTCTTTCTTTCTAACTTTCTTTCTTCTCTGTCTTTCATTCTTTCTTTCGTACTTTCTTTCTTTCTTGTTTTTTTTTTTTTTTCATGATGTCCCAGGAAGCGCCAGCATGAATCGGGATGGGCCAGAATGAATGAGAATGATGCCGGATGATGCAGGATGATGCAGGATGATGCAGGATGACGCAGGCTGATGCAGGATGATGCAGGATGGTGCAGGATGGTGCAGAATGATGCAAGATGATGCAGGATGGTGCAGGATGATGCAGGATGATGCAGGATGATGCAGAATGATGCAGGATGATGCAGGATGATGCAGGATGATGCAGGATGGTGCAGGATGATGCAGGATGATGCAGGATGATGAAGAATGGTGCAGGAAGATGCAGGATGATGCAGGATGATGCAGGATGGTGCAGGATGATGCAGGATGATGCAGGATGGTGCAGGATGATGCAGGACGATGCAGGATGATGCAGGATGGTGCAGGATGGTGCAGGATGATACAGAATGATGCAGGATTATGCAGGATGATGCAGGATGATGCACGATGGTGCAGAATGACGCAGGATGGTGCAGGATGATGCAGGATGGTTCAGGATGTTGAAGGTTGGTGCAGGATAATGCAGTATGGTTCAGGAAGATGCAGGATGATGCAGGATGATGCAGGATGGTGCAGGATGATGCAGGATGGCGCAGAATGATGCAGGAGGACGCGTCGTATATATTTATTCATGTATTAATTTCCCCATGTATTTCTATTTCGTTCTATTACATTCTATTTATTTCTATTTATTTCTTTATTTAACTTTTTTTTTTCTTTTTTTAATACTTTCTTTCTTTCTTTCTCTGTTTCTTTCTTTCTTTCATACTTTCTTTCTTCTCTGTCGTTCATTCTTTCTTTCGTACTTTCTTCCTTTCTTGTCTTTTTTTTTTCATGATGTGCCAGGAAGCGCCAGCATGAATCGGGATGGACCAGAATAAATGAGAATGATACAGGATGATGCAGGATGGTGCAGGATGATGCAGGATGATACTGGATGATGCAGGATGACGCAGGCTGAAGCAGGATGATGCAGGATGATGCAGGATGATGCAGGATGATGCAGGATGATGCAGGACGATGCAGGATGATGCAGGATGGTGCAAGATGATGCAGGATGATACAGGATGATGCAGGATGACGGAGGCTGATGCAGGATGATGCAGGATGATGCAGGACGATGCAGGATGATGCAGGATGGTGTAGGATGATGCAGGATGAAACAAGATCATGCAGGATGATACAAGATGATGCAGGATGATGCAGGATGATGCAGGATGGTGCAGGATGATGCAGGACGATGCAGGATGATGCAGGATGGTGCAGGATGATGCAGGAGGATGCAGAATGATGCAGGATGAAACAAGATCATGCAGGATGATACAGGATGATGCAGGATGATGCAGGATGATGCAGGATGATGCAGGATGGTGCAGGATGATGCAGGATGATGCAGGATGATGAAGAATGGTGCAGGAAGATGCAGGATGATGCAGGATGATGCAGGATGGTGCAGGATGGTGCAGGATGATGCAGGATGGCGCAGAATGATGCAGGAGGACGCGTCGTATATATTTATTCATGGATGAATTTCCCCATGTATTTCTATTTCGTTCTATTACATTCTATTTATTTCTATTTATTTCTTTATTTAACTCGTTTTTTTTCTTTTTTTAATACTTTCTTTCTTTATTTCTCTCTTTCTTTCTTTCTTTCATACTTTCTTTCTTCTCTGTCGTTCATTCTTTCTTTCGTACTTTCTTTCTTTCTTTTTTTTTTTTTTTTCCATGATGTGCCAGGAAGCGCCAGCATGAATTGGGATGGACCAGAATAAATGAGAATGATACAGGATGATGCAGGATGGTGCAGGATGATGCAGGATGATACTGGATGATGCAGGATGACGCAGGCTGACGCAGGCTGAAGTAGGATGATGCAGGATGATGCAGGATGATGCAGGACGATGCAGGATGATGCAGGATGGTACAAGATGATGCAGGATGATACAGGATGATGCAGGATGACGGAGGCTGATGCAGGATGATGCAGGATGATGCAGGACGATGCAGGATGATGCAGGATGGTGTAGGATGATGCAGGATGATGCAGGATGATGCAGGATGAAACAAGATCATGCAGGATGATACAAGATGATGCAGGATGTTGCAGGATGATGCAGGATGGTGCAGGATGATGCAGGACGATGCAGGATGATGCAGGATGGTGCAGGATGATGCAGGAGGATGCAGAATGATGCAGGATGAAACAAGATCATGCAGGATGATACAGGATGATGCAGGATGATGCAGGATGATGCAGGATGACGCAGGCTGAAGCAGGATGATGCAAGATGATGCAGGATGATGCAGGACGAAACAGGATCATGCAGGATCATGCAGGATGGCAAGAATGATGCAGGAGGACGCGTTGTATCTATTTATTCATGTATTAATTTCCCCATGTATTTCTATTTCGTTCTATTACATTCTATTTATTTCTATTTATTTATTTATTTCTCTCTTTTTTTTTCTTTTTTTAATTCTGTCTTTCTTTCTTTCTCTCTTTCTTTCTTTCATACTTTCTTTCTTTCATACTTTCTTTCTTCTCTGCCTTTCATTCTTTCTTACATACTTTCTTTCTTTTTTTTTTTTTTTTTTTCATGATGTGCCAGGAAGCGCCAGCATTAATCGGGATGGCCCAGAATGAATGAGAATGATGCAGGATGATGCAGGATGGTGCAGGATGATGCAGGATGATACAGGATGATGCAGGATGACGCAGGCTGCTGCAGGACGATGCAGGATGATGCAGGACGATGCAGGATGATGCAGGATGGTGCAGGATGATGCAGGATGATGCAGGATGAAACAGGATCATGCAGGATGATGCAGGATGATGCAGGATGATGCAGGATGATGCAGGATGGTACAGGATGATGCAAGATGATGCAGGAGGACGCGTCGTATATATTTATTCATGTATTAATTTCCTCATATATTTATATTTCGTTCTATTACATTCTATTTATTTCTATTTATTTATTTATTTATCTCGTTTTATTTCTTTTTTTTAATACTTTCTTTCTTTCTTTCTCTCTTTCTTTCTTTCTTTCATAATTTCTTTCTTCTCTGCCTTTCATTCTTTCTTTCGTACTTTCTTTCTTGCTTTTTTTTTTTTCATGATGTGCCAGGAAGCGCCAGCATTAATCGGGAAGGGCCAGAATGAATGAGAATGATGCAGGATGATGCAGGATGGTGCAGGATGATGCAGGATGATACTGGATGATGCAGGATGACGCAGGCTGAAGCAGGATGATGCAAGATGATGCAGGATGATGCAGGATGAAACAGGATCATGCAGGATCATGCAGGATCATGCAGGATCATGCAAGATGATGCAGGATGGTGCAGGATGGTGCAGGATGATGCAGGATGATGCAGGATGATGAATAATGGTGCAAGATGATGCAGGATGGTGCAGGATGGTGCAGGATGATGCAGGATGATGCAGGATGATGAATAATGGTGCAGGAAGATGCAGGATGATGCAGGATGATGCAGGATGATGCAGGATGATGCAGGATGATGCAGGATGGTACAAGATGATGCAGGATGATGCAGGATTGCGCAGGATGATGCAGGAAGATGCAGGATGATACAGGATGATGCAGAATGATGCAGGATGATGCAGGATGGTGCAGGATGATGCAGGATGATGCAGGATGATGCAGGATGGCGCAGAATGATGCAGGAGGACGCGTTGTATCTATTTATTCATGTATTAATTTCCCCATGTATTTCTATTTCGTTCTATTACATTCTATTTATTTCTATTTATTTATTTATTTCTCTCTTTTTTTTTCTATTTTTAATTCTGTCTTTCTTTCTTTCTCTCTTTCTTTCTTTCATACTTTCTTTCTTTCATACTTTCTTTCTTCTCTGCCTTTCATTCTTTCTTTCATACTTTCTTTCTTTCTTGTTTTTTTTTTCATGATGTGCCAGGAAGCGCCAGCATGAATCGGGATGGCCCAGAATGAATGAGAATGATGCAGGATGATGCAGGATGGTGCAGGATGATGCAGGATGATACAGGATGATGCAGGATGACGCAGGCTGCTCCTGAATGATGCAGGATGATGCAGGACGATGCAGGATGATGCAGGATGGTGCAGGATGATGCAGGATGATGCAGGATGAAACAAGATCATGCAGGATGATGCAGGATGATGCAGGATGACGCAGGATGGTACAGGATGATGCAAGATGATGCAGAATGATTGAGAAGGATGCAGGATGATGCAGGATGATGCAGGATGGTGCAGGATGATGCAGGATGATGTAGGATGATGCAGGATGATGCAGGATGGCGCAGAATGATGCAGGAGGACGCGTCGTATATATTTATTCATGTATTAATTTCCTCATGTATTTCTATTTCGTTCTATTACATTCTATTTATTTCTATTTCTTTCTTTATTTATCTCGTTTTATTTCTTTTTTTTAATACTTTCTTTCTTTCTTTCTCTCTTTCTTTCTTTCTTTCATACTTTCTTTCTTCTCTGCCTTTCATTCTTTCTTTCGTACTTTCTTTCTTTCTTTTTTTTTTTTTTTCATGATGTGCCAGGAGGCGCCAGCATTAATCGGGATGGGCCAGAATGAATGAGAATGATGCAGGATGATGCAGGATGGTGCAGGATGATGCAGGATGATACTGGATGATGCAGGATGACGCAGGCTGAAGCAGGATGATGCCAGATGATGCAGGATGATGCAGGATGAAACAGGATCATGCAGGATCATGCAGGATCATGCAGGATCATGCAGGATCATGCAAGATGATGCAGGATGATGCAGCATGATGCAGGATGAAACAAGATGATGCAGGATGGTGCAGGATGGTGCAGGATGATGCAGGATGATGCAGGATGATGAATAATGGTGCAGGAAGATGCAGGATGATGCAGGATGATGCAGGATGGTACAGGATGATGCAGGATGATGCAGGATTGCGCAGGATGATGCAGGAAGATGCAGGATGATACAGGATGATGCAGGATGATGCAGGATGGTGCAGGATGATGCAGGATGATGCAGGATGATGCAGGATGATGCAGGATGGCGAAGAATGATGCAGGAGGACGCGTTGTATCTATTTATTCATGTATTAATTTCCCCATGTATTTCTATTTCGTTCTATTACATTCTATTTATTTCTATTTATTTATTTATTTCTCTCGTTTTTGTTTTTTTTTAATTCTGTCTTTCTTTCTTTCAATTCTGTCTTTCTTTCTTTCTCTCTTTCTTTCTTTCATACTTTCTTTCTTTCACACTTTCTTTCTTCTCTGCCTTTCATTCTTTCTTTCATACTTTCTTTCTTTCTTTTTTTTTTTTTTCTTCATGATGTGCCAGGAAGCGCCAGCATTAATCGGGATGGCCCAGAATGAATGAGAATGATGCAGGATGATGCAGGATGGTGCAGGATGATGCAGGATGATACAGGATGATGCAGGATGATGCAGGATGATGCAGGATGATGTAGGATGATGCAGGATGATGCAGGATGGCGCAGAATGATGCAGGAGGACGCGTCGTATATATTTATTCATGTATTAATTTCCTCATGTATTTCTATTTCGTTCTATTACATTCTATTTATTTCTATTTCTTTCTTTATTTATCTCGTTTTTTTTCTTTTTTTTAATACTTTATTTCTTTCTTTCTCTCTTTTTTCTTTCTTTCATACTTTCTTTCTTCTCTGCCTTTCATTCTTTCTTTCGTACTTTCTTTCTTTCTTGTTTTTTTTTTTTTCATGATGTGCCAGGAAGCGCCAGCATTAATCGGGATGGGCCAGAATGAATGAGAATGATGCAGGATGACGCAGGATGGTGCAGGATGATGCAGGATGATACAGGATGATGCAGGATGACGCAGGCTGCTGCAGAATGATGCAGGATGATGCAGGACGATGCAGGATGATGCAGGATGGTGCAGGATGATGCAGGATGATGCAGGATGAAACAGGATCATGCAGGATGATGCAGGATGATGCAGGATGACGCAGGATGGTACAGGATGATGCAAGATGATGCAGAATGATTGAGAAGGATGCAGGATGATGCAGGATGATGCAGGATGGTGCAGGATGATGCAGGATGATGTAGGATGATGCAGGATGATGCAGGATGGCGCAGAATGATGCAGGAGGACGCGTCGTATATATTTATTCATGTATTAATTTCCTCATGTATTTCTATTTCGTTCTATTACATTCTATTTATTTCTATTTCTTTCTTTATTTATCTCGTTTTTTTTCTTTTTTTTAATACTTTATTTCTTTCTTTCTCTCTTTTTTCTTTCTTTCATACTTTCTTTCTTCTCTGCCTTTCATTCTTTCTTTCGTACTTTCTTTCTTTCTTGTTTTTTTTTTTTTCATGATGTGCCAGGAAGCGCCCGCATTAATCGGGATGGGCCAGAATGAATGAGAATGATGCAGGATGACGCAGGATGGTGCAGGATGATGCAGGATGATACAGGATGATGCAGGATGACGCAGGCTGCTGCAGAATGATGCAGGATGATGCAGGACGATGCAGGATGATGCAGGATGGTGCAGGATGATGCAGGATGATGCAGGATGAAACAGGATCATGCAGGATGATGCAGGATGATGCAGGATGACGCAGGATGGTACAGGATGATGCAAGATGATGCAGAATGATTGAGAAGGATGCAGGATGATGCAGGATGATGCAGGATGGTGCAGGATGATGCAGGATGATGTAGGATGATGCAGGATGATGCAGGATGGCGCAGAATGATGCAGGAGGACGCGTCGTATATATTTATTCATGTATTAATTTCCTCATGTATTTCTATTTCGTTCTATTACATTCTATTTATTTCTATTTCTTTCTTTATTTATCTCGTTTTATTTCTTTTTTTTAATACTTTCTTTCTTTCTTTCTCTCTTTCTTTCTTTCTTTCATACTTTCTTTCTTCTCTGCCTTTCATTCTTTCTTTCGTACTTTCTTTCTTTCTTGCTTTTTTTTTTTTTTTCATGATGTGCCAGGAAGCGCCAGCATTAATCGGGATGGGCTAGAATGAATGAGAATGATGCAGGATGATGCAGGATGGTGCAGGATGATGCAAGATGATGCAGGATGATGCAGGATGAAACAGGATCATGCAGGATCATGCAGGATCATGCAGGATCATGCAAGATGATGCAGGATGGTGCAGGATGGTGCAGGATGATGCAGGTTGATGCAGGATGATGAATAATGGTGCAAGATGATGCAGGATGGTGCAGGATGGTGCAGGATGATGCAGGATGATGCAGGATGATGAATAATGGTGCAGGAAGATGCAGGATGATGCAGGATGATGCAGGATGATGCAGGATGATGCAGGATGATGCAGGATGGTACAGGATGATGCAGGATGATGCAGGATTGCGCAGGATGATGCAGGAAGATGCAGGATGATACAGGATGATGCAGGATGATGCAGGATGATGCAGGATGGCGCAGAATGATGCAGGAGGACGCGTTGTATCTATTTATTCATGTATTAATTTCCCCATGTATTTCTATTTCGTTCTATTACATTCTATTTATTTCTATTTATTTATTTATTTCTCTCTTTTTTTTTCTATTTTTAATTCTGTCTTTCTTTCTTTCTCTCTTTCTTTCTTTCATACTTTCTTTCTTCTCTGCCTTTCATTCTTTCTTTCATACTTTCTTTCTTTCTTGTTTTTTTTTTTTTCAAGATGTGCCAGGAAGCGCCAGCATTAATCGGGATGGGCCAGAATGAATGAGAATGATGCAGGATGATGCAGGATGGTGCAGGATGATGCAGGATGATACAGGATGATGCAGGATGACGCAGGCTGCTGCAGGATGATGCAGGACGATGCAGGATGATGCAGGATGGTGCAGGATGATGCAGGATGATGCAGGATGAAACAGGATCATGCAGGATGATGCAGGATCATGCAGGATGATGCAGGATGGTACAGGATGATGCAAGATGATGCAGAATGATTGAGAAGGATGCAGGACGATGCAGGATGATGCAGGATGGTGCAGGATGATGCAGGATGATGCAGGATGATGAATAATGGTGCAGGAAGATGCAGGATGTTGCAGGTTGATGCAGGATGGTGCAGGATGATGCAGGATGATGCAGGATGATGCAGGATGATGTAGGATGATGCAGGATGATGCAGGATGGCGCAGAATGATGCAGGAGGACGCGTCGTATATATTTATTCATGTATTAATTTCCTCATGTATTTCTATTTCGTTCTATTACATTCTATTTATTTCTATTTATTTATTTATTTCTCTCTTTTTTTTTCTATTTTTAATTCTGTCTTTCTTTCTTTCTCTCTTTCTTTCTTTCATACTTTCTTTCTTTCATACTTTCTTTCTTCTCTGCCTTTCATTCTTTCTTTCATACTTTCTTTCTTTCTTGTTTTTTTTTTTTTCATGATGTGCCAGGAAGCGCCAGCATGAATCGGGATGGCCCAGAATGAATGAGAATGATGCAGGATGATGCAGGATGGTGCAGGATGATGCAGGATGATACAGGATGATGCAGGATGACGCAGGCTGCTGCAGAATGATGCAGGATGATGCAGGACGATGCAGGATGATGCAGGATGGTGCAGGATGATGCAGGATGATGCAGGATGAAACAGGCTCATGCAGGATGATGCAGGATGATGCAGGATGACGCAGGATGGTACAGGATGATGCAAGATGATGCAGAATGATTGAGAAGGATGCAGGATGATGCAGGATGATGCAGGATGGTGCAGGATGATGCAGGATGATGTAGGATGATGCAGGATGATGCAGGATGGCGCAGAATGATGCAGGAGGACGCGTCGTATATATTTATTCATGTATTAATTTCCTCATGTATTTCTATTTCGTTCTATTACATTCTATTTATTTCTATTTCTTTTTTTATTTATCTCGTTTTATTTCTTTTTTTTAATATTTTCTTTCTTTCTTTCTCTCTTTCTTTCTTTCTTTCATACTTTCTTTCTTCTCTGCCTTTCATTCTTTCTTTCGTACTTTCTTTCTTTCTTTCTTTTTTTTTTTTCATGATGTGCCAGGAAGCGCCAGCATTAATCGGGATGGGCCAGAATGAATGAGAATGATGCAGGATGATGCAGGATGGTGCAGGATGATGCAGGATGATACTGGATGATGCAGGATGACGCAGGCTGAAGCAGGATGATGCCAGATGATGCAGGATGATGCAGGATGAAACAGGATCATGCAGGATCATGCAGGATCATGCAGGATCATGCAGGATCATGCAAGATGATGCAGGATGATGCAGGATGATGCAGGATGAAACAAGATGATGCAGGATGGTGCAGGATGGTGCAGGATGATGCAGGATGATGCAGGATGATGAATAATGGTGCAGGAAGATGCAGGATGATGCAGGATGATGCAGGATGGTACAGAATGATGCAGGATGATGCAGGATTGCGCAGGATGATGCAGGAAGAGGCAGGATGATACAGGATGATGCAGGATGATGCAGGATGGTGCAGGATGATGCAGGATGATGCAGGATGATGCAGGATGATGCAGGATGGCGCAGAATGATGCAGGAGGACGCGTTGTATCTATTTATTCATGTATTAATTTCCCCATGTATTTCTATTTCGTTCTATTACATTCTATTTATTTCTATTTATTTATTTATTTCTCTCTTTTTTTTTCTTTTTTTAATTCTGTCTTTCTTTCTTTCTCTCTTTCTTTCCTTCATACTTTCTTTCTTTCATACTTTCTTTCTTCTCTGCCTTTCATTCTTTCTTTCATACTTTCTTTCTTTCTCGTTTTTTTTTTTTCATGATGTGCCAGGAAGCGCCAGCATGAATCGGGATGGGCTAGAATGAATGAGAATGATGCAGGATGATGCAGGATGGTGCAGGATGATGCAAGATGATGCAGGATGATGCAGGATGAAACAGGATCATGCAGGATCATGCAGGATCATGCAGGATCATGCAAGATGATGCAGGATGGTGCAGGATGGTGCAGGATGATGCAGGTTGATGCAGGATGATGAATAATGGTGCAAGATGATGCAGGATGGTGCAGGATGGTGCAGGATGATGCAGGATGATGCAGGATGATGAATAATGGTGCAGGAAGATGCAGGATGATGCAGGATGATGCAGGATGATGCAGGATGATGCAGGATGATGCAGGATGGTACAGGATGATGCAGGATGATGCAGGATTGCGCAGGATGATGCAGGAAGATGCAGGATGATACAGGATGATGCAGGATGATGCAGGATGATGCAGGATGGCGCAGAATGATGCAGGAGGACGCGTTGTATCTATTTATTCATGTATTAATTTCCCCATGTATTTCTATTTCGTTCTATTACATTCTATTTATTTCTATTTATTTATTTATTTCTCTCTTTTTTTTTCTATTTTTAATTCTGTCTTTCTTTCTTTCTCTCTTTCTTTCTTTCATACTTTCTTTCTTCTCTGCCTTTCATTCTTTCTTTCATACTTTCTTTCTTTCTTGTTTTTTTTTTTTTCAAGATGTGCCAGGAAGCGCCAGCATTAATCGGGATGGGCCAGAATGAATGAGAATGATGCAGGATGATGCAGGATGGTGCAGGATGATGCAGGATGATACAGGATGATGCAGGATGACGCAGGCTGCTGCAGGATGATGCAGGACGATGCAGGATGATGCAGGATGGTGCAGGATGATGCAGGATGATGCAGGATGAAACAGGATCATGCAGGATGATGCAGGATCATGCAGGATGATGCAGGATGGTACAGGATGATGCAAGATGATGCAGAATGATTGAGAAGGATGCAGGACGATGCAGGATGATGCAGGATGGTGCAGGATGATGCAGGATGATGCAGGATGATGAATAATGGTGCAGGAAGATGCAGGATGTTGCAGGTTGATGCAGGATGGTGCAGGATGATGCAGGATGATGCAGGATGATGCAGGATGATGTAGGATGATGCAGGATGATGCAGGATGGCGCAGAATGATGCAGGAGGACGCGTCGTATATATTTATTCATGTATTAATTTCCTCATGTATTTCTATTTCGTTCTATTACATTCTATTTATTTCTATTTATTTATTTATTTCTCTCTTTTTTTTTCTATTTTTAATTCTGTCTTTCTTTCTTTCTCTCTTTCTTTCTTTCATACTTTCTTTCTTTCATACTTTCTTTCTTCTCTGCCTTTCATTCTTTCTTTCATACTTTCTTTCTTTCTTGTTTTTTTTTTTTTCATGATGTGCCAGGAAGCGCCAGCATGAATCGGGATGGCCCAGAATGAATGAGAATGATGCAGGATGATGCAGGATGGTGCAGGATGATGCAGGATGATACAGGATGATGCAGGATGACGCAGGCTGCTGCAGAATGATGCAGGATGATGCAGGACGATGCAGGATGATGCAGGATGGTGCAGGATGATGCAGGATGATGCAGGATGAAACAGGCTCATGCAGGATGATGCAGGATGATGCAGGATGACGCAGGATGGTACAGGATGATGCAAGATGATGCAGAATGATTGAGAAGGATGCAGGATGATGCAGGATGATGCAGGATGGTGCAGGATGATGCAGGATGATGTAGGATGATGCAGGATGATGCAGGATGGCGCAGAATGATGCAGGAGGACGCGTCGTATATATTTATTCATGTATTAATTTCCTCATGTATTTCTATTTCGTTCTATTACATTCTATTTATTTCTATTTCTTTTTTTATTTATCTCGTTTTATTTCTTTTTTTTAATATTTTCTTTCTTTCTTTCTCTCTTTCTTTCTTTCTTTCATACTTTCTTTCTTCTCTGCCTTTCATTCTTTCTTTCGTACTTTCTTTCTTTCTTTCTTTTTTTTTTTTCATGATGTGCCAGGAAGCGCCAGCATTAATCGGGATGGGCCAGAATGAATGAGAATGATGCAGGATGATGCAGGATGGTGCAGGATGATGCAGGATGATACTGGATGATGCAGGATGACGCAGGCTGAAGCAGGATGATGCCAGATGATGCAGGATGATGCAGGATGAAACAGGATCATGCAGGATCATGCAGGATCATGCAGGATCATGCAGGATCATGCAAGATGATGCAGGATGATGCAGGATGATGCAGGATGAAACAAGATGATGCAGGATGGTGCAGGATGGTGCAGGATGATGCAGGATGATGCAGGATGATGAATAATGGTGCAGGAAGATGCAGGATGATGCAGGATGATGCAGGATGGTACAGAATGATGCAGGATGATGCAGGATTGCGCAGGATGATGCAGGAAGAGGCAGGATGATACAGGATGATGCAGGATGATGCAGGATGGTGCAGGATGATGCAGGATGATGCAGGATGATGCAGGATGATGCAGGATGGCGCAGAATGATGCAGGAGGACGCGTTGTATCTATTTATTCATGTATTAATTTCCCCATGTATTTCTATTTCGTTCTATTACATTCTATTTATTTCTATTTATTTATTTATTTCTCTCTTTTTTTTTCTTTTTTTAATTCTGTCTTTCTTTCTTTCTCTCTTTCTTTCCTTCATACTTTCTTTCTTTCATACTTTCTTTCTTCTCTGCCTTTCATTCTTTCTTTCATACTTTCTTTCTTTCTCGTTTTTTTTTTTTCATGATGTGCCAGGAAGCGCCAGCATGAATCGGGATGGCCCAGAATGAATGAGAATGATGCAGGATGATGCAGGATGGTGCAGGATGATGCAGGATGATACAGGATGATGCAGGATGACGCAGGCTGCTGCAGAATGATGCAGGATGATGCAGGACGATGCAGGATGATGCAGGATGGTGCAGGATGATGCAGGATGATGCAGGATGAAACAGGATGATGCAGGATGATGCAGGATGATGCAGGATGACGCAGGATGGTACAGGATGATGCAAGATGATGCAGAATGATTGAGAAGGATGCAGGATGATGCAGGATGATGTAGGATGGTGCAGGATGATGCAGGATGATGTAGGATGATGCAGAATGATGCAGGATGATGCAGGACGATGCCAGATGATGCAGGATGATGCAGGATGAAACAGGATCATGCAGGATCATGCAGGATCATGCAGGATCATGCAGGATCATGCAAGATGATGCAGGATGATGCAGGATGATGCAGGATGAAACAAGATGATGCAGGATGGTGCAGGATGGTGCAGGATGATGCAGGATGATGCAGGATGATGAATAATGGTGCAGGAAGATGCAGGATGATGCAGGATGATGCAGGATGGTACAGGATGATGCAGGATGATGCAGGATTGCGCAGGATGATGCAGGAAGATGCAGGATGATACAGGATGATGCAGGATGATGCAGGATGGTGCAGGATGATGCAGGATGATGCAGGATGATGCAGGATGATGCAGGATGGCGAAGAATGATGCAGGAGGACGCGTTGTATCTATTTATTCATGTATTAATTTCCCCATGTATTTCTATTTCGTTCTATTACATTCTATTTATTTCTATTTATTTATTTATTTCTCTCGTTTTTTTCCTTTTTTTAATTCTGTCTTTCTTTCTTTCAATTCTGTCTTTCTTTCTTTCTCTCTTTCTTTCTTTCATACTTTCTTTCTTTCACACTTTCTTTCTTCTCTGCCTTTCATTCTTTCTTTCATACTTTCTTTCTTTCTTTTTTTTTTTTTTTTCATGATGTGCCAGGAAGCGCCAGCATTAATCGGGATGGGCCAGAATGAATGAGAATGATGCAGGATGATGCAGGATGGTGCAGGATGATGCAGGATGATACAGGATGATGCAGGATGACGCAGGCTGCTGCAGGATGATGCAGGACGATGCAGGATGATGCAGGATGGTGCAGGATGATGCAGGATGATGCAGGATGAAACAGGATCATGCAGGATGATGCAGGATGATGCAGGATGATGCAGGATGGTACAGGATGATGCAAGATGATGCAGAATGATTGAGAAGGATGCAGGACGATGCAGGATGATGCAGGATGGTGCAGGATGATGCAGGATGATGCAGGATGATGAATAATGGTGCAGGAAGATGCAGGATGTTGCAGGTTGATGCAGGATGGTGCAGGATGATGCAGGATGATGCAGGATGATGCAGGATGATGTAGGATGATGCAGGATGATGCAGGATGGCGCAGAATGATGCAGGAGGACGCGTCGTATATATTTATTCATGTATTAATTTCCTCATGTATTTCTATTTCGTTCTATTACATTCTATTTATTTCTATTTATTTATTTATTTCTCTCTTTTTTTTTCTATTTTTAATTCTGTCTTTCTTTCTTTCTCTCTTTCTTTCTTTCATACTTTCTTTCTTTCATACTTTCTTTCTTCTCTGCCTTTCATTCTTTCTTTCATACTTTCTTTCTTTCTTGTTTTTTTTTTTTTCATGATGTGCCAAGAAGCGCCAGCATGAATCGGGATGGCCCAGAATGAATGAGAATGATGCAGGATGATGCAGGATGGTGCAGGATGATGCAGGATGATACAGGATGATGCAGGATGAAACAAGATGATGCAGGATGGTGCAGGATGGTGCAGGATGATGTAGGATGATGCAGGATGATGAATAATGGTGCAGGAAGATGCAGGATGATGCAGGATGATGCAGGATGGTACAGGATGATGCAGGATGATTCAGGATTGCGCAGGATGATGCAGGAAGAGGCAGGATGATACAGGATGATGCAGGATGATGCAGGATGATGCAGGATGATACAGGATGATGCAGGATGACGCAGGCTGCTGCAGAATGATGCAGGATGATGCAGGACGATGCAGGATGATGCAGGATGGTGCAGGATGATGCAGGATGATGCAGGATGAAACAGGCTCATGCAGGATGATGCAGGATGATGCAGGATGACGCAGGATGGTACAGGATGATGCAAGATGATGCAGAATGATTGAGAAGGATGCAGGATGATGCAGGATGATGCAGGATGGTGCAGGATGATGCAGGATGATGTAGGATGATGCAGGATGATGCAGGATGGCGCAGAATGATGCAGGAGGACGCGTCGTATATATTTATTCATGTATTAATTTCCTCATGTATTTCTATTTCGTTCTATTACATTCTATTTATTTCTATTTCTTTTTTTATTTATCTCGTTTTATTTCTTTTTTTTAATATTTTCTTTCTTTCTTTCTCTCTTTCTTTCTTTCTTTCATACTTTCTTTCTTCTCTGCCTTTCATTCTTTCTTTCGTACTTTCTTTCTTTCTTTCTTTTTTTTTTTTCATGATGTGCCAGGAAGCGCCAGCATTAATCGGGATGGGCCAGAATGAATGAGAATGATGCAGGATGATGCAGGATGGTGCAGGATGATGCAGGATGATACTGGATGATGCAGGATGACGCAGGCTGAAGCAGGATGATGCCAGATGATGCAGGATGATGCAGGATGAAACAGGATCATGCAGGATCATGCAGGATCATGCAGGATCATGCAGGATCATGCAAGATGATGCAGGATGATGCAGGATGATGCAGGATGAAACAAGATGATGCAGGATGGTGCAGGATGGTGCAGGATGATGCAGGATGATGCAGGATGATGAATAATGGTGCAGGAAGATGCAGGATGATGCAGGATGATGCAGGATGGTACAGAATGATGCAGGATGATGCAGGATTGCGCAGGATGATGCAGGAAGAGGCAGGATGATACAGGATGATGCAGGATGATGCAGGATGGTGCAGGATGATGCAGGATGATGCAGGATGATGCAGGATGATGCAGGATGGCGAAGAATGATGCAGGAGGACGCGTTGTATCTATTTATTCATGTATTAATTTCCCCATGTATTTCTATTTCGTTCTATTACATTCTATTTATTTCTATTTATTTATTTATTTCTCTCGTTTTTTTCCTTTTTTTAATTCTGTCTTTCTTTCTTTCAATTCTGTCTTTCTTTCTTTCTCTCTTTCTTTCTTTCATACTTTCTTTCTTTCACACTTTCTTTCTTCTCTGCCTTTCATTCTTTCTTTCATACTTTCTTTCTTTCTTTTTTTTTTTTTTTTTCATGATGTGCCAGGAAGCGCCAGCATTAATCGGGATGGGCCAGAATGAATGAGAATGATGCAGGATGATGCAGGATGGTGCAGGGATGATGCAGGATGATACAGGATGATGCAGGATGACGCAGGCTGCTGCAGGATGATGCAGGACGATGCAGGATGATGCAGGATGGTGCAGGATGATGCAGGATGATGCAGGATGAAACAGGATCATGCAGGATGATGCAGGATGATGCAGGATGATGCAGGATGGTACAGGATGATGCAAGATGATGCAGAATGATTGAGAAGGATGCAGGACGATGCAGGATGATGCAGGATGGTGCAGGATGATGCAGGATGATGCAGGATGATGAATAATGGTGCAGGAAGATGCAGGATGTTGCAGGTTGATGCAGGATGGTGCAGGATGATGCAGGATGATGCAGGATGATGCAGGATGATGTAGGATGATGCAGGATGATGCAGGATGGCGCAGAATGATGCAGGAGGACGCGTCGTATATATTTATTCATGTATTAATTTCCTCATGTATTTCTATTTCGTTCTATTACATTCTATTTATTTCTATTTATTTATTTATTCTCTCTTTTTTTTTTCTATTTTTAATTCTGTCTTTCTTTCTTTCTCTCTTTCTTTCTTTCATACTTTCTTTCTTTCATACTTTCTTTCTTCTCTGCCTTTCATTCTTTCTTTCATACTTTCTTTCTTTCTTGTTTTTTTTTTTTTTCATGATGTGCCAGGAAGCGCCAGCATGAATCGGGATGGCCCAGAATGAATGAGAATGATGCAGGATGATGCAGGATGGTGCAGGATGATGCAGGATGATACAGGATGATGCAGGATGACGCAGGCTGCTGCAGAATGATGCAGGATGATGCAGGACGATGCAGGATGATGCAGGATGGTGCAGGATGATGCAGGATGATGCAGGATGAAACAGGCTCATGCAGGATGATGCAGGATGATGCAGGATGACGCAGGATGGTACAGGATGATGCAAGATGATGCAGAATGATTGAGAAGGATGCAGAATGATGCAGGATGATGCAGGATGGTGCAGGATGATGCATGATGATGTAGGATGATGCAGGATGATGCAGGATGGCGCAGAATGATGCAGGAGGACGCGTCGTATATATTTATTCATGTATTAATTTCCTCATGTATTTCTATTTCGTTCTATTACATTCTATTTATTTATATTTCTTTTTTTATTTATCTCGTTTTATTTCTTTTTTTTAATATTTTCTTTCTTTCTTTCTCTCTTTCTTTCTTTCTTTCATACTTTCTTTCTTCTCTGCCTTTCATTCTTTCTTTCGTACTTTCTTTCTTTCTTTCTTTTTTTTTTTTCATGATGTGCCAGGAAGCGCCAGCATTAATCGGGATGGGCCAGAATGAATGAGAATGATGCAGGATGATGCAGGATGGTGCAGGATGATGCAGGATGATACTGGATGATGCAGGATGACGCAGGCTGAAGCAGGATGATGCCAGATGATGCAGGATGATGCAGAATGAAACAGGATCATGCAGGATCATGCAGGATCATGCAGGATCATGCAGGATCATGCAAGATGATGCAGGATGATGCAGGATGATGCAGGATGAAACAAGATGATGCAGGATGGTGCAGGATGGTGCAGGATGATGCAGGATGATGCAGGATGATGAATAATGGTGCAGGAAGATGCAGGATGATGCAGGATGGTGCAGGATGGTGCAGGATGATGCAGGATGAAGCAGGATGATGAATAATGGTGCAGGAAGATGCAGGATGATGCAGGATGATGCAGGATGATGCAGGATGATGCAGGATGATGCAGGATGGTACAAGATGATGCAGGATGATGCAGGATTGCGCAGGATGATGCAGGAAGATGCAGGATGATACAGGATGATGCAGAATGATGCAGGATGGTGCAGGATGGTGCAGGATGATGCAGGATGATGCAGGATGATGCAGGATGATGCAGGATGGCGCAGAATGATGCAGGAGGACGCGTTGTATCTATTTATTCATGTATTAATTTCCCCATGTATTTCTATTTCGTTCTATTACATTCTATTTATTTCTAGTTATTTATTTATTTCTCTCTTTTTTTCTATTTTTAATTCTGTCTTTCTTTCTTTCTCTCTTTCTTTCTTTCATACTTTCTTTCTTTCATACTTTCTTTCTTCTCTGCCTTTCATTCTTTCTTTCATACTTTCTTTCTTTCTTGTTTTTTTTTTTTCATGATGTGCCAGGAAGCGCCAGCATGAATCGGGATGGCCCAGAATGAATGAGAATGATGCAGGATGATGCAGGATGGTGCAGGATGATGCAGGATGACGCAGGCTGCTGCAGAATGATGCAGGATGATGCAGGACGATGCAGGATGATGCAGGATGGTGCAGGATGATGCAGGATGATGCAGGATGAAACAGGATCATGCAGGATGATGCAGGATGATGCAGGATGACGCAGGATGGTACAGGATGATGCAAGATGATGCAGAATGATTGAGAAGGATGCAGGATGATGCAGGATGATGCAGGATGGTGCAGGATGATGCAGGATGATGTAGGATGATGCAGGATGATGCAGGATGGCGCAGAATGATGCAGGAGGACGCGTCGTATATATTTATTCATGTATTAATTTCCTCATGTATTTCTATTTCGTTCTATTACATTCTATTTATTTCTATTTCTTTCTTTATTTATCTCGTTTTATTTCTTTTTTTTAATACTTTCTTTCTTTCTTTCTCTCTTTCTTTCTTTCTTTCATACTTTCTTTCTTCTCTGCCTTTCATTCTTTCTTTCGTACTTTCTTTCTTTCTTTTTTTTTTTTTTCATGATGTGCCAGGAAGCGCCAGCATTAATCGGGATGGGCCAGAATGAATGAGAATGATGCAGGAAGATGCAGGATGGTGCAGGATGATGCAGGATGATACTGGATGATGCAGGATGACGCAGGCTGAAGCAGGATGATGCCAGATGATGCAGGATGATGCAGGATGAAACAGGATCATGCAGGATCATGCAGGATCATGCAGGATCATGCAGGATCATGCAAGATGATGCAGGATGATGCAGGATGATGCAGGATGAAACAAGATGATGCAGGATGGTGCAGGATGGTGCAGGATGATGCAGGATGATGCAGGATGATGAATAATGGTGCAGGAAGATGCAGGATGATGCAGGATGATGCAGGATGGTACAGGATGATGCAGGATGATGCAGGATTGCGCAGGATGATGCAGGAAGATGCAGGATGATACAGGATGATGCAGGATGATGCAGGATGGTGCAGGATGATGCAGGATGATGCAGGATGATGCAGGATGATGCAGGATGGCGAAGAATGATGCAGGAGGACGCGTTGTATCTATTTATTCATGTATTAATTTCCCCATGTATTTCTATTCGTTCTATTACATTCTATTTATTTCTATTTATTTATTTATTTCTCTCGTTTTTTTCCTTTTTTTAATTCTGTCTTTCTTTCTTTCAATTCTGTCTTTCTTTCTTTCTCTCTTTCTTTCTTTCATACTTTCTTTCTTTCACACTTTCTTTCTTCTCTGCCTTTCATTCTTTCTTTCATACTTTCTTTCTTTCTTTTTTTTTTTTTTTTCATGATGTGCCAGGAAGCGCCAGCATTAGTCGGGATGGCCCAGAATGAATGAGAATGATGCAGGATGATGCAGGATGGTGCAGGATGATGCAGGATGATACAGGATGATGCAGGATGACGCAGGCTGCTGCAGGATGATGCAGGACGATGCAGGATGATGCAGGATGGTGCAGGATGATGCAGGATGGTGCAGGATGGTGCAGGATGATGCAGGATGATGCAGGATGATGAATAATGGTGCAAGATGATGCAGGATGGTGCAGGATGGTGCAGGATGATGCAGGATGATGCAGGATGATGAATAATGGTGCAGGAAGATGCAGGATGATGCAGGATGATGCAGGATGATGCAGGATGATGCAGGATGATGCAGGATGGTACAAGATGATGCAGGATGATGCAGGATTGCGCAGGATGATGCAGGAAGATGCAGGATGATACAGGATGATGCAGAATGATGCAGGATGGTGCAGGATGGTGCAGGATGATGCAGGATGATGCAGGATGATGCAGGATGGCGCAGAATGATGCAGGAGGACGCGTTGTATCTATTTATTCATGTATTAATTTCCCCATGTATTTCTATTTCGTTCTATTACATTCTATTTATTTCTATTTATTTATTTATTTCTCTCTTTTTTTTCTATTTTTAATTCTGTCTTTCTTTCTTTCTCTCTTTCTTTCTTTCATACTTTCTTTCTTTCATACTTTCTTTCTTCTCTGCCTTTCATTCTTTCTTTCATACTTTCTTTCTTTCTTGTTTTTTTTTTTTTCATGATGTGCCAGGAAGCGCCAGCATGAATCGGGATGGCCCAGAATGAATGAGAATGATGCAGGATGATGCAGGATGGTGCAGGATGATGCAGGATGATACAGGATGATGCAGGATGACGCAGGCTGCTGCAGAATGATGCAGGATGATGCAGGACGATGCAGGATGATGCAGGATGGTGCAGGATGATGCAGGATGATGCAGGATGAAACAGGATCATGCAGGATGATGCAGGATGATGCAGGATGACGCAGGATGGTACAGGATGATGCAAGATGATGCAGAATGATTGAGAAGGATGCAGGATGATGCAGGATGATGCAGGATGGTGCAGGATGATGCAGGATGATGTAGGATGATGCAGGATGATGCAGGATGATGCAGGATGATGCAGGATGATGCAGGATGATGCAGGATGAAGCAGGATGACGCAGGATGATGCAGGATGACGCAGGATGATGCACGGTGATGCACGGTGATGCACGGTGATGCAGGATGAGGCACGATGATGTACGATGAAAGAGGAGGATGCGTGGTATTGATTTAATTGTTATTTTTTTTGTACATTTCTTTATGTATTTCTATTTCTTTTTATTTATTTATATTTATTTATTTCTTTTGTTCATGATATGCCAATATTGGATAGCATGAATCACGATGGGCCAGTGTAAAGCAGGATGATGGAGGATAACGCAGACTGATGCAGGATGATGCAGGATGATGCAGAATGATGCAGGATGATGCAGGATGATGCAGGCTGCTGCAGGATGATGCAGGACGATGCAGGATGATGCAGGATGGTGCAGGATGATGCAGGATGGTGCAGGATGGTGCAGGATGATGCAGGATGATGCAGGATGATGAATAATGGTGCAAGATGATGCAGGATGGTGCAGGATGGTGCAGGATGATGCAGGATGATGCAGGATGATGAATAATGGTGCAGGAAGATGCAGGATGATGCAGGATGATGCAGGATGATGCAGGATGATGCAGGATGATGCAGGATGGTACAAGATGATGATGCAGGATGATGCAGGATTGCGCAGGATGATGCAGGAAGATGCAGGATGATACAGGATGATGCAGAATGATGCAGGATGGTGCAGGATGGTGCAGGATGATGCAGGATGATGCAGGATGATGCAGGATGGCGCAGAATGATGCAGGAGGACGCGTTGTATCTATTTATTCATGTATTAATTTCCCCATGTATTTCTATTTCGTTCTATTACATTCTATTTATTTCTATTTATTTATTTATTTCTCTCTTTTTTTTCTATTTTTAATTCTGTCTTTCTTTCTTTCTCTCTTTCTTTCTTTCATACTTTCTTTCTTTCATACTTTCTTTCTTCTCTGCCTTTCATTCTTTCTTTCATACTTTCTTTCTTTCTTGTTTTTTTTTTTTTCATGATGTGCCAGGAAGCGCCAGCATGAATCGGGATGGCCCAGAATGAATGAGAATGATGCAGGATGATGCAGGATGGTGCAGGATGATGCAGGATGATACAGGATGATGCAGGATGACGCAGGCTGCTGCAGAATGATGCAGGATGATGCAGGACGATGCAGGATGATGCAGGATGGTGCAGGATGATGCAGGATGATGCAGGATGAAACAGGATCATGCAGGATGATGCAGGATGATGCAGGATGACGCAGGATGGTACAGGATGATGCAAGATGATGCAGAATGATTGAGAAGGATGCAGGATGATGCAGGATGATGCAGGATGGTGCAGGATGATGCAGGATGATGTAGGATGATGCAGGATGATGCAGGATGGCGCAGAATGATGCAGGAGGACGCGTCGTATATATTTATTCATGTATTAATTTCCTCATGTATTTCTATTTCGTTCTATTACATTCTATTTATTTCTATTTCTTTCTTTATTTATCTCGTTTTATTTCTTTTTTTTAATACTTTCTTTCTTTCTTTCTCTCTTTCTTTCTTTCTTTCATACTTTCTTTCTTCTCTGCCTTTCATTCTTTCTTTCGTACTTTCTTTCTTTCTTTTTTTTTTTTTTTCATGATGTGCCAGGAAGCGCCAGCATTAATCGGGATGGGCCAGAATGAATGAGAATGATGCAGGATGATGCAGGATGGTGCAGGATGATGCAGGATGATACTGGATGATGCAGGATGACGCAGGCTGAAGCAGGATGATGCCAGATGATGCAGGATGATGCAGGATGAAACAGGATCATGCAGGATCATGCAGGATCATGCAGGATCATGCAGGATCATGCAAGATGATGCAGGATGATGCAGGATGATGCAGGATGAAACAAGATGATGCAGGATGGTGCAGGATGGTGCAGGATGATGCAGGATGATGCAGGATGATGAATAATGGTGCAGGAAGATGCAGGATGATGCAGGATGATGCAGGATGGTACAGGATGATGCAGGATGGCGAAGAATGATGCAGGAGGACGCGTTGTATCTATTTATTCATGTATTAATTTCCCCATGTATTTCTATTTCGTTCTATTACATTCTATTTATTTCTATTTATTTATTTATTTCTCTCGTTTTTTTTTTTTTTTATTCTGTCTTTCTTTCTTTCAATTCTGTCTTTCTTTCTTTCTCTCTTTCTTTCTTTCATACTTTCTTTCTTTCACACTTTCTTTCTTCTCTGCCTTTCATTCTTTCTTTCATACTTTCTTTCTTTCTTTTTTTTTTTTTTTTTCATGATGTGCCAGGAAGCGCCAGCATTAATCGGGATGGCCCAGAATGAATGAGAATGATGCAGGATGATGCAGGATGGTGCAGGATGATGCAGGATGATACAGGATGATGCAGGATGACGCAGGCTGCTGCAGGATGATGCAGGACGATGCAGGATGATGCAGGATGGTGCAGGATGATGCAGGATGATGCAGGATGAAACAGGATCATGCAGGATGATGCAGGATGATGCAGGATGATGCAGGATGGTACAGGATGATGCAAGATGATGCAGAATGATTGAGAAGGATGCAGGACGATGCAGGATGATGCAGGATGGTGCAGGATGATGCAGGATGATGCAGGATGATGAATAATGGTGCAGGAAGATGCAGGATGTTGCAGGTTGATGCAGGATGGTGCAGGATGATGCAGGATGATGCAGGATGATGCAGGATGATGTAGGATGATGCAGGATGATGCAGGATGGCGCAGAATGATGCAGGAGGACGCGTCGTATATATTTATTCATGTATTAATTTCCTCATGTATTTCTATTTCGTTATATTACATTCTATTTATTTCTATTTCTTTCTTTATTTATCTCGTTTTTTTTCTTTTTTTTAATACTTTATTTCTTTCTTTCTCTCTTTTTTCTTTCTTTCATACTTTCTTTCTTCTCTGCCTTTCATTCTTTCTTTCGTACTTTCTTTCTTTCTTGTTTTTTTTTTTTCATGATGTGCCAGGAAGCGCCAGCATTAATCGGGATGGGCCAGAATGAATGAGAATGATGCAGGATGACGCAGGATGGTGCAGGATGATGCAGGATGATACAGGATGATGCAGGATGACGCAGGCTGCTGCAGAATGATGCAGGATGATGCAGGACGATGCAGGATGATGCAGGATGGTGCAGGATGATGCAGGATGATGCAGGATGAAACAGGATCATGCAGGATGATGCAGGATGATGCAGGATGACGCAGGATGGTACAGGATGATGCAAGATGATGCAGAATGATTGAGAAGGATGCAGGATGATGCAGGATGATGCAGGATGGTGCAGGATGATGCAGGATGATGTAGGATGATGCAGGATGATGCAGGATGGCGCAGAATGATGCAGGAGGACGCGTCGTATATATTTATTCATGTATTAATTTCCTCATTTATTTCTATTTCGTTCTATTACATTCTATTTATTTCTATTTATTTATTTATTTCTCTCTTTTTTTTTCTATTTTTAATTCTGTCTTTCTTTCTTTCTCTCTTTCTTTCTTTCATACTTTCTTTCTTTCACACTTTCTTTCTTCTCTGCCTTTCATTCTTTCTTTCATACTTTCTTTCTTTCTTGTTTTTTTTTTTTTTCATGATGTGCCAGGAAGCGCCAGCATTAATCGGGATGGCCCAGAATGAATGAGAATGATGCAGGATGATGCAGGATGGTGCAGGATGATGCAGGATGATACAGGATGATGCAGGATGACGCAGGCTGCTGCAGGATGATGCAGGACGATGCAGGATGATGCAGGATGGTGCAGGATGATGCAGGATGATGCAGGATGAAACAGGATCATGCAGGATGATGCAGGATGATGCAGGATGATGCAGGATGGTACAGGATGATGCAAGATGATGCAGAATGATTGAGAAGGATGCAGGACGATGCAGGATGATGCAGGATGGTGCAGGATGATGCAGGATGATGCAGGATGATGAATAATGGTGCAGGAAGATGCAGGATGTTGCAGGTTGATGCAGGATGGTGCAGGATGATGCAGGATGATGCAGGATGATGCAGGATGATGTAGGATGATGCAGGATGATGCAGGATGGCGCAGAATGATGCAGGAGGACGCGTCGTATATAATTATTCATGTATTAATTTCCTCATGTATTTCTATTTCGTTCTATTACATTCTATTTATTTCTATTTCTTTCTTTATTTATCTCGTTTTTTTTCTTTTTTTTAATACTTTATTTCTTTCTTTCTCTCTTTTTTCTTTCTTTCATACTTTCTTTCTTCTCTGCCTTTCATTCTTTCTTTCGTACTTTCTTTCTTTCTTGTTTTTTTTTTTCATGATGTGCCAGGAAGCGCCAGCATTAATCGGGATGGGCCAGAATGAATGAGAATGATGCAGGATGACGCAGGATGGTGCAGGATGATGCAGGATGATACAGGATGATGCAGGATGACGCAGGCTGCTGCAGAATGATGCAGGATGATGCAGGACGATGCAGGATGATGCAGGATGGTGCAGGATGATGCAGGATGATGCAGGATGAAACAGGATCATGCAGGATGATGCAGGATGATGCAGGATGACGCAGGATGGTACAGGATGATGCAAGATGATGCAGAATGATTGAGAAGGATGCAGGATGATGCAGGATGATGCAGGATGGTGCAGGATGATGCAGGATGATGTAGGATGATGCAGGATGATGCGATGCAGGATGGCGCAGAATGATGCAGGAGGACGCGTCGTATATATTTATTCATGTATTAATTTCCTCATTTATTTCTATTTCGTTCTATTACATTCTATTTATTTCTATTTATTTATTTATTTCTCTCTTTTTTTTTCTATTTTTAATTCTGTCTTTCTTTCTTTCTCTCTTTCTTTCTTTCATACTTTCTTTCTTTCATACTTTCTTTCTTCTCTGCCTTTCATTCTTTCTTTCATACTTTCTTTCTTTCTTGTTTTTTTTTTTTTCATGATGTGCCAGGAAGCGCCAGCATGAATCGGGATGGCCCAGAATGAATGAGAATGATGCAGGATGATGCAGGATGGTGCAGGATGATGCAGGATGATACAGGATGATGCAGGATGACGCAGGCTGCTGCAGAATGATGCAGGATGATGCAGGATGATGCAGGATGGTGCAGGATGATGCAGGATGATGCAGGATGAAACAGGATCATGCAGGATGATGCAGGATGATGCAGGATGATGCAGGATGGTACAGGATGATGCAAGATGATGCAGAATGATTGAGAAGGATGCAGGACGAAGCAGGATGATGCAGGATGGTGCAGGATGATGCAGGATGATGCAGGATGATGAATAATGGTGCAGGAAGATGCAGGATGTTGCAGGTTGATGCAGGATGGTGCAGGATGATGCAGGATGATGCAGGATGATGCAGGATGATGTAGGATGATGCAGGATTATGCAGGATGGCGCAGAATGATGCAGGAGGACGCGTCGTATATATTTATTCATGTATTAATTTCCTCATGTATTTCTATTTCGTTCTATTACATTCTATTTATTTCTATTTATTTATTTATTTCTCTCTTTTTTTTTCTATTTTTAATTCTGTCTTTCTTTCTTTCTCTCTTTCTTTCTTTCATACTTTCTTTCTTTCATACTTTCTTTCTTCTCTGCCTTTCATTCTTTCTTTCATACTTTCTTTCTTTCTTGTTTTTTTTTTTTTCATGATGTGCCAGGAAGCGCCAGCATGAATCGGGATGGCCCAGAATGAATGAGAATGATGCAGGATGATGCAGGATGGTGCAGGATGATGCAGGATGATACAGGATGATGCAGGATGACGCAGGCTGCTGCAGAATGATGCAGGATGATGCAGGACGATGCAGGATGATGCAGGATGGTGCAGGACGATGCAGGATGATGCAGGATGAAACAGGATCATGCAGGATGATGCAGGATGATGCAGGATGACGCAGGATGGTACAGGATGATGCAAGATGATGCAGAATGATTGAGAATAATGCAGGATGATGCAGGATGATGCAGGATGGTGCAGGATGATGCAGGATGATGTAGGATGATGCAGGATGATGCAGGATGGCGCAGAATGATGCAGGAGGACGCGTCGTATATATTTATTCATGTATTAATTTCCTCATGTATTTCTATTTCGTTCTATTACATTCTATTTATTTCTATTTCTTTCTTTATTTATCTCGTTTTATTTCTTTTTTTTAATACTTTCTTTCTTTCTTTCTCTCTTTCTTTCTTTCTTTCATACTTTCTTTCTTCTCTGCCTTTCATTCTTTCTTTCGTACTTTCTTTCTTTCTTTCTTTTTTTTTTTTCATGATGTGCCAGGAAGCGCCAGCATTAATCGGGATGGGCCAGAATCAATGAGAATGATGCAGGATGATGCAGGATGGTGCAGGATGATGCAGGATGATACTGGATGATGCAGGATGACGCAGGCTGAAGCAGGATGATGCCAGATGATGCAGGATGATGCAGGATGAAACAGGATCATGCAGGATCATGCAGGATCATGCAAGATGATGCAGGATGATGCAGGATGATGCAGGATGAAACAAGATGATGCAGGATGGTGCAGGATGGTGCAGGATGATGCAGGATGATGCAGGATGATGAATAATGGTGCAGGAAGATGCAGGATGATGCAGGATGATGCAGGATGGTACAGGATGATGCAGGATGATGCAGGATTGCGCAGGATGATGCAGGAAGATGCAGGATGATACAGGATGATGCAGGATGATGCAGGATGGTGCAGGATGATGCAGGATGATGTAGGATGATGCAGGATGATGCAGGATGGCGCAGAATGATGCAGGAGGACGCGTCGTATATATTTATTCATGTATTAATTTCCTCATGTATTTCTATTTCGTTCTATTACATTCTATTTATTTCTATTTCTTTCTTTATTTATCTCGTTTTATTTCTTTTTTTTAATACTTTCTTTCTTTCTTTCTCTCTTTCTTTCTTTCTTTCATACTTTCTTTCTTCTCTGCCTTTCATTCTTTCTTTCGTACTTTCTTTCTTTCTTTCTTTTTTTTTTTCATGATGTGCCAGGAAGCGCCAGCATTAATCGGGATGGGCCAGAATCAATGAGAATGATGCAGGATGATGCAGGATGGTGCAGGATGATGCAGGATGATACTGGATGATGCAGGATGACGCAGGCTGAAGCAGGATGATGCCAGATGATGCAGGATGATGCAGGATGAAACAGGATCATGCAGGATCATGCAGGATCATGCAAGATGATGCAGGATGATGCAGGATGATGCAGGATGAAACAAGATGATGCAGGATGGTGCAGGATGGTGCAGGATGATGCAGGATGATGCAGGATGATGAATAATGGTGCAGGAAGATGCAGGATGATGCAGGATGATGCAGGATGGTACAGGATGATGCAGGATGATGCAGGATTGCGCAGGATGATGCAGGAAGATGCAGGATGATACAGGATGATGCAGGATGATGCAGGATGGTGCAGGATGATGCAGGATGATGCAGGATGATGCAGGATGATGCAGGATGGCGAAGAATGATGCAGGAGGACGCGTTGTATCTATTTATTCATGTATTAATTTCCCCATGTATTTCTATTTCGTTCTATTACATTCTATTTATTTCTATTTATTTATTTATTTCTCTCGTTTTTTTTCTTTTTTTAATTCTGTCTTTCTTTCTTTCAATTCTGTCTTTCTTTCTTTCTCTCTTTCTTTCTTTCATACTTTCTTTCTTTCACACTTTCTTTCTTCTCTGCCTTTCATTCTTTCTTTCATACTTTCTTTCTTTCTTGTTTTGTTTTTTTCATGATGTGCCAGGAAGCGCCAGCATTAATCGGGATGGCCCAGAATGAATGAGAATGATGCAGGATGATGCAGGATGGTGCAGGATGATGCAGGATGATACAGGATGATGCAGGATGACGCAGGCTGCTGCAGGATGATGCAGGACGATGCAGGATGATGCAGGATGGTGCAGGATCATGCAAGATGATGCAGGATGAAACAGGATGATGCAGGATGAAACAAGATGATGCAGGATGGTGCAGGATGGTGCAGGATGATGCAGGATGATGCAGGATGATGAATAATGGTGCAGGAAGATGCAGGATGATGCAGGATGATGCAGGATGGTACAGGATGATGCAGGATGATGCAGGATTGGGCAGGATGATGCAGGAAGATGCAGGATGATACAGGATGATGCAGGATGATGCAGGATGGTGCAGGATGATGCAGGATGATGCAGGATGATGCAGGATGATGCAGGATGGCGAAGAATGATGCAGGAGGACGCGTTGTATCTATTTATTCATGTATTAATTTCCCCATGTATTTCTATTTCGTTCTATTACATTCTATTTATTTCTATTTCTTTCTTTATTTATCTCGTTTTATTTCTTTTTTTTAATACTTTCTTTCTTTCTTTCTCTCTTTCTTTCTTTCTTTCATACTTTCTTTCTTCTCTGCCTTTCATTCTTTCTTTCATACTTTTCTTTTTTTTTTTTTTTTTTTTTTCATGATGTGCCAGGAAGCGCCAGCATGAATCGGGATGGCCCAGAATGAATGAGAATGATGCAGGATGATGCAGGATGGTGCAGGATGATGCAGGATGATACAGGATGATGCAGGATGACGCAGGCTGCTGCAGAATGATGCAGGATGATGCAGGACGATGCAGGATGATGCAGGATGGTGCAGGATGATGCAGGATGATGCAGGATGAAACAGGATCATGCAGGATGATGCAGGATGATGCAGGATGACGCAGGATGGTACAGGATGATGCAAGATGATGCAGAATGATTGAGAAGGATGCAGGATGATGCAGGATGATGCAGGATGGTGCAGGATGATGCAGGATGATGTAGGATGATGCAGGATGATGCAGGATGGCGCAGAATGATGCAGGAGGACGCGTCGTATATATTTATTCATGTATTAATTTCCTCATGTATTTCTATTTCGTTCTATTACATTCTATTTATTTCTATTTCTTTCTTTATTTATCTCGTTTTATTTCTTTTTTTTAATACTTTCTTTCTTTCTTTCTCTCTTTCTTTCTTTCTTTCATACTTTCTTTCTTCTCTGCCTTTCATTCTTTCTTTCGTACTTTCTTTCTTTCTTTTTTTTTTTTTTTCATGATGTGCCAGGAAGCGCCAGCATTAATCGGGATGGGCCAGAATGAATGAGAATGATGCAGGATGATGCAGGATGGTACAGGATGATGCAGGATGATACTGGATGATGCAGGATGACGCAGGCTGAAGCAGGATGATGCCAGATGATGCAGGATGATGCAGGATGAAACAGGATCATGCAGGATCATGCAGGATCATGCAAGATGATGCAGGATGATGCAGGATGATGCAGGATGATGCAGGATGAAACAAGATGATGCAGGATGGTGCAGGATGGTGCAGGATGATGCAGGATGATGCAGGATGATGAATAATGGTGCAGGAAGATGCAGGATGATGCAGGATGATGCAGGATGGTACAGGATGATGCAGGATGATGCAGGATTGCGCAGGATGATGCAGGAAGATGCAGGATGATACAGGATGATGCAGGATGATGCAGGATGGTGCAGGATGATGCAGGATGATGCAGGATGATGCAGGATGATGCAGGATGGCGAAGAATGATGCAGGAGGACGCGTTGTATCTATTTATTCATGTATTAATTTCCCCATGTATTTCTATTTCGTTCTATTACATTCTATTTATTTCCATTTCTTTCTTTATTTATCTCGTTTTTTTTCTTTTTTTTAATACTTTCTTTCTTTCTTTCTCTCTTTCTTTCTTTCTTTCATACTTTCTTTCTTCTCTGCCTTTCATTCTTTCTTTCGTACTTTCTTTCTTTCTTGTTTTTTTTTTTTCCATGATGTGCCAGGAAGCGCCAGCATTAATCGGGAAGGGCCAGAATGAATGAGAATGACGCAGGATGATGCAGGATGGTGCAGGATGATGCCGGATGATACTGGATGATGCAGGATGACGCAGGCTGAAGCAGGATGATGCAAGATGATGCAGGATGATGCAGGATGAAACAGGATCATGCAGGATCATGCAGGATCATGCAGGATCATGCAAGATGATGCAGGATGGTGCAGGATGGTGCAGGATGATGCAGGATGATGCAGGATGATGAATAATGGTGCAAGATGATGCAGGATGGTGCAGGATGATGCAGGATGATGCAGGATGATGAATAATGGTGCAGGAAGATGCAGGATGATGCAGGATGATGCAGGATGATGCAGGATGATGCAGGATGATGCAGGATGATGCAGGATGATGCAGGATGATGCAGGATTGCGCAGGATGATGCAGGAAGATGCAGGATGATACAGGATGATGCAGGATGAAACAGGATCATGCAGGATGATGCAGGATGATGCAGGATGATGCAGGATGACGCAGGATGGTACAGGATGATGCTAGATGATGCAGAATGATTGAGAAGGATGCAGGATGATGCAGGATGATGCAGGATGGTGCAGGATGATGCAGGATGATGTAGGATGATGCAGGATGATTCAGGATGGCGCAGAATGATGCAGGAGGACGCGTCGTATATATTTATTCATGTATTAATTTCCTCATGTATTTCTATTTCGTTCTATTACATTCTATTTATTTCTATTTCTTTCTTTATTTATCTCGTTTTATTTCTTTTTTTTAATACTTTCTTTCTTTCTTTCTCTCTTTCTTTCTTTCTTTCATACCTTCTTTCTTCTCTGCCTTTCATTCTTTCTTTCGTACTTTCTTTCTTTCTTGCTTTTTTTTTTTTCATGATGTGCCAGGAAGCGCCAGCATTAATCGGGAAGGGCCAGAATGAATGAGAATGATGCAGGATGGTGCAGGATGATGCAGGATGATACTGGATGATGCAGGATGACGCAGGCTGAAGCAGGATGATGCAAGATGATGCAGGATGATGCAGGATGAAACAGGATCATGCAGGATCATGCAGGATCATGCAGGATCATGCAAGATGATGCAGGATGGTGCAGGATGGTGCAGGATGATGCAGGATGATGCAGGATGATGAATAATGGTGCAAGATGATGCAGGATGGTGCAGGATGGTGCAGGATGATGCAGGATGATGCAGGATGATGAATAATGGTGCAGGAAGATGCAGGATAATGCAGGATGATGCAGGATGATGCAGGATGATGCAGGATGATGCAGGATGATGCTGGATGGTACAGGATGATGCAGGATGATGCAGGATTGCGCAGGATGATGCAGGAAGATGCAGGATGATACAGGATGATGCAGAATGATGCAGGATGGTGCAGGATGGTGCAGGATGATGCAGGATGATGCAGGATGATGCAGGATGGCGCAGAATGATGCAGGAGGACGCGTTGTATCTATTTATTCATGTATTAATTTCCCCATGTATTTCTATTTCGTTCTATTACATTCTATTTATTTCTATTTATTTATTTATTTCTCTCTTTTTTTTTCTATTTTTAATTCTGTCTTTCTTTCTTTCTCTCTTTCTTTCTTTCATACTTTCTTTCTTTCATACTTTCTTTCTTCTCTGCCTTTCATTCTTTCTTTCATACTTTATTTCTCTCGTTTTTTTTCTTTTTTTAATTCTGTCTTTCTTTCTTTCAATTCTGTCTTTCTTTCTTTCTCTCTTTCTTTCTTTCATACTTTCTTTCTTTCACACTTTCTTTCTTCTCTGCCTTTCATTCTTTCTTTCATACTTTCTTTCTTTCTTTTTTTTTTTTTTTCATGATGTGCCAGGAAGCGCCAGCATTAATCGGGATGGCCCAGAATGAATGAGAATGATGCAGGATGATGCAGGATGGTGCAGGATGATGCAGGATGATACAGGATGATGCAGGATGACGCAGGCTGCTGCAGGATGATGCAGGACGATGCAGGATGATGCAGGATGGTGCAGGATCATGCAAGATGATGCAGGATGAAACAGGATGATGCAGGATGAAACAAGATGATGCAGGATGGTGCAGGATGGTGCAGGATGATGCAGGATGATGCAGGATGATGAATAATGGTGCAGGAAGATGCAGGATGATGCAGGATGATGCAGGATGGTACAGGATGATACAGGATGATGCAGGATTGGGCAGGATGATGCAGGAAGAGGCAGGATGATACAGGATGATGCAGGATGATGCAGGATGGTGCAGGATGATGCAGGATGATGCAGGATGATGCAGGATGATGCAGGATGGCGAAGAATGATGCAGGAGGACGCGTTGTATCTATTTATTCATGTATTAATTTCCCCATGTATTTCTATTTCGTTCTATTACATTCTATTTATTTCTATTTATTTATTTATTTCTCTCTTTTTTTTCTTTTTTTAATTCTGTCTTTCTTTCTTTCTCTCTTTCTTTCTTTCATACTTTCTTTCTTTCATACTTTCTTTCTTCTCTGCCTTTCATTCTTTCTTACATACTTTCTTTCTTTCTTTTCTTTTTTTTTTTCATGATGTGCCAGGAAGCGCCAGCATTAATCGGGATGGCCCAGAATGAATGAGAATGATGCAGGATGATGCAGGATGGTGCAGGATGATGCAGGATGATACAGGATGATGCAGGATGACGCAGGCTGCTGCAGGACGATGCAGGATGATGCAGGACGATGCAGGATGATGCAGGATGATGCAGGATGATGCAGGATGATGCAGGATGAAACAGGATCATGCAGGATGATGCAGGATGATGCAGGATGATGCAGGATGATGCAGGATGATGCAGGATGGTACAGGATGATGCAAGATGATGCAGGAGGACGCGTCGTATATATTTATTCATGTATTAATTTCCTCATATATTTCTATTTCGTTCTATTACATTCTATTTATTTCCATTTCTTTCTTTATTTATCTCGTTTTTTTTCTTTTTTTTAATACTTTCTTTCTTTCTTTCTCTCTTTCTTTCTTTCTTTCATACTTTCTTTCTTCTCTGCCTTTCATTCTTTCTTTCGTACTTTCTTTCTTTCTTGTTTTTTTTTTCCATGATGTGCCAGGAAGCGCCAGCATTAATCGGGAAGGGCCAGAATGAATGAGAATGACGCAGGATGATGCAGGATGGTGCAGGATGATGCCGGATGATACTGGATGATGCAGGATGACGCAGGCTGAAGCAGGATGATGCAAGATGATGCAGGATGATGCAGGATGAAACAGGATCATGCAGGATCATGCAGGATCATGCAGGATCATGCAAGATGATGCAGGATGGTGCAGGATGGTGCAGGATGATGCAGGATGATGCAGGATGATGAATAATGGTGCAAGATGATGCAGGATGGTGCAGGATGGTGCAGGATGATGCAGGATGATGCAGGATGATGAATAATGGTGCAGGAAGATGCAGGATGATGCAGGATGATGCAGGATGATGCAGGATGATGCAGGATGATGCAGGATGATGCAGGATGATGCAGGATGATGCAGGATTGCGCAGGATGATGCAGGAAGATGCAGGATGATACAGGATGATGCAGAATGATGCAGGATGGTGCAGGATGGTGCAGGATGATGCAGGATGATGCAGGATGATGCAGGATGGCGCAGAATGATGCAGGAGGACGCGTTGTATCTATTTATTCATGTATTAATTTCCCCATGTATTTCTATTTCGTTCTATTACATTCTATTTATTTCTATTTATTTATTTATTTCTCTCTTTTTTTTTCTATTTTTAATTCTGTCTTTCTTTCTTTCTCTCTTTCTTTCTTTCATACTTTCTTTCTTTCATACTTTCTTTCTTCTCTGCCTTTCATTCTTTCTTTCATACTTTCTTTCTTTCTTGTTTTTTTTTTTTTTCATGATGTGCCAGGAAGCGCCAGCATGAATCGGGATGGCCCAGAATGAATGAGAATGATGCAGGATGATGCAGGATGGTGCAGGATGATGCAGGATGATGCAGGATGATGCAGGATGATGCTGGATGGTACAGGATGATGCAGGATGATGCAGGATTGCGCAGGATGATGCAGGAAGATGCAGGATGATACAGGATGATGCAGAATGATGCAGGATGGTGCAGGATGGTGCAGGATGATGCAGGATGATGCAGGATGATGCAGGATGGCGCAGAATGATGCAGGAGGACGCGTTGTATCTATTTATTCATGTATTAATTTCCCCATGTATTTCTATTTCGTTCTATTACATTCTATTTATTTCTATTTATTTATTTATGTCTCTCTTTTTTTTTCTATTTTTAATTCTGTCTTTCTTTCTTTCTCTCTTTCTTTCTTTCTTTCATACTTTCTTTCTTCTCTGCCTTTCATTCTTTCTTTCGTACTTTCTTTCTTTCTTGCTTTTTTTTTTTCCATGATGTGCCAGGAAGCGCCAGCATTAATCGGGAAGGGCCAGAATGAATGAGAATGACGCAGGATGATGCAGGATGGTGCAGGATGATGCCGGATGATACTGGATGATGCAGGATGACGCAGGCTGAAGCAGGATGATGCAAGATGATGCAGGATGATGCAGGATGAAACAGGATCATGCAGGATCATGCAGGATCATGCAGGATCATGCAAGATGATGCAGGATGGTGCAGGATGGTGCAGGATGATGCAGGATGATGCAGGATGATGAATAATGGTGCAAGATGATGCAGGATGGTGCAGGATGGTGCAGGATGATGCAGGATGATGCAGGATGATGAATAATGGTGCAGGAAGATGCAGGATGATGCAGGATGATGCAGGATGATGCAGGATGATGCAGGATGATGCAGGATGATGCAGGATGATGCAGGATGATGCAGGATTGCGCAGGATGATGCAGGAAGATGCAGGATGATACAGGATGATGCAGAATGATGCAGGATGGTGCAGGATGGTGCAGGATGATGCAGGATGATGCAGGATGATGCAGGATGGCGCAGAATGATGCAGGAGGACGCGTTGTATCTATTTATTCATGTATTAATTTCCCCATGTATTTCTATTTCGTTCTATTACATTCTATTTATTTCTATTTATTTATTTATTTCTCTCTTTTTTTTTCTATTTTTAATTCTGTCTTTCTTTCTTTCTCTCTTTCTTTCTTTCATACTTTCTTTCTTTCATACTTTCTTTCTTCTCTGCCTTTCATTCTTTCTTTCATACTTTCTTTCTTTCTTTTTTTTTTTTTTTTTCATGATGTGCCAGGAAGCGCCAGCATGAATCGGGATGGCCCAGAATGAATGAGAATGATGCAGGATGATGCAGGATGGTGCAGGATGATGCAGGATGATGCAGGATGATGCAGGATGATGCTGGATGGTACAGGATGATGCAGGATGATGCAGGATTGCGCAGGATGATGCAGGAAGATGCAGGATGATACAGGATGATGCAGAATGATGCAGGATGGTGCAGGATGGTGCAGGATGATGCAGGATGATGCAGGATGATGCAGGATGGCGCAGAATGATGCAGGAGGACGCGTTGTATCTATTTATTCATGTATTAATTTCCCCATGTATTTCTATTTCGTTCTATTACATTCTATTTATTTCTATTTATTTATTTATGTCTCTCTTTTTTTTTCTATTTTTAATTCTGTCTTTCTTTCTTTCTCTCTTTCTTTCTTTCTTTCATACTTTCTTTCTTCTCTGCCTTTCATTCTTTCTTTCGTACTTTCTTTCTTTCTTGCTTTTTTTTTTTTCATGATGTGCCAGGAAGCGCCAGCATTAATCGGGATGGGCCAGAATGAATGAGAATGATGCAGGATGATGCAGGATGGTGCAGGATGATGCAGGATGATACTGGATGATGCAGGATGACGCAGGCTGAAGCAGGATGATGCCAGATGATGCAGGATGATGCAGGATGAAACAGGATCATGCAGGATCATGCAGGATCATGCAGGATCATGCAAGATGATGCAGGATGGTGCAGGATGGTGCAGGATGATGCAGGATGATGCAGGATGATGAATAATGGTGCAAGATGATGCAGGATGGTGCAGGATGGTGCAGGATGATGCAGGATGATGCAGGATGATGAATAATGGTGCAGGAAGATGCAGGATGATGCAGGATGATGCAGGATGATGCAGGATGATGCAGGATGATGCTGGATGGTACAGGATGATGCAGGATGATGCAGGATTGCGCAGGATGATGCAGGAAGATGCAGGATGATACAGGATGATGCAGAATGATGCAGGATGGTGCAGGATGGTGCAGGATGATGCAGGATGATGCAGGATGATGCAGGATGGCGCAGAATGATGCAGGAGGACGCGTTGTATCTATTTATTCATGTATTAATTTCCCCATGTATTTCTATTTCGTTCTATTACATTCTATTTATTTCTATTTATTTATTTATGTCTCTCTTTTTTTTTCTATTTTTAATTCTGTCTTTCTTTCTTTCTCTCTTTCTTTCTTTCATACTTTCTTTCTTTCATACTTTCTTTCTTCTCTGCCTTTCATTCTTTCTTTCATACTTTCTTTCTTTCTTTCTTTTTTTTTTTTCATGATGTGCCAGGAAGCGCCAGCATGAATCGGGATGGCCCAGAATGAATGAGAATGATGCAGGATGATGCAGGATGGTGCAGGATGATGCAGGATGATACAGGATGATGCAGGATGACGCAGGCTGCTGCAGAATGATGCAGGATGATGCAGGACGATGCAGGATGATGCAGGATGGTGCAGGATGATGCAGGATGATGCAGGATGAAACAGGATCATGCAGGATGATGCAGGATGATGCAGGATGATGCAGGATGACGCAGGATGGTACAGGATGATGCTAGATGATGCAGAATGATTGAGAAGGATGCAGGATGATGCAGGATGATGCAGGATGGTGCAGGATGATGCAGGATGATGTAGGATGATGCAGGATGATGCAGGATGGCGCAGAATGATGCAGGAGGACGCGTCGTATATATTTATTCATGTATTAATTTCCTCATGTATTTCTATTTCGTTCTATTACATTCTATTTATTTCTATTTCTTTCTTTATTTATCTCGTTTTATTTCTTTTTTTTAATACTTTCTTTCTTTCTTTCTCTCTTTCTTTCTTTCTTTCATACTTTCTTTCTTCTCTGCCTTTCATTCTTTCTTTCGTACTTTCTTTCTTTCTTGCTTTTTTTTTTTTCATGATGTGCCAGGAAGCGCCAGCATTAATCGGGATGGGCCAGAATGAATGAGAATGATGCAGGATGATGCAGGATGGTGCAGGATGATGCAGGATGATACTGGATGATGCAGGATGACGCAGGCTGAAGCAGGATGATGCCAGATGATGCAGGATGATGCAGGATGAAACAGGATCATGCAGGATCATGCAGGATCATGCAAGATGATGCAGGATGATGCAGGATGATGCAGGATGAAACAAGATGATGCAGGATGGTGCAGGATGGTGCAGGATGATGCAGGATGATGCAGGATGATGAATAATGGTGCAGGAAGATGCAGGATGATGCAGGATGATGCAGGATGGTACAGGATGATGCAGGATGATGCAGGATTGCGCAGGATGATGCAGGAAGATGCAGGATGATACAGGATGATGCAGGATGATGCAGGATGGTGCAGGATGATGCAGGATGATGCAGGATGATGCAGGATGATGCAGGATGGCGAAGAATGATGCAGGAGGACGCGTTGTATCTATTTATTCATGTATTAATTTCCCCATGTATTTCTATTTCGTTCTATTACATTCTATTTATTTCTATTTATTTATTTATTTCTCTCGTTTTTTTTCTTTTTTTAATTCTGTCTTTCTTTCTTTCAATTCTGTCTTTCTTTCTTTCTCTCTTTCTTTCTTTCATACTTTCTTTCTTTCACACTTTCTTTCTTCTCTGCCTTTCATTCTTTCTTTCATACTTTCTTTCTTTCTTGTTTTTTTTTTTTTTCATGATGTGCCAGGAAGCGCCAGCATTAATCGGGATGGCCCAGAATGAATGAGAATGATGCAGGATGATGCAGGATGGTGCAGGATGATGCAGGATGATACAGGATGATGCAGGATGACGCAGGCTGCTGCAGGATGATGCAGGACGATGCAGGATGATGCAGGATGGTGCAGGATGATGCAGGATGATGCAGGATGAAACAGGATGATGCAGGATGATGCAGGATGATGCAGGATGATGCAGGATGGTACAGGATGATGCAAGATGATGCAGAATGATTGAGAAGGATGCAGGACGATGCAGGATGATGCAGGATGGTGCAGGATGATGCAGGATGATGCAGGATGATGAATAATGGTGCAGGAAGATGCAGGATGTTGCAGGTTGATGCAGGATGGTGCAGGATGATGCAGGATGATGCAGGATGATGCAGGATGATGCAGGATGATGTAGGATGATGCAGGATGATGCAGGATGGCGCAGAATGATGCAGGAGGACGCGTCGTATATATTTATTCATGTATTAATTTCCTCATGTATTTCTATTTCGTTCTATTACATTCTATTTATTTCTATTTCTTTCTTTATTTATCTCGTTTTTTTTCTTTTTTTTAATACTTTCTTTCTTTCTTTCTCTCTTTTTTCTTTCTTTCATACTTTCTTTCATCTCTGCCTTTCATTCTTTCTTTCGTACTTTCTTTCTTTCTTTTTTTTTTTTTTTTCATGATGTGCCAGGAAGCGCCAGCATTAATCGGGATGGGCCAGGATGAAACAGGATCATGCAGGATCATGCAGGATCATGCAGGATCATGCAGGATCATGCAAGATGATGCAGGATGATGCAGGATGATGCAGGATGAAACAAGATGATGCAGGATGGTGCAGGATGGTGCAGGATGATGCAGGATGATGCAGGATGATGAATAATGGTGCAGGATGATGCAGGATGATACAGGATGATGCAGGATGACGCAGGCTGCTGCAGGACGATGCAGGATGATGCAGGACGATGCAGGATGATGCAGGATGGTGCAGGATGATGCAGGATGATGCAGGATGAAACAGGATCATGCAGGATGGTGCAGAATGATGCAGGATGGTGCAGGATGGTGCAGGATGATGCAGGATGATGCAGGATGATGCAGGATGGCGCAGAATGATGCAGGAGGACGCGTTGTATCTATTTATTCATGTATTAATTTCCCCATGTATTTCTATTTCGTTCTATTACATTCTATTTATTTCTATTTATTTATTTATTTCTCTCTTTTTTTTTCTATTTTTAATTCTGTCTTTCTTTCTTTCTCTCTTTCTTTCTTTCATACTTTCTTTCTTTCATACTTTCTTTCTTCTCTGCCTTTCATTCTTTCTTTCATACTTTCTTTCTTTCTTGTTTTTTTTTTTTTTCATGATGTGCCAGGAAGCGCCAGCATGAATCGGGATGGCCCAGAATGAATGAGAATGATGCAGGATGATGCAGGATGGTGCAGGATGATGCAGGATGATGCAGGATGATGCAGGATGATGCTGGATGGTACAGGATGATGCAGGATGATGCAGGATTGCGCAGGATGATGCAGGAAGATGCAGGATGATACAGGATGATGCAGAATGATGCAGGATGGTGCAGGATGGTGCAGGATGATGCAGGATGATGCAGGATGATGCAGGATGGCGCAGAATGATGCAGGAGGACGCGTTGTATCTATTTATTCATGTATTAATTTCCCCATGTATTTCTATTTCGTTCTATTACATTCTATTTATTTCTATTTATTTATTTATGTCTCTCTTTTTTTTTCTATTTTTAATTCTGTCTTTCTTTCTTTCTCTCTTTCTTTCTTTCTTTCATACTTTCTTTCTTCTCTGCCTTTCATTCTTTCTTTCGTACTTTCTTTCTTTCTTGCTTTTTTTTTTTTCATGATGTGCCAGGAAGCGCCAGCATTAATCGGGATGGGCCAGAATGAATGAGAATGATGCAGGATGATGCAGGATGGTGCAGGATGATGCAGGATGATACTGGATGATGCAGGATGACGCAGGCTGAAGCAGGATGATGCCAGATGATGCAGGATGATGCAGGATGAAACAGGATCATGCAGGATCATGCAGGATCATGCAGGATCATGCAAGATGATGCAGGATGGTGCAGGATGGTGCAGGATGATGCAGGATGATGCAGGATGATGAATAATGGTGCAAGATGATGCAGGATGGTGCAGGATGGTGCAGGATGATGCAGGATGATGCAGGATGATGAATAATGGTGCAGGAAGATGCAGGATGATGCAGGATGATGCAGGATGATGCAGGATGATGCAGGATGATGCTGGATGGTACAGGATGATGCAGGATGATGCAGGATTGCGCAGGATGATGCAGGAAGATGCAGGATGATACAGGATGATGCAGAATGATGCAGGATGGTGCAGGATGGTGCAGGATGATGCAGGATGATGCAGGATGATGCAGGATGGCGCAGAATGATGCAGGAGGACGCGTTGTATCTATTTATTCATGTATTAATTTCCCCATGTATTTCTATTTCGTTCTATTACATTCTATTTATTTCTATTTATTTATTTATGTCTCTCTTTTTTTTTCTATTTTTAATTCTGTCTTTCTTTCTTTCTCTCTTTCTTTCTTTCATACTTTCTTTCTTTCATACTTTCTTTCTTCTCTGCCTTTCATTCTTTCTTTCATACTTTCTTTCTTTCTTTCTTTTTTTTTTTTCATGATGTGCCAGGAAGCGCCAGCATGAATCGGGATGGCCCAGAATGAATGAGAATGATGCAGGATGATGCAGGATGGTGCAGGATGATGCAGGATGATACAGGATGATGCAGGATGACGCAGGCTGCTGCAGAATGATGCAGGATGATGCAGGACGATGCAGGATGATGCAGGATGGTGCAGGATGATGCAGGATGATGCAGGATGAAACAGGATCATGCAGGATGATGCAGCATGATGCAGGATGATGCAGGATGACGCAGGATGGTACAGGATGATGCTAGATGATGCAGAATGATTGAGAAGGATGCAGGATGATGCAGGATGATGCAGGATGGTGCAGGATGATGCAGGATGATGTAGGATGATGCAGGATGATGCAGGATGGCGCAGAATGATGCAGGAGGACGCGTCGTATATATTTATTCATGTATTAATTTCCTCATGTATTTCTATTTCGTTCTATTACATTCTATTTATTTCTATTTCTTTCTTTATTTATCTCGTTTTATTTCTTTTTTTTAATACTTTCTTTCTTTCTTTCTCTCTTTCTTTCTTTCTTTCATACTTTCTTTCTTCTCTGCCTTTCATTCTTTCTTTCGTACTTTCTTTCTTTCTTGCTTTTTTTTTTTTCATGATGTGCCAGGAAGCGCCAGCATTAATCGGGATGGGCCAGAATGAATGAGAATGATGCAGGATGATGCAGGATGGTGCAGGATGATGCAGGATGATACTGGATGATGCAGGATGACGCAGGCTGAAGCAGGATGATGCCAGATGATGCAGGATGATGCAGGATGAAACAGGATCATGCAGGATCATGCAGGATCATGCAAGATGATGCAGGATGATGCAGGATGATGCAGGATGAAACAAGATGATGCAGGATGGTGCAGGATGGTGCAGGATGATGCAGGATGATGCAGGATGATGAATAATGGTGCAGGAAGATGCAGGATGATGCAGGATGATGCAGGATGGTACAGGATGATGCAGGATGATGCAGGATTGCGCAGGATGATGCAGGAAGATGCAGGATGATACAGGATGATGCAGGATGATGCAGGATGGTGCAGGATGATGCAGGATGATGCAGGATGATGCAGGATGATGCAGGATGGCGAAGAATGATGCAGGAGGACGCGTTGTATCTATTTATTCATGTATTAATTTCCCCATGTATTTCTATTTCGTTCTATTACATTCTATTTATTTCTATTTATTTATTTATTTCTCTCGTTTTTTTTCTTTTTTTAATTCTGTCTTTCTTTCTTTCAATTCTGTCTTTCTTTCTTTCTCTCTTTCTTTCTTTCATACTTTCTTTCTTTCACACTTTCTTTCTTCTCTGCCTTTCATTCTTTCTTTCATACTTTCTTTCTTTCTTGTTTTTTTTTTTTTTCATGATGTGCCAGGAAGCGCCAGCATTAATCGGGATGGCCCAGAATGAATGAGAATGATGCAGGATGATGCAGGATGGTGCAGGATGATGCAGGATGATACAGGATGATGCAGGATGACGCAGGCTGCTGCAGGATGATGCAGGACGATGCAGGATGATGCAGGATGGTGCAGGATGATGCAGGATGATGCAGGATGAAACAGGATGATGCAGGATGATGCAGGATGATGCAGGATGATGCAGGATGGTACAGGATGATGCAAGATGATGCAGAATGATTGAGAAGGATGCAGGACGATGCAGGATGATGCAGGATGGTGCAGGATGATGCAGGATGATGCAGGATGATGAATAATGGTGCAGGAAGATGCAGGATGTTGCAGGTTGATGCAGGATGGTGCAGGATGATGCAGGATGATGCAGGATGATGCAGGATGATGCAGGATGATGTAGGATGATGCAGGATGATGCAGGATGGCGCAGAATGATGCAGGAGGACGCGTCGTATATATTTATTCATGTATTAATTTCCTCATGTATTTCTATTTCGTTCTATTACATTCTATTTATTTCTATTTCTTTCTTTATTTATCTCGTTTTTTTTCTTTTTTTTAATACTTTCTTTCTTTCTTTCTCTCTTTTTTCTTTCTTTCATACTTTCTTTCATCTCTGCCTTTCATTCTTTCTTTCGTACTTTCTTTCTTTCTTTTTTTTTTTTTTTTCATGATGTGCCAGGAAGCGCCAGCATTAATCGGGATGGGCCAGGATGAAACAGGATCATGCAGGATCATGCAGGATCATGCAGGATCATGCAGGATCATGCAAGATGATGCAGGATGATGCAGGATGATGCAGGATGAAACAAGATGATGCAGGATGGTGCAGGATGGTGCAGGATGATGCAGGATGATGCAGGATGATGAATAATGGTGCAGGATGATGCAGGATGATACAGGATGATGCAGGATGACGCAGGCTGCTGCAGGACGATGCAGGATGATGCAGGACGATGCAGGATGATGCAGGATGGTGCAGGATGATGCAGGATGATGCAGGATGAAACAGGATCATGCAGGATGATGCAGGATGATGCAGGATGATGCAGGATGATGCAGGATGATGCAGGATGGTACAGGATGATGCAAGATGATGCAGGAGGACGCGTCGTATATATTTATTCATGTATTAATTTCCTCATATATTTCTATTTCGTTCTATTACATTCTATTTATTTCTATTTCTTTCTTTATTTATCTCGTTTTTTTTCTTTTTTTTAATACTTTATTTCTTTCTTTCTCTCTTTTTTCTTTCTTTCATACTTTCTTTCTTCTCTGCCTTTCATTCTTTCTTTCGTACTTTCTTTCTTTCTTGTTTTTTTTTTTTTCATGATGTGCCAGGAAGCGCCAGCATTAATCGGGATGGGCCAGAATGAATGAGAATGATGCAGGATGACGCAGGATGGTGCAGGATGATGCAGGATGATACAGGATGATGCAGGATGACGCAGGCTGCTGCAGAATGATGCAGGATGATGCAGGACGATGCAGGATGATGCAGGATGGTGCAGGATGATGCAGGATGATGCAGGATGAAACAGGATCATGCAGGATGATGCAGGATGATGCAGGATGAAACAGGATCATGCAGGATGATGCAGGATGATGCAGGATGATGCAGGATGATGCAGGATGATGCAGGATGGTACAGGATGATGCAAGATGATGCAGGAGGACGCGTCGTATATATTTATTCATGTATTAATTTCCTCATATATTTCTATTTCGTTCTATTACATTCTATTTATTTCTATTTCTTTCTTTATTTATCTCGTTTTTTTTCTTTTTTTTAATACTTTATTTCTTTCTTTCTCTCTTTTTTCTTTCTTTCATACTTTCTTTCTTCTCTGCCTTTCATTCTTTCTTTCGTACTTTCTTTCTTTCTTGTTTTTTTTTTTTCATGATGTGCCAGGAAGCGCCAGCATTAATCGGGATTGGCCAGAATGAATGAGAATGATGCAGGATGACGCAGGATGGTGCAGGATGATGCAGGTTGATGCAGGATGATGCAGGATGGTGCAGGATGATGCAGGATGATGCAGGATGATGCAGGATGATGCAGGATGGCGAAGAATGATGCAGGAGGACGCGTTGTATCTATTTATTCATGTATTAATTTCCCCATGTATTTCTATTTCGTTCTATTACATTCTATTTAATTCTATTTATTTATTTATTTCTCTCGTTTTTTTTCGTTTTTTAATTCTGTCTTTCTTTCTTTCAATTCTGTCTTTCTTTCTTTCTCTCTTTCTTTCTTTCATACTTTCTTTCTTTCACACTTTCTTTCTTCTCTGCCTTTCATTCTTTCTTTCATACTTTCTTTCTTTCTTTTTTTTTTTTTTTCATGATGTGCCAGGAAGCGCCAGCATTAATCGGGATGGCCCAGAATGAATGAGAATGATGCAGGATGATGCAGGATGGTGCAGGATGATGCAGGATGATACAGGATGATGCAGGATGACGCAGGCTGCTGCAGGATGATGCAGGACGATGCAGGATGATGCAGGATGGTGCAGGATGATGCAGGATGATGCAGGATGAAACAGGATCATGCAGGATGATGCAGGATGATGCAGGATGATGCAGGATGGTACAGGATGATGCAAGATGATGCAGAATGATTGAGAAGGATGCAGGACGATGCAGGATGATGCAGGATGGTGCAGGATGATGCAGGATAATGCAGGATGATGAATAATGGTGCAGGAAGATGCAGGATGTTGCAGGTTGATGCAGGATGGTGCAGGATGATGCAGGATGATGCAGGATGATGCAGGATGATGTAGGATGATGCAGGATGATGCAGGATGGCGCAGAATGATGCAGGAGGACGCGTCGTATATATTTATTCATGTATTAATTTCCTCATGTATTTCTATTTCGTTCTATTACATTCTATTTATTTCTATTTCTTTCTTTATTTATCTCGTTTTTTTTCTTTTTTTTAATACTTTATTTCTTTCTTTCTCTCTTTTTTCTTTCTTTCATACTTTCTTTCTTCTCTGCCTTTCATTCTTTCTTTCGTACTTTCTTTCTTTCTTTTTTTTTTTTTTTTCATGATGTGCCAGGAAGCGCCAGCATTAATCGGGATGGGCCAGAATGAATGAGAATGATGCAGGATGACGCAGGATGGTGCAGGATGATGCAGGTTGATGCAGGATGATGCAGGATGGTGCAGGATGATGCAGGATGATGCAGGATGATGCAGGATGATGCAGGATGGCGAAGAATGATGCAGGAGGACGCGTTGTATCTATTTATTCATGTATTAATTTCCCCATGTATTTCTATTTCGTTCTATTACATTCTATTTATTTCTATTTATTTATTTATTTCTCTCGTTTTTTTTCGTTTTTTAATTCTGTCTTTCTTTCTTTCAATTCTGTCTTTCTTTCTTTCTCTCTTTCTTTCTTTCATACTTTCTTTCTTTCACACTTTCTTTCTTCTCTGCCTTTCATTCTTTCTTTCATACTTTCTTTCTTTCTTTTTTTTTTTTTTTCATGATGTGCCAGGAAGCGCCAGCATTAATCGGGATGGCCCAGAATGAATGAGAATGATGCAGGATGATGCAGGATGGTGCAGGATGATGCAGGATGATACAGGATGATGCAGGATGACGCAGGCTGCTGCAGGATGATGCAGGACGATGCAGGATGATGCAGGATGGTGCAGGATGATGCAGGATGATGCAGGATGAAACAGGATCATGCAGGATGATGCAGGATGATGCAGGATGATGCAGGATGGTACAGGATGATGCAAGATGATGCAGAATGATTGAGAAGGATGCAGGACGATGCAGGATGATGCAGGATGGTGCAGGATGATGCAGGATAATGCAGGATGATGAATAATGGTGCAGGAAGATGCAGGATGTTGCAGGTTGATGCAGGATGGTTCAGGATGATGCAGGATGATGCAGGATGATGCAGGATGATGTAGGATGATGCAGGATGATGCAGGATGGCGCAGAATGATGCAGGAGGACGCGTCGTATATATTTATTCATGTATTAATTTCCTCATGTATTTCTATTTCGTTCTATTACATTCTATTTATTTCTATTTCTTTCTTTATTTATCTCGTTTTTTTTCTTTTTTTTAATACTTTATTTCTTTCTTTCTCTCTTTTTTCTTTCTTTCATACTTTCTTTCTTCTCTGCCTTTCATTCTTTCTTTCGTACTTTCTTTCTTTCTTTTTTTTTTTTTTTTCATGATGTGCCAGGAAGCGCCAGCATTAATCGGGATGGGCCAGAATGAATGAGAATGATGCAGGATGACGCAGGATGGTGCAGGATGATGCAGGATGATACAGGATGATGCAGGATGACGCAGGCTGCTGCAGAATGATGCAGGATGATGCAGGACGATGCAGGATGATGCAGGATGGTGCAGGATGATGCAGGATGATGCAGGATGAAACAGGATCATGCAGGATGATGCAGGATGATGCAGGATGACGCAGGATGGTACAGGATGATGCAAGATGATGCAGAATGATTGAGAAGGATGCAGGATGATGCAGGATGATGCAGGATGGTGCAGGATGATGCAGGATGATGTAGGATGATGCAGGATGATGCAGGATGGCGCAGAATGATGCAGGAGGACGCGTCGTATATATTTATTCATGTATTAATTTCCTCATGTATTTCTATTTCGTTCTATTACATTCTATTTATTTCTATTTCTTTCTTTATTTATCTCGTTTTATTTCTTTTTTTTAATACTTTCTTTCTTTCTTTCTCTCTTTCTTTCTTTCTTTCATACTTTCTTTCTTCTCTGCCTTTCATTCTTTCTTTCGTACTTTCTTTCTTTCTTCCTTTTTTTTTTTTCATGATGTGCCAGGAAGCGCCAGCATTAATCGGGATGGGCCAGAATGAATGAGAATGATGCAGGATGATGCAGGATGGTGCAGGATGATGCAGGATGATACTCGTTGATGCAGGATGACGCAGGCTGAAGCAGGATGATGCCAGATGATGCAGGATGATGCAGGATGAAACAGGATCATGCAGGATCATGCAGGATCATGCAGGATCATGCAGGATCATGCAGGATCATGCAGGATCATGCAAGATGATGCAGGATGATGCAGGATGATGCAGGATGAAACAAGATGATGCAGGATGGTGCAGGATGGTGCAGGATGATGCAGGATGATGCAGAATGATGAATAATGGTGCAGGAAGATGCAGGATGATGCAGGATGATGCAGGATGGTACAGGATGATGCAGGATGATGCAGGATTGCGCAGGATGATGCAGGAAGATGCAGGATGATACAGGATGATGCAGGATGATGCAGGATGGTGCAGGATGATGCAGGATGATGCAGGATGATGCAGGATGATGCAGGATGGCGAAGAATGATGCAGGAGGACGCGTTGTATCTATTTATTCATGTATTAATTTCCCCATGTATTTCTATTTCGTTCTATTACATTCTATTTATTTCTATTTATTTATTTATTTCTCTCTTTTTTTTTCTTTTTTTAATTCTGTCTTTCTTTCTTTCTCTCTTTCTTTCTTTCATACTTTCTTTCTTTCATACTTTCTTTCTTCTCTGCCTTTCATTCTTTCTTACATACTTTCTTTCTTTCTTTTTTTTTTTTTTTTCATGATGTGCCAGGAAGCGCCAGCATTAATCGGGATGGCCCAGAATGAATGAGAATGATGCAGGATGATGCAGGATGGTGCAGGATGATGCAGGATGATACAGGATGATGCAGGATGACGCAGGCTGCTGCAGGACGATGCAGGATGATGCAGGACGATGCAGGATGATGCAGGATGGTGCAGGATGATGCAGGATGATGCAGGATGAAACAGGATCATGCAGGATGATGCAGGATGATGCAGGATGATGCAGGATGATGCAGGATGATGCAGGATGGTACAGGATGATGCAAGATGATGCAGGAGGACGCGTCGTATATATTTATTCATGTATTAATTTCCTCATATATTTCTATTTCGTTCTATTACATTCTATTTATTTCTATTTCTTTCTTTATTTATCTCGTTTTTTTTCTTTTTTTTAATACTTTATTTCTTTCTTTCTCTCTTTTTTCTTTCTTTCATACTTTCTTTCTTCTCTGCCTTTCATTCTTTCTTTCGTACTTTCTTTCTTTCTTGTTTTTTTTTTTTTCATGATGTGCCAGGAAGCGCCAGCATTAATCGGGATGGGCCAGAATGAATGAGAATGATGCAGGATGACGCAGGATGGTGCAGGATGATGCAGGATGATACAGGATGATGCAGGATGACGCAGGCTGCTGCAGAATGATGCAGGATGATGCAGGACGATGCAGGATGATGCAGGATGGTGCAGGATGATGCAGGATGATGCAGGATGATACAGGATGATGCAGGATGACGCAGGCTGCTGCAGAATGATACAGGATGATGCAGGATGATGCAGGATGAAGCAGGATGACGCAGGATGATGCAGGATGACGCAGGATGATGCACGGTGATGCAGGTGATGCACGGTGATGCAGGATGAGGCACGATGATGTACGATGAAAGAGGAGGATGCGTGGTATTGATTTAATTGTTATTTTTTGTACATTTCTTTATGTATTTCTATTTCTTTTTATTTATTTATATTTATTTATTTCTTTTGTTCATGATATGCCAATATTGGATAGCATGAATCAGGATGGGCCAGTGTGAAGCAGGATGATGGAGGATAACGCAGACTGATGCAGGATGACGCAGACTGATGCACGTTGATGCAGGATGATGCAGGATGATGCAGGATGAATCAGGATGACGCAGGATGATGCAGGATGATGCAGGATGATGCAGGATGATGCAGGATGATGCAGGATGTTGCAGGATGATGCAGGATGATGCAGGATGATTCAGGATGATGCAGGATGATGCAGGATGATGCACGGTAATGCACGGTGATGCACGGTGATGCAGGATGAGGCACGATGATGTACGATGAAAGAGGAGGATGCGTTGTATTGATTTATTTGTTAATTTTTGTACATTTCTTTATGTATTTCTATTTCCTTTTATTTATTTCTATTTCTTTATTTCTTTTGTTCATGATATGCCAATATTGGATAGCATTAATCAGGATGGGCCAGTGTGAAGCAGGATGATGGAGGATAACGCAGACTGATGCAGGATGACGCAGACTGATGCACGTTGATACAGGATGATGCAGGATGATGCAGGATGAAGCAGGATGACGCAGGATGATGCAGGATGACGCAGGATGATGCACGGTGATGCGCGGTGATGCACGGTGATGCAGGATGAGGCACGATGATGTACGATGAAAGAGGAGGATGCGTGGTATTGATTTATTTGTTAATTTTTTGTACATTTCTTTATGTATTTCTATTTCTTTTTATTTATTTCTATTTCTTTTGTTCATGATATGCCAATATTGGATAGCATGAATCAGGATGGGCCAGTGTGAAGCATGATGATGCAGGACGACGCAGGATGATGCAGGATGACGCAGGATGATGCACGGTGATGCACGGTGATGCAGGATGAGGCACGATGATGTACGATGAAATAGGAGGATGCGTGGTATTGATTTATTTGTTATTTTTTGTACATTTCTTTATGTATTTCTATTTCTTTTTATTTATTTCTATTTCTTTATTTCTTTTGTTCATGATATGCCAATATTGGATAGCATGAATCAGGATAGGCCAGTGTGAAGGAGGATGATGGAGGATAACGCAGACTGATGCAGGATGACGCAGACTGATGCACGTTGATGCAGGATGATGCAGGATGATGCAGGATGAAGCATGATGATGCAGTATGATGCAGGATGATGCAGGATGATGCACGGTGATGCAGGTGATGCACGGTGATGCAGGATGAGGCACGATGATGTACGATGAAAGAGGAGGATGCGTGGTATTGATTTAATTGTTAATTTTTTGTACATTTCTTTATGTATTTCTATTTCTTTTTTTTATTTCTATTTCTTTATTTCTTTTGTTCATGATATGCCAATATTGGATAGCATGAATCAGAATAGGCCAGTGTGAAGCAGGATGATGGAGGATAACGCAGACTGATGCAGGATGACGCAGACTGATGCACGTTGATGCAGGATGATGCAGGATGATGCAGGATGAAGCAGGATGATGCAGGATGATGCAGGATGATGCAGGATGATGCACGGTGATGCAGGTGATGCACGGTGATGCAGGATGAGGCACGATGATGTACGATGAAAGAGGAGGATGCGTGGTATTGATTTAATTGTTATTTTTTTGTACATTTCTTTATGTATTTCTATTTCTTTTTATTTATTTATATTTATTTATTTCTTTTGTTCATGATATGCCAATATTGGATAGCATGAATCAGGATGGGCCAGTGTGAAGCAGGATGATGGAGGATAACGCAGACTGATGCAGGATGACGCAGACTGATGCACGTTGATGCAGGATGATGCAGGATGATGCAGGATGAATCAGGATGACGCAGGATGATGCAGGATGATGCAGGATGATGCAGGATGATGCAGGATGATGCAGGATGTTGCAGGATGATGCAGGATGATGCAGGATGATTCAGGATGATGCAGGATGATGCAGGATGATGCACGGTAATGCACGGTGATGCACGGTGATGCAGGATGAGGCACGATGATGTACGATGAAAGAGGAGGATGCGTGGTATTGATTTATTTGTTAATTTTTTGTACATTTCTTTATGTATTTCTATTTCCTTTTATTTATTTCTATTTCTTTTTTTCTTTTGTTCATGATATGCCAATATTGGATAGCATTAATCAGGATGGGCCAGTGTGAAGCAGGATGATGGAGGATAACGCAGACTGATGCAGGATGACGCAGACTGATGCACGTTGATACAGGATGATGCAGGATGATGCAGGATGAAGCAGGATGACGCAGGATGATGCAGGATGACGCAGGATGATGCACGGTGATGCAGGTGATGCACGGTGATGCAGGATGAGGCACGATGATGTACGATGAAAGAGGAGGATGCGTGGTATTGATTTAATTGTTATTTTTTTGTACATTTCTTTATGTATTTCTATTTCTTTTTATTTATTTATATTTATTTATTTCTTTTGTTCATGATATGCCAATATTGGATAGCATGAATCAGGATGGGCCAGTGTGAAGCAGGATGATGGAGGATAACGCAGACTGATGCAGGATGACGCAGACTGATGCACGTTGATGCAGGATGATGCAGGATGATGCAGGATGAATCAGGATGACGCAGGATGATGCAGGATGATGCAGGATGATGCAGGATGATGCAGGATGATGCAGGATGTTGCAGGATGATGCAGGATGATGCAGGATGATTCAGGATGATGCAGGATGATGCACGATGATGCACGGTAATGCACGGTGATGCACGGTGATGCAGGATGAGGCACGATGATGTACGATGAAAGAGGAGGATGCGTGGTATTGATTTATTTGTTAATTTTTTGTACATTTCTTTATGTATTTCTATTTCCTTTTATTTATTTCTATTTCTTTATTTCTTTTGTTCATGATATGCCAATATTGGATAGCATTAATCAGGATGGGCCAGTGTGAAGCAGGATGATGGAGGATAACGCAGACTGATGCAGGATGACGCAGACTGATGCACGTTGATACAGGATGATGCAGGATGATGCAGGATGAAGCAGGATGACGCAGGATGATGCAGGATGACGCAGGATGATGCACGGTGATGCGCGGTGATGCACGGTGATGCAGGATGAGGCACGATGATGTACGATGAAAGAGGAGGATGCGTGGTATTGATTTATTTGTTAATTTTTTGTACATTTCTTTATGTATTTCTATTTCTTTTTATTTATTTCTATTTCTTTTGTTCATGATATGCCAATATTGGATAGCATGAATCAGGATGGGCCAGTGTGAAGCAGGATGATGCAGGACGACGCAGGATGATGCAGGATGACGCAGGATGATGCACGGTGATGCACGGTGATGCAGGATGAGGCACGATGATGTACGATGAAATAGGAGGATGCGTGGTATTGATTTATTTGTTATTTTTTTGTACATTTCTTTATGTATTTCTATTTCTTTTTATTTATTTCTATTTCTTTATTTCTTTTGTTCATGATATGCCAATATTGGATAGCATGAATCAGGATAGGCCAGTGTGAAGCAGGATGATGGAGGATAACGCAGACTGATGCAGGATGACGCAGACTGATGCACGTTGATGCAGGATGATGCAGGATGATGCAGGATGAAGCAGGATGATGCAGGATGATGCAGGATGATGCAGGATGATGCACGGTAATGCACGGTGATGCACGGTGATGCAGGATGAGGCACGATGATGTACGATGAAAGAGGAGGATGCGTGGTATTGATTTATTTGTTAATTTTTTGTACATTTCTTTATGTATTTCTATTTCTTTTTATTTATTTCTATTTCTTTATTTCTTTTGTTCATGATATGCCAATATTGGATAGCATGAATCAGGATGAGCCAGTGTGAAGCAGGATGATGCAGGACGACGCAGGATGATGCAGGATGACGCAGGATGATGCACGGTGATGCACGGTGATGCACGGTGATGCACGGTGATGCAGGATGAGGCACGATGATGTACGATGAAAGAGGAGGATGCGTGTTATTGATTTATTTGTTAATTTTTTGTACATTTCTTTATGTATTTCTATTTCTTTTTATTTATTTATTTATATTTATTTATTTCTTTTGTTCATGATATGCCAATATTGGATAGCATGAATCAGGATAGGCCAGTGTGAAGCAGGATGATGGAGGATAACGCAGACTGATGCAGGATGATGCAGGATGATGCAGGATATTGCAGGATGTTGCAGGATGATGCAGGATGATGCAGGATGATTCAGGATGATTCAGGATGATGCAGGATGATGCAGGATGATGCACGGTGATGCAGGATGATGCAGGATGATGCAGGATGATGCAGGATGATGCAGGATGATGCAGGATGATGCAGGATGATGCAGGATGATGCAGGATGATGCAGGATGATGCAGGATGATGCAGGATGATGCAGGATGATGGAGGATGATGGAGGATGATGCAGGATGTTGCAGGATGATGCAGGATGATGCAGGATGATGCAGGATGATGCAGGATGATGCACGGTGATGCAGGTAATGCACGGTGATGCAGGATGAGGCACGATGATGTACGATGAAAGAGGAGGATGCGTGGTATTGATTTAATTGTTATTTTTTTGTACATTTCTTTATGTATTTCTATTTCTTTTTATTTATTTATATTTATTTATTTCTTTTGTTCATGATATGCCAATATTGGATAGCATGAATCAGGATGGGCCAGTGTGAAGCACGATGATGGAGGATAACGCAGACTGATGCAGGATGATGCAGGATGATGCAGAATGATGCAGGATGATGCAGGATGATGCAGGATGATGCAGGATGATGCAGGATGATGCAGGATGATGCAGGATGATGCAGGATGATGCAGGATGATGCAGGATGATGCAGGATGATGCAGGATGATGCAGGATGATGCAGGATGATGCAGGATGATGCAGGATGATGCAGGATGATGCAGGATGATGCAGGATGATGCAGGATGATGCAGGATGATGCAGGATGATGCAGGATGATGCAGGATGATGCAGGATGATGCAGGATGATGCAGGATGATGCAGGATGATGCAGGATGATGCAGGATGATGCAGGATGATGCAGGATGATGCAGGATGATGCAGGATGATGGAGGATGATGCAGGATGTTGCAGGATGATGCAGGATGATGCAGGATGATGCAGGATGATGCAGGATGATGCACGGTAATGCACGGTGATGCACGGTGATGCAGGATGAGGCACGATGATGTACGATGAAAGAGGAGGATGCGTGGTATTGATTTATTTGTTAATTTTTTGTACATTTCTTTATGTATTTCTATTTCTTTTTATTTATTTGTATTTCTTTATTTCTTTTGTTCATGATATGCCAATATTGGATAGCATGAATCAGGATGGGCCTGTGTGAAGCAGGATGATGGAGGATAACGCAGACTGATGCAGGATGATGCAGACTGATGCACGTTGATGCAGGATGATGCAGGATGATGCAGGATGAAGCAGGATGATGCAGGATGATGCAGGATGATGCAGGATGATGCAGGATGATGCAGGATGATGCAGGATGATGCAGGATGCTGCAGGATGATGCAGGATGATGCAGGATGATGCAGGATGTTGCAGGATGATGCAGGATGATGCAGAATGATTCAGGATGATGCAGGATGATGCAGGATGATGCACGGTAATGCACGGTGATGCACGGTGATGCAGGATGAGGCACGATGATGTACGATGAAAGAGGAGGATGCGTGGTATTGATTTATTTGTTAATTTTTTGTACATTTCTTTATGTATTTCTATTTCTTTTTATTTATTTATATTTCTTTATTTCTTTTGTTCATGATATGCCAATATTGGATAGCATGAATCAGGATGGGCCAGTGTGAAGCAGGATGATGCAGGACGACGCAGGATGATGCAGGATGACGCAGGATGATGCACGGTGATGCACGGTGATGCACGGTGATGCACGGTGATGCAGGATGAGGCACGATGATGTACGATGAAAGAGGAGGATGCGTGTTATTGATTTATTTGTTAATTTTTTGTACATTTCTTTATGTATTTCTATTTCTTTTTATTTATTTATTTATATTTATTTATTTCTTTTGTTCATGATATGCCAATATTGGATAGCATGAATCAGGATAGGCCAGTGTGAAGCAGGATGATGGAGGATAACGCAGACTGATGCAGGATGATGCAGGATGATGCAGGATATTGCAGGATGTTGCAGGATGATGCAGGATGATGCAGGATGATTCAGGATGATGCAGGATGATGCAGGATGATGCACGGTAATGCACGGTGATGCACGGTGATGCAGGATGAGGCACGATGATGTACGATGAAAGAGGAGGATGCGTGGTATTGATTTATTTGTTAATTTTTTGTACATTTCTTTATGTATTTCTATTTCTTTTTATTTATTTCTATTTCTTTATTTCTTTTGTTCATGATATGCCAATATTGGATAGCATGAATCAGGATGGGCCAGTGTGAAGCAGGATGATGGAGGATAACGCAGACTGATGCAGGATGATGCAGGATGATGCAGAATGATGCAGGATGATGCAGGATGATACAGGATGATGCAGGATGATGCAGGATGATGCAGGATGATGCAGGATGATGCAGGATGATACAGGATGATGCAGGATGATGCAGGATGATGCAGGATGATGCAGGATGATGCAGGATGATGCAGGATGATGCAGGATGATGCAGGATGATGCAGGATGATGCAGGATGATGCAGGATGATGCAGGATGATGCAGGATGATGCAGGATGATGCAGGATGATGCAGGATGATGCAGGATGATGCAGGATGATGCAGGATGATGCAGGATGATGCAGGATGATGCAGGATGATGCAGGATGATGCAGGATGATGCAGGATGATGCAGGATGATGCAGGATGATGCAGGATGATGCAGGATGCTGCAGGATGAAGCAGGATGATGCAGGATGATGCAGGATGATGCAGGATGATGCAGGATGATGCAGGATGATGCAGGATGATGCAGGATGATGCAGGATGATGCAGGATGATGCAGGATGATGCAGGATGATGCAGGATGATGCAGGATGATGCAGGATGATGCAGGATGATGCAGGATGATGCAGGATGATGCAGGATGATGCAGGATGATGCAGGATGATGCAGGATGATGCAGGATGATGCAGGATGATGCAGGATGATGCAGGATGATGCAGGATGATGCAGGATGTTGCAGGATGATGCAGGATGATGCAGGATGATTCAGGATGATGCAGGATGATGCAGGATGATGCAGGATGATGCAGGATGATTCAGGATGATGCAGGATGATGCAGGATGATGCACGGTAATGCACGGTGATGCACGGTGATGCAGGATGAGGCACGATGATGTACGATGAAAGAGGAGGATGCGTGGTATTGATTTATTTCTTAATTTTTTGTACATTTCTTTATGTATTTCTATTTCTTTTTATTTATTTCTATTTATTTATTTCTTTTGTTCATGATATGCCAATATTGGATAGCATGAATCAGGATGGGCCAGTGTGAAGCACGATGATGGAGGATAACGCAGACTGATGCACGGTGATGCAGGATGAGGCACGATGATGTACGATGAAAGAGGAGGATGCGTGTTATTGATTTATTTGTTAATTTTTTGTACATTTCTTTATGTATTTCTATTTCTTTTTATTTATTTCTATTTCTTTATTTCTTTTGTTCATGATATGCCAATATTGGATAGCATGAATCAGGATGGGCCAGTGTGAAGCAGGATGATGCAGGATGATGCAGGATGATGCAGGATGATGCAGGATGATGCAGGATGATGCAGGATGATGCAGGATGATGCAGGATGATGCAGGATGATGCAGGATGATGCAGGATGATGCAGGATGATGCAGGATGATGCAGGATGATGCAGGATGATGCAGGATGATGCAGGATGTTGCAGGATGATGCAGGATGATGCAGGATGATTCAGGATGATGCAGGATGATGCAGGATGATGCACGGTAATGCACGGTGATGCACGGTGATGCAGGATGAGGCACGATGATGTACGATGAAAGAGGAGGATGCGTGGTATTGATTTATTTGTTAATTTTTTGTACATTTCTTTATGTATTTCTATTTCTTTTTATTTATTTCTATTTCTTTATTTCTTTTGTTCATGATATGCCAATATTGGATAGCATGAATCAGGATGGGCCAGTGTGAAGCAGGATGATGCAGGACGACGCAGGATGATGCAGGATGACGCAGGATGATGCACGGTGATGCACGGTGATGCACGGTGATGCACGGTGATGCAGGATGAGGCACGATGATGTACGATGAAAGAGGAGGATGCGTGTTATTGATTTATTTGTTAATTTTTTGTACATTTCTTTATGTATTTCTATTTCTTTTTATTTATTTATTTATATTTATTTATTTATTTTGTTCATGATATGCCAATATTGGATAGCATGAATCAGGATAGGCCAGTGTGAAGCAGGATGATGGAGGATAACGCAGACTGATGCAGGATGATGCAGGATGATGCAGGATATTGCAGGATGTTGCAGGATGATGCAGGATGATGCAGGATGATTCAGGATGATGCAGGATGATGCAGGATGATGCACGGTAATGCACGGTGATGCACGGTGATGCAGGATGAGGCACGATGATGTACGATGAAAGAGGAGGATGCGTGGTATTGATTTATTTGTTAATTTTTTGTACATTTCTTTATGTATTTCTATTTCTTTTTATTTATTTCTATTTCTTTATTTCTTTTGTTCATGATATGCCAATATTGGATAGCATGAATCAGGATGGGCCAGTGTGAAGCAGGATGATGCAGGATGATGCAGGATGATGCAGGATGATGCAGGATGATGCAGGATGATGCAGGATGATGCAGGATGATGCAGGATGATGCAGGATGATGCAGGATGATGCAGGATGATGCAGGATGATGCAGGATGATGCAGGATGATGCAGGATGATGCAGGATGATGCAGGATGATGCAGGATGATGCAGGATGATGCAGGATGATGCAGGATGATGCAGGATGATGCAGGATGATGCAGGATGATGCAGGATGATGCAGGATGATGCAGGATGATGCAGGATGATGCAGGATGATGCAGGATGATTCAGGATGATGCAGGATGATGCAGGATGATGCACGGTAATGCACGGTGATGCACGGTGATGCAGGATGAGGCACGATGATGTACGATGAAAGAGGAGGATGCGTGGTATTGATTTATTTGTTAATTTTTTGTACATTTCTTTATGTATTTCTATTTCTTTTTATTTATTTCTATTTCTTTATTTCTTTTGTTCATGATATGCCAATATTGGATAGCATGAATCAGGATGGGCCAGTGTGAAGCAGGATGATGCAGGACGACGCAGGATGATGCAGGATGACGCAGGATGATGCACGGTGATGCACGGTGATGCACGGTGATGCAGGATGAGGCACGATGATGTACGATGAAAGAGGAGGATGCGTGTTATTGATTTATTTGTTAATTTTTTGTACATTTCTTTATGTATTTCTATTTCTTTTTATTTATTTCTATTTCTTTATTTCTTTTGTTCATGATATGCCAATATTGGATAGCATGAATCAGGATGGGCCAGTGTGAAGCAGGATGATGCAGGATGATGCAGGATGATGCAGGATGATGCAGGATGATGCAGGATGATGCAGGATGATGCAGGATGATGCAGGATGATGCAGGATGATGCAGGATGATGCAGGATGATGCAGGATGATGCAGGATGATGCAGGATGATGCAGGATGATGCAGGATGATGCAGGATGATGCAGGATGATGCAGGATGATGCAGGATGATGCAGGATGATGCAGGATGATGCAGGATGATGCAGGATGATGCAGGATGATGCAGGATGATGCAGGATGATGCAGGATGATGCAGGATGATGCAGGATGATGCAGGATGTTGCAGGATGATGCAGGATGATGCAGGATGACTCAGGATGATGCAGGATGATGCAGGATGATGCACGGTAATGCACGGTGATGCACGGTGATGCAGGATGAGGCACGATGATGTACGATGAAAGAGGAGGATGCGTGGTATTGATTTATTTGTTAATTTTTTGTACATTTCTTTATGTATTTCTATTTCTTTTTATTTATTTCTATTTCTTTATTTCTTTTGTTCATGATATGCCAATATTGGATAGCATGAATCAGGATGGGCCAGTGTGAAGCAGGATGATGCAGGACGACGCAGGATGATGCAGGATGACGCAGGATGATGCACGGTGATGCACGGTGATGCACGGTGATGCACGGTGATGCAGGATGAGGCACGATGATGTACGATGAAAGAGGAGGATGCGTGTTATTGATTTATTTGTTAATTTTTTGTACATTTCTTTATGTATTTATATTTCTTTTTATTTATTTATATTTCTTTATTTCTTTTGTTCATGATATGCCAATATTGGATAGCATGAATCAGGATGGGCCAGTGTGAAGCAGGATGATGCAGGACGACGCAGGAGGATGCAGGATGACGCAGGATGATGCACGGTGATGCACGGTGATGCACGGTGATGCACGGTGATGCAGGATGAGGCACGATGATGTACGATGAAAGAGGAGGATGCGTGTTATTGATTTATTTGTTAATTTTTTGTACATTTCTTTATGTATTTCTATTTCTTTTTATTTATTTATTTATATTTATTTATTTATTTTGTTCATGATATGCCAATATTGGATAGCATGAATCAGGATACGCCAGTGTGAAGCAGGATGATGGAGGATAACGCAGACTGATGCAGGATGATGCAGGATGATGCAGGATATTGCAGGATGTTGCAGGATGATGCAGGATGATGCAGGATGATACAGGATGATGCAGGATGATGCAGGATGATGCACGGTGATGCAGGATGATGCAGGATGATGCAGGATGATGCAGGATGATGCAGGATGATGCAGGATGATGCAGGATGATGCAGGATGATGCAGGATGATGCAGGATGATGCAGGATGATGCAGGATGATGCAGGATGATGGAGGATGATGGAGGATGATGCAGGATGTTGCAGGATGATGCAGGATGATGCAGGATGATGCAGGATGATGCAGGATGATGCACGGTGATGCAGGTAATGCACGGTGATGCAGGATGAGGCACGATGATGTACGATGAAAGAGGAGGATGCGTGGTATTGATTTAATTGTTATTTTTTTGTACATTTCTTTATGTATTTCTATTTCTTTTTATTTATTTATATTTATTTATTTCTTTTGTTCATGATATGCCAATATTGGATAGCATGAATCAGGATGGGCCAGTGTGAAGCACGATGATGGAGGATAACGCAGACTGATGCAGGATGATGCAGGATGATGCAGAATGATGCAGGATGATGCAGGATGATGCAGGATGATGCAGGATGATGCAGGATGATGCAGGATGATGCAGGATGATGCAGGATGATGCAGGATGATGCAGGATGATGCAGGATGATGCAGGATGATGCAGGATGATGCAGGATGATGCAGGATGATGCAGGATGATGCAGGATGATGCAGGATGATGCAGGATGATGCAGGATGATGCAGGATGATGCAGGATGATGCAGGATGATGCAGGATGATGCAGGATGATGCAGGATGATGCAGGATGATGCAGGATGATGCAGGATGATGCAGGATGATGCAGGATGATGCAGGATGATGGAGGATGATGCAGGATGTTGCAGGATGATGCAGGATGATGCAGGATGATGCAGGATGATGCAGAATGATGCACGGTAATGCACGGTGATGCACGGTGATGCAGGATGAGGCACGATGATGTACGATGAAAGAGGAGGATGCGTGGTATTGATTTATTTGTTAATTTTTTGTACATTTCTTTATGTATTTCTATTTCTTTTTATTTATTTGTATTTCTTTATTTCTTTTGTTCATGATATGCCAATATTGGATAGCATGAATCAGGATGGGCCTGTGTGAAGCAGGATGATGGAGGATAACGCAGACTGATGCAGGATGACGCAGACTGATGCACGTTGATGCAGGATGATGCAGGATGATGCAGGATGAAGCAGGATGATGCAGGATGATGCAGGATGATGCAGGATGATGCAGGATGATGCAGGATGATGCAGGATGATGCAGGATGATGCAGGATGATGCAGGATGATGCAGGATGATGCAGGATGATGCAGGATGATGCAGGATGATGCAGGATGATGCAGGATGATGCAGGATGATGCAGGATGATGCAGGATGATGCAGGATGATGCAGGATGATGCAGGATGATGCAGGATGATGCAGGATGATGCAGGATGATGCAGGATGATGCAGGATGATGCAGGATGATGCAGGATGATGCAGGATGATGCACGATGATGCAGGATGATGCAGGATGATGCAGGATGTTGCAGGATGATGCAGGATGATGCAGGATGATTCAGGATGATGCAGGATGATGCAGGATGATGCACGGTAATGCACGGTGATGCACGGTGATGCAGGATGAGGCACGATGATGTACGATGAAAGAGGAGGATGCGTGGTATTGATTTATTTGTTATTTTTTTGTACATTTCTTTATGTATTTCTATTTCTTTTTATTTATTTCTATTTCTTTATTTCTTTGTTCATGATATGCCAATATTGGATAGCATGAATCAGGATGGGCCAGTGTGAAGCAGGATGATGCAGGACGACGCAGGATGATGCAGGATGACGCAGGATGATGCACGGTGATGCACGGTGATGCACGGTGATGCAGGATGAGGCACGATGATGTACGATGAAAGAGGAGGATGCGTGTTATTGATTTATTTGTTAATTTTTTGTACATTTCTTTATGTATTTCTATTTCTTTTTATTTATTTATTTATATTTATTTATTTATTTTGTTCATGATATGCCAATATTGGATAGCATGAATCAGGATAGGCCAGTGTGAAGCAGGATGATGGAGGATAACGCAGACTGATGCAGGATGATGCAGGATGATGCAGGATATTGCAGGATGTTGCAGGATGATGCAGGATGATGCAGGATGATTCAGGATGATGCAGGATGATGCAGGATGATGCAGGATGATGCAGGATGATGCAGGATGATGCAGGATGATGCAGGATGATGCAGGATGATGGAGGATGATGGAGGATGATGCAGGATGTTGCAGGATGATGCAGGATGATGCAGGATGATGCAGGATGATGCAGGATGATGCACGGTGATGCAGGTAATGCACGGTGATGCAGGATGAGGCACGATGATGTACGATGAAAGAGGAGGATGCGTGGTATTGATTTAATTGTTATTTTTTTGTACATTTCTTTATGTATTTCTATTTCTTTTTATTTATTTATATTTATTTATTTCTTTTGTTCATGATATGCCAATATTGGATAGCATGATCAGGATGGGCCAGTGTGAAGCACGATGATGGAGGATAACGCAGACTGATGCAGGATGATGCAGGATGATGCACGGTGATGCAGGATGATGGAGGATGATGCAGGATGTTGCAGGATGATGCAGGATGATGCAGGATGATGCAGGATGATGCAGGATGATGCAGGATGATGCACGGTAATGCACGGTGATGCACGGTGATGCAGGATGAGGCACGATGATGTACGATGAAAGAGGAGGATGCGTGGTATTGATTTATTTGTTAATTTTTTGTACATTTCTTTATGTATTTCTATTTCTTTTTATTTATTTGTATTTCTTTATTTCTTTTGTTCATGATATGCCAATATTGGATAGCATGAATCAGGATGGGCCTGTGTGAAGCAGGATGATGGAGGATAACGCAGACTGATGCAGGATGACGCAGACTGATGCACGTTGATGCAGGATGATGCAGGATGATGCAGGATGAAGCAGGATGATGCAGGATGATGCAGGATGATGCAGGATGATGCAGGATGATGCAGGATGATGCAGGATGATGCAGGATGATGCAGGATGATGCAGGATGATGCAGGATGATGCAGGATGATGCAGGATGATGCAGGATGATGCAGGATGATGCAGGATGATGCAGGATGATGCAGGATGATGCAGGATGATGCAGGATGATGCAGGATGATGCAGGATGATGCAGGATGATGCAGGATGATGCAGGATGATGCAGGATGATGCAGGATGATGCAGGATGATGCACGATGATGCAGGATGATGCAGGATGATGCAGGATGTTGCAGGATGATGCAGGATGATGCAGGATGATTCAGGATGATGCAGGATGATGCAGGATGATGCACGGTAATGCACGGTGATGCACGGTGATGCAGGATGAGGCACGATGATGTACGATGAAAGAGGAGGATGCGTGGTATTGATTTATTTGTTATTTTTTTGTACATTTCTTTATGTATTTCTATTTCTTTTTATTTATTTCTATTTCTTTATTTCTTTTGTTCATGATATGCCAATATTGGATAGCATGAATCAGGATGGGCCAGTGTGAAGCAGGATGATGCAGGACGACGCAGGATGATGCAGGATGACGCAGGATGATGCACGGTGATGCACGGTGATGCACGGTGATGCACGGTGATGCAGGATGAGGCACGATGATGTACGATGAAAGAGGAGGATGCGTGTTATTGATTTATTTGTTAATTTTTTGTACATTTCTTTATGTATTTCTATTTCTTTTTATTTATTTATTTATATTTATTTATTTATTTTGTTCATGATATGCCAATATTGGATAGCATGAATCAGGATAGGCCAGTGTGAAGCAGGATGATGGAGGATAACGCAGACTGATGCAGGATGATGCAGGATGATGCAGGATATTGCAGGATGTTGCAGGATGATGCAGGATGATGCAGGATGATTCAGGATGATGCAGGATGATGTAGGATGATGCAGGATGATGCAGGATGATGCAGGATGATGCAGGATGATGCAGGATGATGCAGGATGATGGAGGATGATGGAGGATGATGCAGGATGTTGCAGGATGATGCAGGATGATGCAGGATGATGCAGGATGATGCAGGATGATGCACGGTGATGCAGGTAATGCACGGTGATGCAGGATGAGGCACGATGATGTACGATGAAAGAGGAGGATGCGTGGTATTGATTTAATTGTTATTTTTTTGTACATTTCTTTATGTATTTCTATTTCTTTTTATTTATTTGTATTTCTTTATTTCTTTTGTTCATGATATGCCAATATTGGATAGCATGAATCAGGATGGGCCTGTGTGAAGCAGGATGATGGAGGATAACGCAGACTGATGCAGGATGATGCAGGATGATGCAGGATATTGCAGGATGTTGCAGGATGATGCAGGATGATGCAGGATGATTCAGGATGATGCAGGATGATGTAGGATGATGCAGGATGATGCAGGATGATGCAGGATGATGCAGGATGATGCAGGATGATGCAGGATGATGGAGGATGATGGAGGATGATGCAGGATGTTGCAGGATGATGCAGGATGATGCAGGATGATGCAGGATGATGCAGGATGATGCACGGTGATGCAGGTAATGCACGGTGATGCAGGATGAGGCACGATGATGTACGATGAAAGAGGAGGATGCGTGGTATTGATTTATTTCTTAATTTTTTGTACATTTCTTTATGTATTTCTATTTCTTTTTATTTATTTGTATTTCTTTATTTCTTTTGTTCATGATATGCCAATATTGGATAGCATGAATCAGGATGGGCCTGTGTGAAGCAGGATGATGGAGGATAACGCAGACTGATGCAGGATGACGCAGACTGATGCACGTTGATGCAGGATGATGCAGGATGATGCAGGATGAAGCAGGATGATGCAGGATGATGCAGGATGATGCAGGATGATGCAGGATGATGCAGGATGATGCAGGATGATGCAGGATGATGCAGGATGATGCAGGATGATGCAGGATGATGCAGGATGATGCAGGATGATGCAGGATGATGCAGGATGATGCAGGATGATGCAGGATGATGCAGGATGATGCAGGATGATGCAGGATGATGCAGGATGATGCAGGATGATGCAGGATGATGCAGGATGATGCAGGATGATGCAGGATGATGCAGGATGATGCAGGATGATGCAGGATGATGCACGATGATGCAGGATGATGCAGGATGATGCAGGATGTTGCAGGATGATGCAGGATGATGCAGGATGATTCAGGATGATGCAGGATGATGCAGGATGATGCACGGTAATGCACGGTGATGCACGGTGATGCAGGATGAGGCACGATGATGTACGATGAAAGAGGAGGATGCGTGGTATTGATTTATTTGTTATTTTTTTGTACATTTCTTTATGTATTTCTATTTCTTTTTATTTATTTCTATTTCTTTATTTCTTTTGTTCATGATATGCCAATATTGGATAGCATGAATCAGGATGGGCCAGTGTGAAGCAGGATGATGCAGGACGACGCAGGATGATGCAGGATGACGCAGGATGATGCACGGTGATGCACGGTGATGCACGGTGATGCACGGTGATGCAGGATGAGGCACGATGATGTACGATGAAAGAGGAGGATGCGTGTTATTGATTTATTTGTTAATTTTTTGTACATTTCTTTATGTATTTCTATTTCTTTTTATTTATTTATTTATATTTATTTATTTATTTTGTTCATGATATGCCAATATTGGATAGCATGAATCAGGATAGGCCAGTGTGAAGCAGGATGATGGAGGATAACGCAGACTGATGCAGGATGATGCAGGATGATGCAGGATATTGCAGGATGTTGCAGGATGATGCAGGATGATGCAGGATGATTCAGGATGATGCAGGATGATGCAGGATGATGCAGGATGATGCAGGATGATGCAGGATGATGCAGGATGATGCAGTATGATGCAGGATGATGGAGGATGATGGAGGATGATGCAGGATGTTGCAGGATGATGCAGGATGATGCAGGATGATGCAGGATGATGCAGGATGATGCACGGTGATGCAGGTAATGCACGGTGATGCAGGATGAGGCACGATGATGTACGATGAAAGAGGAGGATGCGTGGTATTGATTTAATTGTTATTTTTTTGTACATTTCTTTATGTATTTCTATTTCTTTTTATTTATTTATATTTATTTATTTCTTTTGTTCATGATATGCCAATATTGGATAGCATGAATCAGGATGGGCCAGTGTGAAGCACGATGATGGAGGATAACGCAGACTGATGCAGGATGATGCAGGATGATGCACGGTGATGCAGGATGATGGAGGATGATGCAGGATGTTGCAGGATGATGCAGGATGATGCAGGATGATGCAGGATGATGCAGGATGATGCAGGATGATGCACGGTAATGCACGGTGATGCACGGTGATGCAGGATGAGGCACGATGATGTACGATGAAAGAGGAGGATGCGTGGTATTGATTTATTTGTTAATTTTTTGTACATTTCTTTATGTATTTCTATTTCTTTTTATTTATTTGTATTTCTTTATTTCTTTTGTTCATGATATGCCAATATTGGATAGCATGAATCAGGATGGGCCTGTGTGAAGCAGGATGATGGAGGATAACGCAGACTGATGCAGGATGACGCAGACTGATGCACGTTGATGCAGGATGATGCAGGATGATGCAGGATGAAGCAGGATGATGCAGGATGATGCAGGATGATGCAGGATGATGCAGGATGATGCAGGATGATGCAGGATGATGCAGGATGATGCAGGATGATGCAGGATGATGCAGGATGATGCAGGATGATGCAGGATGATGCAGGATGATGCAGGATGATGCAGGATGATGCAGGATGATGCAGGATGATGCAGGATGATGCAGGATGATGCAGGATGATGCAGGATGATGCAGGATGATGCAGGATGATGCAGGATGATGCAGGATGATGCAGGATGATGCACGATGATGCAGGATGATGCAGGATGATGCAGGATGTTGCAGGATGATGCAGGATGATGCAGGATGATTCAGGATGATGCAGGATGATGCAGGATGATGCACGGTAATGCACGGTGATGCACGGTGATGCAGGATGAGGCACGATGATGTACGATGAAAGAGGAGGATGCGTGGTATTGATTTATTTGTTATTTTTTTGTACATTTCTTTATGTATTTCTATTTCTTTTTATTTATTTCTATTTCTTTATTTCTTTTGTTCATGATATGCCAATATTGGATAGCATGAATCAGGATGGGCCAGTGTGAAGCAGGATGATGCAGGACGACGCAGGATGATGCAGGATGACGCAGGATGATGCACGGTGATGCACGGTGATGCACGGTGATGCACGGTGATGCAGGATGAGGCACGATGATGTACGATGAAAGAGGAGGATGCGTGTTATTGATTTATTTGTTAATTTTTTGTACATTTCTTTATGTATTTCTATTTCTTTTTATTTATTTATTTATATTTATTTATTTATTTTGTTCATGATATGCCAATATTGGATAGCATGAATCAGGATAGGCCAGTGTGAAGCAGGATGATGGAGGATAACGCAGACTGATGCAGGATGATGCAGGATGATGCAGGATATTGCAGGATGTTGCAGGATGATGCAGGATGATGCAGGATGATTCAGGATGATGCAGGATGATGTAGGATGATGCAGGATGATGCAGGATGATGCAGGATGATGCAGGATGATGCAGGATGATGCAGGATGATGGAGGATGATGGAGGATGATGCAGGATGTTGCAGGATGATGCAGGATGATGCAGGATGATGCAGGATGATGCAGGATGATGCACGGTGATGCAGGTAATGCACGGTGATGCAGGATGAGGCACGATGATGTACGATGAAAGAGGAGGATGCGTGGTATTGATTTAATTGTTATTTTTTTGTACATTTCTTTATGTATTTCTATTTCTTTTTATTTATTTATATTTATTTATTTCTTTTGTTCATGATATGCCAATATTGGATAGCATGAATCAGGATGGGCCAGTGTGAAGCACGATGATGGAGGATAACGCAGACTGATGCAGGATGATGCAGGATGATGCAGAATGATGCAGGATGATGCAGGATGATGCAGGATGATGCAGGATGATGCAGGATGATGCAGGATGATGCAGGATGATGCAGGATGATGCAGGATGATGCAGGATGATGCAGGATGATGCAGGATGATGCAGGATGATGCAGGATGATGCAGGATGATGCAGGATGATGCAGGATGATGCAGGATGATGCAGGATGATGCAGGATGATGCAGGATGATGCAGGATGATGCAGGATGATGCAGGATGATGCAGGATGATGCAGGATGATGCAGGATGATGCAGGATGATGCAGGATGATGCAGGATGATGCAGGATGATGCAGGATGATGCAGGATGATGCAGGATGATGCAGGATGATGCAGGATGATGCAGGATGATGCAGGATGATGCAGGATGATGCAGGATGATGCAGGATGATGCAGGATGATGCAGGATGATGCAGGATGATGCAGGATGATGCAGGATGATGCAGGATGATGCAGGATGATGCAGGATGATGGAGGATGATGGAGGATGATGCAGGATGTTGCAGGATGATGCAGGATGATGCAGGATGATGCAGGATGATGCAGGATGATGCACGGTAATGCACGGTGATGCACGGTGATGCAGGATGAGGCACGATGATGTACGATGAAAGAGGAGGATGCGTGGTATTGATTTATTTGTTAATTTTTTGTACATTTCTTTATGTATTTCTATTTCTTTTTATTTATTTGTATTTCTTTATTTCTTTTGTTCATGATATGCCAATATTGGAGAGCATGAATCAGGATGGGCCTGTGTGAAGCAGGATGATGGAGGATAACGCAGACTGATGCAGGATGACGCAGACTGATGCACGTTGATGCAGGATGATGCAGGATGATGCAGGATGAAGCAGGATGATGCAGGATGATGCAGGATGATGCAGGATGATGCAGGATGATGCAGGATGATGCAGGATGATGCAGGATGATGCAGGATGATGCAGGATGATGCAGGATGATGCAGGATGATGCAGGATGATGCAGGATGATGCAGGATGATGCAGGATGATGCAGGATGATGCAGGATGATGCAGGATGATGCAGGATGATGCAGGATGATGCAGGATGATGCAGGATGATGCAGGATGATGCAGGATGATGCAGGATGATGCAGGATGATGCAGGATGATGCAGGATGATGCAGGATGATGCAGGATGATGCAGGATGATGCAGGATGATGCAGGATGATGCAGGATGATGCAGGATGATGCAGGATGATGCAGGATGATGCAGGATGATGCAGGATGATGCAGGATGATGCAGGATGATGCAGGATGATGCAGGATGATGCAGGATGATGCAGGATGATGCAGGATGATGCAGGATGATGCAGGATGATGCAGGATGATGCAGGATGATGCAGGATGATGCAGGATGATGCAGGATGATGCACGGTAATGCACGGTGATGCACGGTGATGCAGGATGAGGCACGATGATGTACGATGAAAGAGGAGGATGCGTGGTATTGATTTATTTGTTATTTTTTTGTACATTTCTTTATGTATTTCTATTTATTTTTATTTATTTCTATTTCTTTATTTCTTTTGTTCATGATATGCCAATATTGGATAGCATGAATCAGGATGGGCCAGTGTGAAGCAGGATGATGCAGGACGACGCAGGATGATGCAGGATGACGCAGGATGATGCACGGTGATGCACGGTGATGCACGGTGATGCACGGTGATGCAGGATGAGGCACGATGATGTACGATGAAAGAGGAGGATGCGTGTTATTGATTTATTTGTTATTTTTTTGTACATTTCTTTATGTATTTCTATTTCTTTTTATTTATTTATTTATATGTATTTATTTATTTTGTTCATGATATGCCAATATTGGATAGCATGAATCAGGATAGGCCAGTGTGAAGCAGGATGATGGAGGATAACGCAGACTGATGCAGGATGATGCAGGATGATGCAGGATATTGCAGGATGTTGCAGGATGATGCAGGATGATGCAGGATGATTCAGGATGATGCAGGATGATGCAGGATGATGCACGGTAATGCACGGTGATGCACGGTGATGCAGGATGAGGCACGATGATGTACGATGAAAGAGGAGGATGCGTGGTATTGATTTATTTGTTAATTTTTTGTACATTTCTTTATGTATTTCTATTTCTTTTTATTTATTTCTATTTCTTTATTTCTTTTGTTCATGATATGCCAATATTGGATAGCATGAATCAGGATGGGCCAGTGTGAAGCAGGATGATGCAGGATGATGCAGGATGATGCAGGATGATGCAGGATGATGCAGGATGATGCAGGATGATGCAGGATGATGCAGGATGATGCAGGATGATGCAGGATGATGCAGGATGATGCAGGATGATGCAGGATGATGCAGGATGATGCAGGATGATGCAGGATGATGCAGGATGATGCAGGATGATGCAGGATGATGCAGGATGATGCAGGATGATGCAGGATGATGCAGGATGATGCAGGATGATGCAGGATGATGCAGGATGATGCAGGATGATGCAGGATGATGCAGGATGATGCAGGATGATGCAGGATGATGCAGGATGATGCAGGATGATGCACGGTAATGCACGGTGATGCACGGTGATGCAGGATGAGGCACGATGATGTACGATGAAAGAGGAGGATGCGTGGTATTGATTTATTTGTTATTTTTTTGTACATTTCTTTATGTATTTCTATTTCTTTTTATTTATTTATATTTCTTTATTTCTTTTGTTCATGATATGCCAATATTGGATAGCATGAATCAGGATGGGCCAGTGTGAAGCAGGATGATGCAGGACGACGCAGGATGATGCAGGATGACGCAGGATGATGCACGGTGATGCACGGTGATGCACGGTGATGCACGGTGATGCAGGATGAGGCACGATGATGTACGATGAAAGAGGAGGATGCGTGTTATTGATTTATTTGTTAATTTTTTGTACATTTCTTTATGTATTTCTATTTCTTTTTATTTATTTATTTATATTTATTTATTTATTTTGTTCATGATATGCCAATATTGGATAGCATGAATCAGGATAGGCCAGTGTGAAGCAGGATGATGGAGGATAACGCAGACTGATGCAGGATGATGCAGGATGATGCAGGATATTGCAGGATGTTGCAGGATGATGCAGGATGATGCAGGATGATGCAGGATGATGCAGGATGTTGCAGGATGATGCAGGATGATGCAGGATGATTCAGGATGATGCAGGATGATGCAGGATGATGCACGGTAATGCACGGTGATGAAGGATGAGGCATGATGATGTACGATGAAAGAGGAGGATGCGTGGTATTGATTTATTTGTTAATTTTTTGTACATTTCTTTATGTATTTCTATTTCTTTTTATTTATTTCTATTTATTTATTTCTTTTGTTCATGATATGCCAATATTGGATAGCATGAATCAGGATGGGCCAGTGTGAAGCAGGATGATGCAGGACGACGCAGGATGATGCAGGATGACGCAGGATGATGCACGGTGATGCACGGTGATGCACGGTGATGCACGGTGATGCAGGATGAGGCACGATGATGTAGGATGAAAGAGGAGGATGCGTGGTATTGATTTATTTGTTAATTTTTTGTACATTTCTTTATGTATTTCTATTTCCTTTTATTTATTTCTATTTCTTTATTTCTTTTGTTCATGATATGCCAATATTGGATAGCATGAATCAGGATAGGCCAGTGTGAAGCAGGATGATGGAGGATAACGCAGACTGATGCAGGATGACGCAGACTGATGCACGTTGATGCAGGATGATGGAGGATGATGCAGGATGAAGCAGGATGATGCAGGATGATGCAGGATGATGCAGGATGATGCACGGTGATGCAGGTGATGCACGGTGATGCAGGATGAGGCACGATGATGTACGATGAAAGAGGAGGATGCGTGGTATTGATTTAATTGTTATTTTTTTGTACATTTCTTTATGTATTTCTATTTCTTTTTATTTATTTATATTTATTTATTTCTTTTGTTCATGATATGCCAATATTGGATAGCATGAATCAGGATGGGCCAGTGTGAAGCAGGATGATGGAGGATAACGCAGACTGATGCAGGATGACGCAGACTGATGCACGTTGATGCAGGATGATGCAGGATGATGCAGGATGAATCAGGATGATGCAGGATGATGCAGGATGATGCAGGATGATGCAGGATGATGCAGGATGATGCAGGATGTTGCAGGATGATGCAGGATGATGCAGGATGATTCAGGATGATGCAGGATGATGCAGGATGATGCACGGTAATGCACGGTGATGCACGGTGATGCAGGATGAGGCACGATGATGTACGATGAAAGAGGAGGATGCGTGGTATTGATTTATTTGTTAATTTTTTGTACATTTCTTTATGTATTTCTATTTCCTTTTATTTATTTCTATTTCTTTATTTCTTTTGTTCATGATATGCCAATATTGGATAGCATTAATCAGGATGGGCCAGTGTGAAGCAGGATGATGGAGGATAACGCAGACTGATGCAGGATGACGCAGACTGATGCACGTTGATACAGGATGATGCAGGATGATGCAGGATGAAGCAGGATGACGCAGGATGATGCAGGATGACGCAGGATGATGCACGGTGATGCAGGTGATGCACGGTGATGCAGGATGAGGCACGATGATGTACGATGAAAGAGGAGGATGCGTGGTATTGATTTAATTGTTATTTTTTTGTACATTTCTTTATGTATTTCTATTTCTTTTTATTTATTTATATTTATTTATTTCTTTTGTTCATGATATGCCAATATTGGATAGCATGAATCAGGATGGGCCAGTGTGAAGCAGGATGATGGAGGATAACGCAGACTGATGCAGGATGACGCAGACTGATGCACGTTGATGCAGGATGATGCAGGATGATGCAGGATGAATCAGGATGACGCAGGATGATGCAGGATGATGCAGGATGATGCAGGATGATGCAGGATGATGCAGGATGTTGCAGGATGATGCAGGATGATGCAGGATGATTCAGGATGATGCAGGATGATGCAGAATGATGCACGGTAATGCACGGTGATGCACGGTGATGCAGGATGAGGCACGATGATGTACGATGAAAGAGGAGGATGCGTGGTATTGATTTATTTGTTAATTTTTTGTACATTTCTTTATGTATTTCTATTTCCTTTTATTTATTTCTATTTCTTTATTTCTTTTGTTCATGATATGCCAATATTGGATAGCATTAATCAGGATGGGCCAGTGTGAAGCAGGATGATGGAGGATAACGCAGACTGATGCAGGATGACGCAGACTGATGCAGGTTGATACAGGATGATGCAGGATGATGCAGGATGAAGCAGGATGACGCAGGATGATGCAGGATGACGCAGGATGATGCACGGTGATGCGCGGTGATGCACGGTGATGCAGGATGAGGCACGATGATGTACGATGAAAGAGGAGGATGCGTGGTATTGATTTATTTGTTAATTTTTTGTACATTTCTTTATGTATTTCTATTTCTTTTTATTTATTTCTATTTCTTTTGTTCATGATATGCCAATATTGGATAGCATGAATCAGGATGGGCCAGTGTGAAGCAGGATGATGCAGGACGACGCAGGATGATGCAGGATGACGCAGGATGATGCACGGTGATGCACGGTGATGCAGGATGAGGCACGATGATGTACGATGAAATAGGAGGATGCGTGGTATTGATTTATTTGTTATTTTTTTGTACATTTCTTTATGTATTTCTATTTCTTTTTATTTATTTCTATTTCTTTATTTCTTTTGTTCATGATATGCCAATATTGGATAGCATGAATCAGGATGGGCCATTGTGAAGCAGGATGATGGAGGATAACGCAGACTGATGCAGGATGATGCAGGATGATGCAGAATGATGCAGGATGATGCAGGATGATGCAGGATGATGCAGGATGATGCAGGATGATGCAGGATGATGCAGGATGATGCACGGTGATGCAGGTGATGCACGGTGATGCAGGATGAGGCACGATGATGTACGATGAAAGAGTAGGATGCGTGGTATTGATTTAATTGTTATTTTTTTGTACATTTCTTTATGTATTTCTATTTCTTTTTATTTATTTATATTTATTTATTTCTTTTGTTCATGATATGCCAATATTGGATAGCATGAATCAGGATGGGCCAGTGTGAAGCAGGATGATGGAGGATAACGCAGACTGATGCAGGATGATGCAGGATGATGCAGAATGATGCAGGATGATGCAGGATGATGCAGGATGATGCAGGATGATGCAGGATGATGCACGGTGATGCACGGTGATGCACGGTGATGCAGGATGAGGCACGATGATGTACGATGAAAGAGTAGGATGCGTGGTATTGATTTAATTGTTATTTTTTTGTACATTTCTTTATGTATTTCTATTTCTTTTTATTTATTTATATTTCTTTATTTCTTTTGTTCATGATATGCCAATATTGGATAGCATGAATCAGGATGGGCCAGTGTGAAGCAGGATGATGGAGGATAACGCAGACTGATGCAGGATGACGCAGACTGATGCACGTTGATACAGGATGATGCAGGATGATGCAGGATGAAGCAGGATTACGCAGGATGATGCAGGATGACGCAGGATGATGCACGGTGATGCGCGGTGATGCACGGTGATGCAGGATGAGGCACGATGATGTACGATGAAAGAGGAGGATGCGTGGTATTGATTTATTTGTTAATTTTTTGTACATTTCTTTATGTATTTCTATTTCTTTTTATTTATTTGTATTTCTTTATTTCTTTTGTTCATGATATGCCAATATTGGATAGCATGAATCAGGATGGGCCTGTGTGAAGCAGGATGATGGAGGATAACGCAGACTGATGCAGGATGACGCAGACTGATGCACGTTGATGCAGGATGATGCAGGATGATGCAGGATGATGCAGGATGATGCAGGATGATGCAGGATGATGCAGGATGATGCAGGATGATGCAGGATGATGCAGGATGATGCAGGATGATGCAGGATGATGCAGGATGATGCAGGATGATGCAGGATGATGCAGGATGATGCAGGATGATGCAGGATGATGCAGGATGATGCAGGATGATGCAGGATGATGCAGGATGATGCAGGATGATGCAGGATGATGCAGGATGATGCAGGATGATGCAGGATGATGCAGGATGATGCAGGATGATGCAGGATGATGCAGGATGATGCAGGATGATGCAGGATGATGCAGGATGATGGAGGATGATGCAGGATGTTGCAGGATGATGCAGGATGATGCAGGATGATGCAGGATGATGCAGGATGATGCACGGTGATGCAGGTAATGCACGGTGATGCAGGATGAGGCACGATGATGTACGATGAAAGAGGAGGATGCGTGGTATTGATTTAATTGTTATTTTTTTGTACATTTCTTTATGTATTTCTATTTCTTTTTATTTATTTATATTTATTTATTTCTTTTGTTCATGATATGCCAATATTGGATAGCATGAATCAGGATGGGCCAGTGTGAAGCAGGATGATGGAGGATAACGCAGACTGATGCAGGATGATGCAGGATGATGCAGAATGATGCAGGATGATGCAGGATGATGCAGGATGATGCAGGATGATGCAGGATGATGCAGGATGATGCAGGATGATGCAGGATGATGCAGGATGATGCAGGATGATGCAGGATGATGCAGGATGATGCAGGATGATGCAGGATGATGCAGGATGATGCAGGATGATGCAGGATGATGCAGGATGATGCAGGATGATGCAGGATGATGCAGGATGATGCAGGATGATGCAGGATGATGCAGGATGATGCAGGATGATGCATGATGATGCAGGATGATGCAGGATGATGCAGGATGATGCAGGATGATGCAGGATGATGCAGGATGATGCAGGATGATGCAGGATGATGCAGGATGATGCAGGATGATGGAGGATGATGCAGGATGATGCAGGATGATGCAGGATGATGCAGGATGATGCAGGATGATGCAGGATGATGCAGGATGATGGAGGATGATGGAGGATGATGCAGGATGTTGCAGGATGATGCAGGATGATGCAGGATGATGCAGGATGATGCAGGATGATGCACGGTGATGCAGGTAATGCAGGGTGATGCAGGATGAGGCACGATGATGTACGATGAAAGAGGAGGATGCGTGGTATTGATTTAATTGTTATTTTTTTGTACATTTCTTTATGTATTTCTATTTCTTTTTATTTATTTATATTTATTTATTTCTTTTGTTCATGATATGCCAATATTGGATAGCATGAATCAGGATGGGCCAGTGTGAAGCAGGATGATGGAGGATAACGCAGACTGATGCAGGATGATGCAGGATGATGCAGAATGATGCAGGATGATGCAGGATGATGCAGGATGATGCAGGATGATGCAGGATGATGCAGGATGATGCAGGATGATGCAGGATGATGCAGGATGATGCAGGATGATGCAGGATGATGCAGGATGATGCAGGATGATGCAGGATGATGCAGGATGATGCAGGATGATGCAGGATGATGCAGGATGATGCAGGATGATGTAGGATGATGCAGGATGATGCAGGATGATGGAGGATGATGGAGGATGATGCAGGATGTTGCAGGATGATGCAGGATGATGCAGGATGATGCAGGATGATGCAGGATGATGCACGGTAATGCACGGTGATGCACGGTGATGCAGGATGAGGCACGATGATGTACGATGAAAGAGGAGGATGCGTGGTATTGATTTATTTGTTAATTTTTTGTACATTTCTTTATGTATTTCTATTTCTTTTTATTTATTTGTATTTCTTTATTTCTTTTGTTCATGATATGCCAATATTGGATAGCATGAATCAGGATGGGCCTGTGTGAAGCAGGATGATGGAGGATAACGTAGACTGATGCAGGATGACGCAGACTGATGCACGTTGATGCAGGATGATGCAGGATGATGCAGGATGAAGCAGGATGATGCAGGATGATGCAGGATGATGCAGGATGATGCAGGATGATGCAGGATGATGCACGGTAATGCACGGTGATGCACGGTGATGCAGGATGAGGCACGATGATGTACGATGAAAGAGGAGGATGCGTGGTATTGATTTATTTGTTAATTTTTTGTACATTTCGTTATGTATTTCTATTTCTTTTTATTTATTTGTATTTCTTTATTTCTTTTGTTCATGATATGCCAATATTGGATAGCATGAATCAGGATGGGCCTGTGTGAAGCAGGATGATGGAGGATAACGCAGACTGATGCAGGATGACGCAGACTGATGCACGTTGATGCAGGATGATGCAGGATGATGCAGGATGATGCAGGATGATGCAGGATGATGCAGGATGATGCAGGATGATGCAGGATGATGCAGGATGATGCAGGATGATGCAGGATGATGCAGGATGATGCAGGATGATGCAGGATGATGCAGGATGATGCAGGATGATGCAGGATGATGCAGGATGATGCAGGATGATGCAGGATGATGCAGGATGATGCAGGATGATGCAGGATGATGCAGGATGATGCAGGATGATGCAGGATGATGCAGGATGATGCAGGATGATGCAGAATGATGCAGGATGATGCAGGATGATTCAGGATGATGCAGGATGATGCAGGATGATGCAGGATGATGCAGGATGATGCAGGATGATGCAGGATGATGCAGGATGATGCAGGATGATGCAGGATGATGCAGGATGATGCAGGATGATGCAGGATGATGCAGGATGATGCAGGATGATGCAGGATGATGCAGGATGATGCAGGATGATGCAGGATGATGCAGGATGATGCAGGATGATGCAGGATGTTGCAGGATGATGCAGGATGATGCAGGATGATTCAGGATGATGCAGGATGATGCAGGATGATGCACGGTAATGCACGGTGATGCACGGTGATGCAGGATGAGGCACGATGATGTACGATGAAAGAGGAGGATGCGTGGTATTGATTTATTTGTTAATTTTTTGTACATTTCTTTATGTATTTCTATTTCTTTTTATTTATTTCTATTTCTTTATTTCTTTTGTTCATGATATGCCAATATTGGATAGCATGAATCAGGATGGGCCAGTGTGAAGCAGGCTGATGCAGGACGACGCAGGATGATGCAGGATGACGCAGGATGATGCACGGTGATGCACGGTGATGCACGGTGATGCACGGTGATGCAGGATGAGGCACGATGATGTACGATGAAAGAGGAGGATGCGTGTTATTGATTTATTTGTTAATTTTTTGTACATTTCTATATGTATTTCTATTTCTTTTTATTTATTTATTTATATTTATTTATTTCTTTTGTTCATGATATGCCAATATTGGATAGCATGAATCAGGATAGGCCAGTGTGAAGCAGGATGATGGAGGATAACGCAGACTGATGCAGGATGATGCAGGATGATGCAGGATGATGCAGGATGATGCAGGATGATGCAGGATGATGCAGGATGATGCAGGATGATGCAGGATGATGCAGGATGATGCAGGATGATGCAGGATGATGCAGGATGATGCAGGATGATGCAGGATGATGCAGGATGATGCAGGATGATGCAGGATGATGCAGGATGATGCAGGATGATGCAGGATGATGCAGGATGATGCAGGATGATGCAGGATGATGGAGGATGATGGAGGATGATGCAGGATGAGGCACGATGATGTACGATGAAAGAGGAGGATGCGTGGTATTGATTTATTTGTTAATTTTTTGTACATTTCTTTATGTATTTCTATTTCTTTTTATTTATTTGTATTTCTTTATTTCTTTTGTTCATGATATGCCAATATTGGATAGCATGAATCAGGATGGGCCTGTGTGAAGCAGGATGATGGAGGATAACGCAGACTGATGCACGTTGATGCAGGATGATGCAGGATGATGCAGGATGATGCAGGATGATGCAGGATGATGCAGGATGATGCAGGATGATGCAGGATGATGCAGGATGATGCAGGATGATGCAGGATGATGCAGGATGATGCAGGATGATGCAGGATGATGCAGGATGATGCAGGATGATGCAGGATGATGCAGGATGATGCAGGATGATGCAGGATGATGCAGGATGATGCAGGATGATGCAGGATGATGCAGGATGATGCAGGATGATGCAGGATGATGCAGGATGATGCAGAATGATGCAGGATGATGCAGGATGATGCAGGATGATGCAGGATGATGCAGGATGATGCAAGATGATGCAGGATGATGCAGGATGATGCAGGATGATGCAGGATGATGCAGGATGATGCAGGATGATGCAGGATGATGCAGGATGATGCAGGATGATGCAGGATGATGCAGGATGATGCAGAATGATTCAGGATGATGCAGGATGATGCAGGATGATGCACGGTAATGCACGGTGATGCACGGTGATGCAGGATGAGGCACGATGATGTACGATGAAAGAGGAGGATGCGTGGTATTGATTTATTTGTTATTTTTTTGTACATTTCTTTATGTATTTCTATTTCTTTTTATTTATTTCTATTTCTTTATTTCTTTTGTTCATGATATGCCAATATTGGATAGCATGAATCAGGATGGGCCAGTGTGAAGCAGGATGATGCAGGACGACGCAGGATGATGCAGGATGACGCAGGATGATGCACGGTGATGCACGGTGATGCACGGTGATGCACGGTGATGCAGGATGAGGCACGATGATGTACGATGAAAGAGGAGGATGCGTGTTATTGATTTATTTGTTAATTTTTTGTACATTTCTTTATGTATTTCTATTTCTTTTTATTTATTTATTTATATTTATTTATTTCTTTTGTTCATGATATGCCAATATTGGATAGCATGAATCAGGATAGGCCAGTGTGAAGCAGGATGATGGAGGATAACGCAGACTGATGCAGGATGATGCAGGATGATGCAGGATATTGCAGGATGTTGCAGGATGATGCAGGATGATGCAGGATGATTCAGGATGATGCAGGATGATGCAGGATGATGCACGGTAATGCACGGTGATGCACGGTGATGCAGGATGAGGCACGATGATGTACGATGAAAGAGGAGGATGCGTGGTATTGATTTATTTGTTAATTTTTTGTACATTTCTTTATGTATTTCTATTTCTTTTTATTTATTTGTATTTCTTTATTTCTTTTGTTCATGATATGCCAATATTGGATAGCATGAATCAGGATGGGCCTGTGTGAAGCAGGATGATGGAGGATAACGCAGACTGATGCACGTTGATGCAGGATGATGCAGGATGATGCAGGATGATGCAGGATGATGCAGGATGATGCAGGATGATGCAGGATGATGCAGGATGATGCAGGATGATGCAGGATGATGCAGGATGATGCAGGATGATGCAGGATGATGCAGGATGATGCAGGATGATGCAGGATGATGCAGGATGATGCAGGATGATGCAGGATGATGCAGGATGATGCAGGATGATGCAGGATGATGCAGGATGATGCAGGATGATGCAGAATGATGCAGGATGATGCAGGATGATGCAGGATGATGCAGGATGATGCAGGATGATGCAGGATGATGCAGGATGATGCAGGATGATGCAGGATGATGCAGGATGATGCAGGATGATGCAGGATGATGCAGGATGATGCAGGATGATGCAGGATGATGCAGGATGATGCAGGATGATGCAGGATGATGCAGGATGATGCAGGATGATGCAGGATGATGCAGGATGATGCAGGATGATGCAGGATGATGCAGGATGATGCAGGATGATGCAGGATGATGCAGGATGATGCAGGATGTTGCAGGATGATGCAGGATGATGCAGAATGATTCAGGATGATGCAGGATGATGCAGGATGATGCACGGTAATGCACGGTGATGCACGGTGATGCAGGATGAGGCACGATGATGTACGATGAAAGAGGAGGATGCGTGGTATTGATTTATTTGTTATTTTTTTGTACATTTCTTTATGTATTTCTATTTCTTTTTATTTATTTCTATTTCTTTATTTCTTTTGTTCATGATATGCCAATATTGGATAGCATGAATCAGGATGGGCCAGTGTGAAGCAGGATGATGCAGGACGACGCAGGATGATGCAGGATGACGCAGGATGATGCACGGTGATGCACGGTGATGCACGGTGATGCACGGTGATGCAGGATGAGGCACGATGATGTACGATGAAAGAGGAGGATGCGTGTTATTGATTTATTTGTTAATTTTTTGTACATTTCTTTATGTATTTCTATTTCTTTTTATTTATTTATTTATATTTATTTATTTCTTTTGTTCATGATATGCCAATATTGGATAGCATGAATCAGGATAGGCCAGTGTGAAGCAGGATGATGGAGGATAACGCAGACTGATGCAGGATGATGCAGGATGATGCAGGATATTGCAGGATGTTGCAGGATGATGCAGGATGATGCAGGATGATTCAGGATGATGCAGGATGATGCAGGATGATGCACGGTAATGCACGGTGATGCACGGTGATGCAGGATGAGGCACGATGATGTACGATGAAAGAGGAGGATGCGTGGTATTGATTTATTTGTTAATTTTTTGTACATTTCTTTATGTATTTCTATTTCTTTTTATTTATTTGTATTTCTTTATTTCTTTTGTTCATGATATGCCAATATTGGATAGCATGAATCAGGATGGGCCTGTGTGAAGCAGGATGATGGAGGATAACGCAGACTGATGCAGGATGATGCAGGATGAAGCAGGATGATGCAGGATGATGCAGGATGATGCAGGATGATGCAGGATGATGCACGGTAATGCACGGTGATGCACGGTGATGCAGGATGAGGCACGATGATGTACGATGAAAGAGGAGGATGCGTGGTATTGATTTATTTGTTAATTTTTTGTACATTTCTTTATGTATTTCTATTTCTTTTTATTTATTTCTATTTCTTTATTTCTTTTGTTCATGATATGCCAATATTGGATAGCATGAATCAGGATGATGCAGGATGATGCAGGATGATGCAGGATGATGCAGGATGATGCAGGATGATGCAGGATGATGCAGGATGATGCAGGATGATGCAGGATGATGCAGGATGATGGAGGATGATGGAGGATGATGCAGGATGTTGCAGGATGATGCAGGATGATGCAGGATGATGCAGGATGATGCAGGATGTTGCAGGATGATGCACGGTAATGCACGGTGATGCAGGATGAGGCACGATGATGTACGATGAAAGAGGAGGATGCGTGGTATTGATTTATTTGTTAATTTTTTGTACATTTCTTTATGTATTTCTATTTCTTTTTATTTATTTGTATTTCTTTATTTCTTTTGTTCATGATATGCCAATATTGGATAGCATGAATCAGGATGGGCCTGTGTGAAGCAGGATGATGGAGGATAACGCAGACTGATGCAGGATGATGCAGGATGATGCAGGATGATGCAGGATGATGCAGGATGATGCAGGATGATGCAGGATGATGCAGGATGATGCAGGATGATGCAGGATGATGCAGGATGATGCAGGATGATGCAGGATGATGCAGGATGATGCAGGATGATGCAGGATGATGCAGGATGATGCAGGATGATGCAGGATGATGCAGGATGATGCAGGATGATGCAGGATGATGCAGGATGATGCAGGATGATGCAGGATGATGCAGGATGATGCAGGATGATGCAGAATGATGCAGGATGATGCAGGATGATGCAGGATGATGCAGGATGATGCAGGATGATGCAGGATGATGCAGGATGATGCAGGATGATGCAGGATGATGCAGGATGATGCAGGATGATGCAGGATGATGCAGGATGATGCAGGATGATGCAGGATGATGCAGGATGATGCAGGATGATGCAGGATGATGCAGGATGATGCAGGATGATGCAGGATGATGCAGGATGATGCAGGATGATGCAGGATGATGCAGGATGATGCAGGATGTTGCAGGATGATGCAGGATGATGCAGAATGATTCAGGATGATGCAGGATGATGCAGGATGATGCACGGTAATGCACGGTGATGCACGGTGATGCAGGATGAGGCACGATGATGTACGATGAAAGAGGAGGATGCGTGGTATTGATTTATTTGTTATTTTTTTGTACATTTCTTTATGTATTTCTATTTCTTTTTATTTATTTCTATTTCTTTATTTCTTTTGTTCATGATATGCCAATATTGGATAGCATGAATCAGGATGGGCCAGTGTGAAGCAGGATGATGCAGGACGACGCAGGATGATGCAGGATGACGCAGGATGATGCACGGTGATGCACGGTGATGCACGGTGATGCACGGTGATGCAGGATGAGGCACGATGATGTACGATGAAAGAGGAGGATGCGTGTTATTGATTTTATTGTTAATTTTTTGTACATTTCTTTATGTATTTCTATTTCTTTTTATTTATTTATTTATATTTATTTATTTCTTTTGTTCATGATATGCCAATATTGGATAGCATGAATCAGGATAGGCCAGTGTGAAGAAGGATGATGGAGGATAACGCAGACTGATGCAGGATGATGCAGGATGATGCAGGATATTGCAGGATGTTGCAGGATGATGCAGGATGATGCAGGATGATTCAGGATGATGCAGGATGATGCAGGATGATGCACGGTAATGCACGGTGATGCACGGTGATGCAGGATGAGGCACGATGATGTACGATGAAAGAGGAGGATGCGTGGTATTGATTTATTTGTTAATTTTTTGTACATTTCTTTATGTATTTCTATTTCTTTTTATTTATTTGTATTTCTTTATTTCTTTTGTTCATGATATGCCAATATTGGATAGCATGAATCAGGATGGGCCTGTGTGAAGCAGGATGATGGAGGATAACGCAGACTGATGCAGGATGATGCAGGATGATGCAGGATGATGCAGGATGATGCAGGATGATGCAGGATGATGCAGGATGATGCAGGATGATGCAGGATGATGCAGGATGATGCAGGATGATGCAGGATGATGCAGGATGATGCAGGATGATGCAGGATGATGCAGGATGATGCAGGATGATGCAGGATGATGCAGGATGATGCAGGATGATGCAGGATGATGCAGGATGATGCAGGATGATGCAGGATGATGCAGGATGATGCAGGATGATGCAGGATGATGCAGAATGATGCAGGATGATGCAGGATGATGCAGGATGATGCAGGATGATGCAGGATGATGCAGGATGATGCAGGATGATGCAGGATGATGCAGGATGATGCAGGATGATGCAGGATGATGCAGGATGATGCAGGATGATGCAGGATGATGCAGGATGATGCAGGATGATGCAGGATGATGCAGGATGATGCAGGATGATGCAGGATGATGCAGGATGATGCAGGATGATGCAGGATGATGCAGGATGATGCAGGATGATGCAGGATGTTGCAGGATGATGCAGGATGATGCAGAATGATTCAGGATGATGCAGGATGATGCAGGATGATGCACGGTAATGCACGGTGATGCACGGTGATGCAGGATGAGGCACGATGATGTACGATGAAAGAGGAGGATGCGTGGTATTGATTTATTTGTTATTTTTTTGTACATTTCTTTATGTATTTCTATTTCTTTTTATTTATTTCTATTTCTTTATTTCTTTTGTTCATGATATGCCAATATTGGATAGCATGAATCAGGATGGGCCAGTGTGAAGCAGGATGATGCAGGACGACGCAGGATGATGCAGGATGACGCAGGATGATGCACGGTGATGCACGGTGATGCACGGTGATGCACGGTGATGCAGGATGAGGCACGATGATGTACGATGAAAGAGGAGGATGCGTGTTATTGATTTTATTGTTAATTTTTTGTACATTTCTTTATGTATTTCTATTTCTTTTTATTTATTTATTTATATTTATTTATTTCTTTTGTTCATGATATGCCAATATTGGATAGCATGAATCAGGATAGGCCAGTGTGAAGAAGGATGATGGAGGATAACGCAGACTGATGCAGGATGATGCAGGATGATGCAGGATATTGCAGGATGTTGCAGGATGATGCAGGATGATGCAGGATGATTCAGGATGATGCAGGATGATGCAGGATGATGCACGGTAATGCACGGTGATGCACGGTGATGCAGGATGAGGCACGATGATGTACGATGAAAGAGGAGGATGCGTGGTATTGATTTATTTGTTAATTTTTTGTACATTTCTTTATGTATTTCTATTTCTTTTTATTTATTTGTATTTCTTTATTTCTTTTGTTCATGATATGCCAATATTGGATAGCATGAATCAGGATGGGCCTGTGTGAAGCAGGATGATGGAGGATAACGCAGACTGATGCAGGATGATGCAGGATGAAGCAGGATGATGCAGGATGATGCAGGATGATGCAGGATGATGCAGGATGATGCACGGTAATGCACGGTGATGCACGGTGATGCAGGATGAGGCACGATGATGTACGATGAAAGAGGAGGATGCGTGGTATTGATTTATTTGTTAATTTTTTGTACATTTCTTTATGTATTTCTATTTCTTTTTATTTATTTCTATTTCTTTATTTCTTTTGTTCATGATATGCCAATATTGGATAGCATGAATCAGGATGGGCCAGTGTGAAGCAGGATGATGCAGGACGACGCAGGATGATGCAGGATGACGCAGGATGATGCACGGTGATGCACGGTGATGCACGGTGATGCACGGTGATGCAGGATGAGGCACGATGATGTACGATGAAAGAGGAGGATGCGTGTTATTGATTTATTTGTTAATTTTTTGTACATTTCTTTAAGTATTTCTATTTCTTTTTATTTATTTATTTATATTTATTTATTTATTTTGTTCATGATATGCCAATATTGGATAGCATGAATCAGGATAGGCCAGTGTGAAGCAGGATGATGGAGGATAACGCAGACTGATGCAGGATGATGCAGGATGATGCAGGATATTGCAGGATGTTGCAGGATGATGCAGGATGATTCAGGATGATGCAGGATGATGCAGGATGATGCACGGTGATGCAGGATGATGCAGGATGATGCAGGATGATACAGGATGATGCAGGATGATGCAGGATGATGCAGGATGATGCAGGATGATGCAGGATGATGCAGGATGATGCAGGATGATGCAGGATGATGCAGGATGATGCAGGATGATGCAGGATGATGCAGGATGATGCAGGATGATGCAGGATGATGCAGGATGATGCAGGATGATGCAGGATGATGCAGGATGATGCAGGATGATGCAGGATGATGCAGGATGATGCAGGATGATGCAGGATGATGCAGGATGATGCAGGATGATGCAGGATGATGCAGGATGATGCAGGATGATGCAGGATGATGCAGGATGATGCAGGATGATGCAGGATGATGCAGGATGATGCAGGATGATGCAGGATGATGCAGGATGATGCAGGATGATGCAGGATGATGCAGGATGATGCAGGATGATGCAGGATGATGGAGGATGATGGAGGATGATGCAGGATGTTGCAGGATGATGCAGGATGATGCAGGATGATGCAGGATGATGCAGGATGTTGCAGGATGATGCACGGTAATGCACGGTGATGCAGGATGAGGCACGATGATGTACGATGAAAGAGGAGGATGCGTGGTATTGATTTATTTGTTAATTTTTTGTACATTTCTTTATGTATTTCTATTTCTTTTTATTTATTTGTATTTCTTTATTTCTTTTGTTCATGATATGCCAATATTGGATAGCATGAATCAGGATGGGCCTGTGTGAAGCAGGATGATGGAGGATAACGCAGACTGATGCACGTTGATGCAGGATGATGCAGGATGATGCAGGATGATGCAGGATGATGCAGGATGATGCAGGATGATGCAGGATGATGCAGGATGATGCAGGATGATGCAGGATGATGCAGGATGATGCAGGATGATGCAGGATGATGCAGGATGATGCAGGATGATGCAGGATGATGCAGGATGATGCAGGATGATGCAGGATGATGCAGGATGATGCAGGATGATGCAGGATGATGCAGGATGATGTAGGATGATGCAGGATGATGCAGGATGATGGAGGATGATGGAGGATGATGCAGGATGTTGCAGGATGATGCAGGATGATGCAGGATGATGCAGGATGATGCAGGATGATGCAGGATGATGCACGGTGATGCACGGTGATGCACGGTGATGCACGGTGATGCAGGATGAGGCACGATGATGTACGATGAAAGAGGAGGATGCGTGTTATTGATTTATTTGTTAATTTTTTGTACATTTCTTTATGTATTTCTATTTCTTTTTATTTATTTATTTATATTTATTTATTTCTTTTGTTCATGATATGCCAATATTGGATAGCATGAATCAGGATAGGCCAGTGTGAAGCAGGATGATGGAGGATAACGCAGACTGATGCAGGATGATGCAGGATGATGCAGGATATTGCAGGATGTTGCAGGATGATGCAGGATGATGCAGGATGATTCAGGATGATGCAGGATGATGCAGGATGATGCACGGTAATGCACGGTGATGCACGGTGATGCAGGATGAGGCACGATGATGTACGATGAAAGAGGAGGATGCGTGGTATTGATTTATTTGTTAATTTTTTGTACATTTCTTTATGTATTTCTATTTCTTTTTATTTATTTGTATTTCTTTATTTCTTTTGTTCATGATATGCCAATATTGGATAGCATGAATCAGGATGGGCCTGTGTGAAGCAGGATGATGGAGGATAACGCAGACTGATGCACGTTGATGCAGGATGATGCAGGATGATGCAGGATGATGCAGGATGATGCAGGATGATGCAGGATGATGCAGGATGATGCAGGATGATGCAGGATGATGCAGGATGATGCAGGATGATGCAGGATGATGCAGGATGATGCAGGATGATGCAGGATGATGCAGGATGATGCAGGATGATGCAGGATGATGCAGGATGATGCAGGATGATGCAGGATGATGCAGGATGATGCAGGATGATGCAGGATGATGCAGAATGATGCAGGATGATGCAGGATGATGCAGGATGATGCAGGATGATGCAGGATGATGCAGGATGATGCAGGATGATGCAGGATGATGCAGGATGATGCAGGATGATGCAGGATGATGCAGGATGATGCAGGATGATGCAGGATGATGCAGGATGATGCAGGATGATGCAGGATGATGCAGGATGATGCAGGATGATGCAGGATGATGCAGGATGATGCAGGATGATGCAGGATGATGCAGGATGATGCAGGATGATGCAGGATGATGCAGGATGATGCAGGATGATGCAGGATGTTGCAGGATGATGCAGGATGATGCAGAATGATTCAGGATGATGCAGGATGATGCAGGATGATGCACGGTAATGCACGGTGATGCACGGTGATGCAGGATGAGGCACGATGATGTACGATGAAAGAGGAGGATGCGTGGTATTGATTTATTTGTTATTTTTTTGTACATTTCTTTATGTATTTCTATTTCTTTTTATTTATTTCTATTTCTTTATTTCTTTTGTTCATGATATGCCAATATTGGATAGCATGAATCAGGATGGGCCAGTGTGAAGCAGGATGATGCAGGACGACGCAGGATGATGCAGGATGACGCAGGATGATGCACGGTGATGCACGGTGATGCACGGTGATGCACGGTGATGCAGGATGAGGCACGATGATGTACGATGAAAGAGGAGGATGCGTGTTATTGATTTATTTGTTAATTTTTTGTACATTTCTTTATGTATTTCTATTTCTTTTTATTTATTTATTTATATTTATTTATTTCTTTTGTTCATGATATGCCAATATTGGATAGCATGAATCAGGATAGGCCAGTGTGAAGCAGGATGATGGAGGATAACGCAGACTGATGCAGGATGATGCAGGATGATGCAGGATATTGCAGGATGTTGCAGGATGATGCAGGATGATGCAGGATGATTCAGGATGATGCAGGATGATGCAGGATGATGCACGGTAATGCACGGTGATGCACGGTGATGCAGGATGAGGCACGATGATGTACGATGAAAGAGGAGGATGCGTGGTATTGATTTATTTGTTAATTTTTTGTACATTTCTTTATGTATTTCTATTTCTTTTTATTTATTTGTATTTCTTTATTTCTTTTGTTCATGATATGCCAATATTGGATAGCATGAATCAGGATGGGCCTGTGTGAAGCAGGATGATGGAGGATAACGCAGACTGATGCAGGATGATGCAGGATGAAGCAGGATGATGCAGGATGATGCAGGATGATGCAGGATGATGCAGGATGATGCACGGTAATGCACGGTGATGCACGGTGATGCAGGATGAGGCACGATGATGTACGATGAAAGAGGAGGATGCGTGGTATTGATTTATTTGTTAATTTTTTGTACATTTCTTTATGTATTTCTATTTCTTTTTATTTATTTCTATTTCTTTATTTCTTTTGTTCATGATATGCCAATATTGGATAGCATGAATCAGGATGATGCAGGATGATGCAGGATGATGCAGGATGATGCAGGATGATGCAGGATGATGCAGGATGATGCAGGATGATGCAGGATGATGCAGGATGATGCAGGATGATGGAGGATGATGGAGGATGATGCAGGATGTTGCAGGATGATGCAGGATGATGCAGGATGATGCAGGATGATGCAGGATGTTGCAGGATGATGCACGGTAATGCACGGTGATGCAGGATGAGGCACGATGATGTACGATGAAAGAGGAGGATGCGTGGTATTGATTTATTTGTTAATTTTTTGTACATTTCTTTATGTATTTCTATTTCTTTTTATTTATTTGTATTTCTTTATTTCTTTTGTTCATGATATGCCAATATTGGATAGCATGAATCAGGATGGGCCTGTGTGAAGCAGGATGATGGAGGATAACGCAGACTGATGCAGGATGATGCAGGATGATGCAGGATGATGCAGGATGATGCAGGATGATGCAGGATGATGCAGGATGATGCAGGATGATGCAGGATGATGCAGGATGATGCAGGATGATGCAGGATGATGCAGGATGATGCAGGATGATGCAGGATGATGCAGGATGATGCAGGATGATGCAGGATGATGCAGGATGATGCAGGATGATGCAGGATGATGCAGGATGATGCAGGATGATGCAGGATGATGCAGGATGATGCAGGATGATGCAGGATGATGCAGGATGATGCAGGATGATGCAGAATGATGCAGGATGATGCAGGATGATGCAGGATGATCCAGGATGATGCAGGATGATGCAGGATGATGCAGGATGATGCAGGATGATGCAGGATGATGCAGGATGATGCAGGATGATGCAGGATGATGCAGGATGATGCAGGATGATGCAGGATGATGCAGGATGATGCAGGATGATGCAGGATGATGCAGGATGATGCAGGATGATGCAGGATGATGCAGGATGATGCAGGATGATGCAGGATGATGCAGGATGATGCAGGATGTTGCAGGATGATGCAGGATGATGCAGAATGATTCAGGATGATGCAGGATGATGCAGGATGATGCACGGTAATGCACGGTGATGCACGGTGATGCAGGATGAGGCACGATGATGTACGATGAAAGAGGAGGATGCGTGGTATTGATTTATTTGTTATTTTTTTGTACATTTCTTTATGTATTTCTATTTCTTTTTATTTATTTCTATTTCTTTATTTCTTTTGTTCATGATATGCCAATATTGGATAGCATGAATCAGGATGGGCCAGTGTGAAGCAGGATGATGCAGGACGACGCAGGATGATGCAGGATGACGCAGGATGATGCACGGTGATGCACGGTGATGCACGGTGATGCACGGTGATGCAGGATGAGGCACGATGATGTACGATGAAAGAGGAGGATGCGTGTTATTGATTTTATTGTTAATTTTTTGTACATTTCTTTATGTATTTCTATTTCTTTTTATTTATTTATTTATATTTATTTATTTCTTTTGTTCATGATATGCCAATATTGGATAGCATGAATCAGGATAGGCCAGTGTGAAGAAGGATGATGGAGGATAACGCAGACTGATGCAGGATGATGCAGGATGATGCAGGATATTGCAGGATGTTGCAGGATGATGCAGGATGATGCAGGATGATTCAGGATGATGCAGGATGATGCAGGATGATGCACGGTAATGCACGGTGATGCACGGTGATGCAGGATGAGGCACGATGATGTACGATGAAAGAGGAGGATGCGTGGTATTGATTTATTTGTTAATTTTTTGTACATTTCTTTATGTATTTCTATTTCTTTTTATTTATTTGTATTTCTTTATTTCTTTTGTTCATGATATGCCAATATTGGATAGCATGAATCAGGATGGGCCTGTGTGAAGCAGGATGATGGAGGATAACGCAGACTGATGCAGGATGATGCAGGATGAAGCAGGATGATGCAGGATGATGCAGGATGATGCAGGATGATGCAGGATGATGCACGGTAATGCACGGTGATGCACGGTGATGCAGGATGAGGCACGATGATGTACGATGAAAGAGGAGGATGCGTGGTATTGATTTATTTGTTAATTTTTTGTACATTTCTTTATGTATTTCTATTTCTTTTTATTTATTTCTATTTCTTTATTTCTTTTGTTCATGATATGCCAATATTGGATAGCATGAATCAGGATGGGCCAGTGTGAAGCAGGATGATGCAGGACGACGCAGGATGATGCAGGATGACGCAGGATGATGCACGGTGATGCACGGTGATGCACGGTGATGCACGGTGATGCAGGATGAGGCACGATGATGTACGATGAAAGAGGAGGATGCGTGTTATTGATTTATTTGTTAATTTTTTGTACATTTCTTTAAGTATTTCTATTTCTTTTTATTTATTTATTTATATTTATTTATTTATTTTGTTCATGATATGCCAATATTGGATAGCATGAATCAGGATAGGCCAGTGTGAAGCAGGATGATGGAGGATAACGCAGACTGATGCAGGATGATGCAGGATGATGCAGGATATTGCAGGATGTTGCAGGATGATGCAGGATGATTCAGGATGATGCAGGATGATGCAGGATGATGCACGGTGATGCAGGATGATGCAGGATGATGCAGGATGATACAGGATGATGCAGGATGATGCAGGATGATGCAGGATGATGCAGGATGATGCAGGATGATGCAGGATGATGCAGGATGATGCAGGATGATGCAGGATGATGCAGGATGATGCAGGATGATGCAGGATGATGCAGGATGATGCAGGATGATGCAGGATGATGCAGGATGATGCAGGATGATGCAGGATGATGCAGGATGATGCAGGATGATGCAGGATGATGCAGGATGATGTAGGATGATGCAGGATGATGCAGGATGATGCAGGATGATGCAGGATGATGCAGGATGATGCAGGATGATGCAGGATGATGCAGGATGATGCAGGATGATGCAGGATGATGCAGGATGATGCAGGATGATGCAGGATGATGCAGGATGATGCAGGATGATGCAGGATGATGGAGGATGATGGAGGATGATGCAGGATGTTGCAGGATGATGCAGGATGATGCAGGATGATGCAGGATGATGCAGGATGTTGCAGGATGATGCACGGTAATGCACGGTGATGCAGGATGAGGCACGATGATGTACGATGAAAGAGGAGGATGCGTGGTATTGATTTATTTGTTAATTTTTTGTACATTTCTTTATGTATTTCTATTTCTTTTTATTTATTTGTATTTCTTTATTTCTTTTGTTCATGATATGCCAATATTGGATAGCATGAATCAGGATGGGCCTGTGTGAAGCAGGATGATGGAGGATAACGCAGACTGATGCACGTTGATGCAGGATGATGCAGGATGATGCAGGATGATGCAGGATGATGCAGGATGATGCAGGATGATGCAGGATGATGCAGGATGATGCAGGATGATGCAGGATGATGCAGGATGATGCAGGATGATGCAGGATGATGCAGGATGATGCAGGATGATGCAGGATGATGCAGGATGATGCAGGATGATGCAGGATGATGCAGGATGATGCAGGATGATGCAGGATGATGCAGGATGATGTAGGATGATGCAGGATGATGCAGGATGATGGAGGATGATGGAGGATGATGCAGGATGTTGCAGGATGATGCAGGATGATGCAGGATGATGCAGGATGATGCAGGATGATGCAGGATGATGCACGGTAATGCACGGTGATGCACGGTGATGCAGGATGAGGCACGATGATGTACGATGAAAGAGGAGGATGCGTGGTATTGATTTATTTGTTAATTTTTTGTACATTTCTTTATGTATTTCTATTTCTTTTTATTTATTTGTATTTCTTTATTTCTTTTGTTCATGATATGCCAATATTGGATAGCATGAATCAGGATGGGCCTGTGTGAAGCAGGATGATGGAGGATAACGTAGACTGATGCAGGATGACGCAGACTGATGCACGTTGATGCAGGATGATGCAGGATGATGCAGGATGAAGCAGGATGATGCAGGATGATGCAGGATGATGCAGGATGATGCAGGATGATGCAGGATGATGCACGGTAATGCACGGTGATGCACGGTGATGCAGGATGAGGCACGATGATGTACGATGAAAGAGGAGGATGCGTGGTATTGATTTATTTGTTAATTTTTTGTACATTTCGTTATGTATTTCTATTTCTTTTTATTTATTTGTATTTCTTTATTTCTTTTGTTCATGATATGCCAATATTGGATAGCATGAATCAGGATGGGCCTGTGTGAAGCAGGATGATGGAGGATAACGCAGACTGATGCAGGATGACGCAGACTGATGCACGTTGATGCAGGATGATGCAGGATGATGCAGGATGATGCAGGATGATGCAGGATGATGCAGGATGATGCAGGATGATGCAGGATGATGCAGGATGATGCAGGATGATGCAGGATGATGCAGGATGATGCAGGATGATGCAGGATGATGCAGGATGATGCAGGATGATGCAGGATGATGCAGGATGATGCAGGATGATGCAGGATGATGCAGGATGATGCAGGATGATGCAGGATGATGCAGGATGATGCAGGATGATGCAGGATGATGCAGGATGATGCAGGATGATGCAGGATGATGCAGGATGATGCAGGATGATGCAGGATGATGCAGGATGATGCAGGATGATGCAGGATGATGCAGGATGATGCAGAATGATGCAGGATGATGCAGGATGATTCAGGATGATGCAGGATGATGCAGGATGATGCAGGATGATGCAGGATGATGCAGGATGATGCAGGATGATGCAGGATGATGCAGGATGATGCAGGATGATGCAGGATGATGCAGGATGATGCAGGATGATGCAGGATGATGCAGGATGATGCAGGATGATGCAGGATGATGCAGGATGATGCAGGATGATGCAGGATGATGCAGGATGATGCAGGATGTTGCAGGATGATGCAGGATGATGCAGGATGATTCAGGATGATGCAGGATGATGCAGGATGATGCACGGTAATGCACGGTGATGCACGGTGATGCAGGATGAGGCACGATGATGTACGATGAAAGAGGAGGATGCGTGGTATTGATTTATTTGTTAATTTTTTGTACATTTCTTTATGTATTTCTATTTCTTTTTATTTATTTCTATTTCTTTATTTCTTTTGTTCATGATATGCCAATATTGGATAGCATGAATCAGGATGGGCCAGTGTGAAGCAGGCTGATGCAGGACGACGCAGGATGATGCAGGATGACGCAGGATGATGCACGGTGATGCACGGTGATGCACGGTGATGCACGGTGATGCAGGATGAGGCACGATGATGTACGATGAAAGAGGAGGATGCGTGTTATTGATTTATTTGTTAATTTTTTGTACATTTCTATATGTATTTCTATTTCTTTTTATTTATTTATTTATATTTATTTATTTCTTTTGTTCATGATATGCCAATATTGGATAGCATGAATCAGGATAGGCCAGTGTGAAGCAGGATGATGGAGGATAACGCAGACTGATGCAGGATGATGCAGGATGATGCAGGATGATGCAGGATGATGCAGGATGATGCAGGATGATGCAGGATGATGCAGGATGATGCAGGATGATGCAGGATGATGCAGGATGATGCAGGATGATGCAGGATGATGCAGGATGATGCAGGATGATGCAGGATGATGCAGGATGATGCAGGATGATGCAGGATGATGCAGGATGATGCAGGATGATGCAGGATGATGCAGGATGATGCAGGATGATGCAGGATGATGGAGGATGATGGAGGATGATGCAGGATGAGGCACGATGATGTACGATGAAAGAGGAGGATGCGTGGTATTGATTTATTTGTTAATTTTTTGTACATTTCTTTATGTATTTCTATTTCTTTTTATTTATTTGTATTTCTTTATTTCTTTTGTTCATGATATGCCAATATTGGATAGCATGAATCAGGATGGGCCTGTGTGAAGCAGGATGATGGAGGATAACGCAGACTGATGCACGTTGATGCAGGATGATGCAGGATGATGCAGGATGATGCAGGATGATGCAGGATGATGCAGGATGATGCAGGATGATGCAGGATGATGCAGGATGATGCAGGATGATGCAGGATGATGCAGGATGATGCAGGATGATGCAGGATGATGCAGGATGATGCAGGATGATGCAGGATGATGCAGGATGATGCAGGATGATGCAGGATGATGCAGGATGATGCAGGATGATGCAGGATGATGCAGGATGATGCAGGATGATGCAGGATGATGCAGGATGATGCAGGATGATGCAGAATGATGCAGGATGATGCAGGATGATGCAGGATGATGCAGGATGATGCAGGATGATGCAAGATGATGCAGGATGATGCAGGATGATGCAGGATGATGCAGGATGATGCAGGATGATGCAGGATGATGCAGGATGATGCAGGATGATGCAGGATGATGCAGGATGATGCAGGATGATGCAGGATGATGCAGGATGATGCAGGATGATGCAGGATGATGCAGGATGATGCAGGATGATGCAGGATGATGCAGGATGATGCAGGATGATGCAGGATGATGCAGGATGATGCAGGATGTTGCAGGATGATGCAGGATGATGCAGAATGATTCAGGATGATGCAGGATGATGCAGGATGATGCACGGTAATGCACGGTGATGCACGGTGATGCAGGATGAGGCACGATGATGTACGATGAAAGAGGAGGATGCGTGGTATTGATTTATTTGTTATTTTTTTGTACATTTCTTTATGTATTTCTATTTCTTTTTATTTATTTCTATTTCTTTATTTCTTTTGTTCATGATATGCCAATATTGGATAGCATGAATCAGGATGGGCCAGTGTGAAGCAGGATGATGCAGGACGACGCAGGATGATGCAGGATGACGCAGGATGATGCACGGTGATGCACGGTGATGCACGGTGATGCACGGTGATGCAGGATGAGGCACGATGATGTACGATGAAAGAGGAGGATGCGTGTTATTGATTTATTTGTTAATTTTTTGTACATTTCTTTATGTATTTCTATTTCTTTTTATTTATTTATTTATATTTATTTATTTCTTTTGTTCATGATATGCCAATATTGGATAGCATGAATCAGGATAGGCCAGTGTGAAGCAGGATGATGGAGGATAACGCAGACTGATGCAGGATGATGCAGGATGATGCAGGATATTGCAGGATGTTGCAGGATGATGCAGGATGATGCAGGATGATTCAGGATGATGCAGGATGATGCAGGATGATGCACGGTAATGCACGGTGATGCACGGTGATGCAGGATGAGGCACGATGATGTACGATGAAAGAGGAGGATGCGTGGTATTGATTTATTTGTTAATTTTTTGTACATTTCTTTATGTATTTCTATTTCTTTTTATTTATTTGTATTTCTTTATTTCTTTTGTTCATGATATGCCAATATTGGATAGCATGAATCAGGATGGGCCTGTGTGAAGCAGGATGATGGAGGATAACGCAGACTGATGCAGGATGATGCAGGATGAAGCAGGATGATGCAGGATGATGCAGGATGATGCAGGATGATGCAGGATGATGCACGGTAATGCACGGTGATGCACGGTGATGCAGGATGAGGCACGATGATGTACGATGAAAGAGGAGGATGCGTGGTATTGATTTATTTGTTAATTTTTTGTACATTTCTTTATGTATTTCTATTTCTTTTTATTTATTTCTATTTCTTTATTTCTTTTGTTCATGATATGCCAATATTGGATAGCATGAATCAGGATGATGCAGGATGATGCAGGATGATGCAGGATGATGCAGGATGATGCAGGATGATGCAGGATGATGCAGGATGATGCAGGATGATGCAGGATGATGCAGGATGATGGAGGATGATGGAGGATGATGCAGGATGTTGCAGGATGATGCAGGATGATGCAGGATGATGCAGGATGATGCAGGATGTTGCAGGATGATGCACGGTAATGCACGGTGATGCAGGATGAGGCACGATGATGTACGATGAAAGAGGAGGATGCGTGGTATTGATTTATTTGTTAATTTTTTGTACATTTCTTTATGTATTTCTATTTCTTTTTATTTATTTGTATTTCTTTATTTCTTTTGTTCATGATATGCCAATATTGGATAGCATGAATCAGGATGGGCCTGTGTGAAGCAGGATGATGGAGGATAACGCAGACTGATGCAGGATGATGCAGGATGATGCAGGATGATGCAGGATGATGCAGGATGATGCAGGATGATGCAGGATGATGCAGGATGATGCAGGATGATGCAGGATGATGCAGGATGATGCAGGATGATGCAGGATGATGCAGGATGATGCAGGATGATGCAGGATGATGCAGGATGATGCAGGATGATGCAGGATGATGCAGGATGATCCAGGATGATGCAGGATGATGCAGGATGATGCAGGATGATGCAGGATGATGCAGGATGATGCAGGATGATGCAGGATGATGCAGGATGATGCAGGATGATGCAGGATGATGCAGGATGATGCAGGATGATGCAGGATGATGCAGGATGATGCAGGATGATGCAGGATGATGCAGGATGATGCAGGATGATGCAGGATGTTGCAGGATGATGCAGGATGATGCAGAATGATTCAGGATGATGCAGGATGATGCAGGATGATGCACGGTAATGCACGGTGATGCACGGTGATGCAGGATGAGGCACGATGATGTACGATGAAAGAGGAGGATGCGTGGTATTGATTTATTTGTTATTTTTTTGTACATTTCTTTATGTATTTCTATTTCTTTTTATTTATTTCTATTTCTTTATTTCTTTTGTTCATGATATGCCAATATTGGATAGCATGAATCAGGATGGGCCAGTGTGAAGCAGGATGATGCAGGACGACGCAGGATGATGCAGGATGACGCAGGATGATGCACGGTGATGCACGGTGATGCACGGTGATGCACGGTGATGCAGGATGAGGCACGATGATGTACGATGAAAGAGGAGGATGCGTGTTATTGATTTTATTGTTAATTTTTTGTACATTTCTTTATGTATTTCTATTTCTTTTTATTTATTTATTTATATTTATTTATTTCTTTTGTTCATGATATGCCAATATTGGATAGCATGAATCAGGATAGGCCAGTGTGAAGCAGGATGATGGAGGATAACGCAGACTGATGCAGGATGATGCAGGATGATGCAGGATATTGCAGGATGTTGCAGGATGATGCAGGATGATGCAGGATGATTCAGGATGATGCAGGATGATGCAGGATGATGCACGGTAATGCACGGTGATGCACGGTGATGCAGGATGAGGCACGATGATGTACGATGAAAGAGGAGGATGCGTGGTATTGATTTATTTGTTAATTTTTTGTACATTTCTTTATGTATTTCTATTTCTTTTTATTTATTTGTATTTCTTTATTTCTTTTGTTCATGATATGCCAATATTGGATAGCATGAATCAGGATGGGCCTGTGTGAAGCAGGATGATGGAGGATAACGCAGACTGATGCAGGATGATGCAGGATGAAGCAGGATGATGCAGGATGATGCAGGATGATGCAGGATGATGCAGGATGATGCACGGTAATGCACGGTGATGCACGGTGATGCAGGATGATGCTGGATGATGCAGGATGATGCAGGATGATGCAGGATGATGCAGGATGATGCAGGATGATCCAGGATGATGCAGGATGATGCAGGATGATGCAGGATGATGCAGGATGATGCAGGATGATGCAGGATGATGCAGGATGATGCAGGATGATGCAGGATGATGCAGGATGATGCAGGATGATGCAGGATGATGCAGGATGATGCAGGATGATGCAGGATGATGCAGGATGATGCAGGATGATGGAGGATGATGGAGGATGATGCAGGATGTTGCAGGATGATGCAGGATGATGCAGGATGATGCAGGATGATGCAGGATGATGCAGGATGATGCACGGTAATGCACGGTGATGCACGGTGATGCAGGATGAGGCACGATGATGTACGATGAAAGAGGAGGATGCGTGGTATTGATTTATTTGTTATTTTTTTGTACATTTCTTTATGTATTTCTATTTCTTTTTATTTATTTCTATTTCTTTATTTCTTTTGTTCATGATATGCCAATATTGGATAGCATGAATCAGGATGGGCCAGTGTGAAGCAGGATGATGCAGGACGACGCAGGATGATGCAGGATGACGCAGGATGATGCACGGTGATGCACGGTGATGCACGGTGATGCACGGTGATGCAGGATGAGGCACGATGATGTACGATGAAAGAGGAGGATGCGTGTTATTGATTTTATTGTTAATTTTTTGTACATTTCTTTATGTATTTCTATTTCTTTTTATTTATTTATTTATATTTATTTATTTCTTTTGTTCATGATATGCCAATATTGGATAGCATGAATCAGGATAGGCCAGTGTGAAGCAGGATGATGGAGGATAACGCAGACTGATGCAGGATGATGCAGGATGATGCAGGATATTGCAGGATGTTGCAGGATGATGCAGGATGATGCAGGATGATTCAGGATGATGCAGGATGATGCAGGATGATGCACGGTAATGCACGGTGATGCACGGTGATGCAGGATGAGGCACGATGATGTACGATGAAAGAGGAGGATGCGTGGTATTGATTTATTTGTTAATTTTTTGTACATTTCTTTATGTATTTCTATTTCTTTTTATTTATTTGTATTTCTTTATTTCTTTTGTTCATGATATGCCAATATTGGATAGCATGAATCAGGATGGGCCTGTGTGAAGCAGGATGATGGAGGATAACGCAGACTGATGCAGGATGATGCAGGATGAAGCAGGATGATGCAGGATGATGCAGGATGATGCAGGATGATGCAGGATGATGCACGGTAATGCACGGTGATGCACGGTGATGCAGGATGAGGCACGATGATGTACGATGAAAGAGGAGGATGCGTGGTATTGATTTATTTGTTAATTTTTTGTACATTTCTTTATGTATTTCTATTTCTTTTTATTTATTTCTATTTCTTTATTTCTTTTGTTCATGATATGCCAATATTGGATAGCATGAATCAGGATGGGCCAGTGTGAAGCAGGATGATGCAGGACGACGCAGGATGATGCAGGATGACGCAGGATGATGCACGGTGATGCACGGTGATGCACGGTGATGCACGGTGATGCAGGATGAGGCACGATGATGTACGATGAAAGAGGAGGATGCGTGTTATTGATTTATTTGTTAATTTTTTGTACATTTCTTTAAGTATTTCTATTTCTTTTTATTTATTTATTTATATTTATTTATTTATTTTGTTCATGATATGCCAATATTGGATAGCATGAATCAGGATAGGCCAGTGTGAAGCAGGATGATGGAGGATAACGCAGACTGATGCAGGATGATGCAGGATGATGCAGGATATTGCAGGATGTTGCAGGATGATGCAGGATGATTCAGGATGATGCAGGATGATGCAGGATGATGCACGGTGATGCAGGATGATGCAGGATGATGCAGGATGATACAGGATGATGCAGGATGATGCAGGATGATGCAGGATGATGCAGGATGATGCAGGATGATGCAGGATGATGCAGGATGATGCAGGATGATGCAGGATGATGCAGGATGATGCAGGATGATGCAGGATGATGCAGGATGATGCAGGATGATGCAGGATGATGCAGGATGATGCAGGATGATGCAGGATGATGCAGGATGATGCAGGATGATGCAGGATGATGCAGGATGATGCAGGATGATGCAGGATGATGCAGGATGATGCAGGATGATGCAGGATGATGCAGGATGATGCAGGATGATGCAGGATGATGCAGGATGATGCAGGATGATGCAGGATGATGCAGGATGATGCAGGATGACGCAGGATGATGCAGGATGATGCAGGATGATGCAGGATGATGCAGGATGATGCAGGATGATGCAGGATGATGCAGGATGATGCAGGATGATGCAGGATGATGGAGGATGATGGAGGATGATGCAGGATGTTGCAGGATGATGCCGGATGATGCAGGATGATGCAGGATGATTCAGGATGTTGCAGGATGATGCACGGTAATGCACGGTGATGCAGGATGAGGCACGATGATGTACGATGAAAGAGGAGGATGCGTGGTATTGATTTATTTGTTAATTTTTTGTACATTTCTTTATGTATTTCTATTTCTTTTTATTTATTTGTATTTCTTTATTTCTTTTGTTCATGATATGCCAATATTGGATAGCATGAATCAGGATGGGCCTGTGTGAAGCAGGATGATGGAGGATAACGCAGACTGATGCACGTTGATGCAGGATGATGCAGGATGATGCAGGATGATGCAGGATGATGCAGGATGATGCAGGATGATGCAGGATGATGCAGGATGATGCAGGATGATGCAGGATGATGCAGGATGATGCAGGATGATGCAGGATGATGCAGGATGATGCAGGATGATGCAGGATGATGCAGGATGATGCAGGATGATGCAGGATGATGCAGGATGATGCAGGATGATGCAGGATGATGCAGAATGATGCAGGATGATGCAGGATGATGCAGGATGATGCAGGATGATGCAGGATGATGCAGGATGATGCAGGATGATGCAGGATGATGCAGGATGATGCAGGATGATGCAGGATGATGCAGGATGATGCAGGATGATGCAGGATGATGCAGGATGATGCAGGATGATGCAGGATGATGCAGGATGATGCAGGATGATGCAGGATGATGCAGGATGATGCAGGATGATGCAGGATGATGCAGGATGATGCAGGATGATGCAGGATGATGCAGGATGATGCAGGATGATGCAGGATGATGCAGGATGATGCACGGTAATGCACGGTGATGCACGGTGATGCAGGATGAGGCACGATGATGTACGATGAAAGAGGAGGATGCGTGGTATTGATTTATTTGTTATTTTTTTGTACATTTCTTTATGTATTTCTATTTCTTTTTATTTATTTCTATTTCTTTATTTCTTTTGTTCATGATATGCCAATATTGGATAGCATGAATCAGGATGGGCCAGTGTGAAGCAGGATGATGCAGGACGACGCAGGATGATGCAGGATGACGCAGGATGATGCACGGTGATGCACGGTGATGCACGGTGATGCACGGTGATGCAGGATGAGGCACGATGATGTACGATGAAAGAGGAGGATGCGTGTTATTGATTTATTTGTTAATTTTTTGTACATTTCTTTATGTATTTCTATTTCTTTTTATTTATTTATTTATATTTATTTATTTCTTTTGTTCATGATATGCCAATATTGGATAGCATGAATAAGGATAGGCCAGTGTGAAGCAGGATGATGGAGGATAACGCAGACTGATGCAGGATGATGCAGGATGATGCAGGATATTGCAGGATGTTGCAGGATGATGCAGGATGATGCAGGATGATTCAGGTTGATGCAGGATGATGCAGGATGATGCACGGTAATGCACGGTGATGCACGGTGATGCAGGATGAGGCACGATGATGTACGATGAAAGAGGAGGATGCGTGGTATTGATTTATTTGTTAATTTTTTGTACATTTCTTTATGTATTTCTATTTCTTTTTATTTATTTGTATTTCTTTATTTCTTTTGTTCATGATATGCCAATATTGGATAGCATGAATCAGGATGGGCCTGTGTGAAGCAGGATGATGGAGGATAACGCAGACTGATGCAGGATGATGTAGGATGAAGCAGGATGATGCAGGATGATGCAGGATGATGCAGGATGATGCAGGATGATGCACGGTAATGCACGGTGATGCACGGTGATGCAGGATGAGGCACGATGATGTACGATGAAAGAGGAGGATGCGTGGTATTGATTTATTTGTTAATTTTTTGTACATTTCTTTATGTATTTCTATTTCTTTTTATTTATTTCTATTTCTTTATTTCTTTTGTTCATGATATGCCAATATTGGATAGCATGAATCAGGATGGGCCAGTGTGAAGCAGGATGATGCAGGACGACGCAGGATGATGCAGGATGACGCAGGATGATGCACGGTGATGCACGGTGATGCACGGTGATGCACGGTGATGCAGGATGAGGCACGATGATGTACGATGAAAGAGGAGGATGCGTGTTATTGATTTATTTGTTAATTTTTTGTACATTTCTTTAAGTATTTCTATTTCTTTTTATTTATTTATTTATATTTATTTATTTATTTTGTTCATGATATGCCAATATTGGATAGCATGAATCAGGATAGGCCAGTGTGAAGCAGGATGATGGAGGATAACGCAGACTGATGCAGGATGATGCAGGATGATGCAGGATATTGCAGGATGTTGCAGGATGATGCAGGATGATGCAGGATGATTCAGGATGATGCAGGATGATGCAGGATGATGCACGGTGATGCAGGATGATGCAGGATGATGCAGGATGATACAGGATGATGCAGGATGATGCAGGATGATGCAGGATGATGCAGGATGATGCAGGATGATGCAGGATGATGCAGGATGATGCAGGATGATGCAGGATGATGGAGGATGATGCAGGATGTTGCAGGATGATGCAGGATGATGCAGGATGATGCAGGATGATGCAGGATGATGCAGGATGATGCACGGTGATGCAGGTAATGCACGGTGATGCAGGATGAGGCACGATGATGTACGATGAAAGAGGAGGATGCGTGGTATTGATTTAATTGTTATTTTTTTGTACATTTCTTTATGTATTTCTATTTCTTTTTATTTATTTATATTTATTTATTTCTTTTGTTCATGATATGCCAATATTGGATAGCATGAATCAGGATGGGCCAGTGTGAAGCACGATGATGGAGGATAACGCAGACTGATGCAGGATGATGCAGGATGATGCAGAATGATGCAGGATGATGCAGGATGATGCAGGATGATGCAGGATGATGCAGGATGATGCAGGATGATGCAGGATGATGCAGGATGATGCAGGATGATGCAGGATGATGCAGGATGATGCAGGATGATGCAGGATGATGCAGGATGATGCAGGATGATGCAGGATGATGCAGGATGATGCAGGATGATGCAGGATGATGCAGGATGATGCAGGATGATGCAGGATGATGCAGGATGATGCAGGATGATGCAGGATGATGCAGGATGATGCAGGATGATGCAGGATGATGCAGGATGATGCAGGATGATGCAGGATGATGCAGGATGATGCAGAATGATGCAGGATGATGCAGGATGATGCAGGATGATGCAGGATGATGCAGGATGATGCAGGATGATGCAGGATGATGCAGGATGATGCAGGATGATGCAGGATGATGCAGGATGATGCAGGATGATGCAGGATGATGGAGGATGATGGAGGATGATGCAGGATGTTGCAGGATGATGCAGGATGATGCAGGATGATGCAGGATGATGCAGGATGATGCAGGATGATGCACGGTGATGCACGGTGATGCAGGATGAGGCACGATGATGTACGATGAAAGAGGAGGATGCGTGGTATTGATTTATTTGTTAATTTTTTGTACATTTCTTTAAGTATTTCTATTTCTTTTTATTTATTTATTTATATTTATTTATTTATTTTGTTCATGATATGCCAATATTGGATAGCATGAATCAGGATAGGCCAGTGTGAAGCAGGATGATGGAGGATAACGCAGACTGATGCAGGATGATGCAGGATGATGCAGGATATTGCAGGATGTTGCAGGATGATGCAGGATGATGCAGGATGATTCAGGATGATGCAGGATGATGCAGGATGATGCACGGTGATGCAGGATGATGCAGGATGATGCAGGATGATACAGGATGATGCAGGATGATGCAGGATGATGCAGGATGATGCAGGATGATGCAGGATGATGCAGGATGATGCAGGATGATGCAGGATGATGCAGGATGATGCAGGATGATGCAGGATGATGCAGGATGATGCAGGATGATGCAGGATGATGCAGGATGATGCAGGATGATGCAGGATGATGGAGGATGATGGAGGATGATGCAGGATGTTGCAGGATGATGCAGGATGATGCAGGATGATGCAGGATGATGCAGGATGATGCAGGATGATGCACGGTGATGCACGGTGATGCAGGATGAGGCACGATGATGTACGATGAAAGAGGAGGATGCGTGGTATTGATTTATTTGTTATTTTTTTGTACATTTCTTTAAGTATTTCTATTTCTTTTTATTTATTTATTTATATTTATTTATTTATTTTGTTCATGATATGCCAATATTGGATAGCATGAATCAGGATAGGCCAGTGTGAAGCAGGATGATGGAGGATAACGCAGACTGATGCAGGATGATGCAGGATGATGCAGGATATTGCAGGATGTTGCAGGATGATGCAGGATGATGCAGGATGATTCAGGATGATGCAGGATGATGCAGGATGATGCACGGTGATGCAGGATGATGCAGGATGATGCAGGATGATACAGGATGATGCAGGATGATGCAGGATGATGCAGGATGATGCAGGATGATGCAGGATGATGCAGGATGATGCAGGATGATGCAGGATGATGCAGGATGATGCAGGATGATGCAGGATGATGGAGGATGATGCAGGATGTTGCAGGATGATGCAGGATGATGCAGGATGATGCAGGATAATGCAGGATGATGCAGGATGATGCACGGTGATGCAGGTAATGCACGGTGATGCAGGATGAGGCACGATGATGTACGATGAAAGAGGAGGATGCGTGGTATTGATTTAATTGTTATTTTTTTGTACATTTCTTTATGTATTTCTATTTCTTTTTATTTATTTATATTTATTTATTTCTTTTGTTCATGATATGCCAATATTGGATAGCATGAATCAGGATGGGCCAGTGTGAAGCACGATGATGGAGGATAACGCAGACTGATGCAGGATGATGCAGGATGATGCACGTTGATGCAGGATGATGCAGGATGATGCAGGATGAAGCAGGATGATGCAGGATGATGCAGGATGATGCAGGATGATGCACGGTAATGCACGGTGATGCACGGTGATGCAGGATGAGGCACGATGATGTACGATGAAAGAGGAGGATGCGTGGTATTGATTTATTTGTTATTTTTTTGTACATTTCTTTATGTATTTCTATTTCTTTTTATTTATTTCTATTTCTTTATTTCTTTTGTTCATGATATGCCAATATTGGATAGCATGAATCAGGATGGGCCAGTGTGAAGCAGGATGATGCAGGACGACGCAGGATGATGCAGGATGACGCAGGATGATGCACGGTGATGCACGGTGATGCACGGTGATGCACGGTGATGCAGGATGAGGCACGATGATGTACGATGAAAGAGGAGGATGCGTGTTATTGATTTATTTGTAAATTTTTTGTACATTTCTTTATGTATTTCTATTTCTTTTTATTTATTTATTTATATTTATTTATTTCTTTTGTTCATGATATGCCAATATTGGATAGCATGAATCAGGATAGGCCAGTGTGAAGCAGGATGATGGAGGATAACGCAGACTGATGCAGGATGATGCAGGATGATGCAGGATATTGCAGGATGTTGCAGGATGATGCAGGATGATGCAGGATGATTCAGGATGATGCAGGATGATGCAGGATGATGCACGGTAATGCACGGTGATGCACGGTGATGCAGGATGAGGCACGATGATGTACGATGAAAGAGGAGGATGCGTGGTATTGATTTATTTGTTAATTTTTTGTACATTTCTTTATGTATTTCTATTTCTTTTTATTTATTTGTATTTCTTTATTTCTTTTGTTCATGATATGCCAATATTGGATAGCATGAATCAGGATGGGCCTGTGTGAAGCAGGATGATGGAGGATAACGCAGACTGATGCAGGATGATTTATTTGTTAATTTTTTGTACATTTCTTTATGTATTTCTATTTCTTTTTATTTATTTCTATTTCTTTTGTTCATGATATGCCAATATTGGATAGCATGAATCAGGATGGGCCAGTGTGAAGCAGGATGATGCAGGACGACGCAGGATGATGCAGGATGACGCAGGATGATGCACGGTGATGCACGGTGATGCAGGATGAGGCACGATGATGTACGATGAAATAGGAGGATGCGTGGTATTGATTTATTTGTTATTTTTTTGTACATTTCTTTATGTATTTCTATTTCTTTTTATTTATTTCTATTTCTTTATTTCTTTTGTTCATGATATGCCAATATTGGATAGCATGAATCAGGATAGGCCAGTGTGAAGCAGGATGATGGAGGATAACGCAGACTGATGCAGGATGACGCAGACTGATGCACGTTGATGCAGGATGATGCAGGATGATGCAGGATGAAGCAGGATGATGCAGGATGATGCAGGATGATGCACGGTGATGCAGGTGATGCACGGTGATGCAGGATGAGGCACGATGATGTACGATGAAAGAGTAGGATGCGTGGTATTGATTTAATTGTTATTTTTTTGTACATTTCTTTATGTATTTCTATTTCTTTTTATTTATTTATATTTATTTATTTCTTTTGTTCATGATATGCCAATATTGGATAGCATGAATCAGGATGGGCCATTGTGAAGCAGGATGATGGAGGATAACGCAGACTGATGCAGGATGATGCAGGATGATGCAGGATGATGCAGGATGATGCAGGATGATGCAGGATGATGCAGGATGATGCAGGATGATGCAGGATGATGCACGGTGATGCAGGTGATGCACGGTGATGCAGGATGAGGCACGATGATGTACGATGAAAGAGTAGGATGCGTGGTATTGATTTAATTGTTATTTTTTTGTACATTTCTTTATGTATTTCTATTTCTTTTTATTTATTTCTATTTATTTATTTATTTTGTTCATGATATGCCAATATTGGATAGCATGAATCAGGATGGGCCAGTGTGAAGCAGGATGATGGAGGATAACGCAGACTGATGCAGGATGATGCAGGATGATGCAGAATGATGCAGGATGATGCAGGATGATGCAGGATGATGCAGGATGATGCAGGATGATGCAGGATGATGCACGGTGATGCACGGTGATGCACGGTGATGCAGGATGAGGCACGATGATGTACGATGAAAGAGTAGGATGCGTGGTATTGATTTAATTGTTATTTTTTTGTACATTTCTTTATGTATTTCTATTTCTTTTTATTTATTTATATTTCTTTATTTCTTTTGTTCATGATATGCCAATATTGGATAGCATGAATCAGGATGGGCCAGTGTGAAGCAGGATGATGGAGGATAACGCAGACTGATGCAGGATGACGCAGACTGATGCACGTTGATACAGGATGATGCAGGATGATGCAGGATGAAGCAGGATTACGCAGGATGATGCAGGATGACGCAGGATGATGCACGGTGATGCGCGGTGATGCACGGTGATGCAGGATGAGGCACGATGATGTACGATGAAAGAGGAGGATGCGTGGTATTGATTTATTTGTTAATTTTTTGTACATTTCTTTATGTATTTCTATTTCTTTTTATTTATTTGTATTTCTTTATTTCTTTTGTTCATGATATGCCAATATTGGATAGCATGAATCAGGATGGGCCTGTGTGAAGCAGGATGATGGAGGATAACGCAGACTGATGCAGGATGACGCAGACTGATGCACGTTGATGCAGGATGATGCAGGATGATGCAGGATGATGCAGGATGATGCAGGATGATGCAGGATGATGCAGGATGATGCAGGATGATGCAGGATGATGCAGGATGATGCAGGATGATGCAGGATGATGCAGGATGATGCAGGATGATGCAGGATGATGCAGGATGATGCAGGATGATGCAGGATGATGCAGGATGATGCAGGATGATGCAGGATGATGCAGGATGATGCACGGTGATGCAGGTAATGCACGGTGATGCAGGATGAGGCACGATGATGTACGATGAAAGAGGAGGATGCGTGGTATTGATTTAATTGTTATTTTTTTGTACATTTCTTTATGTATTTCTATTTCTTTTTATTTATTTATATTTATTTATTTCTTTTGTTCATGATATGCCAATATTGGATAGCATGAATCAGGATGGGCCAGTGTGAAGCAGGATGATGGAGGATAACGCAGACTGATGCAGGATGATGCAGGATGATGCAGAATGATGCAGGATGATGCAGGATGATGCAGGATGATGCAGGATGATGCAGGATGATGCAGGATGATGCAGGATGATGCAGGATGATGCAGGATGATGCAGGATGATGCAGGATGAAGCAGGATGATGCAGGATGATGCAGGATGATGCAGGATGATGCACGGTAATGCACGGTGATGCACGGTGATGCAGGATGAGGCACGATGATGTACGATGAAAGAGGAGGATGCGTGGTATTGATTTATTTGTTATTTTTTTGTACATTTCTTTATGTATTTCTATTTCTTTTTATTTATTTCTATTTCTTTATTTCTTTTGTTCATGATATGCCAATATTGGATAGCATGAATCAGGATGGGCCAGTGTGAAGCAGGATGATGCAGGACGACGCAGGATGATGCAGGATGACGCAGGATGATGCACGGTGATGCACGGTGATGCACGGTGATGCACGGTGATGCAGGATGAGGCACGATGATGTACGATGAAAGAGGAGGATGCGTGTTATTGATTTATTTGTTAATTTTTTGTACATTTCTTTATGTATTTCTATTTCTTTTTATTTATTTATTTATATTTATTTATTTCTTTTGTTCATGATATGCCAATATTGGATAGCATGAATCAGGATAGGCCAGTGTGAAGCAGGATGATGGAGGATAACGCAGACTGATGCAGGATGATGCAGGATGATGCAGGATATTGCAGGATGTTGCAGGATGATGCAGGATGATGCAGGATGATTCAGGATGATGCAGGATGATGCAGGATGATGCACGGTAATGCACGGTGATGCACGGTGATGCAGGATGAGGCACGATGATGTACGATGAAAGAGGAGGATGCGTGGTATTGATTTATTTGTTAATTTTTTGTACATTTCTTTATGTATTTCTATTTCTTTTTATTTATTTGTATTTCTTTATTTCTTTTGTTCATGATATGCCAATATTGGATAGCATGAATCAGGATGGGCCTGTGTGAAGCAGGATGATGGAGGATAACGCAGACTGATGCAGGATGATTTATTTGTTAATTTTTTGTACATTTCTTTATGTATTTCTATTTCTTTTTATTTATTTCTATTTCTTTTGTTCATGATATGCCAATATTGGATAGCATGAATCAGGATGGGCCAGTGTGAAGCAGGATGATGCAGGACGACGCAGGATGATGCAGGATGACGCAGGATGATGCACGGTGATGCACGGTGATGCAGGATGAGGCACGATGATGTACGATGAAATAGGAGGATGCGTGGTATTGATTTATTTGTTATTTTTTTGTACATTTCTTTATGTATTTCTATTTCTTTTTATTTATTTCTATTTCTTTATTTCTTTTGTTCATGATATGCCAATATTGGATAGCATGAATCAGGATAGGCCAGTGTGAAGCAGGATGATGGAGGATAACGCAGACTGATGCAGGATGACGCAGACTGATGCACGTTGATGCAGGATGATGCAGGATGATGCAGGATGAAGCAGGATGATGCAGGATGATGCAGGATGATGCACGGTGATGCAGGTGATGCACGGTGATGCAGGATGAGGCACGATGATGTACGATGAAAGAGTAGGATGCGTGGTATTGATTTAATTGTTATTTTTTTGTACATTTCTTTATGTATTTCTATTTCTTTTTATTTATTTATATTTATTTATTTCTTTTGTTCATGATATGCCAATATTGGATAGCATGAATCAGGATGGGCCATTGTGAAGCAGGATGATGGAGGATAACGCAGACTGATGCAGGATGATGCAGGATGATGCAGGATGATGCAGGATGATGCAGGATGATGCAGGATGATGCAGGATGATGCAGGATGATGCAGGATGATGCACGGTGATGCAGGTGATGCACGGTGATGCAGGATGAGGCACGATGATGTACGATGAAAGAGTAGGATGCGTGGTATTGATTTAATTGTTATTTTTTTGTACATTTCTTTATGTATTTCTATTTCTTTTTATTTATTTCTATTTATTTATTTATTTTGTTCATGATATGCCAATATTGGATAGCATGAATCAGGATGGGCCAGTGTGAAGCAGGATGATGGAGGATAACGCAGACTGATGCAGGATGATGCAGGATGATGCAGAATGATGCAGGATGATGCAGGATGATGCAGGATGATGCAGGATGATGCAGGATGATGCAGGATGATGCACGGTGATGCACGGTGATGCACGGTGATGCAGGATGAGGCACGATGATGTACGATGAAAGAGTAGGATGCGTGGTATTGATTTAATTGTTATTTTTTTGTACATTTCTTTATGTATTTCTATTTCTTTTTATTTATTTATATTTCTTTATTTCTTTTGTTCATGATATGCCAATATTGGATAGCATGAATCAGGATGGGCCAGTGTGAAGCAGGATGATGGAGGATAACGCAGACTGATGCAGGATGACGCAGACTGATGCACGTTGATACAGGATGATGCAGGATGATGCAGGATGAAGCAGGATTACGCAGGATGATGCAGGATGACGCAGGATGATGCACGGTGATGCGCGGTGATGCACGGTGATGCAGGATGAGGCACGATGATGTACGATGAAAGAGGAGGATGCGTGGTATTGATTTATTTGTTAATGTTTTGTACATTTCTTTATGTATTTCTATTTCTTTTTATTTATTTGTATTTCTTTATTTCTTTTGTTCATGATATGCCAATATTGGATAGCATGAATCAGGATGGGCCTGTGTGAAGCAGGATGATGGAGGATAACGCAGACTGATGCAGGATGACGCAGACTGATGCACGTTGATGCAGGATGATGCAGGATGATGCAGGATGATGCAGGATGATGCAGGATGATGCAGGATGATGCAGGATGATGCAGGATGATGCAGGATGATGCAGGATGATGCAGGATGATGCAGGATGATGCAGGATGATGCAGGATGATGCAGGATGATGCAGGATGATGCAGGATGATGCAGGATGATGCAGGATGATGCAGGATGATGCAGGATGATGCAGGATGATGCAGGATGATGCAGGATGATGCAGGATGATGCAGGATGATGCAGGATGATGCAGGATGATGCAGGATGATGCAGGATGATGCAGGATGATGCAGGATGATGCAGGATGATGCAGGATGATGCAGGATGATGCAGGATGTTGCAGGATGATGCAGGATGATGCAGGATGATGCAGGATGATGCAGGATGATGCACGGTGATGCAGGTAATGCACGGTGATGCAGGATGAGGCACGATGATGTACGATGAAAGAGGAGGATGCGTGGTATTGATTTAATTGTTATTTTTTTGTACATTTCTTTATGTATTTCTATTTCTTTTTATTTATTTATATTTATTTATTTCTTTTGTTCATGATATGCCAATATTGGATAGCATGAATCAGGATGGGCCAGTGTGAAGCAGGATGATGGAGGATAACGCAGACTGATGCAGGATGATGCAGGATGATGCAGAATGATGCAGGATGATGCAGGATGATGCAGGATGATGCAGGATGATGCAGGATGATGCAGGATGATGCAGGATGATGCAGGATGATGCAGGATGATGCAGGATGATGCAGGATGATGCAGGATGATGCAGGATGATGCAGGATGATGCAGGATGATGCAGGATGATGCAGGATGATGCAGGATGATGCAGGATGATGCAGGATGATGCAGGATGATGCAGGATGATGCAGGATGATGCAGGATGATGCATGATGATGCAGGATGATGCAGGATGATGCAGGATGATGCAGGATGATGCAGGATGATGCAGGATGATGCAGGATGATGCAGGATGATGGAGGATGATGCAGGATGATGCAGGATGATGCAGGATGATGCAGGATGATGCAGGATGATGCAGGATGATGCAGGATGATGCAGGATGATGGAGGATGATGGAGGATGATGCAGGATGTTGCAGGATGATGCAGGATGATGCAGGATGATGCAGGATGATGCAGGATGATGCACGGTGATGCAGGTAATGCACGGTGATGCAGGATGAGGCACGATGATGTACGATGAAAGAGGAGGATGCGTGGTATTGATTTAATTGTTATTTTTTTGTACATTTCTTTATGTATTTCTATTTCTTTTTATTTATTTATATTTATTTATTTCTTTTGTTCATGATATGCCAATATTGGATAGCATGAATCAGGATGGGCCAGTGTGAAGCAGGATGATGGAGGATAACGCAGACTGATGCAGGATGATGCAGGATGATGCAGAATGATGCAGGATGATGCAGGATGATGCAGGATGATGCAGGATGATGCAGGATGATGCAGGATGATGCAGGATGATGCAGGATGATGCAGGATGATGCAGGATGATGCAGGATGATGCAGGATGATGCAGGATGATGCAGGATGATGCAGGATGATGCAGGATGATGCAGGATGATGCAGGATGATGCAGGATGATGCAGGATGATGTAGGATGATGCAGGATGATGCAGGATGATGGAGGATGATGCAGGATGTTGCAGGATGATGCAGGATGATGCAGGATGATGCAGGATGATGCAGGATGATGCACGGTAATGCACGGTGATGCACGGTGATGCAGGATGAGGCACGATGATGTACGATGAAAGAGGAGGATGCGTGGTATTGATTTATTTGTTAATTTTTTGTACATTTCTTTATGTATTTCTATTTCTTTTTATTTATTTGTATTTCTTTATTTCTTTTGTTCATGATATGCCAATATTGGATAGCATGAATCAGGATGGGCCTGTGTGAAGCAGGATGATGGAGGATAACGCAGACTGATGCAGGATGACGCAGACTGATGCACGTTGATGCAGGATGATGCAGGATGATGCAGGATGAAGCAGGATGATGCAGGATGATGCAGGATGATGCAGGATGATGCAGGATGATGCAGGATGATGCACGGTAATGCACGGTGATGCACGGTGATGCAGGATGAGGCACGATGATGTACGATGAAAGAGGAGGATGCGTGGTATTGATTTATTTGTTAATTTTTTGTACATTTCGTTATGTATTTCTATTTCTTTTTATTTATTTGTATTTCTTTATTTCTTTTGTTCATGATATGCCAATATTGGATAGCATGAATCAGGATGGGCCTGTGTGAAGCAGGATGATGGAGGATAACGCAGACTGATGCAGGATGACGCAGACTGATGCACGTTGATGCAGGATGATGCAGGATGATGCAGGATGATGCAGGATGATGCAGGATGATGCAGGATGATGCAGGATGATGCAGGATGATGCAGGATGATGCAGGATGATGCAGGATGATGCAGGATGATGCAGGATGATGCAGGATGATGCAGGATGATGCAGGATGATGCAGGATGATGCAGGATGATGCAGGATGATGCAGGATGATGCAGGATGATGCAGGATGATGCAGGATGATGCAGGATGATGCAGGATGATGCAGGATGATGCAGGATGATGCAGGATGATGCAGGATGATGCAGGATGATGCAGAATGATGCAGGATGATGCAGGATGATTCAGGATGATGCAGGATGATGCAGGATGATGCAGGATGATGCAGGATGATGCAGGATGATGCAGGATGATGCAGGATGATGCAGGATGATGCAGGATGATGCAGGATGATGCAGGATGATGCAGGATGATGCAGGATGATGCAGGATGATGCAGGATGATGCAGGATGATGCAGGATGATGCAGGATGATGCAGGATGATGCAGGATGTTGCAGGATGATGCAGGATGATGCAGGATGATTCAGGATGATGCAGGATGATGCAGGATGATGCACGGTAATGCACGGTGATGCACGGTGATGCAGGATGAGGCACGATGATGTACGATGAAAGAGGAGGATGCGTGGTATTGATTTATTTGTTAATTTTTTGTACATTTCTTTATGTATTTCTATTTCTTTTTATTTATTTCTATTTCTTTATTTCTTTTGTTCATGATATGCCAATATTGGATAGCATGAATCAGGATGGGCCAGTGTGAAGCAGGCTGATGCAGGACGACGCAGGATGATGCAGGATGACGCAGGATGATGCACGGTGATGCACGGTGATGCACGGTGATGCACGGTGATGCAGGATGAGGCACGATGATGTACGATGAAAGAGGAGGATGCGTGTTATTGATTTATTTGTTAATTTTTTGTACATTTCTATATGTATTTCTATTTCTTTTTATTTATTTATTTATATTTATTTATTTCTTTTGTTCATGATATGCCAATATTGGATAGCATGAATCAGGATAGGCCAGTGTGAAGCAGGATGATGGAGGATAACGCAGACTGATGCAGGATGATGCAGGATGATGCAGGATATTGCAGGATGTTGCAGGATGATGCAGGATGATGCAGGATGATTCAGGATGATGCAGGATGATGCAGGATGATGCAGGATGATGCAGGATGATGCAGGATGATGCAGGATGATGCAGGATGATGCAGGATGATGCAGGATGATGCAGGATGAAGCAGGATGATGCAGGATGATGCAGGATGATGCAGGATGATGCAGGATGATGGAGGATGATGGAGGATGATGGAGGATGATGCAGGATGTTGCAGGATGATGCAGGATGATGCAGGATGATGCAGGATGATGCAGGATGATGCAGGATGATGCAGGATGATGCAGGATGATGCAGGATGATGCAGGATGATGCAGGATGATGCAGGATGATGCAGGATGATGCAGGATGATGCAGGATGAAGCAGGATGATGGAGGATAACGCAGACTGATGCACGTTGATGCAGGATGATGCAGGATGATGCAGGATGATGCAGGATGATGCAGGATGATGCAGGATGATGCAGGATGATGCAGGATGATGCAGAATGATGCAGAATGATGCAGGATGATGCAGGATGATGCAGGATGATGCAGGATGATGCAGGATGATGCAGGATGATGCAGGATGATGCAGGATGATGCAGGATGATGCAGGATGATGCAGGATGATGCAGGATGATGCAGGATGATGCAGGATGATGCAGGATGATGCAGGATGATGCAGGATGATGCAGGATGATGCAGGATGATGCAGGATGATGCAGGATGATGCAGGATGATGCAGGATGATGCAGGATGATGCAGGATGATGCAGGATGATGCAGGATGATGCAGGATGATGCAGGATGTTGCAGGATGATGCAGGATGATGCAGAATGATTCAGGATGATGCAGGATGATGCAGGATGATGCACGGTAATGCACGGTGATGCACGGTGATGCAGGATGAGGCACGATGATGTACGATGAAAGAGGAGGATGCGTGGTATTGATTTATTTGTTATTTTTTTGTACATTTCTTTATGTATTTCTATTTCTTTTTATTTATTTCTATTTCTTTATTTCTTTTGTTCATGATATGCCAATATTGGATAGCATGAATCAGGATGGGCCAGTGTGAAGCAGGATGATGCAGGACGACGCAGGATGATGCAGGATGACGCAGGATGATGCACGGTGATGCACGGTGATGCACGGTGATGCACGGTGATGCAGGATGAGGCACGATGATGTACGATGAAAGAGGAGGATGCGTGTTATTGATTTATTTGTTAATTTTTTGTACATTTCTTTATGTATTTCTATTTCTTTTTATTTATTTATTTATATTTATTTATTTCTTTTGTTCATGATATGCCAATATTGGATAGCATGAATCAGGATAGGCCAGTGTGAAGCAGGATGATGGAGGATAACGCAGACTGATGCAGGATGATGCAGGATGATGCAGGATATTGCAGGATGTTGCAGGATGATGCAGGATGATGCAGGATGATTCAGGATGATGCAGGATGATGCAGGATGATGCACGGTAATGCACGGTGATGCACGGTGATGCAGGATGAGGCACGATGATGTACGATGAAATAGGAGGATGCGTGGTATTGATTTATTTGTTAATTTTTTGTACATTTCTTTATGTATTTCTATTTCTTTTTATTTATTTGTATTTCTTTATTTCTTTTGTTCATGATATGCCAATATTGGATAGCATGAATCAGGATGGGCCTGTGTGAAGCAGGATGATGGAGGATAACGCAGACTGATGCAGGATGATGCAGGATGAAGCAGGATGATGCAGGATGATGCAGGATGATGCAGGATGATGCAGGATGATGCACGGTAATGCACGGTGATGCACGGTGATGCAGGATGAGGCACGATGATGTACGATGAAAGAGGAGGATGCGTGGTATTGATTTATTTGTTAATTTTTTGTACATTTCTTTATGTATTTCTATTTCTTTTTATTTATTTCTATTTCTTTATTTCTTTTGTTCATGATATGCCAATATTGGATAGCATGAATCAGGATGATGCAGGATGATGCAGGATGATGCAGGATGATGCAGGATGATGCAGGATGATGCAGGATGATGCAGGATGATGCAGGATGATGCAGGATGATGCAGGATGATGGAGGATGATGCATGATGATGCAGGATGTTGCAGGATGATGCAGGATGATGCAGGATGATGCAGGATGATGCAGGATGTTGCAGGATGATGCACGGTAATGCACGGTGATGCAGGATGAGGCACGATGATGTACGATGAAAGAGGAGGATGCGTGGTATTGATTTATTTGTTAATTTTTTGTACATTTCTTTATGTATTTCTATTTCTTTTTATTTATTTGTATTTCTTTATTTCTTTTGTTCATGATATGCCAATATTGGATAGCATGAATCAGGATGGGCCTGTGTGAAGCAGGATGATGGAGGATAACGCAGACTGATGCACGTTGATGCAGGATGATGCAGGATGATGCAGGATGATGCAGGATGATGCAGGATGATGCAGGATGATGCAGGATGATGCAGGATGATGCAGGATGATGCAGGATGATGCAGGATGATGCAGGATGATGCAGGATGATGCAGGATGATGCAGGATGATGCAGGATGATGCAGGATGATGCAGGATGATGCAGGATGATGCAGGATGATGCAGGATGATGCAGGATGATGCAGGATTATGCAGGATGATGCAGGATGATGCAGGATGATGCAGGATGATGCAGAATGATGCAGGATGATGCAGGATGATGCAGGATGATGCAGGATGATGCAGGATGATGCAGGATGATGCAGGATGATGCAGGATGATGCAGGATGATGCAGGATGATGCAGGATGATGCAGGATGATGCAGGATGATGCAGGATGATGCAGGATGATGCAGGATGATGCAGGATGATGCAGGATGATGCAGGATGATGCAGGATGATGCAGGATGATGCAGGATGATGCAGGATGATGCAGGATGATGCAGGATGATGCAGGATGATGCAGGATGATGCAGGATGATGCAGGATGTTGCAGGATGATGCAGGATGATGCAGGATGATGCAGAATGATTCAGGATGATGCAGGATGATGCAGGATGATGCACGGTTATGCACGGTGATGCACGGTGATGCAGGATGAGGCACGATGATGTACGATGAAAGAGGAGGATGCGTGGTATTGATTTATTTGTTATTTTTTTGTACATTTCTTTATGTATTTCTATTTCTTTTTATTTATTTCTATTTCTTTATTTCTTTTGTTCATGATATGCCAATATTGGATAGCATGAATCAGGATGGGCCAGTGTGAAGCAGGATGATGCAGGACGACGCAGGATGATGCAGGATGACGCAGGATGATGCACGGTGATGCACGGTGATGCACGGTGATGCACGGTGATGCAGGATGAGGCACGATGATGTACGATGAAAGAGGAGGATGCGTGTTATTGATTTATTTGTTAATTTTTTGTACATTTCTTTATGTATTTCTATTTCTTTTTATTTATTTATTTATATTTATTTATTTCTTTTGTTCATGATATGCCAATATTGGATAGCATGAATCAGGATAGGCCAGTGTGAAGCAGGATGATGGAGGATAACGCAGACTGATGCAGGATGATGCAGGATGATGCAGGATATTGCAGGATGTTGCAGGATGATGCAGGATGATGCAGGATGATTCAGGATGATGCAGGATGATGCAGGATGATGCACGGTAATGCACGGTGATGCACGGTGATGCAGGATGAGGCACGATGATGTACGATGAAAGAGGAGGATGCGTGGTATTGATTTATTTGTTATTTTTTTGTACATTTCTTTATGTATTTCTATTTCTTTTTATTTATTTGTATTTCTTTATTTCTTTTGTTCATGATATGCCAATATTGGATAGCATGAATCAGGATGGGCCTGTGTGAAGCAGGATGATGGAGGATAACGCAGACTGATGCAGGATGATGCAGGATGAAGCAGGATGATGCAGGATGATGCAGGATGATGCAGGATGATGCAGGATGATGCACGGTAATGCACGGTGATGCACGGTGATGCAGGATGAGGCACGATGATGTACGATGAAAGAGGAGGATGCGTGGTATTGATTTATTTGTTAATTTTTTGTACATTTCTTTATGTATTTCTATTTCTTTTTATTTATTTCTATTTCTTTATTTCTTTTGTTCATGATATGCCAATATTGGATAGCATGAATCAGGATGATGCAGGATGATGCAGGATGATGCAGGATGATGCAGGATGATGCAGGATGATGCAGGATGATGCAGGATGATGCAGGATGATGCAGGATGATGCAGGATGATGGAGGATGATGGAGGATGATGCAGGATGTTGCAGGATGATGCAGGATGATGCAGGATGATGCAGGATGATGCAGGATGTTGCAGGATGATGCACGGTAATGCACGGTGATGCAGGATGAGGCACGATGATGTACGATGAAAGAGGAGGATGCGTGGTATTGATTTATTTGTTAATTTTTTGTACATTTCTTTATGTATTTCTATTTCTTTTTATTTATTTGTATTTCTTTATTTCTTTTGTTCATGATATGCCAATATTGGATAGCATGAATCAGGATGGGCCTGTGTGAAGCAGGATGATGGAGGATAACGCAGACTGATGCACGTTGATGCAGGATGATGCAGGATGATGCAGGATGATGCAGGATGATGCAGGATGATGCAGGATGATGCAGGATGATGCAGGATGATGCAGGATGATGCAGGATGATGCAGGATGATGCAGGATGATGCAGGATGATGCAGGATGATGCAGGATGATGCAGGATGATGCAGGATGATGCAGGATGATGCAGGATGATGCAGGATGATGCAGGATGATGCAGGATGATGCAGGATGATGCAGGATGATGCAGAATGATGCAGGATGATGCAGGATGATGCAGGATGATGCAGGATGATGCAGGATGATGCAGGATGATGCAGGATGATGCAGGATGATGCAGGATGATGCAGGATGATGCAGGATGATGCAGGATGATGCAGGATGATGCAGGATGATGCAGGATGATGCAGGATGATGCAGGATGATGCAGGATGATGCAGGATGATGCAGGATGATGCAGGATGATGCAGGATGATGCAGGATGATGCAGGATGATGCAGGATGATGCAGGATGATGCAGGATGATGCAGGATGATGCAGGATGATGCAGGATGTTGCAGGATGATGCAGGATGATGCAGAATGATTCAGGATGATGCAGGATGATGCAGGATGATGCACGGTAATGCACGGTGATGCACGGTGATGCAGGATGAGGCACGATGATGTACGATGAAAGAGGAGGATGCGTGGTATTGATTTATTTGTTATTTTTTTGTACATTTCTTTATGTATTTCTATTTCTTTTTATTTATTTCTATTTCTTTATTTCTTTTGTTCATGATATGCCAATATTGGATAGCATGAATCAGGATGGGCCAGTGTGAAGCAGGATGATGCAGGACGACGCAGGATGATGCAGGATGACGCAGGATGATGCACGGTGATGCACGGTGATGCACGGTGATGCACGGTGATGCAGGATGAGGCACGATGATGTACGATGAAAGAGGAGGATGCGTGTTATTGATTTATTTGTTAATTTTTTGTACATTTCTTTATGTATTTCTATTTCTTTTTATTTATTTATTTATATTTATTTATTTCTTTTGTTCATGATATGCCAATATTGGATAGCATGAATCAGGATAGGCCAGTGTGAAGCAGGATGATGGAGGATAACGCAGACTGATGCAGGATGATGCAGGATGATGCAGGATATTGCAGGATGTTGCAGGATGATGCAGGATGATGCAGGATGATTCAGGATGATGCAGGATGATGCAGGATGATGCACGGTAATGCACGGTGATGCACGGTGATGCAGGATGAGGCACGATGATGTACGATGAAAGAGGAGGATGCGTGGTATTGATTTATTTGTTAATTTTTTGTACATTTCTTTATGTATTTCTATTTCTTTTTATTTATTTGTATTTCTTTATTTCTTTTGTTCATGATATGCCAATATTGGATAGCATGAATCAGGATGGGCCTGTGTGAAGCAGGATGATGGAGGATAACGCAGACTGATGCAGGATGATGCAGGATGAAGCAGGATGATGCAGGATGATGCAGGATGATGCAGGATGATGCAGGATGATGCACGGTAATGCACGGTGATGCACGGTGATGCAGGATGAGGCACGATGATGTACGATGAAAGAGGAGGATGCGTGGTATTGATTTATTTGTTAATTTTTTGTACATTTCTTTATGTATTTCTATTTCTTTTTATTTATTTCTATTTCTTTATTTCTTTTGTTCATGATATGCCAATATTGGATAGCATGAATCAGGATGGGCCAGTGTGAAGCAGGATGATGCAGGACGACGCAGGATGATGCAGGATGACGCAGGATGATGCACGGTGATGCACGGTGATGCACGGTGATGCACGGTGATGCAGGATGAGGCACGATGATGTACGATGAAAGAGGAGGATGCGTGTTATTGATTTATTTGTTAATTTTTTGTACATTTCTTTAAGTATTTCTATTTCTTTTTATTTATTTATTTATATTTATTTATTTATTTTGTTCATGATATGCCAATATTGGATAGCATGAATCAGGATAGGCCAGTGTGAAGCAGGATGATGGAGGATAACGCAGACTGATGCAGGATGATGCAGGATGATGCAGGATATTGCAGGATGTTGCAGGATGATGCAGGATGATTCAGGATGATGCAGGATGATGCAGGATGATGCACGGTGATGCAGGATGATGCAGGATGATGCAGGATGATACAGGATGATGCAGGATGATGCAGGATGATGCAGGATGATGCAGGATGATGCAGGATGATGCAGGATGATGCAGGATGATGCAGGATGATGCAGGATGATGCAGGATGATGCAGGATGATGGAGGATGATGCAGGATGTTGCAGGATGATGCAGGATGATGCAGGATGATGCAGGATGATGCAGGATGATGCAGGATGATGCACGGTGATGCAGGTAATGCACGGTGATGCAGGATGAGGCACGATGATGTACGATGAAAGAGGAGGATGAATGGTATTGATTTAATTGTTATTTTTTTGTACATTTCTTTATGTATTTCTATTTCTTTTTATTTATTTATATTTATTTATTTCTTTTGTTCATGATATGCCAATATTGGATAGCATGAATCAGGATGGGCCAGTGTGAAGCACGATGATGGAGGATAACGCAGACTGATGCAGGATGATGCAGGATGATGCAGGATGATGCAGGATGATGCAGGATGATGGAGGATGATGGAGGATGATGCAGGATGTTGCAGGATGATGCAGGATGATGCAGGATGATGCAGGATGATGCAGGATGATGCACGTTGATGCACGGTGATGCACGGTGATGCAGGATGAGGCACGATGATGTACGATGAAAGAGGAGGATGCGTGGTATTGATTTATTTGTTAATTTTTTGTACATTTCTTTAAGTATTTCTATTTCTTTTTATTTATTTATTTATATTTATTTATTTATTTTGTTCATGATATGCCAATATTGGATAGCATGAATCAGGATAGGCCAGTGTGAAGCAGGATGATGGAGGATAACGCAGACTGATGCAGGATGATGCAGGATGATGCAGAATGATGCAGGATGATGCAGGATGATGCAGGATGATGCAGGATGATGCAGGATGATGCAGGATGATGCAGGATGATGCAGGATGATGCAGGATGATGCAGGATGATGCAGGATGATGCAGGATGATGCAGGATGATGCAGGATGATGCAGGATGATGCAGGATGATGCAGGATGATGCAGGATGATGCAGGATGATGCAGGATGATGCAGGATGATGCAGGATGATGCAGGATGATGCAGGATGATGCAGGATGATGCAGGATGATGCAGGATGATGCAGGATGATGCAGGATGATGCAGGATGATGCAGGATGATGCAGGATGATGCAGGATGATGCAGGATGATGCAGGATGATGCAGGATGATGCAGGATGATGCAGGATGATGCAGGATGATGCAGGATGATGCAGGATGATGCAGGATGATGCAGGATGATGCAGGATGATGCAGGATGATGCAGGATGATGCAGGATGATGCAGGATGATGCAGGATGATGCAGGATGATGCAGGATGATGCAGGATGATGCAGGATGATGCAGGATGATGCAGGATGATGCAGGATGATGCAGGATGATGGAGGATGATGGAGGATGATGCAGGATGTTGCAGGATGATGCAGGATGATGCAGGATGATGCAGGATGATGCAGGATGTTGCAGGATGATGCACGGTAATGCACGGTGATGCAGGATGAGGCACGATGATGTACGATGAAAGAGGAGGATGCGTGGTATTGATTTATTTGTTAATTTTTTGTACATTTCTTTATGTATTTCTATTTCTTTTTATTTATTTGTATTTCTTTATTTCTTTTGTTCATGATATGCCAATATTGGATAGCATGAATCAGGATGGGCCTGTGTGAAGCAGGATGATGGAGGATAACGCAGACTGATGCACGTTGATGCAGGATGATGCAGGATGATGCAGGATGATGCAGGATGATGCAGGATGATGCAGGATGATGCAGGATGATGCAGGATGATGCAGGATGATGCAGGATGATGCAGGATGATGCAGGATGATGCAGGATGATGCAGGATGATGCAGGATGATGCAGGATGATGCAGGATGATGCAGGATGATGCAGGATGATGCAGGATGATGCAGGATGATGCAGGATGATGCAGAATGATGCAGGATGATGCAGGATGATGCAGGATGATGCAGGATGATGCAGGATGATGCAGGATGATGCAGGATGATGCAGGATGATGCAGGATGATGCAGGATGATGCAGGATGATGCAGGATGATGCAGGATGATGCAGGATGATGCAGGATGATGCAGGATGATGCAGGATGATGCAGGATGATGCAGGATGATGCAGGATGATGCAGGATGATGCAGGATGATGCAGGATGATGCAGGATGATGCAGGATGATGCAGGATGATGCAGGATGTTGCAGGATGATGCAGGATGATGCAGAATGATTCAGGATGATGCAGGATGATGCAGGATGATGCACGGTAATGCACGGTGATGCACGGTGATGCAGGATGAGGCACGATGATGTACGATGAAAGAGGAGGATGCGTGGTATTGATTTATTTGTTATTTTTTTGTACATTTCTTTATGTATTTCTATTTCTTTTTATTTATTTCTATTTCTTTATTTCTTTTGTTCATGATATGCCAATATTGGATAGCATGAATCAGGATGGGCCAGTGTGAAGCAGGATGATGCAGGACGACGCAGGATGATGCAGGATGACGCAGGATGATGCACGGTGATGCACGGTGATGCACGGTGATGCACGGTGATGCAGGATGAGGCACGATGATGTACGATGAAAGAGGAGGATGCGTGTTATTGATTTATTTGTTAATTTTTTGTACATTTCTTTATGTATTTCTATTTCTTTTTATTTATTTATTTATATTTATTTATTTCTTTTGTTCATGATATGCCAATATTGGATAGCATGAATCAGGATAGGCCAGTGTGAAGCAGGATGATGGAGGATAACGCAGACTGATGCAGGATGATGCAGGATGATGCAGGATATTGCAGGATGTTGCAGGATGATGCAGGATGATGCAGGATGATTCAGGATGATGCAGGATGATGCAGGATGATGCACGGTAAATGCACGGTGATGCACGGTGATGCAGGATGAGGCACGATGATGTACGATGAAAGAGGAGGATGCGTGGTATTGATTTATTTGTTAATTTTTTGTACATTTCTTTATGTATTTCTATTTCTTTTTATTTATTTGTATTTCTTTATTTCTTTTGTTCATGATATGCCAATATTGGATAGCATGAATCAGGATGGGCCTGTGTGAAGCAGGATGATGGAGGATAACGCAGACTGATGCAGGATGATGCAGGATGAAGCAGGATGATGCAGGATGATGCAGGATGATGCAGGATGATGCAGGATGATGCACGGTAATGCACGGTGATGCACGGTGATGCAGGATGAGGCACGATGATGTACGATGAAAGAGGAGGATGCGTGGTATTGATTTATTTGTTAATTTTTTGTACATTTCTTTATGTATTTCTATTTCTTTTTATTTATTTCTATTTCTTTATTTCTTTTGTTCATGATATGCCAATATTGGATAGCATGAATCAGGATGATGCAGGATGATGCAGGATGATGCAGGATGATGCAGGATGATGCAGGATGATGCAGGATGATGCAGGATGATGCAGGATGATGCAGGATGATGCAGGATGATGCAGGATGATGGAGGATGATGGAGGATGATGCAGGATGTTGCAGGATGATGCCGGATGATGCAGGATGATGCAGGATGATGCAGGATGATGCAGGATGTTGCAGGATGATGCACGGTAATGCACGGTGATGCAGGATGAGGCACGATGATGTACGATGAAAGAGGAGGATGCGTGGTATTGATTTATTTGTTAATTTTTTGTACATTTCTTTATGTATTTCTATTTCTTTTTATTTATTTGTATTTCTTTATTTCTTTTGTTCATGATATGCCAATATTGGATAGCATGAATCAGGATGGGCCTGTGTGAAGCAGGATGATGGAGGATAACGCAGACTGATGCACGTTGATGCAGGATGATGCAGGATGATGCAGGATGATGCAGGATGATGCAGGATGATGCAGGATGATGCAGGATGATGCAGGATGATGCAGGATGATGCAGGATGATGCAGGATGATGCAGGATGATGCAGGATGATGCAGGATGATGCAGGATGATGCAGGATGATGCAGGATGATGCAGGATGATGCAGGATGATGCAGGATGATGCAGGATGATGCAGAATGATGCAGGATGATGCAGGATGATGCAGGATGATGCAGGATGATGCAGGATGATGCAGGATGATGCAGGATGATGCAGGATGATGCAGGATGATGCAGGATGATGCAGGATGATGCAGGATGATGCAGGATGATGCAGGATGATGCAGGATGATGCAGGATGATGCAGGATGATGCAGGATGATGCAGGATGATGCAGGATGATGCAGGATGATGCAGGATGATGCAGGATGATGCAGGATGATGCAGGATGATGCAGGATGATGCAGGATGATGCAGGATGATGCAGGATGTTGCAGGATGATGCAGGATGATGCAGAATGATTCAGGATGATGCAGGATGATGCACGGTAATGCACGGTGATGCACGGTGATGCAGGATGAGGCACGATGATGTACGATGAAAGAGGAGGATGCGTGGTATTGATTTATTTGTTATTTTTTTGTACATTTCTTTATGTATTTCTATTTCTTTTTATTTATTTCTATTTCTTTATTTCTTTTGTTCATGATATGCCAATATTGGATAGCATGAATCAGGATGGGCCAGTGTGAAGCAGGATGATGGAGGATAACGCAGACTGATGCAGGATGATGCAGGATGATGCAGGATATTGCAGGATGTTGCAGGATGATGCAGGATGATGCAGGATGATTCAGGATGATGCAGGATGATGCAGGATGATGCACGGTAAATGCACGGTGATGCACGGTGATGCAGGATGAGGCACGATGATGTACGATGAAAGAGGAGGATGCGTGGTATTGATTTATTTGTTAATTTTTTGTACATTTCTTTATGTATTTCTATTTCTTTTTATTTATTTGTATTTCTTTATTTCTTTTGTTCATGATATGCCAATATTGGATAGCATGAATCAGGATAGGCCAGTGTGAAGCAGGATGATGGAGGATAACGCAGACTGATGCAGGATGATGCAGGATGATGCAGGATATTGCAGGATGTTGCAGGATGATGCAGGATGATGCAGGATGATTCAGGATGATGCAGGATGATGCAGGATGATGCACGGTAAATGCACGGTGATGCACGGTGATGCAGGATGAGGCACGATGATGTACGATGAAAGAGGAGGATGCGTGGTATTGATTTATTTGTTAATTTTTTGTACATTTCTTTATGTATTTCTATTTCTTTTTATTTATTTGTATTTCTTTATTTCTTTTGTTCATGATATGCCAATATTGGATAGCATGAATCAGGATGGGCCTGTGTGAAGCAGGATGATGGAGGATAACGCAGACTGATGCAGGATGATGCAGGATGAAGCAGGATGATGCAGGATGATGCAGGATGATGCAGGATGATGCAGGATGATGCACGGTAATGCACGGTGATGCACGGTGATGCAGGATGAGGCACGATGATGTACGATGAAAGAGGAGGATGCGTGGTATTGATTTATTTGTTAATTTTTTGTACATTTCTTTATGTATTTCTATTTCTTTTTATTTATTTCTATTTCTTTATTTCTTTTGTTCATGATATGCCAATATTGGATAGCATGAATCAGGATGATGCAGGATGATGCAGGATGATGCAGGATGATGCAGGATGATGCAGGATGATGCAGGATGATGCAGAATGATGCAGGATGATGCAGGATGATGCAGGATGATGCAGGATGATGCAGGATGATGCAGGATGATGCAGGATGATGCAGGATGATGCAGGATGATGCAGGATGATGCAGGATGATGCAGGATGATGCAGGATGATGCAGGATGATGCAGGATGATGCAGGATGATGCAGGATGATGCAGGATGATGCAGGATGATGCAGGATGATGCAGGATGATGCAGGATGATGCAGGATGATGCAGGATGATGCAGGATGATGCAGGATGATGCAGGATGATGCAGGATGTTGCAGGATGATGCAGGATGATGCAGAATGATTCAGGATGATGCAGGATGATGCACGGTAATGCACGGTGATGCACGGTGATGCAGGATGAGGCACGATGATGTACGATGAAAGAGGAGGATGCGTGGTATTGATTTATTTGTTATTTTTTTGTACATTTCTTTATGTATTTCTATTTCTTTTTATTTATTTCTATTTCTTTATTTCTTTTGTTCATGATATGCCAATATTGGATAGCATGAATCAGGATGGGCCAGTGTGAAGCAGGATGATGGAGGATAACGCAGACTGATGCAGGATGATGCAGGATGATGCAGGATATTGCAGGATGTTGCAGGATGATGCAGGATGATGCAGGATGATTCAGGATGATGCAGGATGATGCAGGATGATGCACGGTAAATGCACGGTGATGCACGGTGATGCAGGATGAGGCACGATGATGTACGATGAAAGAGGAGGATGCGTGGTATTGATTTATTTGTTAATTTTTTGTACATTTCTTTATGTATTTCTATTTCTTTTTATTTATTTGTATTTCTTTATTTCTTTTGTTCATGATATGCCAATATTGGATAGCATGAATCAGGATAGGCCAGTGTGAAGCAGGATGATGGAGGATAACGCAGACTGATGCAGGATGATGCAGGATGATGCAGGATATTGCAGGATGTTGCAGGATGATGCAGGATGATGCAGGATGATTCAGGATGATGCAGGATGATGCAGGATGATGCACGGTAAATGCACGGTGATGCACGGTGATGCAGGATGAGGCACGATGATGTACGATGAAAGAGGAGGATGCGTGGTATTGATTTATTTGTTAATTTTTTGTACATTTCTTTATGTATTTCTATTTCTTTTTATTTATTTGTATTTCTTTATTTCTTTTGTTCATGATATGCCAATATTGGATAGCATGAATCAGGATGGGCCTGTGTGAAGCAGGATGATGGAGGATAACGCAGACTGATGCAGGATGATGCAGGATGAAGCAGGATGATGCAGGATGATGCAGGATGATGCAGGATGATGCAGGATGATGCACGGTAATGCACGGTGATGCACGGTGATGCACGGTGATGCACGGTGATGCAGGATGAGGCACGATGATGTACGATGAAAGAGGAGGATGCGTGTTATTGATTTATTTGTTAATTTTTTGTACATTTCTTTATGTATTTCTATTTCTTTTTATTTATTTATTTATATTTATTTATTTCTTTTGTTCATGATATGCCAATATTGGATAGCATGAATCAGGATAGGCCAGTGTGAAGCAGGATGATGGAGGATAACGCAGACTGATGCAGGATGATGCAGGATGATGCAGGATATTGCAGGATGTTGCAGGATGATGCAGGATGATGCAGGATGATTCAGGATGATGCAGGATGATGCAGGATGATGCACGGTAAATGCACGGTGATGCACGGTGATGCAGGATGAGGCACGATGATGTACGATGAAAGAGGAGGATGCGTGGTATTGATTTATTTGTTAATTTTTTGTACATTTCTTTATGTATTTCTATTTCTTTTTATTTATTTGTATTTCTTTATTTCTTTTGTTCATGATATGCCAATATTGGATAGCATGAATCAGGATGGGCCAGTGTGAAGCAGGATGATGCAGGACGACGCAGGATGATGCAGGATGACGCAGGATGATGCACGGTGATGCACGGTGATGCACGGTGATGCACGGTGATGCAGGATGAGGCACGATGATGTACGATGAAAGAGGAGGATGCGTGTTATTGATTTATTTGTTAATTTTTTGTACATTTCTTTATGTATTTCTATTTCTTTTTATTTATTTATTTATATTTATTTATTTCTTTTGTTCATGATATGCCAATATTGGATAGCATGAATCAGGATAGGCCAGTGTGAAGCAGGATGATGGAGGATAACGCAGACTGATGCAGGATGATGCAGGATGATGCAGGATATTGCAGGATGTTGCAGGATGATGCAGGATGATGCAGGATGATTCAGGATGATGCAGGATGATGCAGGATGATGCACGGTAAATGCACGGTGATGCACGGTGATGCAGGATGAGGCACGATGATGTACGATGAAAGAGGAGGATGCGTGGTATTGATTTATTTGTTAATTTTTTGTACATTTCTTTATGTATTTCTATTTCTTTTTATTTATTTGTATTTCTTTATTTCTTTTGTTCATGATATGCCAATATTGGATAGCATGAATCAGGATGGGCCTGTGTGAAGCAGGATGATGGAGGATAACGCAGACTGATGCAGGATGATGCAGGATGAAGCAGGATGATGCAGGATGATGCAGGATGATGCAGGATGATGCAGGATGATGCACGGTAATGCACGGTGATGCACGGTGATGCAGGATGAGGCACGATGATGTACGATGAAAGAGGAGGATGCGTGGTATTGATTTATTTGTTAATTTTTTGTACATTTCTTTATGTATTTCTATTTCTTTTTATTTATTTCTATTTCTTTATTTCTTTTGTTCATGATATGCCAATATTGGATAGCATGAATCAGGATGATGCAGGATGATGCAGGATGATGCAGGATGATGCAGGATGATGCAGGATGATGCAGGATGATGCAGGATGATGCAGGATGATGCAGGATGATGCAGGATGATGCAGGATGATGCAGGATGATGGAGGATGATGGAGGATGATGCAGGATGTTGCAGGATGATGCCGGATGATGCAGGATGATGCAGGATGATGCAGGATGTTGCAGGATGATGCACGGTAATGCACGGTGATGCAGGATGAGGCACGATGATGTACGATGAAAGAGGAGGATGCGTGGTATTGATTTATTTGTTAATTTTTTGTACATTTCTTTATGTATTTCTATTTCTTTTTATTTATTTGTATTTCTTTATTTCTTTTGTTCATGATATGCCAATATTGGATAGCATGAATCAGGATGGGCCTGTGTGAAGCAGGATGATGGAGGATAACGCAGACTGATGCACGTTGATGCAGGATGATGCAGGATGATGCAGGATGATGCAGGATGATGCAGGATGATGCAGGATGATGCAGGATGATGCAGGATGATGCAGGATGATGCAGGATGATGCAGGATGATGCAGGATGATGCAGGATGATGCAGGATGATGCAGGATGATGCAGGATGATGCAGGATGATGCAGGATGATGCAGGATGATGCAGGATGATGCAGGATGATGCAGGATGATGCAGGATGATGCAGAATGATGCAGGATGATGCAGGATGATGCAGGATGATGCAGGATGATGCAGGATGATGCAGGATGATGCAGGATGATGCAGGATGATGCAGGATGATGCAGGATGATGCAGGATGATGCAGGATGATGCAGGATGATGCAGGATGATGCAGGATGATGCAGGATGATGCAGGATGATGCAGGATGATGCAGGATGATGCAGGATGATGCAGGATGATGCAGGATGATGCAGGATGATGCAGGATGATGCAGGATGATGCAGGATGATGCAGGATGATGCAGGATGATGCAGGATGATGCAGGATGATGCACGGTAATGCACGGTGATGCACGGTGATGCAGGATGAGGCACGATGATGTACGATGAAAGAGGAGGATGCGTGGTATTGATTTATTTGTTATTTTTTTGTACATTTCTTTATGTATTTCTATTTCTTTTTATTTATTTCTATTTCTTTATTTCTTTTGTTCATGATATGCCAATATTGGATAGCATGAATCAGGATGGGCCAGTGTGAAGCAGGATGATGCAGGACGACGCAGGATGATGCAGGATGACGCAGGATGATGCACGGTGATGCACGGTGATGCACGGTGATGCACGGTGATGCAGGATGAGGCACGATGATGTACGATGAAAGAGGAGGATGCGTGTTATTGATTTATTTGTTAATTTTTTGTACATTTCTTTATGTATTTCTATTTCTTTTTATTTATTTATTTATATTTATTTATTTCTTTTGTTCATGATATGCCAATATTGGATAGCATGAATCAGGATAGGCCAGTGTGAAGCAGGATGATGGAGGATAACGCAGACTGATGCAGGATGATGCAGGATGATGCAGGATATTGCAGGATGTTGCAGGATGATGCAGGATGATGCAGGATGATTCAGGATGATGCAGGATGATGCAGGATGATGCACGGTAATGCACGGTGATGCACGGTGATGCAGGATGAGGCACGATGATGTACGATGAAAGAGGAGGATGCGTGGTATTGATTTATTTGTTAATTTTTTGTACATTTCTTTATGTATTTCTATTTCTTTTTATTTATTTGTATTTCTTTATTTCTTTTGTTCATGATATGCCAATATTGGATAGCATGAATCAGGATGGGCCTGTGTGAAGCAGGATGATGGAGGATAACGCAGACTGATGCAGGATGATGCAGGATGAAGCAGGATGATGCAGGATGATGCAGGATGATGCAGGATGATGCAGGATGATGCACGGTAATGCACGGTGATGCACGGTGATGCAGGATGAGGCACGATGATGTACGATGAAAGAGGAGGATGCGTGGTATTGATTTATTTGTTAATTTTTTGTACATTTCTTTATGTATTTCTATTTCTTTTTATTTATTTCTATTTCTTTATTTCTTTTGTTCATGATATGCCAATATTGGATAGCATGAATCAGGATGGGCCAGTGTGAAGCAGGATGATGCAGGACGACGCAGGATGATGCAGGATGACGCAGGATGATGCACGGTGATGCACGGTGATGCACGGTGATGCACGGTGATGCAGGATGAGGCACGATGATGTACGATGAAAGAGGAGGATGCGTGTTATTGATTTATTTGTTAATTTTTTGTACATTTCTTTAAGTATTTCTATTTCTTTTTATTTATTTATTTATATTTATTTATTTATTTTGTTCATGATATGCCAATATTGGATAGCATGAATCAGGATAGGCCAGTGTGAAGCAGGATGATGGAGGATAACGCAGACTGATGCAGGATGATGCAGGATGATGCAGGATATTGCAGGATGTTGCAGGATGATGCAGGATGATGCAGGATGATTCAGGATGATGCAGGATGATGCAGGATGATGCACGGTGATGCAGGATGATGCAGGATGATGCAGGATGATGCAGGATGATGCAGGATGATGCAGGATGATGCAGGATGATGCAGGATGATGCAGGATGATGCAGGATGATGCAGGATGATGCAGGATGATGCAGGATGATGCAGGATGATGCAGGATGATGCAGGATGATGCAGGATGATGCAGGATGATGCAGGATGTTGCAGGATGATGCAGGATGATGCAGAATGATTCAGGATGATGCAGGATGATGCAGGATGATGCACGGTAATGCACGGTGATGCACGATGATGCAGGATGAGGCACGATGATGTACGATGAAAGAGGAGGATGCGTGGTATTGATTTATTTGTTATTTTTTTGTACATTTCTTTATGTATTTCTATTTCTTTTTATTTATTTCTATTTCTTTATTTCTTTTGTTCATGATATGCCAATATTGGATAGCATGAATCAGGATGGGCCAGTGTGAAGCAGGATGATGCAGGACGACGCAGGATGATGCAGGATGACGCAGGATGATGCACGGTGATGCACGGTGATGCACGGTGATGCACGGTGATGCAGGATGAGGCACGATGATGTACGATGAAAGAGGAGGATGCGTGTTATTGATTTATTTGTTAATTTTTTGTACATTTCTTTATGTATTTCTATTTCTTTTTATTTATTTATTTATATTTATTTATTTCTTTTGTTCATGATATGCCAATATTGGATAGCATGAATCAGGATAGGCCAGTGTGAAGCAGGATGATGGAGGATAACGCAGACTGATGCAGGATGATGCAGGATGATGCAGGATATTGCAGGATGTTGCAGGATGATGCAGGATGATGCAGGATGATTCAGGATGATGCAGGATGATGCAGGATGATGCACGGTAAATGCACGGTGATGCACGGTGATGCAGGATGAGGCACGATGATGTACGATGAAAGAGGAGGATGCGTGGTATTGATTTATTTGTTAATTTTTTGTACATTTCTTTATGTATTTCTATTTCTTTTTATTTATTTGTATTTCTTTATTTCTTTTGTTCATGATATGCCAATATTGGATAGCATGAATCAGGATGGGCCTGTGTGAAGCAGGATGATGGAGGATAACGCAGACTGATGCAGGATGATGCAGGATGAAGCAGGATGATGCAGGATGATGCAGGATGATGCAGGATGATGCAGGATGATGCACGGTAATGCACGGTGATGCACGGTGATGCAGGATGAGGCACGATGATGTACGATGAAAGAGGAGGATGCGTGGTATTGATTTATTTGTTAATTTTTTGTACATTTCTTTATGTATTTCTATTTCTTTTTATTTATTTCTATTTCTTTATTTCTTTTGTTCATGATATGCCAATATTGGATAGCATGAATCAGGATGATGCAGGATGATGCAGGATGATGCAGGATGATGCAGGATGATGCAGGATGATGCAGGATGATGCAGGATGATGCAGGATGATGCAGGATGATGCAGGATGATGCAGGATGATGCAGGATGATGCAGGATGATGCAGGATGATGCAGGATGATGCAGGATGATGCAGGATGATGCAGGATGATGCAGGATGATGCAGGATGATGCAGAATGATGCAGGATGATGCAGGATGATGCAGGATGATGCAGGATGATGCAGGATGATGCAGGATGATGCAGGATGATGCAGGATGATGCAGGATGATGCAGGATGATGCAGGATGATGCAGGATGATGCAGGATGATGCAGGATGATGCAGGATGATGCAGGATGATGCAGGATGATGCAGGATGATGCAGGATGATGCAGGATGATGCAGGATGATGCAGGATGATGCAGGATGATGCAGGATGATGCAGGATGATGCAGGATGATGCAGGATGATGCAGGATGATGCAGGATGATGCAGGATGATGCAGGATGATGCAGGATGATGCAGGATGATGCAGGATGATGCACGGTAATGCACGGTGATGCACGGTGATGCAGGATGAGGCACGATGATGTACGATGAAAGAGGAGGATGCGTGGTATTGATTTATTTGTTATTTTTTTGTACATTTCTTTATGTATTTCTATTTCTTTTTATTTATTTCTATTTCTTTATTTCTTTTGTTCATGATATGCCAATATTGGATAGCATGAATCAGGATGGGCCAGTGTGAAGCAGGATGATGCAGGACGACGCAGGATGATGCAGGATGACGCAGGATGATGCACGGTGATGCACGGTGATGCACGGTGATGCACGGTGATGCAGGATGAGGCACGATGATGTACGATGAAAGAGGAGGATGCGTGTTATTGATTTATTTGTTAATTTTTTGTACATTTCTTTATGTATTTCTATTTCTTTTTATTTATTTATTTATATTTATTTATTTCTTTTGTTCATGATATGCCAATATTGGATAGCATGAATCAGGATAGGCCAGTGTGAAGCAGGATGATGGAGGATAACGCAGACTGATGCAGGATGATGCAGGATGATGCAGGATATTGCAGGATGTTGCAGGATGATGCAGGATGATGCAGGATGATTCAGGATGATGCAGGATGATGCAGGATGATGCACGGTAATGCACGGTGATGCACGGTGATGCAGGATGAGGCACGATGATGTACGATGAAAGAGGAGGATGCGTGGTATTGATTTATTTGTTAATTTTTTGTACATTTCTTTATGTATTTCTATTTCTTTTTATTTATTTGTATTTCTTTATTTCTTTTGTTCATGATATGCCAATATTGGATAGCATGAATCAGGATGGGCCTGTGTGAAGCAGGATGATGGAGGATAACGCAGACTGATGCAGGATGATGCAGGATGAAGCAGGATGATGCAGGATGATGCAGGATGATGCAGGATGATGCAGGATGATGCACGGTAATGCACGGTGATGCACGGTGATGCAGGATGAGGCACGATGATGTACGATGAAAGAGGAGGATGCGTGGTATTGATTTATTTGTTAATTTTTTGTACATTTCTTTATGTATTTCTATTTCTTTTTATTTATTTCTATTTCTTTATTTCTTTTGTTCATGATATGCCAATATTGGATAGCATGAATCAGGATGGGCCAGTGTGAAGCAGGATGATGCAGGACGACGCAGGATGATGCAGGATGACGCAGGATGATGCACGGTGATGCACGGTGATGCACGGTGATGCACGGTGATGCAGGATGAGGCACGATGATGTACGATGAAAGAGGAGGATGCGTGTTATTGATTTATTTGTTAATTTTTTGTACATTTCTTTAAGTATTTCTATTTCTTTTTATTTATTTATTTATATTTATTTATTTATTTTGTTCATGATATGCCAATATTGGATAGCATGAATCAGGATAGGCCAGTGTGAAGCAGGATGATGGAGGATAACGCAGACTGATGCAGGATGATGCAGGATGATGCAGGATATTGCAGGATGTTGCAGGATGATGCAGGATGATGCAGGATGATGCAGGATGATGCAGGATGATGCAGGATGATGCACGGTGATGCAGGATGATGCAGGATGATGCAGGATGATACAGGATGATGCAGGATGATGCAGGATGTTGCAGGATGATGCAGGATGATGCAGGATGATGCAGGATGATGCAGGATGATGCAGGATGATGCAGGATGATGGAGGATGATGCAGGATGTTGCAGGATGATGCAGGATGATGCAGGATGATTCAGGATGATGCAGGATGATGCAGGATGATGCACGGTAATGCACGGTGATGCACGGTGATGCAGGATGAGGCACGATGATGTACGATGAAAGAGGAGGATGCGTGGTATTGATTTATTTGTTAATTTTTTGTACATTTCTTTATGTATTTCTATTTCTTTTTATTTATTTGTATTTCTTTATTTCTTTTGTTCATGATATGCCAATATTGGATAGCATGAATCAGGATGGGCCTGTGTGAAGCAGGATGATGGAGGATAACGCAGACTGATGCAGGATGATGCAGGATGAAGCAGGATGATGCAGGATGATGCAGGATGATGCAGGATGATGCAGGATGATGCACGGTAATGCACGGTGATGCACGGTGATGCAGGATGAGGCACGATGATGTACGATGAAAGAGGAGGATGCGTGGTATTGATTTATTTGTTAATTTTTTGTACATTTCTTTATGTATTTCTATTTCTTTTTATTTATTTCTATTTCTTTATTTCTTTTGTTCATGATATGCCAATATTGGATAGCATGAATCAGGATGGGCCAGTGTGAAGCAGGATGATGCAGGACGACGCAGGATGATGCAGGATGACGCAGGATGATGCACGGTGATGCACGGTGATGCACGGTGATGCACGGTGATGCAGGATGAGGCACGATGATGTACGATGAAAGAGGAGGATGCGTGTTATTGATTTATTTGTTAATTTTTTGTACATTTCTTTAAGTATTTCTATTTCTTTTTATTTATTTATTTATATTTATTTATTTATTTTGTTCATGATATGCCAATATTGGATAGCATGAATCAGGATAGGCCAGTGTGAAGCAGGATGATGGAGGATAACGCAGACTGATGCAGGATGATGCAGGATGATGCAGGATATTGCAGGATGTTGCAGGATGATGCAGGATGATGCAGGATGATTCAGGATGATGCAGGATGATGCAGGATGATGCACGGTGATGCAGGATGATGCAGGATGATGCAGGATGATACAGGATGATGCAGGATGATGCAGGATGATGCAGGATGATGCAGGATGATGCAGGATGATGCAGGATGATGCAGGATGATGCAGGATGATGCAGGATGATGCAGGATGATGGAGGATGATGCAGGATGTTGCAGGATGATGCAGGATGATGCAGGATGATGCAGGATGATGCAGGATGATGCAGGATGATGCACGGTGATGCAGGTAATGCACGGTGATGCAGGATGAGGCACGATGATGTACGATGAAAGAGGAGGATGCGTGGTATTGATTTAATTGTTATTTTTTTGTACATTTCTTTATGTATTTCTATTTCTTTTTATTTATTTATATTTATTTATTTCTTTTGTTCATGATATGCCAATATTGGATAGCATGAATCAGGATGGGCCAGTGTGAAGCACGATGATGGAGGATAACGCAGACTGATGCAGGATGATGCAGGATGATGCAGAATGATGCAGGATGATGCAGGATGATGCAGGATGATGCAGGATGATGCAGGATGATGCAGGATGATGCAGGATGATGCAGGATGATGCAGGATGATGCAGGATGATGCAGGATGATGCAGGATGATGCAGGATGATGCAGGATGATGCAGGATGATGCAGGATGATGCAGGATGATGCAGGATGATGCAGGATGATGCAGGATGATGCAGGATGATGCAGGATGATGCAGGATGATGCAGGATGATGCAGGATGATGCAGGATGATGCAGGATGATGCAGGATGATGCAGGATGATGCAGGATGATGCAGGATGATGCAGGATGATGCAGGATGATGCAGGATGATGCAGGATGATGCAGGATGATGCAGGATGATGCAGGATGATGCAGGATGATGCAGGATGATGCAGGATGATGCAGGATGATGCAGGATGATGCAGGATGATGCAGGATGATGCAGGATGATGGAGGATGATGGAGGATGATGCAGGATGTTGCAGGATGATGCAGGATGATGCAGGATGATGCAGGATGATGCAGGATGATGCAGGATGATGCAGGATGATGCACGGTGATGCACGGTGATGCAGGATGAGGCACGATGATGTACGATGAAAGAGGAGGATGCGTGGTATTGATTTATTTGTTAATTTTTTGTACATTTCTTTAAGTATTTCTATTTCTTTTTATTTATTTATTTATATTTATTTATTTATTTTGTTCATGATATGCCAATATTGGATAGCATGAATCAGGATAGGCCAGTGTGAAGCAGGATGATGGAGGATAACGCAGACTGATGCAGGATGATGCAGGATGATGCAGGATATTGCAGGATGTTGCAGGATGATGCAGGATGATGCAGGATGATTCAGGATGATGCAGGATGATGCAGGATGATGCACGGTGATGCAGGATGATGCAGGATGATGCAGGATGATACAGGATGATGCAGGATGATGCAGGATGATGCAGGATGATGCAGGATGATGCAGGATGATGCAGGATGATGCAGGATGATGCAGGATGATGCAGGATGATGCAGGATGATGCAGGATGATGCAGGATGATGGAGGATGATGCAGGATGTTGCAGGATGATGCAGGATGATGCAGGATGATGCAGGATAATGCAGGATGATGCAGGATGATGCACGGTGATGCAGGTAATGCACGGTGATGCAGGATGAGGCACGATGATGTACGATGAAAGAGGAGGATGCGTGGTATTGATTTAATTGTTATTTTTTTGTACATTTCTTTATGTATTTCTATTTCTTTTTATTTATTTATATTTATTTATTTCTTTTGTTCATGATATGCCAATATTGGATAGCATGAATCAGGATGGGCCAGTGTGAAGCACGATGATGGAGGATAACGCAGACTGATGCAGGATGATGCAGGATGATGCACGTTGATGCAGGATGATGCAGGATGATGCAGGATGAAGCAGGATGATGCAGGATGATGCAGGATGATGCAGGATGATGCACGGTAATGCACGGTGATGCACGGTGATGCAGGATGAGGCACGATGATGTACGATGAAAGAGGAGGATGCGTGGTATTGATTTATTTGTTATTTTTTTGTACATTTCTTTATGTATTTCTATTTCTTTTTATTTATTTCTATTTCTTTATTTCTTTTGTTCATGATATGCCAATATTGGATAGCATGAATCAGGATGGGCCAGTGTGAAGCAGGATGATGCAGGACGACGCAGGATGATGCAGGATGACGCAGGATGATGCACGGTGATGCACGGTGATGCACGGTGATGCACGGTGATGCAGGATGAGGCACGATGATGTACGATGAAAGAGGAGGATGCGTGTTATTGATTTATTTGTTAATTTTTTGTACATTTCTTTATGTATTTCTATTTCTTTTTATTTATTTATTTATATTTATTTATTTCTTTTGTTCATGATATGCCAATATTGGATAGCATGAATCAGGATAGGCCAGTGTGAAGCAGGATGATGGAGGATAACGCAGACTGATGCAGGATGATGCAGGATGATGCAGGATATTGCAGGATGTTGCAGGATGATGCAGGATGATGCAGGATGATTCAGGATGATGCAGGATGATGCAGGATGATGCACGGTAATGCACGGTGATGCACGGTGATGCAGGATGAGGCACGATGATGTACGATGAAAGAGGAGGATGCGTGGTATTGATTTATTTGTTAATTTTTTGTACATTTCTTTATGTATTTCTATTTCTTTTTATTTATTTGTATTTCTTTATTTCTTTTGTTCATGATATGCCAATATTGGATAGCATGAATCAGGATGGGCCTGTGTGAAGCAGGATGATGGAGGATAACGCAGACTGATGCAGGATGATGCAGGATGAAGCAGGATGATGCAGGATGATGCAGGATGATGCAGGATGATGCAGGATGATGCACGGTAATGCACGGTGATGCACGGTGATGCAGGATGAGGCACGATGATGTACGATGAAAGAGGAGGATGCGTGGTATTGATTTATTTGTTAATTTTTTGTACATTTCTTTATGTATTTCTATTTCTTTTTATTTATTTCTATTTCTTTATTTCTTTTGTTCATGATATGCCAATATTGGATAGCATGAATCAGGATGATGCAGGATGATGCAGGATGATGCAGGATGATGCAGGATGATGCAGGATGATGCAGGATGATGCAGGATGATGCAGGATGATGCAGGATGATGCAGGATGATGGAGGATGATGGAGGATGATGCAGGATGTTGCAGGATGATGCAGGATGATGCAGGATGATGCAGGATGATGCAGGATGTTGCAGGATGATGCACGGTAATGCACGGTGATGCAGGATGAGGCACGATGATGTACGATGAAAGAGGAGGATGCGTGGTATTGATTTATTTGTTAATTTTTTGTACATTTCTTTATGTATTTCTATTTCTTTTTATTTATTTGTATTTCTTTATTTCTTTTGTTCATGATATGCCAATATTGGATAGCATGAATCAGGATGGGCCTGTGTGAAGCAGGATGATGGAGGATAACGCAGACTGATGCACGTTGATGCAGGATGATGCAGGATGATGCAGGATGATGCAGGATGATGCAGGATGATGCAGGATGATGCAGGATGATGCAGGATGATGCAGGATGAGGCAGGATGATGCAGGATGATGCAGGATGATGCAGGATGATGCAGGATGATGCAGGATGATGCAGGATGATGCAGGATGATGCAGGATGATGCAGGATGATGCAGGATGATGCAGGATGATGCAGGATGATGCAGGATGATGCAGGATGATGCAGGATGATGCAGGATGATGCAGGATGATGCAGGATGATGCAGGATGATGCAGGATGATGCAGGATGATGCAGGATGATGCAGGATGATGCAGGATGATGCACGGTAATGCACGGTGATGCACGGTGATGCAGGATGAGGCACGATGATGTACGATGAAAGAGGAGGATGCGTGGTATTGATTTATTTGTTATTTTTTTGTACATTTCTTTATGTATTTCTATTTCTTTTTATTTATTTCTATTTCTTTATTTCTTTTGTTCATGATATGCCAATATTGGATAGCATGAATCAGGATGGGCCAGTGTGAAGCAGGATGATGCAGGACGACGCAGGATGATGCAGGATGACGCAGGATGATGCACGGTGATGCACGGTGATGCACGGTGATGCACGGTGATGCAGGATGAGGCACGATGATGTACGATGAAAGAGGAGGATGCGTGTTATTGATTTATTTGTTAATTTTTTGTACATTTCTTTATGTATTTCTATTTCTTTTTATTTATTTATTTATATTTATTTATTTCTTTTGTTCATGATATGCCAATATTGGATAGCATGAATCAGGATAGGCCAGTGTGAAGCAAGATGATGGAGGATAACGCAGACTGATGCAGGATGATGCAGCATGATGCAGGATATTGCAGGATGTTGCAGGATGATGCAGGATGATGCAGGATGATTCAGGATGATGCAGGATGATGCAGGATGATGCACGGTAATGCACGGTGATGCACGGTGATGCAGGATGAGGCACGATGATGTACGATGAAAGAGGAGGATGCGTGGTATTGATTTATTTGTTAATTTTTTGTACATTTCTTTATGTATTTCTATTTCTTTTTATTTATTTGTATTTCTTTATTTCTTTTGTTCATGATATGCCAATATTGGATAGCATGAATCAGGATGGGCCTGTGTGAAGCAGGATGATGGAGGATAACGCAGACTGATGCAGGATGATGCAGGATGAAGCAGGATGATGCAGGATGATGCAGGATGATGCAGGATGATGCAGGATGATGCACGGTAATGCACGGTGATGCACGGTGATGCAGGATGAGGCACGATGATGTACGATGAAAGAGGAGGATGCGTGGTATTGATTTATTTGTTAATTTTTTGTACATTTCTTTATGTATTTCTATTTCTTTTTATTTATTTCTATTTCTTTATTTCTTTTGTTCATGATATGCCAATATTGGATAGCATGAATCAGGATGGGCCAGTGTGAAGCAGGATGATGCAGGACGACGCAGGATGATGCAGGATGACGCAGGATGATGCACGGTGATGCACGGTGATGCACGGTGATGCACGGTGATGCAGGATGAGGCACGATGATGTACGATGAAAGAGGAGGATGCGTGTTATTGATTTATTTGTTAATTTTTTGTACATTTCTTTAAGTATTTCTATTTCTTTTTATTTATTTATTTATATTTATTTATTTATTTTGTTCATGATATGCCAATATTGGATAGCATGAATCAGGATAGGCCAGTGTGAAGCAGGATGATGGAGGATAACGCAGACTGATGCAGGATGATGCAGGATGATGCAGGATATTGCAGGATGTTGCAGGATGATGCAGGATGATGCAGGATGATTCAGGATGATGCAGGATGATGCAGGATGATGCACGGTGATGCAGGATGATGCAGGATGATGCAGGATGATACAGGATGATGCAGGATGATGCAGGATGATGCAGGATGATGCAGGATGATGCAGGATGATGCAGGATGATGCAGGATGATGCAGGATGATGCAGGATGATGCAGGATGATGCAGGATGATGCAGGATGATGGAGGATGATGCAGGATGTTGCAGGATGATGCAGGATGATGCAGGATGATGCAGGATGATGCAGGATGATGCAGGATGATGCACGGTGATGCAGGTAATGCACGGTGATGCAGGATGAGGCACGATGATGTACGATGAAAGAGGAGGATGCGTGGTATTGATTTAATTGTAATTTTTTTGTACATTTCTTTATGTATTTCTATTTCTTTTTATTTATTTATATTTATTTATTTCTTTTGTTCATGATATGCCAATATTGGATAGCATGAATCAGGATGGGCCAGTGTGAAGCACGATGATGGAGGATAACGCAGACTGATGCAGGATGATGCAGGATGATGCAGAATGATGCAGGATGATGCAGGATGATGCAGGATGATGCAGGATGATGCAGGATGATGCAGGATGATGCAGGATGATGCAGGATGATGCAGGATGATGCAGGATGATGCAGGATGATGCAGGATGATGCAGGATGATGCAGGATGATGCAGGATGATGCAGGATGATGCAGGATGATGCAGGATGATGCAGGATGATGCAGGATGATGCAGGATGATGCAGGATGATGCAGGATGATGCAGGATGATGCAGGATGATGCAGGATGATGCAGGATGATGCAGGATGATGCAGGATGATGCAGGATGATGCAGGATGATGCAGGATGATGCAGGATGATGCAGGATGATGCAGGATGATGCAGGATGATGCAGGATGATGCAGGATGATGCAGGATGATGCAGGATGATGCAGGATGATGCAGGATGATGCAGGATGATGCAGGATGATGCAGGATGATGGAGGATGATGGAGGATGATGCAGGATGTTGCAGGATGATGCAGGATGATGCAGGATGATGCAGGATGATGCAGGATGATGCAGGATGATGCACGGTGATGCACGGTGATGCAGGATGAGGCACGATGATGTACGATGAAAGAGGAGGATGCGTGGTATTGATTTATTTGTTAATTTTTTGTACATTTCTTTAAGTATTTATATTTCTTTTTATTTATTTATTTATATTTATTTATTTATTTTGTTCATGATATGCCAATATTGGATAGCATGAATCAGGATAGGCCAGTGTGAAGCAGGATGATGGAGGATAACGCAGACTGATGCAGGATGATGCAGGATGATGCAGGATATTGCAGGATGTTGCAGGATGATGCAGGATGATGCAGGATGATTCAGGATGATGCAGGATGATGCAGGATGATGCACGGTGATGCAGGATGATGCAGGATGATGCAGGATGATACAGGATGATGCAGGATGATGCAGGATGATGCAGGATGATGCAGGATGATGCAGGATGATGCAGGATGATGCAGGATGATGCAGGATGATGCAGGATGATGCAGGATGATGCAGGATGATGCAGGATGATGGAGGATGATGCAGGATGTTGCAGGATGATGCAGGATGATGCAGGATGATGCAGGATGATGCAGGATGATGCAGGATGATGCACGGTGATGCAGGTAATGCACGGTGATGCAGGATGAGGCACGATGATGTACGATGAAAGAGGAGGATGCGTGGTATTGATTTAATTGTTATTTTTTTGTACATTTCTTTATGTATTTCTATTTCTTTTTATTTATTTATATTTATTTATTTCTTTTGTTCATGATATGCCAATATTGGATAGCATGAATCAGGATGGGCCAGTGTGAAGCACGATGATGGAGGATAACGCAGACTGATGCAGGATGATGCAGGATGATGCAGAATGATGCAGGATGATGCAGGATGATGCAGGATGATGCAGGATGATGCAGGATGATGCAGGATGATGCAGGATGATGCAGGATGATGCAGGATGATGCAGGATGATGCAGGATGATGCAGGATGATGCAGGATGATGCAGGATGATGCAGGATGATGCAGGATGATGCAGGATGATGCAGGATGATGCAGGATGATGCAGGATGATGCAGGATGATGCAGGATGATGCAGGATGATGCAGGATGTTGCAGGATGATGCAGGATGATGCAGGATGATGCAGGATGATGCAGGATGATGCAGGATGATGCACGGTGATGCACGGTGATGTAGGATGAGGCACGATGATGTACGATGAAAGAGGAGGATGCGTGGTATTGATTTATTTGTTAATTTTTTGTACATTTCTTTATGTATTTCTATTTCTTTGTATTTATTTCTATTTCTTTATTTCTTTTGTTCATGATATGCCAATATTGGATAGCATGAATCAGGATGGGCCAGTGTGAAGCAGGATGATGCAGGACGACGCAGGATGATGCAGGATGACGCAGGATGATGCACGGTGATGCACGGTGATGCACGGTGATGCACGGTGATGCAGGATGAGGCACGATGATGTACGATGAAAGAGGAGGATGCGTGTTATTGATGTATTTGTTAATTTTTTGTACATTTCTTTATGTATTTCTATTTCTTTTTATTTATTTATTTATATTTATTTATTTATTTTGTTCATGATATGCCAATATTGGATAGCATGAATCAGGATAGGCCAGTGTGAAGCTGGATGATGGAGGATAACGCAGACTGATGCAGGATGATGCAGGATGATGCAGGATATTGCAGGATGTTGCAGGATGATGCAGGATGATGCAGGATGATTCAGGATGATGCAGGATGATGCAGGATGATGCACGGTAATGCACGGTGATGCACGGTGATGCAGGATGAGGCACGATGATGTACGATGAAAGAGGAGGATGCGTGGTATTGATTTATTTGTTATTTTTTTGTACATTTCTTTATGTATTTCTATTTCTTTTTATTTATTTCTATTTCTTTATTTCTTTTGTTCATGATATGCCAATATTGGATAGCATGAATCAGGATGGGCCAGTGTGAAGCAGGATAATGGAGGATAACGCAGACTGATGCAGGATGACGCAGACTGATGCACGTTGATGCAGGATGATGCAGGATGATGCAGGATGAAGCAGGATGACGCAGGATGATGCAGGATGACGCAGGATGATGCACGGTGATGCACGGTGATGCACGGTGATGCAGGATGAGGCACGATGATGTACGATGAAAGAGGAGGATGCGTGGTATTGATTTATTTGTTAATATTTTGTACATTTCTTTATGTATTTCTATTTCTTTTTATTTATTTCTATTTATTTATTTCTTTTGTTCATGATATGCCAATATTGGATAGCATGAATCAGGATGGGCCAGTGTGAAGCAGGATGATGCAGGACGACGCAGGATGATGCAGGATGACGCAGGATGATGCACGGTGATGCACGGTGATGCACGGTGATGCACGGTGATGCAGGATGAGGCACGATGATGTACGATGAAAGAGGAGGATGCGTGGTATTGATTTATTTGTTAATTTTTTGTACATTTCTTTATGTATTTCTATTTCTTTTTATTTATTTCTATTTCTTTATTTCTTTTGTTCATGATATGCCAATATTGGATAGCATGAATCAGGATAGGCCAGTGTGAAGCAGGATGATGCAGGATAACGCAGACTGATGCAGGATGACGCAGACTGATGCACGTTGATGCAGGATGATGCAGGATGATGCAGGATGAAGCAGGATGATGCAGGATGATGCAGGATGATGCAGGATGATGCACGGTGATGCAGGTGATGCACGGTGATGCAGGATGAGGCACGATGATGTACGATGAAAGAGGAGGATGCGTGGTATTGATTTAATTGTTATTTTTTTGTACATTTCTTTATGTATTTCTATTTCTTTTTATTTATTTATATTTATTTATTTCTTTTGTTCATGATATGCCAATATTGGATAGCATGAATCAGGATGGGCCAGTGTGAAGCAGGATGATGGAGGATAACGCAGACTGATGCAGGATGACGCAGACTGATGCACGTTGATGCAGGATGATGTAGGATGATGCAGGATGAAGCAGGATGACGCAGGGTGATGCAGGATGACGCAGGATGATGCACGGTGATGCACGGTGATGCACGATGATGCAGGATGAGGCACGATGATGTACGATGAAAGAGGAAGATGCGTGGTATTGATTTATTTGTTAATTTGTTGTACATTTCTTTATGTATTTCTATTTCTTTTTATTTATTTCTATTTCTTTATTTCTTTTGTTCATGATATGCCAATATTGGATAGCATGAATCAGGATAGGCCATTGTGAAGCAGGATGATGGAGGATAACGCAGACTGATGCAGGATGACGCAGACTGATGCACGTTGATGCAGGATGATGCAGGATGATGCAGGATGAAGCAGGATGATGCAGGATGATGCAGGATGATGCAGGATTGCAGGATGATGCACGGTAATGCACGGTGATGCAGGATGAGGCACGATGATGTACGATGAAAGAGTAGGATGCGTGGTATTGATTTAATTGTTATTTTTTTGTACATTTCTTTATGTATTTCTATTTCTTTTTATTTATTTATTTATATTTATTTATTTCTTTTGTTCTTGATATGCCAATATTGGATAGCATGAATCACGATGGGCCAGTGTAAAGCAGGATGATGGAGGATAACGCAGACTGATGCAGGATGATGCAGGATGATGCAGAATGATGCAGGATGATGCAGGATGATGCAGGATGATGCAGGATGATGCAGGATGATGCAGGATGATGCAGGATGATGCAGGATAATGCAGGATGATGCAGGATGATGCAGGATGATGCAGGATGATGCAGGATGAAGCAGGATGACGCAGGATGATGCAGGATGACGCAGGATGATGCACGGTGATGCACGGTCATGCACGGTGATGCACGGTGATGCAGGATGAGGCACGATGATGTACGATGAAAGAGGAGGATGCGTGGTATTGATTTATTTGTTAATTTTTTGTACATTTCTTTATGTATTTCTATTTCTTTTTATTTATTTCTATTTATTTATTTCTTTTGTTCATGATATGCCAATATTGGATAGCATGAATCAGGATGGGCCAGTGTGAAGCAGGATGATGCAGGACGACGCAGGATGATGCAGGATGACGCAGGATGATGCACGGTGATGCACGGTGATGCACGGTGATGCACGGTGATGCATGATGAGGCACGATGATGTACGATGAAAGAGGAGGATGCGTGGTATTGATTTATTTGTTAATTTTTTGTACATTTCTTTATGTATTTCTATTTCTTTTTATTTATTTCTATTTCTTTATTTCTTTTGTTCATGATATGCCAATATTGGATAGCATGAATCAGGATAGGCCAGTGTGAAGCAGGATGATGGAGGATAACGCAGACTGATGCAGGATGACGCAGACTGATGCACGTTGATGCAGGATGATGGAGGATGATGCAGGATGAAGCAGGTTGATGCAGGATGATGCAGGATGATGCAGGATGATGCACGGTGATGCAGGTGATGCACGGTGATGCAGGATGAAGCACGATGATGTACGATGAAAGAGGAGGATGCGTGGTATTGATTTAATTGTTATTTTTTTGTACATTTCTTTATGTATTTCTATTTCTTTTTATTTATTTATATTTATTTATTTCTTTTGCTCATGATATGCCAATATTGGATAGCATGAATCAGGATGGGCCAGTGTGAAGCAGGATGATGGAGGATAACGCAGACTGATGCAGGATGACGCAGACTGATGCACGTTGATGCAGGATGATGCAGGATGATGCAGGATGAAGCAGGATGATGCAGGATGATGCAGGATGATGCAGGATGATGCAGGATGATGCAGGATGATGCAGGATGATGCAGGATGATGCACGATGATGCACGATGATGCAGGATGATGCAGGATGATGCAGGATGATGCAGGATGATGCAGGATGAGGCACGATGATGTACGATGAAAGAGGAGGATGCGTGGTATTGATTTATTTGTTAATTTTTTGTACATTTCTTTATGTATTTCTATTTCTTTTTATTTATTTCTATTTCTTTATTTCTTTTGTTCATGATATGCCAATATTGGATAGCATGAATCAGGATGGGCCAGTGTGAAGCAGGATAATGGAGGATAACGCAGACTGATGCAGGATGACGCAGACTGATGCACGTTGATGCAGGATGATGCAGGATGATGCAGGATGAAGCAGGATGACGCAGGATGATGCAGGATGACGCAGGATGATGCACGGTGATGCACGGTGATGCACGGTGATGCAGGATGAGGCACGATGATGTACGATGAAAGAGGAGGATGCGTGGTATTGATTTATTTGTTAATTTTTTGTACATTTCTTTATGTATTTCTATTTCTTTTTATTTATTTCTATTTATTTATTTCTTTTGTTCATGATATGCCAATATTGGATAGCATGAATCAGGATGGGCCAGTGTGAAGCAGGATGATGCAGGACGACGCAGGATGATGCAGGATGACGCAGGATGATGCACGGTGATGCACGGTGATGCACGGTGATGCACGGTGATGCAGGATGAGGCACGATGATGTACGATGAAAGAGGAGGATGCGTGGTATTGATTTATTTGTTAATTTTTTGTACATTTCTTTATGTATTTCTATTTCTTTTTATTTATTTATATTTATTTATTTCTTTTGTTCATGATATGCCAATATTGGATAGCATGAATCAGGATGGGCCAGTGTGAAGCAGGATGATGGAGGATAACGCAGACTGATGCAGGATGACGCAGACTGATGCACGTTGATGCAGGATGATGCAGGATGATGCAGGATGAATCAGGATGACGCAGGATGATGCAGGATGATGCAGGATGATGCAGGATGATGCAGGATGATGCAGGATGTTGCAGGATGATGCAGGATGATGCAGGATGATTCAGGATGATGCAGGATGATGCAGGATGATGCACGGTAATGCACGGTGATGCACGGTGATGCAGGATGAGGCACGATGATGTACGATGAAAGAGGAGGATGCGTGGTATTGATTTATTTGTTAATTTTTTGTACATTTCTTTATGTATTTCTATTTCCTTTTATTTATTTCTATTTCTTTATTTCTTTTGTTCATGATATGCCAATATTGGATAGCATTAATCAGGATGGGCCAGTGTGAAGCAGGATGATGGAGGATAACGCAGACTGATGCAGGATGACGCAGACTGATGCACGTTGATACAGGATGATGCAGGATGATGCAGGATGAAGCAGGATGACGCAGGATGATGCAGGATGACGCAGGATGATGCACGGTGATGCGCGGTGATGCACGGTGATGCAGGATGAGGCACGATGATGTACGATGAAAGAGGAGGATGCGTGGTATTGATTTATTTGTTAATTTTTTGTACATTTCTTTATGTATTTCTATTTCTTTTTATTTATTTCTATTTCTTTTGTTCATGATATGCCAATATTGGATAGCATGAATCAGGATGGGCCAGTGTGAAGCAGGATGATGCACGACGACGCAGGATGATGCAGGATGACGCAGGATGATGCACGGTGATGCACGGTGATGCAGGATGAAGCACGATGATGTACGATGAAATAGGAGGATGCGTGGTATTGATTTATTTGTTATTTTTTTGTACATTTCTTTATGTATTTCTATTTCTTTTTATTTATTTCTATTTCTTTATTTCTTTTGTTCATGATATGCCAATATTGGATAGCATGAATCAGGATAGGCCAGTGTGAAGCAGGATGATGGAGGATAACGCAGACTGATGCAGGATGACGCAGACTGATGCACGTTGATGCAGGATGATGCAGGATGATGCAGGATGAAGCAGGATGATGCAGGATGATGCAGGATGATGCAGGATGATGCACGGTGATGCAGTTGATGCACGGTGATGCAGGATGAGGCACGATGATGTACGATGAAAGAGTAGGATGCGTGGTATTGATTTAATTGTTATTTTTTTGTACATTTCTTTATGTATTTCTATTTCTTTTTATTTATTTATATTTATTTATTTCTTTTGTTCATGATATGCCAATATTGGATAGCATGAATCAGGATGGGCCATTGTGAAGCAGGATGATGGAGGATAACGCAGACTGATGCAGGATGATGCAGGATGATGCAGAATGATGCAGGATGATGCAGGATGATGCATGATGATGCAGGATGATGCAGGATGATGCAGGATGATGCACGGTGATGCAGGTGATGCACGGTGATGCAGGATGAGGCACGATGATGTACGATGAAAGAGTAGGATGCGTGGTATTGATTTAATTGTTATTTTTTTGTACATTTCTTTATGTATTTCTATTTCTTTTTATTTATTTCTATTTATTTATTTCTTTTGTTCATGATATGCCAATATTGGATAGCATGAATCAGGATAGGCCAGTGTGAAGCAGGATGATGGAGGATAACGCAGACTGATGCAGGATGAAGCAGACTGATGCACGTTGATGCAGGATGATGCAGGATGATGCAGGATGATGCAGGATGATGCAGGATGATGCAGGATGATGCAGGATGATGCAGGATGATGCAGGATGATGCAGGATGATGCAGGATGATGCAGGATGATGCAGGATGATGCAGGATGATACAGGATGATGCAGGATGATGCAGGATGATGCTGGATGATGCAGGATGATGCAGGATGATGCAGGATGATGCAGGATGATGCAGGATGATGCAGGATGATGCAGGATGTTGCAGGATGATGCAGGATGATGCAGGATGATGCAGGATGATGCACGGTAATGCACGGTGATGCAGGATGAGGCACGATGATGTACGATGAAAGAGTAGGATGCGTGGTATTGATTTAATTGTTATTTTTTTGTACATTTCTTTATGTATTTCTATTTCTTTTTATTTATTTATTTATATTTATTTATTTCTTTTGTTCATGATATGCCAATATTGGATAGCATGAATCACGATGGGCCAGTGTAAAGCAGGATGATGGAGGATAACGCAGACTGATGCAGGATGATGCAGGATGATGCAGAATGATGCAGGATGATGCAGGATGATGCAGGATGATGCAGGATGATGCAGGATGATGCAGGATGATGCAGGATGATGCAGGATAATGCAGGATGATGCAGGATGATGCAGGATGATGCAGGATGATGCAGGATGAAGCAGGATGACGCAGGATGATGCAGGATGACGCAGGATGATGCACGGTGATGCACGGTGATGCACGGTGATGCACGGTGATGCAGGATGAGGCACGATGATGTACGATGAAAGAGGAGGATGCGTGGTATTGATTTATTTGTTAATTTTTTGTACATTTCTTTATGTATTTCTATTTCTTTTTATTTCTTTCTATTTATTTATTTCTTTTGTTCATGATATGCCAATATTGGATAGCATGAATCAGGATGGGCCAGTGTGAAGCAGGATGATGCAGGACGACGCAGGATGATGCAGGATGACGCAGGATGATGCACGGTGATGCACGGTGATGCACGGTGATGCACGGTGATGCACGGTGATGCATGATGAGGCACGATGATGTACGATGAAAGAGGAGGATGCGTGGTATTGATTTATTTGTTAATTTTTTGTACATTTCTTTATGTATTTCTATTTCTTTTTATTTATTTCTATTTCTTTATTTCTTTTGTTCATGATATGCCAATATTGGATAGCATGAATCAGGATAGGCCAGTGTGAAGCAGGATGATGGAGGATAACGCAGACTGATGCAGGATGACGCAGACTGATGCACGTTGATGCAGGATGATGGAGGATGATGCAGGATGAAGCAGGTTGATGCAGGATGATGCAGGATGATGCAGGATGATGCACGGTGATGCAGGTGATGCACGGTGATGCAGGATGAAGCACGATGATGTACGATGAAAGAGGAGGATGCGTGGTATTGATTTATTTGTTAATTTTTTGTACATTTCTTTATGTATTTCTATTTCCTTTTATTTATTTCTATTTCTTTATTTCTTTTGTTCATGATATGCCAATATTGGATAGCATTAATCAGGATGGGCCAGTGTGAAGCAGGATGATGGAGGATAACGCAGACTGATGCAGGATGACGCAGACTGATGCACGTTGATACAGGATGATGCAGGATGATGCAGGATGAAGCAGGATGACGCAGGATGATGCAGGATGACGCAGGATGATGCACGGTGATGCGCGGTGATGCACGGTGATGCAGGATGAGGCACGATGATGTACGATGAAAGAGGAGGATGCGTGGTATTGATTTATTTGTTAATTTTTTGTACATTTCTTTATGTATTTCTATTTCTTTTTATTTATTTCTATTTCTTTTGTTCATGATATGCCAATATTGGATAGCATGAATCAGGATGGGCCAGTGTGAAGCAGGATGATGCACGACGACGCAGGATGATGCAGGATGACGCAGGATGATGCACGGTGATGCACGGTGATGCAGGATGAAGCACGATGATGTACGATGAAATAGGAGGATGCGTGGTATTGATTTTTTTGTTATTTTTTTGTACATTTCTTTATGTATTTCTATTTCTTTTTATTTATTTCTATTTCTTTATTTCTTTTGTTCATGATATGCCAATATTGGATAGCATGAATCAGGATAGGCCAGTGTGAAGCAGGATGATGGAGGATAACGCAGACTGATGCAGGATGACGCAGACTGATGCACGTTGATGCAGGATGATGCAGGATGATGCAGGATGAAGCAGGATGATGCAGGATGATGCAGGATGATGCAGGATGATGCACGGTGATGCAGTTGATGCACGGTGATGCAGGATGAGGCACGATGATGTACGATGAAAGAGTAGGATGCGTGGTATTGATTTAATTGTTATTTTTTTGTACATTTCTTTATGTATTTCTATTTCTTTTTATTTATTTATATTTATTTATTTCTTTTGTTCATGATATGCCAATATTGGATAGCATGAATCAGGATGGGCCATTGTGAAGCAGGATGATGGAGGATAACGCAGACTGATGCAGGATGATGCAGGATGATGCAGAATGATGCAGGATGATGCAGGATGATGCATGATGATGCAGGATGATGCAGGATGATGCAGGATGATGCACGGTGATGCAGGTGATGCACGGTGATGCAGGATGAGGCACGATGATGTACGATGAAAGAGTAGGATGCGTGGTATTGATTTAATTGTTATTTTTTTGTACATTTCTTTATGTATTTCTATTTCTTTTTATTTATTTCTATTTATTTATTTCTTTTGTTCATGATATGCCAATATTGGATAGCATGAATCAGGATAGGCCAGTGTGAAGCAGGATGATGGAGGATAACGCAGACTGATGCAGGATGAAGCAGACTGATGCACGTTGATGCAGGATGATGCAGGATGATGCAGGATGATGCAGGATGATGCAGGATGATGCAGGATGATGCAGGATGATGCAGGATGATGCAGGATGATGCAGGATGATGCAGGATGATGCAGGATGATGCAGGATGATACAGGATGATGCAGGATGATGCAGGATGATGCTGGATGATGCAGGATGATGCAGGATGATGCAGGATGATGCAGGATGATGCAGGATGATGCAGGATGATGCAGGATGTTGCAGGATGATGCAGGATGATGCAGGATGATGCAGGATGATGCACGGTAATGCACGGTGATGCAGGATGAGGCACGATGATGTACGATGAAAGAGTAGGATGCGTGGTATTGATTTAATTGTTATTTTTTTGTACATTTCTTTATGTATTTCTATTTCTTTTTATTTATTTATTTATATTTATTTATTTCTTTTGTTCATGATATGCCAATATTGGATAGCATGAATCACGATGGGCCAGTGTAAAGCAGGATGATGGAGGATAACGCAGACTGATGCAGGATGATGCAGGATGATGCAGAATGATGCAGGATGATGCAGGATGATGCAGGATGATGCAGGATGATGCAGGATGATGCAGGATGATGCAGGATGATGCAGGATAATGCAGGATGATGCAGGATGATGCAGGATGATGCAGGATGATGCAGGATGAAGCAGGATGACGCAGGATGATGCAGGATGACGCAGGATGATGCACGGTGATGCACGGTGATGCACGGTGATGCACGGTGATGCAGGATGAGGCACGATGATGTACGATGAAAGAGGAGGATGCGTGGTATTGATTTATTTGTTAATTTTTTGTACATTTCTTTATGTATTTCTATTTCTTTTTATTTATTTCTACTTATTTATTTCTTTTGTTCATGATATGCCAATATTGGATAGCATGAATCAGGATGGGCCAGTGTGAGGCAGGATGATGCAGGACGACGCAGGATGATGCAGGATGACGCAGGATGATGCACGGTGATGCACGGTGATGCACGGTGATGCACGGTGATGCACGGTGATGCATGATGAGGCACGATGATGTACGATGAAAGAGGAGGATGCGTGGTATTGATTTATTTGTTAATTTTTTGTACATTTCTTTATGTATTTCTATTTCTTTTTATTTATTTCTATTTCTTTATTTCTTTTGTTCATGATATGCCAATATTGGATAGCATGAATCAGGATAGGCCAGTGTGAAGCAGGATGATGGAGGATAACGCAGACTGATGCAGGATGACGCAGACTGATGCACGTTGATGCAGGATGATGGAGGATGATGCAGGATGAAGCAGGTTGATGCAGGATGATGCAGGATGATGCAGGATGATGCACGGTGATGCAGGTGATGCACGGTGATGCAGGATGAAGCACGATGATGTACGATGAAAGAGGAGGATGCGTGGTATTGATTTAATTGTTATTTTTTTGTACATTTCTTTATGTATTTCTATTTCTTTTTATTTATTTCTATTTCTTTATTTCTTTTGTTCATGATATGCCAATATTGGATAGCATGAATCAGGATGGGCCAGTGTGAAGCAGGATGATGGAGGATAACGCAGACTGATGCAGGATGACGCAGACTGATGCACGTTGATGCAGGATGATGCAGGATGATGCAGGATGAAGCAGGATGACGCAGGATGATGCAGGATGACGCAGGATGATGCACGGTGATGCACGGTGATGCAGGATGATGCAGGATGAGGCACGATGATGTACGATGAAAGAGGAGGATGCGTGGTATTGATTTATTTGTTAATTTTTTGTACATTTCTTTATGTATTTCTATTTCTTTTTATTTATTTCTATTTATTTATTTCTTTTGTTCATGATATGCCAATATTGGATAGCATGAATCAGGATGGGCCAGTGTGAAGCAGGATGATGCAGGACGACGCAGGATGATGCAGGATGACGCAGGATGATGCACGGTGATGCACGGTGATGCACGGTGATGCACGGTGATGCAGGATGAGGCACGATGATGTACGATGAAAGAGGAGGATGCGTGGTATTGATTTATTTGTTAATTTTTTGTACATTTCTTTATGTATTTCTATTTCTTTTTATTTATTTATATTTATTTATTTCTTTTGTTCATGATATGCCAATATTGGATAGCATGAATCAGGATGGGCCAGTGTGAAGCAGGATGATGGAGGATAACGCAGACTGATGCAGGATGACTCAGACTGATGCACGTTGATGCAGGATGATGCAGGATGATGCAGGATGAATCAGGATGACGCAGGATGATGCAGGATGATGCAGGATGATGCAGGATGATGCAGGATGATGCAGGATGTTGCAGGATGATGCAGGATGATGCAGGATGATTCAGGATGATGCAGGATGATGCAGGATGATGCACGGTAATGCACGGTGATGCACGGTGATGCAGGATGAGGCACGATGATGTACGATGAAAGAGGAGGATGCGTGGTATTGATTTATTTGTTAATTTTTTGTACATTTCTTTATGTATTTCTATTTCCTTTTATTTATTTCTATTTCTTTATTTCTTTTGTTCATGATATGCCAATATTGGATAGCATTAATCAGGATGGGCCAGTGTGAAGCAGGATGATGGAGGATAACGCAGACTGATGCAGGATGACGCAGACTGATGCACGTTGATACAGGATGATGCAGGATGATGCAGGATGAAGCAGGATGACGCAGGATGATGCAGGATGACGCAGGATGATGCACGGTGATGCGCGGTGATGCACGGTGATGCAGGATGAGGCACGATGATGTACGATGAAAGAGGAGGATGCGTGGTATTGATTTATTTGTTAATTTTTTGTACATTTCTTTATGTATTTCTATTTCTTTTTATTTATTTCTATTTCTTTTGTTCATGATATGCCAATATTGGATAGCATGAATCAGGATGGGCCAGTGTGAAGCAGGATGATGCAGGACGACGCAGGATGATGCAGGATGACGCAGGATGATGCACGGTGATGCACGGTGATGCAGGATGAAGCACGATGATGTACGATGAAATAGGAGGATGCGTGGTATTGATTTATTTGTTATTTTTTTGTACATTTCTTTATGTATTTCTATTTCTTTTTATTTATTTCTATTTCTTTATTTCTTTTGTTCATGATATGCCAATATTGGATAGCATGAATCAGGATAGGCCAGTGTGAAGCAGGATGATGGAGGATAACGCAGACTGATGCAGGATGACGCAGACTGATGCACGTTGATGCAGGATGATGCAGGATGATGCAGGATGAAGCAGGATGATGCAGGATGATGCAGGATGATGCAGGATGATGCACGGTGATGCAGTTGATGCACGGTGATGCAGGATGAGGCACGATGATGTACGATGAAAGAGTAGGATGCGTGGTATTGATTTAATTGTTATTTTTTTGTACATTTCTTTATGTATTTCTATTTCTTTTTATTTATTTATATTTATTTATTTCTTTTGTTCATGATATGCCAATATTGGATAGCATGAATCAGGATGGGCCATTGTGAAGCAGGATGATGGAGGATAACGCAGACTGATGCAGGATGATGCAGGATGATGCAGAATGATGCAGGATGATGCAGGATGATGCATGATGATGCAGGATGATGCAGGATGATGCAGGATGATGCACGGTGATGCAGGTGATGCAGGTGATGCACGGTGATGCAGGATGAGGCACGATGATGTACGATGAAAGAGTAGGATGCGTGGTATTGATTTAATTGTTATTTTTTTGTACATTTCTTTATGTATTTCTATTTCTTTTTATTTATTTCTATTTATTTATTTATTTTGTTCATGATATGCCAATATTGGATAGCATGAATCAGGATGGGCCAGTGTGAAGCAGGATGATGGAGGATAACGCAGACTAACGCAGATAACGCAGGATGATGCAGGATGATGCAGAATGATGCAGGATGATGCAGGATGATGCAGGATGATGCAGGATGATGCAGGATGATGCACGGTGATGCACGGTGATGCAGGATGAGGCACGATGATGTACGATGAAAGAGTAGGATGCGTGGTATTGATTTAATTGTTATTTTTTTGTACATTTCTTTATGTATTTCTATTTCTTTTTATTTATTTATATTTCTTTATTTCTTTTGTTCATGATATGCCAATATTGGATAGCATGAATCAGGATGGGCCAGTGTGAAGCAGGATGATGGAGGATAACGCAGACTGATGCAGGATGACGCAGACTGATGCACGTTGATACAGGATGATGCAGGATGATGCAGGATGAAGCAGGATTACGCAGGATGATGCAGGATGACGCAGGATGATGCACGGTGATGCGCGGTGATGCACGGTGATGCAGGATGAGGCACGATGATGTACGATGAAAGAGGAGGATGCGTGGTATTGATTTATTTGTTAATTTTTTGTACATTTCTTTATGTATTTCCATTTCTTTTTATTTATTTCTATTTCTTTTGTTCATGATATGCCAATATTGGATAGCATGAATCAGGATGGGCAAGTGTGAAGCAGGATGAAGCAGGATGACGCAGGATGATGCAGGATGATGCAGGATGATGCAGGATGATGCAGGATGATGCAGGATGATGCAGGATGATGCAGGATGATGCAGGATGATGCAGGATGATGCAGGATGATGCAGGATGATGCAGGATGATGCAGGATGATGCAGGATGATGCAGGATGATGCAGGATGATGCAGGATGATGCAGGATGATGCAGGATGATGCAGGATGATGCAGGATGATGCAGGATGATGCAGGATGATGCAGGATGATGGAGGATGATTCAGGATGATGGAGGATGATGCAGGATGATGCAGGATGATGCAGGATGATGCAGGATGATGCAGGATGATGGAGGATGATGGAGGATGATGCAGGATGTTGCAGGATGATGCAGGATGATGCAGGATGATGCAGGATGATGCAGGATGATGCACGGTGATGCAGGTAATGCACGGTGATGCAGGATGAGGCACGATGATGTACGATGAAAGAGGAGGATGCGTGGTATTGATTTAATTGTTATTTTTTTGTACATTTCTTTATGTATTTCTATTTCTTTTTATTTATTTATATTTATTTATTTCTTTTGTTCATGATATGCCAATATTGGATAGCATGAATCAGGATGGGCCAGTGTGAAGCAGGATGATGGAGGATAACGCAGACTGATGCAGGATGATGCAGGATGATGCAGAATGATGCAGGATGATGCAGGATGATGCAGGATGATGCAGGATGATGCAGGATGATGCAGGATGATGCAGGATGATGCAGGATGATGCAGGATGATGCAGGATGATGCAGGATGATGCAGGATGATGCAGGATGATGCAGGATGATGCAGGATGATGCAGGATGATGCAGGATGATGCAGCATGATGCAGGATGATGCAGGATGATGCAGGATGATGCAGGATGATGCAGGATGATGCAGGATGATGCAGGATGATGCAGGATGATGCAGGATGATGCAGGATGATGCAGGATGATGCAGGATGATGCAGGATGATGCAGGATGATGCAGGATGATGCAGGATGATGCAGGATGATGCAGGATGATGCAGGATGATGCAGGATGATGGAGGATGATGGAGGATGATGCAGGATGTTGCAGGATGATGCAGGATGATGCAGGATGATGCAGGATGATGCAGGATGATGCACGGTAATGCACGGTGATGCACGGTGATGCAGGATGAGGCACGATGATGTACGATGAAAGAGGAGGATGCGTGGTATTGATTTATTTGTTAATTTTTTGTACATTTCTTTATGTATTTCTATTTCTTTTTATTTATTTCTATTTCTTTATTTCTTTTGTTCATGATATGCCAATATTGGATAGCATGAATCAGGATGGGCCTGTGTGAAGCAGGATGATGGAGGATAACGCAGACTGATGCAGGATGACGCAGACTGATGCACGTTGATGCAGGATGATGCAGGATGATGCAGGATGAAGCAGGATGATGCAGGATGATGCAGGATGATGCAGGATGATGCAGGATGATGCAGGATGATGCAGGATGATGCAGGATGATGCAGGATGATGCAGGATGATGCAGGATGATGCAGGATGATGCAGGATGATGCGGGATGATGCAGGATGATGCAGGATGATGCAGGATGATGCAGGATGATGCAGGATGATGCAGGACGATGCAGGACGATGCAGGATGATGCAGGATGATGCAGGATGATGCAGGATGATGCAGGATGATGCGGGATGATGCAGGATGATGCAGGATGATGCAGGATGATGCAGGATGATGCAGGATGATGCAGGACGATGCAGGACGATGCAGGATGATGCAGGATGATGCAGGATGATGCAGGATGATGCAGGATGATGCAGGATGATGCAGGATGATGCAGGATGATGCAGGATGATGCAGGATGATGCAGGATGATGCAGGATGATGCAGGATGATGCAGGATGATGCAGGATGATGCAGGATGATGCAGGATGATGCAGGATGATGCAGGATGATGCAGGATGATGCAGGATGATGCAGGATGATGCAGGATGATGCAGGATGATGCAGGATGTTGCAGGATGATGCAGGATGATGCAGGATGATGCAGGATGATGCAGGATGATGCAGGATGATGCACGGTAATGCACGGTGATGCACGGTGATGCAGGATGAGGCACGATGATGTACGATGAAAGAGGAGGATGCGTGGTATTGATTTATTTGTTAATTTTTTGTACATTTCTTTATGTATTTCTATTTCTTTTTATTTATTTCTATTTCTTTATTTCTTTTGTTCATGATATGCCAATATTGGATAGCATGAATCAGGATGGGCCAGTGTGAAGCAGGATGATGCAGGACGACGCAGGATGATGCAGGATGATGCAGGATGATGCACGGTGATGCACGGTGATGCACGGTGATGCACGGTGATGCAGGATGAGGCACGATGATGTACGATGAAAGAGGAGGATGCGTGTTATTGATTTATTTGTTAATTTTTTGTACATTTCTTTATGTATTTCTATTTCTTTTTATTTATTTATTTATATTTATTTATTTCTTTTGTTCATGATATGCCAATATTGGATAGCATGAATCAGGATAGGCCAGTGTGAAGCAGGATGATGGAGGATAACGCAGACTGATGCAGGATGATGCAGGATGATGCAGGATATTGCAGGATGTTGCAGGATGATGCAGGATGATGCAGGATGATTCAGGATGATGCAGGATGATGCAGGATGATGCAGGATGATGCAGGATGATGCAGGATGATGCAGGATGATGCAGAATGATGCAGGATGATGCAGGATGATGCAGGATGATGCAGGATGATGCAGGATGATGCAGGATGATGCAGGATGATGGAGGATGATGCAGGATGTTGCAGGATGATGCAGGGTGATGCAGGATGATGCAGGATGATGCAGGATGATGCACGTTGATGCAGGTAATGCACGGTGATGCAGGATGAGGCACGATGATGTACGATGAAAGAGGAGGATGCGTGGTATTGATTTAATTGTTATTTTTTTGTACATTTCTTTATGTATTTCTATTTCTTTTTATTTATTTATATTTATTTATTTCTTTTGTTCATGATATGCCAATATTGGATAGCATGAATCAGGATGGGCCAGTGTGAAGCAGGATGATGGAGGATAACGCAGACTGATGCAGGATGATGCAGGATGATGCAGAATGATGCAGGATGATGCAGGATGATGCAGGATGATGCAGGATGATGCAGGATGATGCAGGATGATGCAGGATGATGCAGGATGATGCAGGATGATGCAGGATGATGCAGGATGATGCAGGATGATGCAGGATGATGCAGGATGATGCAGGATGATGCAGGATGATGCAGGATGATGCAGGATGATGCAGGATGATGCAGGATGATGCAGGATGATGCAGGATGATGCAGGATGATGCAGGATGATGCAGGATGATGCAGGATGATGCAGGATGATGCAGGATGATGCAGGATGATGCAGGATGATGCAGGATGATGCAGGATGATGCAGGATGATGCAGGATGATGCAGGATGATGCAGGATGATGCAGGATGATGCAGGATGAACGATGTACGATGAAAGAGGAGGATGCGTGGTATTGATTTAATTGTTATTTTTTTGTACATTTCTTTATGTATTTCTATTTCTTTTTATTTATTTATATTTATTTATTTCTTTTGTTCATGATATGCCAATATTGGATAGCATGAATCAGGATGGGCCAGTGTGAAGCAGGATGATGGAGGATAACGCAGACTGATGCAGGATGATGCAGGATGATGCAGGATGATGCAGGATGATGCAGGATGATGCAGGATGATGCAGGATGATGCAGGATGATGCAGGATGATGCAGGATGATGCAGGATGATGCAGGATGATGCAGGATGATGCAGGATGATGCAGGATGATGCAGGATGATGCAGGATGATGCAGGATGATGCAGGATGATGCAGGATGATGCAGGATGATGGAGGATGATGCAGGATGATGCAGGATGATGCAGGATGATGCAGGATGATGGAGGATGATGGAGGATGATGCAGGATGTTGCAGGATGATGCAGGATGATGCAGGATGATGCAGGATGATGCACGGTGATGCAGGTAATGCACGGTGATGCAGGATGAGGCACGATGATGTACGATGAAAGAGGAGGATGCGTGGTATTGATTTAATTGTTATTTTTTTGTACATTTCTTTATGTATTTCTATTTCTTTTTATTTATTTATATTTATTTATTTCTTTTGTTCATGATATGCCAATATTGGATAGCATGAATCAGGATGGGCCAGTGTGAAGCAGGATGATGGAGGATAACGCAGACTGATGCAGGATGATGCAGGATGATGCAGAATGATGCAGGATGATGCAGGATGATGCAGGATGATGCAGGATGATGCAGGATGATGCAGGATGATGCAGGATGATGCAGGATGATGCAGGATGATGCAGGATGATGCAGGATGATGCAGGATGATGCAGGATGATGCAGGATGATGCAGGATGATGCAGGATGATGCAGGATGATGCAGGATGATGCAGGATGATGCAGGATGATGCAGGATGATGCAGGATGATGCAGGATGATGCAGGATGATGCAGGATGATGCAGGATGATGCAGGATGATGCAGGATGATGCAGGATGATGCAGGATGATGCAGGATGATGCAGGATGATGCAGGATGATGCAGGATGATGCAGGATGATGCAGGATGATGCAGGATGATGCAGGATGATGCAGGATGATGCAGGATGATGCAGGATGATGCAGGATGATGCAGGATGATGCAGGATGATGCAGGATGATGCAGGATGATGCAGGATGATGCAGGATGATGCAGGATGATGCAGGATGATGCAGGATGATGCAGGATGATGCACGGTAATGCACGGTGATGCACGGTGATGCAGGATGAGGCACGATGATGTACGATGAAAGAGGAGGATGCGTGGTATTGATTTATTTGTTAATTTTTTGTACATTTCTTTATGTATTTCTATTTCTTTTTATTTATTTGTATTTCTTTATTTCTTTTGTTCATGATATGCCAATATTGGATAGCATGAATCAGGATGGGCCTGTGTGAAGCAGGATGAAGCAGGATGATGGAGGATAACGCAGACTGATGCAGGATGACGCAGACTGATGCACGTTGATGCAGGATGATGCAGGATGATGCAGGATGAAGCAGGATGATGCAGGATGATGCAGGATGATGCAGGATGATGCAGGATGATGCAGGATGATGCAGGATGATGCAGGATGATGCAGGATGATGCAGGATGATGCAGGATGATGCAGGATGATGCAGGATGATGCAGGATGATGCAGGATGATGCAGGATGATGCAGGATGATGCAGGATGATGCAGGATGATGCAGGATGATGCAGGATGATGCAGGATGATGCAGGATGAAAGAGGAGGATGCGTGGTATTGATTTATTTGTTAATTTTTTGTACATTTCTTTATGTATTTCTATTTCTTTTTATTTATTTGTATTTCTTTATTTCTTTTGTTCATGATATGCCAATATTGGATAGCATGAATCAGGATGGGCCTGTGTGAAGCAGGATGATGGAGGATAACGCAGACTGATGCAGGATGACGCAGACTGATGCACGTTGATGCAGGATGATGCAGGATGATGCAGGATGAAGCAGGATGATGCAGGATGATGCAGGATGATGCAGGATGATGCAGGATGATGCAGGATGATGCAGGATGATGCAGGATGATGCAGGATGATGCAGGATGATGCAGGATGATGCAGGATGATGCAGGATGATGCAGGATGATGCAGGATGATGCAGGATGATGCAGGATGATGGAGGATGATGGAGGATGATGCAGGATGTTGCAGGATGATGCAGGATGATGCAGGATGATGCAGGATGATGCAGGATGATGCACGGTAATGCACGGTGATGCACGGTGATGCAGGATGATGCAGGATGATGCAGGATGATGCAGGATGATGCAGGATGATGCAGGATGATGCAGGATGATGGAGGATGATGCAGGATGATGCAGGATGATGCAGGATGATGCAGGATGATGCAGGATGATGCAGGATGATGCAGGATGTTGCAGGATGATGCAGGATGATGCAGGATGATGCACGGTGATGCAGGATGAGGCACGATGATGTACGATGAAAGAGGAGGATGCGTGGTATTGATTTAATTGGTATTTTTTTGTACATTTCTTTATGTATTTCTATTTCTTTTTATTTATTTATATTTATTTATTTCTTTTGTTCATGATATGCCAATATTGGATAGCATGAATCAGGATGGGCCAGTGTGAAGCAGGATGATGGAGGATAACGCAGACTGATGCAGGATGATGCAGGATGATGCAGAATGATGCAGGATGATGCAGGATGATGCAGGATGATGCAGGATGATGCAGGATGATGCAGGATGATGCAGGATGATGCAGGATGATGCAGGATGATGCAGGATGATGCAGGATGATGCAGGATGATGCAGGATGATGCAGGATGATGCAGGATGATGCAGGATGATGCAGGATGATGCAGGATGATGCAGGATGATGCAGGATGATGCAGGATGATGCAGGATGATGCAGGATGATGCAGGATGATGCAGGATGATGCAGGATGATGCAGGATGATGCAGGATGATGCAGGATGATGCAGGATGATGCAGGATGATGCAGGATGATGCAGGATGATGCAGGATGATGCAGGATGATGCAGGATGATGCAGGATGATGCAGGATGATGCAGGATGATGCAGGATGATGCAGGATGATGCAGGATGATGCAGGATGATGCAGGATGATGCAGGATGATGCAGGATGATGCAGGATGATGCAGGATGATGGAGGATGATGGAGGATGATGCAGGATGTTGCAGGATGATGCAGGATGATGCAGGATGATGCAGGATGATGCAGGATGATGCACGGTAATGCACGGTGATGCACGGTGATGCAGGATGAGGCACGATGATGTACGATGAAAGAGGAGGATGCGTGGTATTGATTTATTTGTTAATTTTTTGTACATTTCTTTATGTATTTCTATTTCTTTTTATTTATTTGTATTTCTTTATTTCTTTTGTTCATGATATGCCAATATTGGATAGCATGAATCAGGATGGGCCTGTGTGAAGCAGGATGATGGAGGATAACGCAGACTGATGCAGGATGACGCAGACTGATGCACGTTGATGCAGGATGATGCAGGATGATGCAGGATGAAGCAGGATGATGCAGGATGATGCAGGATGATGCAGGATGATGCAGGATGATGCAGGATGATGCAGGATGATGCAGGATGATGCAGGATGATGCAGGATGATGCAGGATGATGCAGGATGATGCAGGATGATGCAGGATGATGCAGGATGATGCAGGATGATGCAGGATGATGCAGGATGATGCAGGATGATGCAGGATGATGCAGGATGATGCAGGATGATGCAGGATGATGCAGGATGATGCAGGATGATGCAGGATGATGCAGGATGATGCAGGATGATGCAGGATGATGCAGGATGATGCAGGATGATGCAGGATGATGCAGGATGATGCAGGATGATGCAGGATGATGCAGGATGATGCAGGATGATGCAGGATGATGCAGGATGATGCAGGATGATGCAGGATGATGCAGGATGATGCAGGATGATGCAGGATGATGCAGGATGATGCAGGATGATGCAGGATGATGCAGGATGATGCAGGATGATGCAGGATGATGCAGGATGATGCAGGATGATGCAGGATGATGCAGGATGTTGCAGGATGATGCAGGATGATGCAGGATGATGCACGGTGATGCAGGATGAGGCACGATGATGTACGATGAAAGAGGAGGATGCGTGGTATTGATTTAATTGGTATTTTTTTGTACATTTCTTTATGTATTTCTATTTCTTTTTATTTATTTATATTTATTTATTTCTTTTGTTCATGGTATGCCAATATTGGATAGCATGAATCAGGATGGGCCAGTGTGAAGCAGGATGATGGAGGATAACGCAGACTGATGCAGGATGATGCAGGATGATGCAGAATGATGCAGGATGATGCAGGATGATGCAGGATGATGCAGGATGATGCAGGATGATGCAGGATGATGCAGGATGATGCAGGATGATGCAGGATGATGCAGGATGATGCAGGATGATGCAGGATGATGCAGGATGATGCAGGATGATGCAGGATGATGCAGGATGATGCAGGATGATGCAGGATGATGCAGGATGATGCAGGATGATGCAGGATGATGCAGGATGATGCAGGATGATGCAGGATGATGCAGGATGATGCAGGATGATGCAGGATGATGCAGGATGATGCAGGATGATGCAGGATGATGCAGGATGATGCAGGATGATGCAGGATGATGCAGGATGATGCAGGATGATGCAGGATGATGCAGGATGATGCAGGATGATGCAGGATGATGCAGGATGATGCAGGATGATGCAGGATGATGCAGGATGATGGAGGATGATGGAGGATGATGCAGGATGTTGCAGGATGATGCAGGATGATGCAGGATGATGCAGGATGATGCAGGATGATGCACGGTAATGCACGGTGATGCACGGTGATGCAGGATGAGGCACGATGATGTACGATGAAAGAGGAGGATGCGTGGTATTGATTTATTTGTTAATTTTTTGTACATTTCTTTATGTATTTCTATTTCTTTTTATTTATTTGTATTTCTTTATTTCTTTTGTTCATGATATGCCAATATTGGATAGCATGAATCAGGATGGGCCTGTGTGAAGCAGGATGATGGAGGATAACGCAGACTGATGCAGGATGACGCAGACTGATGCACGTTGATGCAGGATGATGCAGGATGATGCAGGATGATGCAGGATGATGCAGGATGATGCAGGATGATGCAGGATGATGCAGGATGATGCAGGATGATGCAGGATGATGCAGGATGATGCAGGATGATGCAGGATGATGCAGGATGATGCAGGATGATGCAGGATGATGCAGGATGATGCAGGATGATGCAGGATGATGCAGGATGATGCAGGATGATGCAGGATGATGCAGGATGATGCAGGATGATGCAGGATGATGCAGGATGATGCAGGATGATGCAGGATGATGCAGGATGATGCAGGATGATGCAGGATGATGCAGGATGATGCAGGATGATGCAGGATGATGCAGGATGATGCAGGATGATGGAGGATGATGCAGGATGTTGCAGGATGATGCAGGATGATGCAGGATGATGCAGGATGATGCAGGATGATGCACGGTAATGCACGGTGATGCACGGTGATGCAGGATGAGGCACGATGATGTACGATGAAAGAGGAGGATGCGTGGTATTGATTTATTTGTTAATTTTTTGTACATTTCTTTATGTATTTCTATTTCTTTTTATTTATTTGTATTTCTTTATTTCTTTTGTTCATGATATGCCAATATTGGATAGCATGAATCAGGATGGGCCTGTGTGAAGCAGGATGATGGAGGATAACGCAGACTGATGCAGGATGACGCAGACTGATGCACGTTGATGCAGGATGATGCAGGATGATGCAGGATGATGCAGGATGATGCAGGATGATGCAGGATGATGCAGGATGATGCAGGATGATGCAGGATGATGCAGGATGATGCAGGATGATGCAGGATGATGCAGGATGATGCAGGATGATGCAGGATGATGCAGGATGATGCAGGATGATGCAGGATGATGCAGGATGATGCAGGATGATGCAGGATGATGCAGGATGATGCAGGATGATGCAGGATGATGCAGGATGATGCAGGATGATGCAGGATGATGCAGGATGATGCAGGATGATGCAGGATGATGCAGGATGATGCAGGATGATGCAGGATGATGCAGGATGATGCAGGATGATGCAGGATGATGCAGGATGATGCAGGATGATGCAGGATGATGCAGGATGATGCAGGATGATGCAGGATGATGCAGGATGATGCAGGATGATGCAGGATGAAGGATGATGATGCAGGATGTTGCAGGATGATGCAGGATGATGCAGGATGATGCAGGATGATGCAGGATGATGCACGGTAATGCACGGTGATGCACGGTGATGCAGGATGAGGCACGATGATGTACGATGAAAGAGGAGGATGCGTGGTATTGATTTATTTGTTAATTTTTTGTACATTTCTTTATGTATTTATATTTCTTTTTATTTATTTGTATTTCTTTATATCTTTTGTTCATGATATGCCAATATTGGATAGCATGAATCAGGATAGGCCAGTGTGAAGCAGGATGATGGAGGATAACGCAGACTGATGCAGGATGACGCAGACTGATGCACGTTGATGCAGGATGATGCAGGATGATGCAGGATGATGCAGGATGATGCAGGATGATGCAGGATGATGCAGGATGATGCAGGATGATGCAGGATGATGCAGGATGATGCAGGATGATGCAGGATGATGCAGCATGATGCAGGATGATGCAGGATGATGCAGGATGATGCAGGATGATGCAGGATGATGGAGGATGATGGAGGATGATGCAGGATGTTGCAGGATGATGCAGGATGATGCAGGATGATGCAGGATGATGCAGGATGATGCACGGTGATGCAGGTAATGCACGGTGATGCAGGATGAGGCACGATGATGTACGATGAAAGAGGAGGATGCGTGGTATTGATTTATTTGTTAATTTTTTGTACATTTCTTTATGTATTTATATTTCTTTTTATTTATTTGTATTTCTTTATATCTTTTGTTCATGATATGCCAATATTGGATAGCATGAATCAGGATAGGCCAGTGTGAAGCAGGATGATGGAGGATAACGCAGACTGATGCAGGATGACGCAGACTGATGCACGTTGATGCAGGATGATGCAGGATGATGCAGGATGATGCAGGATGATGCAGGATGATGCAGGATGATGCAGGATGATGCAGGATGATGCAGGATGATGCAGGATGATGCAGGATGATGCAGGATGATGCAGCATGATGCAGGATGATGCAGGATGATGCAGGATGATGCAGGATGATGCAGGATGATGGAGGATGATGGAGGATGATGCAGGATGTTGCAGGATGATGCAGGATGATGCAGGATGATGCAGGATGATGCAGGATGATGCACGGTGATGCAGGTAATGCACGGTGATGCAGGATGAGGCACGATGATGTACGATGAAAGAGGAGGATGCGTGGTATTGATTTAATTGTTATTTTTTTGTACATTTCTTTATGTATTTCTATTTCTTTTTATTTATTTATATTTATTTATTTCTTTTGTTCATTGATATGCCAATATTGGATAGCATGAATCAGGATGGGCAGTGTGAAGCAGGATGATGGAGGATAACGCAGACTGATGCAGGATGATGCAGGATGATGCAGAATGATGCAGGATGATGCAGGATGATGCAGGATGATGCAGGATGATGCAGAATGATGCAGGATGATGCAGGATGATGCAGGATGATGCAGGATGATGCAGGATGATGCAGGATGATGCAGGATGAAGGATGATGATGCAGGATGTTGCAGGATGATGCAGGATGATGCAGGATGATGCAGGATGATGCAGGATGATGCACGGTAATGCACGGTGATGCACGGTGATGCAGGATGAGGCACGATGATGTACGATGAAAGAGGAGGATGCGTGGTATTGATTTATTTGTTAATTTTTTGTACATTTCTTTATGTATTTATATTTCTTTTTATTTATTTGTATTTCTTTATATCTTTTGTTCATGATATGCCAATATTGGATAGCATGAATCAGGATAGGCCAGTGTGAAGCAGGATGATGGAGGATAACGCAGACTGATGCAGGATGACGCAGACTGATGCACGTTGATGCAGGATGATGCAGGATGATGCAGGATGATGCAGGATGATGCAGGATGATGCAGGATGATGCAGGATGATGCAGGATGATGCAGGATGATGCAGGATGATGCAGGATGATGCAGGATGATGCAGCATGATGCAGGATGATGCAGGATGATGCAGGATGATGCAGGATGATGCAGGATGATGGAGGATGATGGAGGATGATGCAGGATGTTGCAGGATGATGCAGGATGATGCAGGATGATGCAGGATGATGCAGGATGATGCACGGTGATGCAGGTAATGCACGGTGATGCAGGATGAGGCACGATGATGTACGATGAAAGAGGAGGATGCGTGGTATTGATTTATTTGTTAATTTTTTGTACATTTCTTTATGTATTTATATTTCTTTTTATTTATTTGTATTTCTTTATATCTTTTGTTCATGATATGCCAATATTGGATAGCATGAATCAGGATAGGCCAGTGTGAAGCAGGATGATGGAGGATAACGCAGACTGATGCAGGATGACGCAGACTGATGCACGTTGATGCAGGATGATGCAGGATGATGCAGGATGATGCAGGATGATGCAGGATGATGCAGGATGATGCAGGATGATGCAGGATGATGCAGGATGATGCAGGATGATGCAGGATGATGCAGGATGATGCAGCATGATGCAGGATGATGCAGGATGATGCAGGATGATGCAGGATGATGCAGGATGATGGAGGATGATGGAGGATGATGCAGGATGTTGCAGGATGATGCAGGATGATGCAGGATGATGCAGGATGATGCAGGATGATGCACGGTGATGCAGGTAATGCACGGTGATGCAGGATGAGGCACGATGATGTACGATGAAAGAGGGTATTGATTTAATTGTTATTTTTTTGTACATTTCTTTATGTATTTCTATTTCTTTTTATTTATTTATATTTATTTATTTCTTTTGTTCATGATATGCCAATATTGGATAGCATGAATCAGGATGGGCCAGTGTGAAGCAGGATGATGGAGGATAACGCAGACTGATGCAGGATGATGCAGGATGATGCAGAATGATGCAGGATGATGCAGGATGATGCAGGATGATGCAGGATGATGCAGGATGTTGCAGGATGATGCAGGATGATGCAGGATGATGCACGGTGATGCAGGATGAGGCACGATGATGTACGATGAAAGAGGAGGATGCGTGGTATTGATTTAATTGGTATTTTTTTGTACATTTCTTTATGTATTTCTATTTCTTTTTATTTATTTATATTTATTTATTTCTTTTGTTCATGGTATGCCAATATTGGATAGCATGAATCAGGATGGGCCAGTGTGAAGCAGGATGATGGAGGATAACGCAGACTGATGCAGGATGATGCAGGATGATGCAGAATGATGCAGGATGATGCAGGATGATGCAGGATGATGCAGGATGATGCAGGATGATGCAGGATGATGCAGGATGATGCAGGATGATGCAGGATGATGCAGGATGATGCAGGATGATGCAGGATGATGCAGGATGATGCAGGATGATGCAGGATGATGCAGGATGATGCAGGATGATGCAGGATGATGCAGGATGATGCAGGATGATGCAGGATGATGCAGGATGATGCAGGATGATGCAGGATGATGCAGGATGATGCAGGATGATGCAGGATGATGCAGGATGATGCAGGATGATGCAGGATGATGCAGGATGATGCAGGATGATGCAGGATGATGCAGGATGATGCAGGATGATGCAGGATGATGCAGGATGATGCAGGATGATGCAGGATGATGCAGGATGATGCAGGATGATGCAGGATGATGCAGGATGATGCAGGATGATGCAGGATGATGCAGGATGATGCAGGATGATGCAGGATGATGCAGGATGATGCAGGATGATGGAGGATGATGCAGGATGTTGCAGGATGATGCAGGATGATGCAGGATGATGCAGGATGATGCAGGATGATGCACGGTAATGCACGGTGATGCACGGTGATGCAGGATGAGGCACGATGATGTACGATGAAAGAGGAGGATGCGTGGTATTGATTTATTTGTTAATTTTTTGTACATTTCTTTATGTATTTCTATTTCTTTTTATTTATTTGTATTTCTTTATTTCTTTTGTTCATGATATGCCAATATTGGATAGCATGAATCAGGATGGGCCTGTGTGAAGCAGGATGATGGAGGATAACGCAGACTGATGCAGGATGACGCAGACTGATGCACGTTGATGCAGGATGATGCAGGATGATGCAGGATGATGCAGGATGATGCAGGATGATGCAGGATGATGCAGGATGATGCAGGATGATGCAGGATGATGCAGGATGATGCAGGATGATGCAGGATGATGCAGGATGATGCAGGATGATGCAGGATGATGCAGGATGATGCAGGATGATGCAGGATGATGCAGGATGATGCAGGATGATGCAGGATGATGCAGGATGATGCAGGATGATGCAGGATGATGCAGGATGATGCAGGATGATGCAGGATGATGCAGGATGATGCAGGATGATGCAGGATGATGCAGGATGATGCAGGATGATGCAGGATGATGCAGGATGATGCAGGATGATGCAGGATGATGCAGGATGATGCAGGATGATGCAGGATGATGCAGGATGATGCAGGATGATGCAGGATGATGCAGGATGAAGGATGATGATGCAGGATGTTGCAGGATGATGCAGGATGATGCAGGATGATGCAGGATGATGCAGGATGATGCACGGTAATGCACGGTGATGCACGGTGATGCAGGATGAGGCACGATGATGTACGATGAAAGAGGAGGATGCGTGGTATTGATTTATTTGTTAATTTTTTGTACATTTCTTTATGTATTTATATTTCTTTTTATTTATTTGTATTTCTTTATATCTTTTGTTCATGATATGCCAATATTGGATAGCATGAATCAGGATAGGCCAGTGTGAAGCAGGATGATGGAGGATAACGCAGACTGATGCAGGATGACGCAGACTGATGCACGTTGATGCAGGATGATGCAGGATGATGCAGGATGATGCAGGATGATGCAGGATGATGCAGGATGATGCAGGATGATGCAGGATGATGCAGGATGATGCAGGATGATGCAGGATGATGCAGGATGATGCAGCATGATGCAGGATGATGCAGGATGATGCAGGATGATGCAGGATGATGCAGGATGATGGAGGATGATGGAGGATGATGCAGGATGTTGCAGGATGATGCAGGATGATGCAGGATGATGCAGGATGATGCAGGATGATGCACGGTGATGCAGGTAATGCACGGTGATGCAGGATGAGGCACGATGATGTACGATGAAAGAGGAGGATGCGTGGTATTGATTTAATTGTTATTTTTTTGTACATTTCTTTATGTATTTCTATTTCTTTTTATTTATTTATATTTATTTATTTCTTTTGTTCATGATATGCCAATATTGGATAGCATGAATCAGGATGGGCCAGTGTGAAGCAGGATGATGGAGGATAACGCAGACTGATGCAGGATGATGCAGGATGATGCAGAATGATGCAGGATGATGCAGGATGATGCAGGATGATGCAGGATGATGCAGGATGATGCAGGATGATGCAGGATGATGCAGGATGATGCAGGATGATGCAGGATGATGCAGGATGATGCAGGATGATGCAGGATGATGCAGGATGATGCAGGATGATGCAGGATGATGCAGGATGATGCAGGATGATGCAGGATGATGCAGGATGATGCAGGATGATGCAGGATGATGCAGGATGATGCAGGATGATGCAGGATGATGCAGGATGATGCAGGATGATGCAGGATGATGCAGGATGATGCAGGATGATGCAGGATGATGCAGGATGATGCAGGATGATGCAGGATGATGCAGGATGATGCAGGATGATGCAGGATGATGCAGGATGATGCAGGATGATGCAGGATGATGCAAGATGATGCAGGATGATGCAGGATGATGCAGGATGATGCAGGATGATGCAGGATGATGCAGGATGATGCAGGATGATGCAGGATGATGCAGGATGATGGAGGATGATGCAGGATGTTGCAGGATGATGCAGGATGATGCAGGATGATGCAGGATGATGCAGGATGATGCACGGTAATGCACGGTGATGCACGGTGATGCAGGATGAGGCACGATGATGTACGATGAAAGAGGAGGATGCGTGGTATTGATTTATTTGTTAATTTTTTGTACATTTCTTTATGTATTTCTATTTCTTTTTATTTATTTCTATTTCTTTATTTCTTTTGTTCATGATATGCCAATATTGGATAGCATGAATCAGGATGGGCCTGTGTGAAGCAGGATGATGGAGGATAACGCAGACTGATGCAGGATGACGCAGACTGATGCACGTTGATGCAGGATGATGCAGGATGATGCAGGATGATGCAGGATGATGCAGGATGATGCAGGATGATGCAGGATGATGCAGGATGATGCAGGATGATGCAGGATGATGCAGGATGATGCAGGATGATGCAGGATGATGCAGGATGATGCAGGATGATGCAGGATGATGCAGGATGATGCAGGATGATGCAGGATGATGCAGGATGATGCAGGATGATGCAGGATGATGCAGGATGATGCAGGATGATGCAGGATGATGCAGGATGATGCAGGATGATGCAGGATGATGCAGGATGATGCAGGATGATGCAGGATGATGCACGGTAATGCACGGTGATGCACGGTGATGCAGGATGAGGCACGATGATGTACGATGAAAGAGGAGGATGCGTGGTATTGATTTATTTGTTAATTTTTTGTACATTTCTTTATGTATTTCTATTTCTTTTTATTTATTTCTATTTCTTTATTTCTTTTGTTCATGATATGCCAATATTGGATAGCATGAATCAGGATGGGCCAGTGTGAAGCAGGATGATGCAGGACGACGCAGGATGATGCAGGATGACGCAGGATGATGCACGGTGATGCACGGTGATGCACGGTGATGCACGGTGATGCACGGTGATGCACGGTGATGCAGGATGAGGCACGATGATGTACGATGAAAGAGGAGGATGCGTGTTATTGATTTATTTGTTAATTTTTTGTACATTTCTTTATGTATTTCTATTTCTTTTTATTTATTTATTTATATTTATATATTTCTTTTGTTCATGATATGCCAATATTGGATAGCATGAATCAGGATGGGCCTGTGTGAAGCAGGATGATGGAGGATAACGCAGACTGATGCAGGATGACGCAGACTGATGCAGGATGATGCAGGATGATGCAGGATGATGCAGGATGATGCAGGATGATGCAGGATGATGCAGGATGATGCAGGATGATGCAGGATGATGCAGGATGATGCAGGATGATGCAGGATGATGCAGGATGATGCAGGATGATGCAGGATGATGCAGGATGATGCAGGATGATGCAGGATGATGCAGGATGATGCAGGATGATGCAGGATGATGCAGGATGATGCAGGATGATGCAGGATGATGGAGGATGATGGAGGATGATGCAGGATGTTGCAGGATGATGCAGGATGATGCAGGATGATGCAGGATGATGCAAGATGATGCAGGATGATGCAGGATGATGCAGGATGATGCAGGATGATGCAGGATGATGCAGGATGATGCAGGATGATGGAGGATGATGGAGGATGATGCAGGATGTTGCAGGATGATGCAGGATGATGCAGGATGATGCAGGATGATGCAGGATGATGCACGGTAATGCACGGTGATGCACGGTGATGCAGGATGAGGCACGATGATGTACGATGAAAGAGGAGGATGCGTGGTATTGATTTATTTGTTAATTTTTTGTACATTTCTTTATGTATTTCTATTTCTTTTTATTTATTTATTTATATTTATATATTTCTTTTGTTCATGATATGCCAATATTGGATAGCATGAATCAGGATGGGCCTGTGTGAAGCAGGATGATGGAGGATAACGCAGACTGATGCAGGATGACGCAGACTGATGCACGTTGATGCAGGATGATGCAGGATGATGCAGGATGATGCAGGATGATGCAGGATGATGCAGGATGATGCAGGATGATGCAGGATGATGCAGGATGATGCAGGATGATGCAGGATGATGCAGGATGATGCAGGATGATGCAGGATGATGCAGGATGATGCAGGATGATGCAGGATGATGCAGGATGATGCAGGATGATGCAGGATGATGCAGGATGATGCAGGATGATGCAGGATGATGCAGGATGATGCAGGATGATGCAGGATGATGCAGGATGATGCAGGATGATGCAAGATGATGCAGGATGATGCAGGATGATGCAGGATGATGCAGGATGATGCAGGATGATGCAGGATGATGCAGGATGATGGAGGATGATGGAGGATGATGCAGGATGTTGCAGGATGATGCAGGATGATGCAGGATGATGCAGGATGATGCAGGATGATGCACGGTAATGCACGGTGATGCACGGTGATGCAGGATGAGGCACGATGATGTACGATGAAAGAGGAGGATGCGTGGTATTGATTTATTTGTTAATTTTTTGTACATTTCTTTATGTATTTCTATTTCTTTTTATTTATTTCTATTTCTTTATTTCTTTTGTTCATGATATGCCAATATTGGATAGCATGAATCAGGATGGGCCTGTGTGAAGCAGGATGATGGAGGATAACGCAGACTGATGCAGGATGACGCAGACTGATGCACGTTGATGCAGGATGATGCAGGATGATGCAGGATGATGCAGGATGATGCAGGATGATGCAGGATGATGCAGGATGATGCAGGATGATGCAGGATGATGCAGGATGATGCAGGATGATGCAGGATGATGCAGGATGATGCAGGATGATGCAGGATGATGCAGGATGATGCAGGATGATGCAGGATGATGCAGGATGATGCAGGATGATGCAGGATGATGCAGGATGATGCAGGATGATGCAGGATGATGCAGGATGATGCAGGATGATGCAGGATGATGCAGGATGATGCAGGATGATGCAGGATGATGCAGGATGATGCACGGTAATGCACGGTGATGCACGGTGATGCAGGATGAGGCACGATGATGTACGATGAAAGAGGAGGATGCGTGGTATTGATTTATTTGTTAATTTTTTGTACATTTCTTTATGTATTTCTATTTCTTTTTATTTATTTCTATTTCTTTATTTCTTTTGTTCATGATATGCCAATATTGGATAGCATGAATCAGGATGGGCCAGTGTGAAGCAGGATGATGCAGGACGACGCAGGATGATGCAGGATGACGCAGGATGATGCACGGTGATGCACGGTGATGCACGGTGATGCACGGTGATGCACGGTGATGCAGGATGAGGCACGATGATGTACGATGAAAGAGGAGGATGCGTGTTATTGATTTATTTGTTAATTTTTTGTACATTTCTTTATGTATTTCTATTTCTTTTTATTTATTTATTTATATTTATATATTTCTTTTGTTCATGATATGCCAATATTGGATAGCATGAATCAGGATGGGCCTGTGTGAAGCAGGATGATGGAGGATAACGCAGACTGATGCAGGATGACGCAGACTGATGCAGGATGATGCAGGATGATGCAGGATGATGCAGGATGATGCAGGATGATGCAGGATGATGCAGGATGATGCAGGATGATGCAGGATGATGCAGGATGATGCAGGATGATGCAGGATGATGCAGGATGATGCAGGATGATGCAGGATGATGCAGGATGATGCAGGATGATGCAGGATGATGCAGGATGATGCAGGATGATGCAGGATGATGCAGGATGATGCAGGATGATGCAGGATGATGCAGGATGATGCAGGATGATGCAGGATGATGGAGGATGATGGAGGATGATGCAGGATGTTGCAGGATGATGCAGGATGATGCAGGATGATGCAGGATGATGCAAGATGATGCAGGATGATGCAGGATGATGCAGGATGATGCAGGATGATGCAGGATGATGCAGGATGATGCAGGATGATGGAGGATGATGGAGGATGATGCAGGATGTTGCAGGATGATGCAGGATGATGCAGGATGATGCAGGATGATGCAGGATGATGCACGGTAATGCACGGTGATGCACGGTGATGCAGGATGAGGCACGATGATGTACGATGAAAGAGGAGGATGCGTGGTATTGATTTATTTGTTAATTTTTTGTACATTTCTTTATGTATTTCTATTTCTTTTTATTTATTTATTTATATTTATATATTTCTTTTGTTCATGATATGCCAATATTGGATAGCATGAATCAGGATGGGCCTGTGTGAAGCAGGATGATGGAGGATAACGCAGACTGATGCAGGATGACGCAGACTGATGCACGTTGATGCAGGATGATGCAGGATGATGCAGGATGATGCAGGATGATGCAGGATGATGCAGGATGATGCAGGATGATGCAGGATGATGCAGGATGATGCAGGATGATGCAGGATGATGCAGGATGATGCAGGATGATGCAGGATGATGCAGGATGATGCAGGATGATGCAGGATGATGCAGGATGATGCAGGATGATGCAGGATGATGTAGGATGATGCAGGATGATGCAGGATGATGGAGGATGATGCAGGATGTTGCAGGATGATGCAGGATGATGCAGGATGATGCAGGATGATGCAGGATGATGCACGGTGATGCAGGTAATGCACGGTGATGCAGGATGAGGCACGATGATGTACGATGAAAGAGGAGGATGCGTGGTATTGATTTAATTGTTATTTTTTTGTACATTTCTTTATGTATTTCTATTTCTTTTTATTTATTTATATTTATTTATTTCTTTTGTTCATGATATGCCAATATTGGATAGCATGAATCAGGATGGGCCAGTGTGAAGCAGGATGATGGAGGATAACGCAGACTGATGCAGGATGATGCAGGATGAGGCACGATGATGTACGATGAAAGAGGAGGATGCGTGTTATTGATTTATTTGTTAATTTTTTGTACATTTCTTTATGTATTTCTATTTCTTTTTATTTATTTATTTATATTTATATATTTCTTTTGTTCATGATATGCCAATATTGGATAGCATGAATCAGGATGGGCCTGTGTGAAGCAGGATGATGGAGGATAACGCAGACTGATGCAGGATGACGCAGACTGATGCACGTTGATGCAGGATGATGCAGGATGATGCAGGATGATGCAGGATGATGCAGGATGATGCAGGATGATGCAGGATGAAGCAGGATGATGCAGGATGATGCAGGATGATGCAGGATGATGCAGGATGATGTACGATGAAAGAGGAGGATGCGTGGTATTGATTTATTTGTTAATTTTTTGTACATATCTTTATGTATTTCTATTTCTTTTTATTTATTTCTATTTCTTTATTTCTTTTGTTCATGATATGCCAATATTGGATAGCATGAATCAGGATGGGCCAGTGTGAAGCAGGATGATGCAGGACGACGCAGGATGATGCAGGATGACGCAGGATGATGCACGGTGATGCACGGTGATGCACGGTGATGCACGGTGATGCACGGTGATGCAGGATGAGGCACGATGATGTACGATGAAAGAGGAGGATGCGTGTTATTGATTTATTTGTTAATTTTTTGTACATTTCTTTATGTATTTCTATTTCTTTTTATTTATTTATTTATATTTATATATTTCTTTTGTTCATGATATGCCAATATTGGATAGCATGAATCAGGATGGGCCTGTGTGAAGCAGGATGATGGAGGATAACGCAGACTGATGCAGGATGACGCAGACTGATGCACGTTGATGCAGGATGATGCAGGATGATGCAGGATGATGCAGGATGATGCAGGATGATGCAGGATGATGCAGGATGATGCAGGATGATGCAGGATGATGCAGGATGATGCAGGATGATGCAGGATGATGCAGGATGATGCAGGATGATGCAGGATGATGCAGGATGATGCAGGATGATGCAGGATGATGCAGGATGATGCAGGATGATGCAGGATGATGCAGGATGATGCAGGATGATGCAGGATGATGGAGGATGATGCAGGATGTTGCAGGATGATGCAGGATGATGCAGGATGATGCAGGATGATGCAGGATGATGCACGGTGATGCAGGTAATGCACGGTGATGCAGGATGAGGCACGATGATGTACGATGAAAGAGGAGGATGCGTGGTATTGATTTAATTGTTATTTTTTTGTACATTTCTTTATGTATTTCTATTTCTTTTTATTTATTTATATTTATTTATTTCTTTTGTTCATGATATGCCAATATTGGATAGCATGAATCAGGATGGGCCAGTGTGAAGCAGGATGATGGAGGATAACGCAGACTGATGCAGGATGATGCAGGATGATGCAGAATGATGCAGGATGATGCAGGATGATGCAGGATGATGCAGGATGATGCAGGATGATGCAGGATGATGCAGGATGATGCAGGATGATGCAGGATGATGCAGGATGATGCAGGATGATGCAGGATGATGCAGGATGATGCAGGATGATGCAGGATGATGCAGGATGATGCAGGATGATGCAGGATGATGCAGGATGATGCAGGATGATGCAGGATGATGCAGGATGATGCAGGATGATGCAGGATGATGCAGGATGATGCAGGATGATGCAGGATGATGCAGGATGATGCAGGATGATGCAGGATGATGCAGGATGATGGAGGATGATGCAGGATGTTGCAGGATGATGCAGGATGATGCAGGATGATGCAGGATGATGCAGGATGATGCACGGTGATGCAGGTAATGCACGGTGATGCAGGATGAGGCACGATGATGTACGATGAAAGAGGAGGATGCGTGGTATTGATTTAATTGTTATTTTTTTGTACATTTCTTTATGTATTTCTATTTCTTTTTATTTATTTATATTTATTTATTTCTTTTGTTCATGATATGCCAATATTGGATAGCATGAATCAGGATGGGCCAGTGTGAAGCAGGATGATGGAGGATAACGCAGACTGATGCAGGATGATGCAGGATGATGCAGAATGATGCAGGATGATGCAGGATGATGCAGGATGATGCAGGATGATGCAGGATGATGCAGGATGATGCAGGATGATGCACGGTGATGCAGGTAATGCACGGTGATGCAGGATGAGGCACGATGATGTACGATGAAAGAGGAGGATGCGTGGTATTGATTTAATTGTTATTTTTTTGTACATTTCTTTATGTATTTCTATTTCTTTTTATTTATTTGTATTTCTTTATTTCTTTTGTTCATGATATGCCAATATTGGATAGCATGAATCAGGATGGGCCTGTGTGAAGCAGGATGATGGAGGATAACGCAGACTGATGCAGGATGACGCAGACTGATGCACGTTGATGCAGGATGATGCAGGATGATGCAGGATGATGCAGGATGATGCAGGATGATGCAGGATGATGCAGGATGATGCAGGATGATGCAGGATGATGCAGGATGATGCAGGATGATGCAGGATGATGCAGGATGATGCAGGATGATGCAGGATGATGCAGGATGATGCAGGATGATGCAGGATGATGCAGGATGATGCAGGATGATGCAGGATGATGCAGGATGAAGCAGGATGATGCAGGATGATGCAGGATGATGCAGGATGATGCAGGATGATGCAGGATGATGCAGGATGATGCAGGATGATGCAGGATGATGCAGGATGATGCAGGATGATGCAGGATGATGCAGGATGATGCAGGATGATGCAGGATGATGCAGGATGATGCAGGATGATGCAGGATGATGCAGGATGATGCAGGATGATGCAGGATGATGCAGGATGATGCAGGATGATGCAGGATGATGCAGGATGATGCAGGATGATGCAGGATGATGCAGGATGATGCAGGATGATGCAGTATGATGCAGGATGATGCAGGATGATGCAGGATGATGCAGGATGATGCAGGATGATGCAGGATGATGCAGGATGATGCAGGATGATGCAGGATGATGCAGGATGATGCACGGTAATGCACGGTGATGCACGGTGATGCAGGATGAGGCACGATGATGTACGATGAAAGAGGAGGATGCGTGGTATTGATTTATTTGTTAATTTTTTGTACATTTCTTTATGTATTTCTATTTCTTTTTATTTATTTGTATTTCTTTATTTCTTTTGTTCATGATATGCCAATATTGGATAGCATGAATCAGGATGGGCCTGTGTGAAGCAGGATGATGGAGGATAACGCAGACTGATGCAGGATGACGCAGACTGATGCACGTTGATGCAGGATGATGCAGGATGATGCAGGATGAAGCAGGATGATGCAGGATGATGCAGGATGATGCAGGATGATGCAGGATGATGCAGGATGATGCAGGATGATGCAGGATGATGCAGGATGATGCAGGATGATGCAGGATGATGCAGGATGATGCAGGATGATGCAGGATGATGCAGGATGATGCAGGATGATGCAGGATGATGCAGGATGATGCAGGATGATGCAGGATGATGCAGGATGATGCAGGATGATGCAGGATGATGCAGGATGATGCAGGATGATGCAGGATGATGCAGGATGATGCAGGATGATGCAGAATGATGCAGGATGATGCAGGATGATGCAGGATGATGCAGGATGATGCAGGATGTTGCAGGATGATGCAGGATGATGCAGGATGATTCAGGATGATGCAGGATGATGCAGGATGATGCACGGTAATGCACGGTGAAGCACGGTGATGCAGGATGAGGCACGATGATGTACGATGAAAGAGGAGGATGCGTGGTATTGATTTATTTGTTAATTTTTTGTACATTTCTTTATGTATTTCTATTTCTTTTTATTTATTTGTATTTCTTTATTTCTTTTGTTCATGATATGCCAATATTGGATAGCATGAATCAGGATGGGCCTGTGTGAAGCAGGATGATGGAGGATAACGCAGACTGATGCAGGATGACGCAGACTGATGCACGTTGATGCAGGATGATGCAGGATGATGCAGGATGATGCAGGATGATGCAGGATGATGCAGGATGATGCAGGATGATGCAGGATGATGCAGGATGATGCAGGATGATGCAGGATGATGCAGGATGATGCAGGATGATGCAGGATGATGCAGGATGATGCAGGATGATGCAGGATGATGCAGGATGATGGAGGATGATGGAGGATGATGCAGGATGTTGCAGGATGATGCAGGATGATGCAGGATGATGCAGGATGATGCAGGATGATGCACGGTGATGCAGGTAATGCACGGTGATGCAGGATGAGGCACGATGATGTACGATGAAAGAGGAGGATGCGTGGTATTGATTTATTTGTTAATTTTTTGTACATTTCTTTATGTATTTCTATTTCTTTTTATTTATTTGTATTTCTTTATTTCTTTTGTTCATGATATGCCAATATTGGATAGCATGAATCAGGATGGGCCTGTGTGAAGCAGGATGATGGAGGATAAAGCAGACTGATGCAGGATGACGCAGACTGATGCACGTTGATGCAGGATGATGCAGGATGATGCAGGATGATGCAGGATGATGCAGGATGATGCAGGATGATGCAGGATGATGCAGGATGATGCAGGATGATGCAGGATGATGCAGGATGATGCAGGATGATGCAGGATGATGCAGGATGATGCAGGATGATGCAGGATGATGCAGGATGATGCAGGATGATGCAGGATGATGCAGGATGATGCAGGATGATGCAGGATGATGCAGGATGATGCAGGATGATGCAGGATGATGCAGGATGATGCAGGATGATGCAGGATGTTGCAGGATGATGCAGGATGATGCAGGATGATTCAGGATGATGCAGGATGATGCAGGATGATGCACGGTAATGCACGGTGAAGCACGGTGATGCAGGATGAGGCACGATGATGTACGATGAAAGAGGAGGATGCGTGGTATTGATTTATTTGTTAATTTTTTGTACATTTCTTTATGTATTTCTATTTCTTTTTATTTATTTGTATTTCTTTATTTCTTTTGTTCATGATATGCCAATATTGGATAGCATGAATCAGGATGGGCCTGTGTGAAGCAGGATGATGGAGGATAACGCAGACTGATGCAGGATGACGCAGACTGATGCACGTTGATGCAGGATGATGCAGGATGATGCAGGATGATGCAGGATGATGCAGGATGATGCAGGATGATGCAGGATGATGCAGGATGATGCAGGATGATGCAGGATGATGCAGGATGATGCAGGATGATGCAGGATGATGCAGGATGATGCAGGATGATGCAGGATGATGCAGGATGATGCAGGATGATGCAGGATGATGCAGGATGATGCAGGATGATGCAGGATGATGCAGGATGATGCAGGATGATGCAGGATGATGCAGGATGATGCAGGATGATGGAGGATGATGCAGGATGTTGCAGGATGATGCAGGATGATGCAGGATGATGCAGGATGATGCAGGATGATGCACGGTGATGCAGGTAATGCACGGTGATGCAGGATGAGGCACGATGATGTACGATGAAAGAGGAGGATGCGTGGTATTGATTTATTTGTTAATTTTTTGTACATTTCTTTATGTATTTCTATTTCTTTTTATTTATTTCTATTTCTTTATTTCTTTTGTTCATGATATGCCAATATTGGATAGCATGAATCAGAATAGGCCAGTGTGAAGCAGGATGATGGAGGATAACGCAGACTGATGCAGGATGACGCAGACTGATGCACGTTGATGCAGGATGATGCAGGATGATGCAGGATGAAGCAGGATGATGCAGGATGATGCAGGATGATGCAGGATGATGCACGGTGATGCAGGTGATGCACGGTGATGCAGGATGAGGCACGATGATGTACGATGAAAGAGGAGGATGCGTGGTATTGATTTAATTGTTATTTTTTTGTACATTTCTTTATGTATTTCTATTTCTTTTTATTTATTTATATTTATTTATTTCTTTTGTTCATGATATGCCAATATTGGATAGCATGAATCAGGATGGGCCAGTGTGAAGCAGGATGATGGAGGATAACGCAGACTGATGCAGGATGATGCAGGATGATGCAGAATGATGCAGGATGATGCAGGATGATGCAGGATGATGCAGGATGATGCAGGATGATGCAGGATGATGCAGGATGATGCAGGATGATGCAGGATGATGCAGGATGATGCAGGATGATGCAGGATGATGCAGGATGATGCAGGATGATGCAGGATGATGCAGGATGATGCAGGATGATGCAGGATGATGCAGGATGATGCAGGATGATGCAGGATGATGCAGGATGATGCAGGATGATGCAGGATGATGCAGGATGATGCAGGATGATGCAGGATGATGCAGGATGATGCAGGATGATGCAGGATGATGGAGGATGATGCAGGATGTTGCAGGATGATGCAGGATGATGCAGGATGATGCAGGATGATGCAGGATGATGCAGGATGATGCACGGTGATGCAGGTAATGCACGGTGATGCAGGATGAGGCACGATGATGTACGATGAAAGAGGAGGATGCGTGGTATTGATTTAATTGTTATTTTTTTGTACATTTCTTTATGTATTTCTATTTCTTTTTATTTATTTATATTTATTTATTTCTTTTGTTCATGATATGCCAATATTGGATAGCATGAATCAGGATGGGCCAGTGTGAAGCAGGATGATGGAGGATAACGCAGACTGATGCAGGATGATGCAGGATGATGCAGAATGATGCAGGATGATGCAGGATGATGCAGGATGATGCAGGATGATGCAGGATGATGCAGGATGATGCAGGATGATGCAGGATGATGCACGGTGATGCAGGTAATGCACGGTGATGCAGGATGAGGCACGATGATGTACGATGAAAGAGGAGGATGCGTGGTATTGATTTAATTGTTATTTTTTTGTACATTTCTTTATGTATTTCTATTTCTTTTTATTTATTTGTATTTCTTTATTTCTTTTGTTCATGATATGCCAATATTGGATAGCATGAATCAGGATGGGCCTGTGTGAAGCAGGATGATGGAGGATAACGCAGACTGATGCAGGATGACGCAGACTGATGCACGTTGATGCAGGATGATGCAGGATGATGCAGGATGATGCAGGATGATGCAGGATGATGCAGGATGATGCAGGATGATGCAGGATGATGCAGGATGATGCAGGATGATGCAGGATGATGCAGGATGATGCAGGATGATGCAGGATGATGCAGGATGATGCAGGATGATGCAGGATGATGCAGGATGATGCAGGATGATGCAGGATGATGCACGGTGATGCACGGTGATGCACGGTGATGCAAGATGAGGCACGATGATGTACGATGAAAGAGGAGGATGCGTGGTATTGATTTATTTGTTAATTTTTTGTACATTTCTTTATGTATTTCTATTTCTTTTTATTTATTTGTATTTCTTTATTTCTTTTGTTCATGATATGCCAATATTGGATAGCATGAATCAGGATGGGCCTGTGTGAAGCAGGATGATGGAGGATAACGCAGACTGATGCAGGATGACGCAGACTGATGCACGTTGATGCAGGATGATGCAGGATGATGCAGGATGAAGCAGGATGATGCAGGATGATGCAGGATGATGCAGGATGATGCAGGATGATGCAGGATGATGCAGGATGATGCAGGATGATGCAGGATGATGCAGGATGATGCAGATGATGCAGGATGATGCAGGATGATGCAGGATGATGCAGGATGATGCAGGATGATGCAGGATGATGCAGGATGATGCAGGATGATGCAGGATGATGCAGGATGATGCAGGATGATGCAGGATGATGCAGGATGATGCAGGATGATGCAGGATGATGCAGGATGATGCAGGATGATGCAGGATGATGCAGGATGATGCAGGATGATGCAGGATGATGCAGGATGATGCAGGATGATGCAGGATGATGCAGGATGATGCAGGATGATGCAGGATGATGCAGGATGATGGAGGATGATGCAGGATGTTGCAGGATGATGCAGGATGATGCAGGATGATGCAGGATGATGCAGGATGATGCACGGTGATGCAGGTAATGCACGGTGATGCAGGATGAGGCACGATGATGTACGATGAAAGAGGAGGATGTGTGGTATTGATTTATTTGTTAATTTTTTGTACATTTCTTTATGTATTTCTATTTCTTTTTATTTATTTCTATTTCTTTATTTCTTTTGTTCATGATATGCCAATATTGGATAGCATGAATCAGAATAGGCCAGTGTGAAGCAGGATGATGGAGGATAACGCAGACTGATGCAGGATGACGCAGACTGATGCACGTTGATGCAGGATGATGCAGGATGATGCAGGATGAAGCAGGATGATGCAGGATGATGCAGGATGATGCAGGATGATGCACGGTGATGCAGGTGATGCACGGTGATGCAGGATGAGGCACGATGATGTACGATGAAAGAGGAGGATGCGTGGTATTGATTTAATTGTTATTTTTTTGTACATTTCTTTATGTATTTCTATTTCTTTTTATTTATTTATATTTATTTATTTCTTTTGTTCATGATATGCCAATATTGGATAGCATGAATCAGGATGGGCCAGTGTGAAGCAGGATGATGGAGGATAACGCAGACTGATGCAGGATGATGCAGGATGATGCAGAATGATGCAGGATGATGCAGGATGATGCAGGATGATGCAGGATGATGCAGGATGATGCAGGATGATGCAGGATGATGCAGGATGATGCAGGATGATGCAGGATGATGCAGGATGATGCAGGATGATGCAGGATGATGCAGGATGATGCAGGATGATGCAGGATGATGCAGGATGATGCAGGATGATGCAGGATGATGCAGGATGATGCAGGATGATGCAGGATGATGCAGGATGATGCAGGATGATGCAGGATGATGCAGGATGATGCAGGATGATGCAGGATGATGCAGGATGATGCAGGATGATGGAGGATGATGCAGGATGTTGCAGGATGATGCAGGATGATGCAGGATGATGCAGGATGATGCAGGATGATGCAGGATGATGCAGGATGATGCAGGATGATGCAGGATGATGCAGGATGATGCAGGATGATGCAGGATGATGCAGGATGATGCAGGATGATGCAGGATGATGCAGGATGATGCAGGATGATGCAGGATGATGCAGGATGATGCAGGATGATGCAGGATGATGCAGGATGATGCAGGATGATGCAGGATGATGCAGGATGATGCAGGATGATGCAGGATGATGCAGGATGATGCAGGATGATGCAGGATGATGCAGGATGATGCA